>JAVUPR010000561.1:0-1200000 GCA_036785695.1 Gentiana straminea
AGCCGGTCTTGATTTGAATAAATTTTGTTATGCGGGACTCATAGCTGCCCACAAGAATAAGAAACCTGTTACAGATGATTTAGTCTTAAAAGTAAGATACATTCATTTATTTCCTTCTAATGGATCTTTGGAAAATGCCTAAATGTTTGCTTTCCCTTGGAGAAGATAGTACCAATTCATAGTTCAGCAATCCAAGGGTTGGCAACCTGCAGACCAGTCAAATGCCACTGCTCAAAATGTCATGATGAACGTTACTGAAGAAGAATTGTACAACATACCTACCATGGATTATGTTCGTCGTGCGTGGTGTTTTTTTCAATTGTATAATTTACTGTGTATCATGTTGCATTAGATGCTTTTGCAGACATGAAGAATGTTCAGGTATTCAATTTGGGTATTATTGTGCTTTAATTTCTTAAAACCTTTTTGGAATCAGTCTTCCTTAGTTTTCTTTGTCTTTGATTTGGTGGAGCAAAAGTTTCAATATATGGATTTGATGTGGAGGGAAAAAGGTACTTTGGACAAAGCATAGGAATACAGAAAACTCGTGGGGTAGATGTGGCTAACTTCTATTATATGGTAATGTTGTGAGCATCGGGCTTAAATCTCCTGACCTTCCTTGAATATGTACACGCAGGATCCTTCCATGCATCAGAATGCTCCCTCTTTTAATGTGCAAATGGAAATGTCACATGGAAGTAATTGAAGGAATTGTTAGTATTCCAGTAGTTTCATGCTAAGATTTTAGTGTGTAACATAATGTAGATTCTTGATTGCCTTAAGCTTATTGCAGACATATAATAATCATTGTTAGTAGTAAAGTTTTTGTTGATCTTTTTTTATATATTTGACTTCTTTCTCTCTTTGGCAGGCAATGGAAACTCTTGCGGATATGTTCAAGAAGGGACAGGTAAGGTGCCTGATGTATACATGACGATCCAAATTATGAGGTAGTCCATCATCTGAGGATATCATATTGTAGAGACCTGCATTTTGACTAACTAGTGCAATGCAATGGATTGGCCCTGTTAACTTGTTTTTGAAGCTTTGTGTTTGTACTTGCATGCGGTCTTTGTTCTGCATGGACTATACATGTGAAGCACTCATTTCCTGGTAGGTTCTTGTCTTGCTTTGATTGAATACATTCTATGTAGTGGGATTCACATGTGTTTGTGTGTGTGTATATATAGATATAGATATAGAAATTTATTGGGTGTTCTAAAACGATTAAAAAATCTAATCTCTTGGCTGTTAGCGGAAATGCCATTAAGTCATAGGGTGCTGGCGTAATATCAATACCATTTTATAGTGAGGTTCTCAGAATGTTTAGATTTTGAGGAAAAAGATAAAAAAAGATGAAGTTATTTTTCATTGATTTGTGAGTCCAGAAATGGACTTATTTATACTTGAGAGAAAAAGTCGGGATTGAATCAACCAGATCCTCCTATTAATCATCAAATCAGATCTCCGTTTAATTATGGAAGGAAATTATCACAAAATATTTCCCTCTATATCTAATCAAATCCCTTGAGTCTAGCACAATTAATACCTATTACTCATGACAGTTACAAAAATAAAAGCACAATTAGCACGTGGTACTAATATCTCTAACACTTCAAGTTGGAGCATGATATTTATCATGCCCAACTTGTTTACAAATGAGTTGAATTCTGGCCCAGCAAGAGACTTTTTCAAACCTTCTGCTGTGTGTTTAGTTGATGGCAAAAATGGGATACAAAATTTTCCACTTTCCAATTTCTTAATAAAATGCTTGTCTATTGCTATGTGTTTGGTCCTATCATGCTGACCGGGATCATTTGCAATATCTATTGCCGCCTTATTGTCAAATAAAGGCGTATAGGAAGATCACACGGCACTCTCTTAAGATTTTCTAGTGCACATTTTATACATAGGTCTTCACATACCCCTTGGGCCATGGCCTTAAACTTGGCCTCTCGCACTACTACAAGCAACAACACTATGTTTTTTGCTCCTCCATGTCAACAGATTGCCCCACACTTATGTGCAATAACCTGAGATGGACCTCTTATCTTTGGTACATGACCCCCAATCCGCATCAACATAGGCAACCACCCTTCCGTTTCTTGTTTTTTGAAAGGGAAACCCTCGTCCATGAGTTCCTTTGAGATACTCAATATTTTGTACACAGCTTCCATATGCTTCTCGGTTGGTGAGTGCATGAACTGGCTCACTGAGTCACTGCACGTACATCACGGGTGATGTCTGGCCTGGTGTGTGTAAGTTAAATCGGTCTTCCAACCAATCTTTGGTATCTCTCCCTGTTAATTGGAGCTTCATCTTTGATATCTCCAAGTTTTCATATTGAACTCCGTTGGAGTTCTAAAGGGTTTACATTGTGTAATTCCTGTTTCTTCTAAGAGGACAAGGATGTATTTTCTCCATGATATGACAAAACCCTTCTTGATCTGGCTACTTCCATGCCAATGAAATATCTTAGAGGCTCAGCATCTTTAATCTCAAACTCTTGTGATAGCCTTCTTTTTAACCTGTTTTGCTTCTTCTGGATCATTACCTGTAAGCATAAGTCATCCACATATACAATTAACACAATTAGTGTTGTATGACATCAATATTAGACTAATTTTTGTTCTTGTTTTAATTAGTGGATAGGTATTTGGGCTTTATTATGTATGTTTCTTTTATTACTGAAATGGGCTTTTTTAGCCTATAAATAGCTTAGGTCCTTGGTTGGTAAGTCACATAATGTAATCCTTATTCCTCTTTTATGAATGAAATCTTAGAGCTCGGATTAGCTCTTGTGTTTATCTCTTTATTTCCATCATTTGGTATCAGAGCTTAGGTTTTCCCTTAGCTCATTGATGGCTACAAATGAGCTCTGAAGATAGCCATTGATCTGCGACTTAAGGATCTGGAGGGTTCATACCTTCGAAATAGTCTTCAATACTGTCAAGCCAGTCCATAAAGTCTTCCATAATGAGGCGTCCCATCAAAAGATGGAATCTCCATCTTGAGCCTGAAATAACGGCCTCTTCCTTGACTCACCCACCAATATTGACGCGAATAGTGAAACTTAGGCTCCTCATTTCTCTAATTTTCCCACTCATTTGCATGGATATCTGAGTCAGAACTTTCATCTTTCCAGTCTGGGGGTCTCCCTAGATTATCCCTCAATCTCGACACCCTTCTGGGTGCTTCTCGGTGTAGGGTTTCTCGATTAGCAGCCTTGTCTTTTTCCGATGAATGTACGGTACCCCAGCTGCCCCTAATGGCATACGAGTGACCTCTCGCGCCACTTGGTACTGGGTGGATCTGGTGTTGACGTTTTCGAGTCTCAACTCACGAACAGCCTGATGCATCTCCAGTTTGAAGCTTTCCAGATTCTGATTTAGGCTGATGGCACCCCAAAGGTCCCTTGAATCCCGATCAACGTCAAGAGTGATTACAAGGAATGTAATAGCACAATCTAGGGGCATAAATCATGGGCTAATATTCCTCCTAATATCTCTCCTTGAAAATCAACCTTCCAGAATTTCAACTTTTCTAACATGTTTCATATCCAATTCACATGGAGTGGTTCAGTGATAGTGTGATAATTATAATGATAAAACTTTTTTTTTAGGGTATTATGATAATATTGATTCTCTTGCTTTTCTTTCATCTTTTGATTGATAAAGTGTGTTTGTTAATTGTTATTCACACATGGAGCTAGTTATTGTATTGTTTCATTCTTCTATAATACAGTTTTTAAGTGTTTGTAGCATTCCTTGCCTGAGTGTCAGGAGATCCCCTAGGTGACCAGACGACCTAGGCTCACCTAGGCTTCGCCTAGAGCCTTGACAACTTTCATGATTTCCTAGAGATGCAATGAACTGCACATACTGGCTTTGGCGGGTTCTATGATCGCATTTTGCTTGTTCTTCTTTCACTTCAAAATCCTTGGTTTACATGACTTTTAAAAGCTTGGTTTACCCCATCATAATATAACTTACGGCGTGCTTGGTTGCCTCATTGACACAGGTGCTATCTTCATTCTGGATATAGAGAACGGCCTTCAAACATTTGAAGAATACATAAATTCAGGAAAGCCACCTAATGCTGATCTGTATGTGGTAAGTTAACTTTAAAGCAGAGAATGTGTGTGTTTCTTACTGTTAAATGTCTGTATGTGTAAGAATTAAAGCAATGAAAAAAGTATTCTTGTTTATTAGAATAGAAAGCTCATTAAAGAAGAGATACAACAAAGGCCTCTCCTTTATAGAATAGGAGAGGCTTTGCAACGGCTATAATGTGTTCAGAAAACACTGTTCCAATGGCTAGTTGGACAGTGGGACACATTGAGAAAAAGGCAGAAAAGAGGGGAAAACAGTCTAGGGCTCCTCTTTTCCAGATGCCTTGTAGGAAGTCTATTGATGAGATGAGCAGTTGTAAGAACTACTTCTCCCCAATAGCTTTTAGGTAGATTCATCTGAAATAAGAGAGCCCTAGCAATATTGTAAAGAGACAAAGCAATGAGGAAAGTATTCTTTTATTATAGAATAGAAAGCTCATTACAACATAAAGACAATCACACTCCAATTTATAGAGAGGATGCCAACGGCTATAAAGGAAAAGCAGGAAACACTGTTCCAATGGTTCATTAACTTTGGAGTAGGTTAGCTTGACTATGTCCCAAATTTCCTGAGCCGAAGACAAGAACATGCAAGTATCATTGATCCTGGAATCATGGAGTTCCAGAGCCAAAGACATCACCATTGAATCGTTCTCATCCCAGCTAGCAAAGTAGCAAACTTGGGGTCATCTTTAGCAGGACCTGTTCTCAGAAGATGGCTTAGTTTGCCTCTACGTTTCAAGAAGGTTTTGACAAACTGGGACCATTTGAGATAGTTTTTTCCATGCAGCTTGAATGTTTTGAAGTTCTCCCGAGATTATGAAGTTCTCAGAGGTGGTAGACTCAGTCATTGATCAATAAAAAGAACAAAGATTTTTTTGAAATTTTTTTCTTCCAGAAAAGAGCCTTACAACTCTGATACCATGTAAGAATTAAAGCAATGAGGAAAGTATTCTTGTTTATTATAATAGAAAGCTCATTAAAGAAAAGATACAACAAGGCCTCTCCTTTATAGAATAGGAGAGGCTTTGCTAACGGCTATAATGTGTCCAGAAAACACTGTTCCAACGGCTAGTTGGACAGTGGGACACATTGAGAAAAAGGCAGAAAAGAGAGGGAAAAACAGCCCTCTTAGAAGCTAAATGAAAAGATAAACTTAGGGTTAATTAATAGCATAGTCAGCACTAATTAAAGGACTAACTAAGGGAGTTATTAGAAAGCCATAAATTCTTACAGTATGTGTACTTTGCTTGATCTGTTCTTGCCTCTGTAGATGCTAGATGGTGTTCTGTATTGCCATAGGCACAATACTAATTATGAAAAGGACATTGCTTGCCCTTCCTTCTGGCCTTTTCTCTTTCTTGCTTAAAACAAAGGTTTTGAAGATTGACAAATGCGCCTTTTAGTTATCCGTTTTCTTCTACTGGTTTTGTAAACTGCTCCATCTTTTGAGGACTTAAATTAATTCTGGATTCTTCATATTTTGAACGTTTACAATGAGGACTTGATTCTGGATTCATCTACTACGTCTTCATGTGTATCAGCCTTTTATCCTTGGCCTTATGTTTGATTTGATCCATTTGCACCTTGATGTCTTTTTTTTAGTGCACGGTGCACGTTTACTGCTTTGATTGATGCTCTGTGTATGAAGATAATTTTATTTTATATTTTAATCTGACCTATGTGGTGTGTTTGTAGAGTCTTATAGTGGGTGCAATGACTGGATATACCCCCAGGGGAATGCAGATTGCTCAGGATGCACTGGTATAGTATCCTATGTCAAGTTTGTATATATATTACAAAGCCATGTAGATGTTGCTGATTTACGCTTAAAAAAGTGTGTTAACGATATCCATTTGGTGTTGCATTCAGAATGAAATGAGCTCTAGGAACTTTTTCCTGAATTCTAGATTGGGAAGTGACCTCCTCCTTGTGGCTGCAGGTGAAAAGGTAAGTGAAGAGAAAAAGATGCCACTATTATTGTGTTGAATTCCTATTTCGATAAATTCTTGGCCCTCCTCCTACTAGGCTAATAAGTGTGTGCTTGCGAAAACACATATCTATAATTGTCATTGGGGGAATTCGAAAGAAGAGTAGGTATTAAATTGATGGTTTGGCTGCAGGATGGTGGATACACCATGGCTAATATGATATGGGATCTTTTGCAAACTCGTAAGACTGTCCCATCACTTGATGCTGTTGAAGCGTATTACAATGGTTTGAAAGTAAGGGTTTCTTTCTCTCTTTGTTTGTTTGTTTGTTTTAAATAAAAATAGTATTTAGTGGGGGTTTTAGGGGGGTCACTCCTTGAATGGAATGGAATGGAATGTAATGTATGCATGCTCCCCAATCTACCTAGTACCTAACCTACCAAGAATAATTCAAGGTCTAGTGAGTAATAAACAAAGTGGAGATGAGAATCGGATCGAATCCTAGGCAAAATACAAGTTTAGCTTAGTAGCTAATATAATATATATACACAAGTGAAAGAAAGGAAAGCGTTTATTGCAATCTTCAATGGTTTGTTGATAAGTTGACATGTTTAAACAAAAATTGCTTATCATCTTCTTAGGAAGGAGGAACACCTTATTATTAATATTAATGGTGATGTGTGAATGTTACTGACAGGTACGAGAGATACCAGAGGATGATCCAAGATTATCTCATGTTTCAACCACTCTCAATACTCTGCGTCTCAGGGCTGGTGCTGGTGGTCCTAGATTCGGACGCCCCTTGAACAACTAACCCGTACCCGTTTGATGGAGGATGATTTTTTTTTTTTTCTTTCTTTCTTGATTTATTGTTGTAACTTTCAGATAACTACGGTCTCTTTTTTCTTTTTTCCTTTTTCATTTCTCTTTCAAGGAGGGGAGGAGTGGAGGACACATATCCTGAATAATTGGTGCCTGCCACCATATCATTACTCTATATTATAATAGATGGATCAGAGTTACATCTCACAATCTTCTTTTAAATTATTACTCATAATAATGCACAACCTCTCCATTTTATTCGCAAATACTAATCACAAGCAAATATTTTACGTCTAAACAGACTAAATTTAATAACTAACCAAAGGTCTTTATTTTTCCAGATGGGGGAGTGGGAAAGGCAGATAAAACCATGCATTTAGGAAGAGGGGAGTAAAAGCCACACAAAAAAAAAAAAAAAAGGAAAGAAAAGGGGACATGGAAATTTATTCTCAGTCCCAAAATCACACATCGACACTGCACATCAAATGCATAGGTTTGTTCTACCACCAAATCTTAATGATTCCTTTACAACAAGCATTTACACTAATGTAGCATTTTTACTTTTGAGGAGTTCTACATTATTAGTGTAGCTAAGTCCACAAAAAACACAAAATAAAAAATATGTCACATGTGGTTTCAACATTATAGACCGTCAACATCCTTCCTAGAGATTCATTCCACTGTTGTTGTAGTGCCTATGTTTCTCTCTGATCAATCGACAACAAAGGCTGCATTGCTTAATACACACACAAAACTGTCAGGCACCTCCATCTCCACCTCTGTGCAGTGAAAAAGCTTCATGTCATCGTCTCGTCTCACTTAAGCTTTCCAGTGTTTTCAACAGCTTCCACGTAATAGTACAACCTCCAAAGTGTTGCTTCGTTCTAAAAACAAACAAACAAACAAACAAACACACACAATGTCATGAAATCTCATATATTTTGTCTCAGTTGTCACCACAACCCCCGCTGCAGGTTCCAAAGATGTAAACTATTGTTTTTCTTCTTCTTCTTCTTACCTCATTCTCTAGGTCAACAAATATCTCCTCCTTCCCAGCACTTGTATCTAATGGTTTACCACGCTTGATAATTTCCACAGCTCTATCCATATTTTTTTGGGGTAGCTCTTGGATCATTTCTCGAAGCTTTTGCTTCTCTAACAAGGTCATCGGCCTGGTATTTGCATTCGTAACCATGAATGTGAGAATTTGTGAGGGGAAAAAAACATAATAAATAAACTCTATAACACTAAGTCGTGCAGCAACATATATCAACCCATAAATAAATACATCCATGGAGTAACCACAAGACTTTCCGATGTGAAATTAGTGTCGCAGTATCAAACCTAATTTATAAAAGAAAACAATGTCATTCTCCTAGGATAAAAAGAAATCAAAGTCTCCATATCAAGGAATTGAAACACATGGACACAATATGAATTAGTGGTGAAAAGGATAGACACACGTTTTAGTCCATCATCTATCTAAACAAGATGAACTTTCACCAACAAGGAAACGTGTATGATATGTCCCCCCATAAGTTCATCAATATGAAATCTTACTAAGAAGATAAAATTAAAATAGAATGCTCCAAACGTTTTCATGGCATGCTCCATACATAATGGAAGATTGTTGACCCAAACACTTGTATTTGTTATGTCTCGTCTACCAAAATAGGCTTTCCAAAATGCCCTACATATTTTAGGAAATGTACCTGCATTTAGACATGACTAAATCCATATATTCTTCAAGCTTCTGCTCCATGTAACAAATCTATATGTGAATAGATGCCAGTAAATTAAAATAATTTATGGGAGAACTAATATATCTGATAAGACCCCACAGGGGGAAACTGTGATTTTGGAGTCTTAAAGATGAAGATGGATAAGCATACCGTTTCAAAAAGCTCGTCTGAACAAGTCTTCACATATTTCTCAACCATTTCAGAATCCTTTTTTTAACATGTACAGCAAATCATCATTCATCTAAGAAAAATAAACCTCATGAAGTGAGAAGAAGTGGCAACTCTTTAGAAAAATGTCATACTTTTTAAAAGGTCCTCAATAAATTAAAAAAAAATAAAAAAATCATAAATTGAAGTCTAGAGCAGAGAGTTACAGACTCTATAAAGTTTTGAGGGGATAAGTGAAGTAGCTTTCACACAGACCATAATATAAGCTACACATGCATAACACAGTAAATGATTAAATCCTTCAGACTAAGATAGTGTAGTCATGTTTCACAGTCTACTTTGCTTGCAAGCATTTCAAAAAATTAAGAAACAAACCCCCACCCCCATAGGAAAAACAAATGTACATACGAATGCACAGAAAACAAGCTTATGATAGAAAAGAGTATAGAGGTTCAAAAACCTCAGAACCATGGGAAGCAGTTGAAAATGTGGAGGAATCAATAGTATTGCCCTCTTCACATTTTGTAGTACACATATCAGGTGTTTCTTCCCCTGAACTGCCAACGCCAATCGGTTTCTTGCAAGAATCCTGAAAATAATGTCGCGCAAGAAGCACACGGCTCAATATATATTTCTAGCATAAAATGAACTGATAAAATCACAACCCAGTCTGAAAGGAATCAGTTATATGAAAAGTTTTGTAATGACATGTGCCGCTAGAATAAGACATGAAAGTATAAGAGAGGTGGCAAATCATATCAAAAAAAGAGGGAGATAAGTTCCAATATCTAGCTACCAAAAAAATGAATCCAATACGTACAGACATATACACACACACACACAAAAAAAAATGCCACCACAAAAGAAAGAGGCTAAACTTGAAATTCACATTCTTCATAGAAAGCATTTTGCCTTCAACGTATCAATCGGTGCTTCTCATTCACTAGTAGCTCTCTATCAATGATTTTACGAAGTAGCTCTCAAGTACAGCTTCCAATCATATGAAATGAATTGGAGCAACTACAAGGAAGCAGGGGCGGATCTACCTTATACATATAGGTCCACGGACCCCGCTAAAAATAAAAATACTACATTTTACCTATAGAAAAATATTTCGGACCCCGTGAAAAAAATTATTTACTGTGTTAAATATTTATGGACCCCGCTGAAAAAAAGTTCTGGGTCCGCCACTGCAAGGAAGAAGACATAAAATCTATTGACTAAAAAACTTGACTAGACCCCTCAGGAGATATAATAAGCTAAACGGACTGGCCAATGTACAAATTAACAGAAAAAAAAGGATTAAATTGCAAATCCAGCACTTATATCCAACAATGAACAATCATAGGAAAGGCTGCAACCTATTGCTAAAATGGGATATTGGAAAATTATAATGTAACAAAAATAACCAAATACATAAAGTAAAATAAAAAATTGAAGCATTGATTTGGTTAGATGTTCACACACGAGGGATTCTTACAGAAGAGACAGTTGATACTTTTTGCTTCTTTTGAGGATGATGGTCATCGCCCAACTTATTTGATTTACTATTGAGACTTGATATACTCTTGTTGTCTCTCAAACAAGATTGCATCCGACATGCATTCCGAACAGGATTAACCATCTGGGAAAATGAACTTGCGGTGAGGAAAGCATTATGGTAAGCATACAAACCTAGGAGATCATAAACCAAAGAAGCCAAGAATGAAATATTATACCTTTTAACCGACAATGAAACTTACAGGTCGAAGAGGTGGATATCACTCATTTTCTTACTTCAACTGGGGATAATGTAATAGGGTAGCAGAAACATGGGAGTTACAAAATTCTAGGTTCTATGGTATGGTGATATATTAATTACAAAAATATAATGCATGTCAAGGTCATAGCTGCTAAGCAGATTGAAAAGCATGACTTGGAGAATTTTCAGCTACAGAATAGCTCCCAATGGAATACTTTGATAACCAGGATGAGTGGAAGACACATATAGGTCATACCTCATCAACTTTTTGAGTAAAAGTGAAAAGGCTCAGATGAAGCACTGATCTCAATCTTTCTTTCTTGAAATCAGAAAGATTTGCTCCTACTGCACCACAAAATAATGAGGCCTCAGACTTTCTAATTTGACAATCCACATTGGTATTGGTATTGGTATTGCCGTCATTCTGGGTAGAGCTGCTGTCCCTGTCAATTCCAGACGTAGAATCTTGAGGCAAGAATGGCAGAAAGTGATCATCTTGAGATAAAACTTCAGCTAACTCGTGTAAAAAGAAGCCAAAAGAATCCGGTTGTTCTCCTATAAAGCATTCAGTTGAAGTGTCCAGAACGCTAAAAGTGTCTGACATACCAAGGCTGCTGCAGCAAAAAACCACTAGGCTTAATTGTAGCAATTATTAATAGTTTCTTCACAATCAAATTAAATATTTAAAAAAGTAACTACAGTGATAAAGGTTCCCGTTTTCGATTGCAGAGTTCCACTTCCACACGTATACACATCCTCCAAAACAATATGAAAACTAACTTCCATTTTCCTACAAATGCAGACTAGACTCTATTCACTTTCTTTGAAAAATAAACTTAAGTTGTAGATCAATGTGTGCAGATGGCTCTATGAAATACCAAATAGTTTAGTCGAGCAAGAAACGCCTTAATTCATTAAAGAAGAAGTGAATTACTGTTAACCATCACAATACTATAAACCGGTTCAAAAGGAGCCCTGTTACTGGACAGAAGCCATGCACTCCCAAAACCAGACCTGAAACCCAATGTGGAGGAGAGAAAAGTGACCCTAGGTGGATGAAGCAGCCTGAACCAAAAAAAAAAAAAAAAATGAAAGCTAAAACGCCCCCCATACATACAGCCTCCACCTCCAGCACAGGCAATTAGCTGAAAAAGTACTAAATATAGCTTAATTAAAGTATTCGAACCCTAATTCATGCAAAGAAAGAGAAAATCATCTCCGAGTTTGAGTCGAGAATGAGCATTATCAGGAAAGAAAAAAAAAAAAAAAAAAAAAAAAGGGAAAAGGAAGAGGAAGAGGAAGAGAAGCTAAGTAGCTAACCATGTACTAAGGTACGTAGTCCGCTGCAGATTGCTTCGTAAAGCAGCTTTTTTGTTTTCCACTCTTCCTGGTTCCTGATGCCTTTATGCGAACACTAAAAAAGATTTAAAAAGAAAAATGGTTAGATTCCGGGCCGTACGCATTCGAATCAGGCGGCCGGTAAACACGCCATCGTAACCGGGAAATTCTCAGACACAATTTTGCTTTTTACAGTTTTTTTTTTTTTTTTTTTTTTTTTCACAAACGACGAAAGCATTCATCGAATAAACATCGCTCATACAAGTTCCTCATATAGAGTACATTCGTACCAATAGACGCCAACATCATATTTAAAAGAGAGAAAGAAGTTTTACGCCAACTTATCGCTTTTCTTTCTGAAAGACAAAACTGGCAAGAATGAAAGAAGAAATCATTAGCCTAATATCTTCTATAATAGTCAAATAGTCAAAAGGGGGGGGGGGGGGGGGGGGGGTGACCAAGTTCGCTACAGCTAGACAGAGTTAGGTTATCAGTAAAACAGAGTAAGTTCTTAACTCCCATGGCATGACATCTAGTGAGGCACCCGCCGTAGTGCTTGAGCTTCCGCCGCAAAGACGGAACCGGAGAAAGACCTCGAGGCGCCCAAGCTTCCAAAATAGTGCCATCCTCCCGGAAAAGAACCGCCCCGTATCCAAGAAGACAAGAATCCGACCTCCAGCCGCATCGACATATGCCCCGACCACTCCCGGCGTAGGCCCGCGCGCCGCAAAACAGAGAGGAGGAAACAATGTTAAGCTACCCTCTCCTTTTGGTGTGCCTCGCGTGAAGTCTAACCAAGCCTCGTTAGCATACTTCACGGTATCATCCGGGGACCAAAACGAAGATTTAAAATATCTATTACATCTAGCCTTCCAAATGAACCATAAAATAAAACAAGAAAAAACTATACGATCGAGTAACACCCCGCGGGTTATTAACCGATATCGCGTCCCACCAACCACAAATTGAAGCACTCGGCCTCGTAAAAGCATCCCGTATAATGCCCGCATGTTTTGCACCAATCGCGCAAAGCGACAAGTAATGAAAAGATGGTCAATAGACTCCGCATAGTCTCCACAAGCCGAGCACATAGTGTTATAAAAACCAAAACGTCTATGAAGATTCTCCGAGGTAGGAAGAACGCCTTTAAGGAGCTTCCAAAAAAAGTATTTAATTTTCGGAGGTAAGGATAAGGCCCAGATTCTTTTCCAAAACTTTTCATTAAAGTTATCCCCACACATAGAGCGATGAAAATGTTCAGCTAAGCTTTGTTGAAAACACGCGTCATAAGCAGCCTTGGTGGCAAAGTTTCCGCATTTAGTAAAAACGCAAACCCGCTTATCCGGTATATCTCTAAGGCTTATAGGAATTTTTATTATTTGATTAACATCCACTTGTCAAAACGACTCTGCTAACTTAGCCTTATCCCAAGCATTATTAGATAAGAAGTCACTAACTAAAGCATCCTTATTGTTATTAGGGACATGCGAAATGGGCAAAAAAGAGGTGTTTTGGATAATCCATGGGTCCTCCCTGTGCTTTAATAGATTTTCCGTTACCCACTATGAAACAAGTATTATTTTTCGTAAAAGCTTGCGCCGACATCGACTCTTCCAAAAAAAAAGATGAGGAAGATGGGGTGTTACAAGTAAAAATAGTGGATTTGGGGAAATATTTTCCTTTCAATACTTTTGCTACCGTAAGGTCGGGGTGACAATGGATTCTCCAAAGTGGTCTTGGCCAACGCCACAAGTGTTCGCAATCTCCAATTTTTTGAATCCAAGACCACCCCTTCTTTTGGGAGACAAAGTGAATCCCACTTACCCCAATGGTGGCCTCGAGAAATTTTTATTGTCATTACCCCACCAAAAATTGGCCATGAGAGAGAGTGAATTTTTCGATCGACACCCTTGGGTAGCCTAACTACGTACATAACTAGATTAGAATGGTAAATAACGTCGAGGATAATAAAATAGCTTTTCCACCTTGACTTAAGGACTTAAACTTCCAACTCTCTAGTTTATTTTTACATCGCTCGACGAGAAAATTAAAAACTTGGTTTTTAGCCCTACTGACTACCAATGGGAGACCCAAGTATTTTGAGTGACATACCTCGGCTAGACCGTTAAAAGAAGCTAGATGCCATGCTTATTGCATTGCGGAGTGTTTTTACTAAAGAACACCGCCGACTTTTCAATATTAATGACTTGCCCCGAGACTTGCGCGTATGTGTTTAAAATAGTAGCTAAATTCTCCGCACAACCTAATGTCGCACGAGTAAAAATTGTAGAGTCATCCGCAAAGAATAAATGATTGATACGCGGGCTTTTCCTAGCAATTCTCAACCTCGGGACACTACCCCCCAAATTGGCTTTTTCTAGCAAATGGCTTAGCCCCCGTGCACAAATTATGAAGAGATAAGGGGAGAGAGGATCCCCCCGCTCGATACCCCTACTTGGCTTTACAAAGCCAACGCGTTCCCCGTTAATTATGAAGGAGAAGGTAACATTAGTGATGCATTGCTTAATAATGTCGACCACATCTTCATTAAAACCGAGTTTCGTAGCAAACGGAAAAGGAAAGGCCACTCAATTCTATCGAACGCTTTTGAGACATCTAATTTTAAGGCCATATAAGATTCTTTGCCCTTCCTTTTATGCATCATATAATGAATTGATTCGTGAGCCACAATATAGCTATCTAAAGCATCCGGCGACCCGGGACAAAGGCATTTTGACTCTTGCCAACACGCAGGGAAGACACTCACGAATACGGTTAGCCAAGATCTTCGAAAGGATTTTATAAACAACGTTACAAAGACTAATAGGCCTAAAGTGGGCCGGCTCAGTAGGGTGTATATTTTTTGGAATTAAAGCAATACAGGTGTGATTTAATTCACTTGGGAATTTTCGTTCTCTTAGAAAATTATTAACTGCCTCTAGTAAGTCTTTTTTAACAATATTAAAGCAAGCCTTTTAAAAAAACTAGGCGACATACCATCCGGACCGGGGGCCGAGGAAGAGTGCATTTGAACGATAGCCTTTTTCAGCCTCCTTCTCATCACCGGCTTTAGAATATTAGCGTTCATTTCCGGGGTGACACGTACCTCCATGTCTTCATTTATTTTAAGTTGTTTCCTTTTAGTAACTCCGTCCTATAAAATCATGTCACTTATTAAAAATGAATTGTTTTATAAAAGATGTTCATTTAAAATCAATGCGTCATTTAATTCGTCTTTTCCAAACATACCTTCTCACCATTTATACATTTTTCATATATTCAAAACAATCATTTATTATAATATAGGGGTATACAATATATGTACATTAGTGTTTAAAATACAACACATTAATTATTTTTTTAATCTTTGTGTACAACAATATAGACACTTTTTATGGAATGTAGGTAGTATAAGATTTCTCAAATGTTTATATTGGTTATAATACTACCTTCGTCCCATAAAAAAGTCGTCCGTTTTTTTAAAATGAATTGTCCCATAAAAATGTTTATTTAAAACCAATACATCATTTAACGCACTTTTTCCAAACACACCCTTATCATAACATTAAATGTTTATATATTCATTTCATATTCCAAAAGAGCATTTATTATTTGATAGGGGTATATATGTCAATCACTACTTAAAATATAACACATTAATTGTTTTTTAATCTATGTGCACTACAAAAAGTGGACACTTTTTATAGGACAGATGTAGTATTTGAAATTGTTTAAAATGTCCTTTTTGAAAACCATTGTTTTTTGTTATTTTGTTTTTTTTTAAGGAGAAAACCATTGTTAAGATAATGGTATTGGATGTATAATAAATGAAAAGTAAGATAAAAAAAAATAAATATATTTTTGAGACGTTGGACCGAGGTTTAAGTATCGAAAAATTGAATTTCATAGAACGATGTAGTGTCACACGGTAGATGTTTGTTGCATGCATCATGCATGACACTAACAACGACACCACAATGAATGTACTTTTAACACCGCTAAGCGTTTAATAGTTGGAAAATATAGGTGTGGGATCATTAAATGAAATGAAATTAAATTTTGTGCGAAGCAGAGTAGCACGCACCAATGTTATCCACCTTTGTGATATTGATCTTCTTGTTAAAGTTAAGTGGGAGTATCATTTTTCATTCTTGTCAGTAGTCATCATACACAATTGCATTCTGTTAAAAAGGATTCATCCTACAACTCACTCATTTTATACTTGTGAGATTAAGGTTACGTCCATCCAGTAAATAAAAAGGTTGTATCTTTATTCTTGGGCATTAATGTACATATAATAGTTTTAAAATAAAATTAAAAAAAAAAAAAACAATAAAACAGAGAATCCCAGATTAACAAAAAAAAAAAAAAAAAATGGTATTTTCAGGTAAATGGACACCCTTTGCTATGGCAGGAACATTCATATCTCAATAAGATTGAAGAACAGAGCTTGCTTCAAGAAATTTCTGCATGTGTTCGCTTCTACGCTCGACAATGGCTGCCGGTGGGAGGCGTCCGCAGCATATTTCATGTACTGTTGCGAATAGGGGAAACAGCTCTAGCCATCCCCTATATCTTAATACCTCATATACTTCTTTTGCAGTCGACACTCCCTTCAATAAGAAACAATTCACTACTTACTAGTACATTATTATGACGATGATTCACCACCAGTACCACCAACAAATAATAATATCCATTAGACAGTAAAGCAGAGTAAAGCTGTACGTATGATATGTACTTCTTTAATAAGTAATAACCCCAACCTCTAAGGAAAAGGAGGGAGGTAGAGAGTATCTATCTTTTGAACCGGACAGTCAGACGAGTGTCATGACAGACACTCATCTAATGCTCCGGTCTTATAGAGAGGCTCCTCCTCCTCATGTTAGAAGGACAAGTCCTTGTACAGTTGTACTAAATGCACCTAGCCTTGCCTAGCTAATCATACACCTGTATGATTATTATTATTATTATTATTATATATTAACAGCTGCATTTCAACATGCAAAACGACAATTTACCTGTAATTTCTGACCCTGCAACATCTCCGCTTCCAGTTCATCAAAGGACCTATTCATTCAAATAATAATATGTTTCAACAAGTGTCGGCATGTCGATCTCAACACAGAAGATTATTCTACGGTTAATGTTCATCTGTTTAAAGATCTGACCTTTTCCCGTTGTGCTTAGCAAATGCCTCAGCACATTTTCTATTCCGTCCACCCACTGCAGGCCAATAAAAGTGTAACTAATGATAAGCAAATCTTCTTGAATGAGAGCTGATATGTAAGATAAAATAAGCGATAGAAAACAAAACATCCATGGAATTGGATACTCACAGCAAGTTGTTATGAGGTCCGCCACCCCACAGCTCTCAAAAAAGGTGCTGTCTTTAACTGAAGAGAACAGCAGCTTGGACAGGGCCTTCATTTCTCTTAACCCAATTCTCATTATTGCAGCCTAACATATAATTACAAAATGTAAAAAAAAAACCCTGAAATCAGATTTCTTAGGTGATGGCAGACACAAGACCTTATGTTTGATAGATACAAAATTGGTTAATTAAGCATGTACCTTTGTGTTATTTCCCATCTCCAAACCATCTACAAATCCTATAAAAAAAATTAATAAAACATCAGACACTGATAAGCAGGGGGCTAAAGAAGAATTACGAAAGACAAACAAACAGAAAATTACAAAATAGCAACCTGCAGCCAGAGCGACCACATTTTTCAAGGTTCCACAAAGTTCAACGCCTTCAACATCTTGGACCTGTTTTGCGAATTGACGATTGGACAAGAAATGAGAATTTGCTCAAAGCAAACATGATTAATGTTAAAGAGCAATCAATGAACATGGACCAGTATGAGTTCACTGTCATACTGAGGGACTTGAATTATGTCCATCATTCTGTGCTTAAACATTGTTCGTTAAATCATGCACAAGATGTGGTTTAGGCTTGTCTAAAACAATGATCAAAGCTTTAAACATGGATCAGCATCACGACCACACTGTTCTCGTTCATGCCATATTCCCTAAAATTTTGGGTGAAAATGAAGAACAGCATCACCCATGCAGATAAAGTAATCAATGCACATCATGTTGTACTCACAGCAGACACGGAGAAGTAAGGAGTGTTGAATAAATGAACCCATTTCTCGGCAATTCCTCTGTTTTCTCTGTATCCAACAGTTGCTTCACTAAATTTCTCAACTGCAATCTAAGCATGCAGTTTTAATCAACAACAATAACCAAAGCAATCGAAGAATTCAATGGTGCAAGAAGTAGCGCTCCTGCAAACCAGTGAATTACCTCATTAGCAATGTTAGCGCCCATGAGTACGCAACAGTTGATTCCAAGCTGTTCAGAAATGAGAGTAGAGATCATACAAGGACCTTCTTTCTTCACCTCCATCCCTTTTATGAGGGAAATCGCCTCTGCATCTGTCCTTATCTTCCCTACTAGCCTTTTACATATGCCCTCCATGAACTGATGGGGAGTAACAAACACTAACATGTTGGCATCTCTCACTGCATGATTCACAACCAGGTTGAGGTCGTTACAGAATGTCCAAAAAATCAAACTTTAAGAAATCCCATAAAAAAAATAAAGAAGAAGAATTAAACCTGCATGTTCAAGGTCAGGATCTGCAACAACATTCTTTCCAAGCTTAATGCCGGGAAGATATTTAATGTTCTCCTGATAACAGAGGGTTTAGTACGAAAGAAAGGAAAAGGAAGAAAGGAAAAAAAGCTGGAATTGCGAATAAGTAGGACAGAGCAAATTTTACATTGGTCCGGTTGATGACATCGGTGAGTTTTTGTCCACCTGGTAAAATCTCCTCGAACACCCACATCCGTACTTCATCTAAAAAGTTACATACATTAAAATGAGATATATATATATATATATATATATTTCATTACTTAAAACATTAACAGAGAAGGTGTAGGTGCATGACAAAATGACAAAAAGAAATTTGAAATGAGATGTATAAATAATTAGTGAGGACTGGAGGAATCAAAATAATACATACATCAACAGAGAGAATGATGTAGCTGCATGAGACAAGATACCAAAAAAGAAAAAGAAAAAAGCAAATAGCATTGAATTGTTGAATTGAATTAGTTATACAAGGAAGAAAAAGAAAAAGAAAAAGAAAACAGTGAATAGTTGAATTAATTTGAGGTGGGAAGGAAGGGGAAGATGAAACAGACCATGGAAAGAGGAGGAGGAATTGAGAGTGTTGGAAGCAATGAGCTTGGCAGCAACGCTGCCCCAATTGCCACTGCCAACAACGGTGACCTTTGATTTGAGGCTGAGGGGAGGCGGCGAATCAACAACATCATTAATTTGGGATAATGGGGGGACATTGTTTAGAAAAGCAGAATCGGAGTCAGGTTCTCCCACCTCTAAAGCAATTTGCTCAGATTCTAAAGATGGAGCCATGATGACGAAGATGATGAACAAGAAGGAAGAAATAGAGGGAGGGGGAGGGGGGAGGGGGAAGGGGGAAGGGGAAATGAGAAGAGAAAGGGGGAACCCGGAGGCAGTTAAAAGAAAGGAAGGAAGACGGAGATTGAATTTAGAGGGAGGGAAACGCACAAAAGATGCCAACGTGGGAATCAATGTCACGACGACGTTAATAATAATGTTAGAAAATCTGTGTCTCTGTCTGTCGATCAACTCTTTTCTTGTTTCTTCGTTCGATTGCAACAAGGGAGAACATTAGAGAACCACTACTACTATGTGATAATTCATTCACACCGGAAAAAACCCAAGCGAATTTCATGCCCTGAAATGTAAATTCATTTAATTTTTTTTAACCTAAATTCATTTAGATAACCAATGAAACATTTATTACATTTTTCTCATTTTATCCTATTATTTATTATTTACTCATCCACTTTTTCCTGTTTTGCATTAATAACAATCAAAGGTCATTTTAGACCCTTTTTTTTTCTATCAAACTTAATGACATATAACCAATATAACCAACTTTCTTAATAAGTGTGAAAAACCCCAAATCGACTTATATTTTGAGACGGAGGTAGTATCATTCACATTTATTTATCATGTATATAAACATATTCACATCATGCACATGCATTATTCCAAAATTTCACATGTAACAGATTAACTCAATCCGGTTTGATGGTACATGCCCCATTGCACTTTTTAGTAGGAATCAGAATTCATTTCTCAACTCCCGCCCCGAAAAAAAATCTTATTCCCTCCCAAAGAGAGGGAAAAAAAGAAAGGTTATGGAAAAGATATACTAGGTACTACAATTGTTGTTAATAAGTGTACAAGTAGAAAGATTATACCAATAATGAGGCCAGAAATGAAGGGTTATTCCAGTAAAGTAAAGTAGGACACTTTTAAATGAGACATAAGTAGTATCATATGTTCCATTTGTTTATCAACTTTTAATTAGTGTAGCAGCTGCAGGCTTATATCCTCTCCTTCTCATTAGCTTTATAGCTGCTGCTATTATAACTAACATTAACTTCTCGCCCAACTCCAAAATCACCAGCACAAAGAAAAGACAAGAGAAGAGAAGAGAGCAAGTAGCATGTCAAGTAAAACACTAATAATATCTTTTACCCATATTGCCCATTATTAAAGCAGTTCCAACATTTCAGTCTGTAAAATATCCCCCCATCAGCATCAAGTAAACAAACAAAAAAAAACAGAATCAACAAATCTCAATCTAGACACTGCTTACATCCTGATCCCATACTCTCTTCTCAATAGGATCTACAGCACAAGATATCTTTGCCAAACAATCAATCAAACCAGTCTCTTTTTGGAAAGACGTAACCAGTACCAGTGGAGAAACGCAAAGCAACAAATCATAAATGCAATGCGCCTCCTCATTATCTTTCCAATTCACAAGATCTCAAGGAGCTCTATCAAACGGCTTTGTATCATTGTAACAAACATTCCAAACCGCTTCCATCCCATCTTTAGCTGCTGTTTCTGTGCAATGTGGATTCGCCATTACTGACATCATTACTCTTCTTCTTATGCATTCCTTCATATCCCAAGATAATAACAATATCAAAGACAGCCAAAAATACGTATGTCTGTCTGTCTATCAAGAGGCAAAATGTAAAAGTCATACGTGAAGAATAAACTCCTTGGAGGAAAAATCATCATCAAGATATTTACCTTCATTACTCCAAACTAAGCAGGCCACAACTTTTTGTTAAAACAAATCTCATGGCATATGCTATCATGATCCCATATGTGCTATACGGACTAGCTAGGAATAATATGCAATAGCTTCTCTAGAGTAATTTCTGGTTTTTGTTCCTCATTTTGATGTGTGCAAAAGCAAATTAGTATAATAGGCAAAAGAGCCGAGGAAACCAGAAAGACTGTTCCATGATACCAGCAATAGCTACAAATAGTCTATACTTATCATTATATTCACCTCAACAGAACACATACGAACATGACCACGGCCAAAGGTCCAAATAAACACCTGGAGCAATAACAATCTCATGTCCAAACAGTATCTCCGTCCTAACTTAAATACATCAAATTCAGGACTACGGTGCCATATACTTTACAGTCACCCACAGAGTATGCCTTAAAACAAAATATCAACAGCTGTACAAGTGTTAGCTGAGTACAGTCGTGTACCGAGAAAAATATTTCAACAGGAGCACAATAAAATAATATGAAAGCTCCCAATATTGACCAAATCAAAGTTTTTGTTCACCGGTTTAAAGTTAATATGACATTGATCATCTAGTAACCCAAGTACTGCCTTTTAGCGGATGTAGCACGAGACAATAGGCCACTTTTTCCACTATAATTTTGGCTAAGTATGAGGCGGTGGGAGATAAAAGTCTGCCCCTATATAAAATGTTGCAAAATAAGCTTTCACAATTTTAGGTATGCACTTTTATGGTCGTTTCTACTTTTTCTGGTTTTCCATTCTCAATCATGTGAAAGCATTTGTTCATTTCTCTTGCATAGCATTTTTACCTATGGTAGACAGAAAATACACTAGTTTCTTTTGGTTAAATCAAAACTCAATTATATGCATAATAATTGTTTACGAAATTGGTACGTTAACAGCTAAAAATGAGCATGTGGAGAGATTATAAAGAAGCACTACCTGTTCTTGACCTCGTAGCTTCATATGACCCCGCAGCAATTCACGTTTATAGTGGCAATCACCACTAAGATGGCCAGCACGAATCTGTTTAAAAACAAAAAATATATTGGCAAGACGCATAAAATTTGCATGAAAAGTAAAAGCATTGGCTAAATTTGACCTCACTGCAAGCATGATGAGCACAATTAGTCCAGTCCAAGTTTGCAGCACGACATTCATCATAAGCATGAATAAGTTCATGGATGACAACTTGGTTAACCTCATCTTGAATCCTCATATGATTGCTGCATACCCTTATCTAAAACAAGTAACCAGTATACATATCAATAGAGGGACTCAAGCATTTAACCCACACAATCAGAAAGTAACAATGTAAAAAAACATAAATAACAAAATTGAGAATCCCATTTCTTCCCTAATCAAATAGAATGGGAAGGGAAATCATTCCTTCAAAAACAAATCTAAGTCGAGAAACACCGGTAGACATGCCCATCTAATATGCTGGCACACAATGGAATTGGACATGATGAAAAACACTTGTACGTGAGCAAAGAACATGAGAAAATCACTAAGTATAGCCTGGTTCAAAGGTTGCAAAACAAAAACAAAAACAAAAAAAGGATGCAGAATGCACGGTAAAGAAAAGAGCAAAAACAGGACACCGGACAGCCAAGTAAGACTGCAAAACAAGGAAGTGGGAAGTCTTGATTACGGAGAAAGTCTTAATGTCTTATCACGTGACTCTCCATTGCACCAGAGCAATGAAACTGAGACATGCAGACATGCTTAGATGCAAGGAAGACAACATAAAAGACCGACTTTATCCCCTAATTGAGCAGTTATCAAAGAAGTGTGGAAGAACAATCACCCCTTCGCCAGCTCTATATCCCCCACTTATTTTCTCCTTGCAGTCGACGGCCTTAATGAAGTTGTCCCCCACGCTGCACCCAGCTTTCTCCATATGTTCTCTCAAAAACTTCACCATTGGCCCTGCAATTCAGTATGACTTGAAAATTTAAGCAGTAAAATTACCACAATACCATAAGCAACGAACGACCGAACAAATAAACAATCAGTCGTACTTTTGAGGCTTCTCTGAATCATTCGCTCGCATTCCTTCACTGTCACGCCATCACCCCTCGCCTCGGCAGAGAATGGATCCTTGGCATCCCATGATTTGGGCTCCTCCGCCATGAAATGGATTGTCAGTCAAATCAACTTACGGTGGAGCTTTGGCCAATGGTAACTGTAGAGCACAAAATCTAAACGCGCTCATAGCAATAGATGAAATGTACAAGGGCCTAACAATTTGTGTGATTCGTTAGTAGGGGCTTATGGCATGTTTGCTATAGAATGCTTGAAAGAAGAAATGCGGAGCCAAAAAATAAAAAAATAAAAAATCCAATTCCAATCCACAGAAATTTAGACGTAAACCCACATTGAAGTACATAATCGGGAAAGAGGAAGCGACAGACAAAATAATGGTACCTTTGAGCTGCTCAAATTCGATTATGGCCAGTTGTAAGAAGCAGCGACTACTTCGCCAGCCGAAGTTAGCACAACAGCACCGTAGCTGAAGCAGGAAAACAACTGATTGAGAAGAGAAAACGCACTGAAGAAATGAAAATATTGAAGATCTTTCCGCTGCGAGCGAAATTTGGCGCAAATTTAGAGCAGCGGCGTTGGCTTTTCCCTCCCTTCGGCGCGGATGGAAACTGGAATACAAGGGAATGAGATGAAGGTTAACCCAAGGGAAAACAACAAAAAAATGAACCTTAATCTCATTTTAAAGGCATTTTCTTTCAAAAATGGCTTTTTTAAAAAAAAAAAAAGGGTAAACCCTACCCCCGAGGTTCCCCACTCCCCCTGTCTCACGGGATGAGTGGAGATGTAAATCAAGATCCCCCAGTAGCTCAGAGTTAATGGACTTACCTTTAACTGAAGGGAATAATTCGCCCCTTAATCTAGGCTAAACTAGTAGGAAACCCGTACGATGCACGGAGAACGTTAAATTTAAAAAGTAAACGTCGAAGAAAAATAAATTTGTTAAATGAAAGAACGGTAGACCCAAAAAATTCATTAGATACAATACATGTGTGAATAATGAATCAAAAAAGGACTATTGAGATAGTTTTGACGTTGTGGCTCTAATGATAATTTCCTTATTCCAAAAATTAGATAAATATGATTCCAAACCCATCAATGGGCTTCGGATATCCTGAATCATTGCTCCTATTGGAACTAGAATATCAACACACAAAAATTGATAGGAGACTCTTTCCTCCCCAAGTTCTACACTTTGTGCACTCATCTCAGCCACTACTGATGAGAGTCAAATTGACTATCATTTACTATGTGATTATACCCCGTTTATACCTCGTTTTATATGTTTCCGGGGACATTTGGTTGTATTTTGATGTATTTACACCTTGGTTATCATTTCGGGACCTAGGACGTAAAGTCCGGGATTCTCGGTCTTTTTCGGTGTAATTTACTATATTCTCGGTCACCCTAGTGTCCTGTAGGGATTACGTGTGGTATTTGTTATGATTTTGTACAGGTTTTAGGTGCTCGGGAATGCCGTGGAATGTAAACCGGAGCTTCGGGATCAAGAAATCAAGTATTTTGGTGATAAAATGTGACAGGCGGCCGCCTGTCACCATAGGCGCCCGCCTAAAAATGCGGTTTTTGGCTTAGAAAGTTGCTGATAGATTTTGTGAAGGGAAAAATCTGACAGGCGGCCGCCTGTCAGTACAGCGCTCGCCTAACAGTCCAGATCTGCAAAACACTTTAAATACCCCCTCATTTGATCTAGATCAAACTCCCATTTTTAGATCGATTTTTCTTCGTTTTTTCTTCATCTTTCCTTAGATTAGATTAGTTTAGATGTATATTAGCTTAGATTAGTTGTAGATCGTTGTAATCCGGAGGATCTCGGTGATAGCTTGACGCGTTATTGACGGGATTCGGCTCGGAGATTCGACTTTCTACGGCATAATATATTTGGTATTTCAATTTCATTTCTTGTTCTTGCTTTCGAACTTTATTTTTGTTAACTTTATTTGTTGTTTCCTTATATTTTGCTTAGTATAATGAGTAGGTAATCGTTATATAGCCGAGATATGTGATAGCCTTCGAAATCGAATCCTTAGCTCGTTGATTGAAGTGTTTTGATGTTATAATTGTTAGATTCTCGATGTTGTTATCGTTCTATAACTTATTCTAAATGACTTTTATCTAATTAATTACTCGATAATCGTATTTCACATGTCTTCTTTACATATGTATTTTGCGAGAGGATACGGGAAAAGGGGTTATAGGATCACCCTGTAAAACCGACTGAGTTGTTCAGTTTCGGTTTCGTGTGTGAGGTATCATTGTTAATGAGCGTCTCATAGATCGTAGACCGTGTCGGGTCAGTTAAATCCGGTCAGCGGACTGTTGAACCTGACATATGATGGTAGATTATTGAATTAATGTCTATACTTGGAATTAGGAAACGACACCCTTTGAGTGACAACGAGGCGGATTGTTGAACCTAACATAAGAGGGTAGATTATTGAATTAATGTCTATTTTCAGAAATAGGAGACGACACCCTTCAACGATGCCAAGAACATTAGAGTTTGTCGAAACACTTCCGGAAACGAGTTAGGGTTAGAGAGTAGTTGGTTGGATCATAGCTCGGATATCTTGTTTTTCGTAGTTTAAAATCTTTTCTCTTATGTTTATTTAGTTGTTAGAACCGGTGATCTGACAAATCACCACATTCAATTATTGTGTTGACCTGAACTAGGGACGAGACCGACTTTGGTACTCGACCAGATTCCCTGTGGGATACGGCCTTGACTCACCAATTCTATGCTACAGTTGACACAGTACACTGCCGGTGAGATTGGACACTTAGAAAAGGCCGATCAACTACACTGGTTATCATGTGTATGTAGCCCTCTAAAAATTTGTGTGTGGGGTGCGAGGGGCAGGGGATGGGGTACGGTTGTGATATATATGTTTGTACTTAAGTGTGTGTGTGTGTGTATATGTACTGCTTAAAGATGAGCAAAACTCCATTATTAAGCCTTTAATCAATCTCCTATCTCATAAAAATCATTATTTTGACTCTCACAGCTGAAGTGGAGACAACTCATTGGCTGAAGCCAAAGCTACACAAACTGAGCATCTTTTCAAACATAATGCACTATCTTAAACAAATAGCAGTTGTAATATAACGATTATTCTCACACCGATTCGAGCCAAATGTTACGTGATCTCTAGAATACTTGTAACGATTCACTTAGTATATACTCTGTCGGTTGTAAGACTGTGAGGCTAACATAAGATGTACTTTATTGATCAAAATTTTTATTATGGCATGAAGACCTCAAATGGCGAAGCTTTCTTGAGTTTTGCTTCTTGGTTCACAGCCATGTTGTGATGGAATATAGTTGATCTTTGGTTTGTCGTTATGGCATATCGGAGCCTTTGAATAGTGGATTTTCTGGCTGTTTGGTTTCTTAACCTTTCTCTGCTTGAAAAGGTGGCATATTTTGATGATTATAGGTAAAAGTTGGGTTTGGTTTTACCAAATCGATCTTTTTTTTCAAATGGTGATGGGTTGAAGCTTCAACCTTTTGTTTTGGAATTCTTACACCATTTGGTGTGTGTTGTGTCCAGTGGCGGAACCAGGATTAAATTTCGGGGTGGTCTTGGTGTAAAAATTTCGAGGTGGTCTTGGTATATAGAAATTTCGGGGTGGTCTTGGTCTTAGTAACATCAAGAAAAAGACACATAACATACTAATATTAACACT
The DNA here is from genome assembly GCA_036785695.1 of Gentiana straminea. NCBI lineage: Eukaryota > Viridiplantae > Streptophyta > Magnoliopsida > Gentianales > Gentianaceae > Gentiana > Gentiana straminea. Next base: position 26,795 of record JAVUPR010000561.1, read on the forward strand.
ACTACTAAAAAAAAATTCAAAATTTGGGGTGGGCTTGAGACCACCCCAATATATAGGTGGTTCCGCCCCTGGTTGTGTCTGGTTATTTCCCAAAACAACTGCTTCCTTTTCAGTATTAGATTCTCATAAAAATAAGTCTTTTTTTTGCTTGCCTTCCAGTATTAAATGCTGCCGAATTTAAGATTGATTTTCTTGCAATAGGAACCCGTGAAGAATTTACTGAATCTGGTGTTTCAAGTTTGATTCATTTGGTCTCTTTCAACCTTTTTCTTCTCAGGCTCATTGGCTTGCATGTTTGTGTATTTATTTTCTGTTCTTAATTTGTTTTACCGTTACAATGGTGTTTATTTTTGTGTTTTCTTGGATGCAAAAACAATGTGTTGAATGGTTTTATATTTGATGATATTATGTGGGAAGCTAAAAAAATGTAAACTTGTCTTCCAATGTTCTCTGAGAATTTGAAAAGAATATATTATCCATTTGGTCGTGCTCTCTTCTAATGTCTCTGCCCGCCTACCTGACTGAACATGAATCTTTGCGATGACTCAAAAAGCATTCGACTTCCAACAAATGCAATCCACGCTTCTATATTATGATGCCTCTACTGGAGGTGCACATATCCTGGGATGTACAGATTATGGGTATAGCATTAATGACTAGACGGGGCTCCCACGCCTTCAAGCCATGATCAAAGGTGAGGAAAGAAAGTCCTTTCCCCTGACGGAACCAAAAAGTTAAAGTGCCCAGCCAAGAGGCTAATCAGTTGTTCCACTATATAGTGTTAACATACAATCCCCTGAATTGGCCATTTTTCTCACAGTTTTCAGTGTTGTTCAAATAGGAATTCATGACCTGAGCCTTATTCATTGGTGCCCGAAAAACTCTGGTTCGAATCATTAAGATAGATTAATCCTAGAGGGATTGTATTTGAATATTGATATGGATCCAAAAAAGCTAAATTTTGTACTGACCCCGTGAAGAAATGAAACATTGAAACATAAACCCGTGAAGAATTTACAGAATCTGTGAAGAAGCTTTGCATGGTTTTATTTGATTGTTACTCCAGAATTCTTTGCCTCGTTGTAATTTATGTCAAAAACAATGTGTTTTTTTGCTTGCTTTGTTACGATTGTTTATTAATAATCTGTACTGATGCTCTATGTTTTTAGTGTGTTGATGATTTGTTTTTGTTTCCTTCTTTCAGGTGTGGCGGCATGGAAGAGATACATAGTTGTTGGAAGCTATCTCTTCCGGTCAGTTATATATTCTTTAAATCTTCGTTACATGATATGCAATGAGTTCTTTGCCACTTTTATCTCTTTCGGTTTCTTTTTTAATGTTTTCAATAAGGCTCAAAAAATTGACTGAGAGTTCGATGTGAATAATGGATGATTTGAAAATGCATACTGAAATTGGTTGTTTATCTGCTGGATATTACGGGTGATATTCAGGTAACATGTGATGCTTTATCATTCATGATTAATGAATCTACTTGCTGACAATTAAAGCTTTAGCTACTGTCATAGATCAGCCGATCAATCTACTCAATATATTTTGCTTGCTTGCTGAGGAAAGATCAGCTATTTCGTCGATGCATTTCTCATCTTCAATGTAAAAGGTTGATTTGCAGATATGCCACGTTATTGAATATATTAAATTATCTGTATAGATAGATTGCTGCCTACCTCCCTTGGCAGGTTTAACATAATCTTCTTTCACTCTTCAAACTACCCAATATATATGAGTATATTCTTTATAGAAGAACCTCATTTATTTTTTCTTGCATTTGCGGCAGAAAAAACAACTCATTTGATATTGCATTTACTGCAGAATTTCCTTCTTCTGGTTGGTGTTTATGTTGGAGATTTGTTTCTTCTACTGCTGGGGACGTATGTTAAAGTTAAGCTCTTTTAATGCATGTTTTTTGTGCTTCTTCTGGTGGTTCTGGTGTTCAATCATTCTTATTTTTATTTTTGTTATATGCTCTTGTTTTTTTACAAATACATATTATGTAGCTGTTAAACATATTGGATGTTCAGTACGTTTCCATGAATCATATCTTCCTATACTAATAAGAAGGGAAAAGTTGTGTTTGTGTGACAAGTGTTTTTTTTTTAATTGGTGCATCATTTTACTGTTCATAGGCGGCATTTGGCCCACCTAGTAAATGTTTTTTTTTTTTTTTTTTTTAATTTTTTTTTTACTGTTTATTGGGTGGCCCAGCATTTTTTTTTTGGGTTTTTTTTTAATGTTCATAGGGCGGCCCAGCCCAGAATAGTTTTTTTTTTTTTTCAATTTTTTTTAATCCTTAATTTAATCTTATTATGTGTGTTGTGCTTAAGATGTATCCGATTCCAATTTAATTACATATTATTTTGCTTTGTGTCTGAACCACACAACCCTCTCGAGATAGACACCAAAATAATTACCGAGAAGAAAAATGGATCGGAAACAACCCTACGCACCCCTTCTTTTTATTTGTTTTATTTTATATATTTGGCTATACTTCTCGGTGAAGGAAACATACATAACATTAATATTTTATTACTCCATCCATTCCTATTTATATGTCGCAGTTGCCGAAATCAATTTTTTTTAATATGTCGTAGCTACATTTCCAATACATATTTTAATACTATTTCCGCTTTTAAATATTATTTTTCAACTTCGTAGGCCCATTCAACCAATTAATTTTTCATATTCAATACACCGCTATACTTTTCAAGATTTTTTTTGACCTTTATAATGAAAGTAAATACAATAAATCACTTTTTTAATCTATGTATTTTTCTCAAACGCGAGCAGAATAGAAAATAGTGTGTGTGAATATGCCACATCCCAGTAAATGTGCGATCGTATTAGAAAAGGATTGTGTGCCATCATACAATTTGTCATTTTACTATGTCCAATCCATTTGTGAAAAGCGGAAATAGTATTAAAATATGTATTGAAAATATAACTACGACATATTAAAAAAAATTGATTTTGGAATCGCGACATATAAATAAGAATGGATGGAGTAATAAAATATTAACGTTATGTCTATTACCTTCGTCGGTAAGATATAGCCAAATATATAAAATAAAACAAATAAAAAAAGAAGGGGTGCGTGGGGTTGTTTCCGATCCGTTTTTCTTCTCAGTAATGATTTTGGTGTCTGTCTCGAGAGGGTTGTGTGGTTCAGATGGCTGTCGTACAAGCCCCTACCCCCTACCCTCCACCCTCTACCTCTTCCTTTCCTCTTTCTTTCGATCTATTAACCATCTCGATTGCCGAAGGGAGATCGATGTAAAATATTTTATTTTTCATTGTTGCGCTTAAAAATTACGTTCTGAACGGTTCATTGCATGCTACATTTCTTCGTATTTAATATCGTCAAATAAGTTAAAACTTATAGCATGGGCACGCCGTTGGTTAGTTTTAGTGTGAATAAAGACCAATTTTTACTAATTCCATGGTAAATGTATTTTATTGATGAGTGTTAAATATAGTTTGAAACTTTTGTTTTTTGTGTCGGGTGTCTATGTAAGTAAGTCGAAAACATTTGTCTAATTGTCGTCGTGTTAAATAATTGACATCATAAATTGTTGTATAATATCAATGCCGGCTAAATTTCGTCATTTATATTGTGTTGTACTTAAAATGTGTGGAGTGATATTTTAGTTAAAATGTATTTTATATTTAATAGTTTTTGACATTGGGCGTAAACATCTAAGACGCGCACCCCCGCGCGTTGCGCACGGAGTCCCGTTTTAACTAGTTAATAAATAAGCCAACTATTTTTTTTTTTTTGAAAAGAACTATTCTTTTATTTGTGTCTTTCTCTTTTCTTAGCAGTTGAGAATAGTTCTGGAATTGATGCTATAATAAGCCAACTATTCTTTTAGTTGTGTTCTGTTTTGTACTATAAGAACACATTTTCATCTCATTGCTGCCTTTCATACTTTAAAAAAAATGTATTTGTTGTTTGTACTTTCTATGGTAAGTTGTTGTTAAACATGTTAAAAGAAAAATGACCTGCAAGTAGCCTTGTGCTTTAACATTAGTCCTTTGACCTATAGGAGAACACTTTTTTTTTTTTACAAACAAGACAACAATTGATGTTCACTAGCAGTAAATCATAATTAGCCATTAGGTGTCCTTGGTGTGTTGTTTTTTTTTTGTAGAGTTGTCCATGTGGTTGTTAACGTTATGTTTTTACTATGCAGTGTGTGCGATTGTTTCAACTTATCGTTCAAAATGGCTTCTTCTTCCAGGACACTTGTTGCAGTGGCTTCTTCAAAGGTAATATTACTAGAAACCATGTCTACTATATAGTTGCGCGATTGAAATTATAGTTGAAGAATTTGTATCGTACAAGAGACCTGACTAATCATCATTTGCTAGGTGATTATGTGGATTATCACATTGTTATTTCATGAACAATGGCTGAAGATATATTTTAAAAAGTTTGATGTAAATATTTTTTTCATGCCTTCTGCTCTTTAACAAGTCTTGTTCAATGTGCTTTTGACATCACTTGTTGTAGAATTTGAAAGTCTTTTACAGAGAATTGTAGGAGAAAACAAGTTTTACTTGACGGATGGTTGGGTTTCTCCAAAGTTCTCCAAAAGAATGGATAAATTCATGCTTTACATTTTGACTGTTGGGAAGAAAGCATTGGTTGATGATGGTAATTGGACAAAACTCGATGCTAAGTGCTGATTGGCTCAACAATGTGTCGGATGAAGGTATCATAGTTAAGTTGATGATATGGATTATTATAACTTTCTTCACTGTCTAAATGTTGTTCCTGAATCTGTATTAGTGATTGTTTAAAAGATAAGATGATTCTATTTGGCTTATAACCTTACCAAACATCTAATCCAAAAAAATGGGCAAACCAGTAGTACGGTCCAACAGTTTCTTTCACCTTAATTTTCCAGAATCTATTTTCAGTTTTTTTATCATTAGGATTTAGTTCTTGCATTGATGAACATAACGTGAAGATGGCTTTATTAGAATACTATGTTATGTTGTTGTCATCATTAGATCTCATATTGGTTGTAAGTGTAATATCCCAATGTCGAGACTTAATACCATACACAAAAAGAATTTGATATTTTAATTATGTAAAATTGAGAGGCATTTTTTCTTTACCATGAATGTTGATCTACAACAATTGTTTTTTTTATCTTGGACTCATTTGTGACGGGGACAGGTTTTCAACAATGCAATACAGGCTCTGAGAGGGTCTTACGGAGGTGAATCCATTTTGATTTCCTTTTGCTGCAACAAACATGGGATCTGCCATGTTGGCCATGGATTTGGTTGGTTAACAGTTGACATGATGTCCATATTGAAAACACAAAGCATTTGACATGTTATGCATATTCTGAAACATTTTTATTGAAGATTCTTTTGTTGTATTTTTTAAAGTAGTCCAATGGTGTTATGGTCCGCATAATATTAGATGTGATTAGTTTTTTTCATACAACGAATACTCATGGTTACTAACATCATGTGGGATGTTTTGTTAAGCATTTTTTTTACTCAAGTTGATTGACAAATCACAATGCTTGTACTGATTGTAATGTCACTGAGATAGCTTTTGCAAGTGATTGTAATGTAATATATCTCTACTAAAGAAATGTTCACAATAAAATGTGCACAACAAAGTACCACAACAACCTTTCTACCATTGATTTTTATGGGACCTATTTGAATCAATAGTGCCCGCATCATAATCAATGCCAAAAGTGTATTGTGTGCTTTGTTGTGTTCATTTTGTATTCGGACTATCACTACTCTATCTACTATTAGCCAAGATATCTTCTATTCGTCATTTGGCATAGTGGTGAGGAGCTGGGGTGTTGTAGTGACAACCCGGACCATAAGCTGGAGGTCAGAGGTTCGATTCCCGTAACAGGGGTTGATTTTCAATGATAAAAACTTCAGTGCAGTGGTCTAAGGCACCCCTTGACTCTAAGCTCTAGGTCCCTGATTAACCTCTCATCGCATTTGATGTCCTAAAACTGGGGTCCAATCTTACCGGCAGTGTACCGGGTCAAATTGTAGTCTAGTCTAGTGAACAAGGTCGTCTCCTCAGGGAATACGATATAATTCAAAGTGTGGTTAAACACAAATTAGTTATTATTATCTTGATCTAAGTCGCAGTTTTAACATAAAAGTGATAGTTTTACGTCACTAATAAAATTAACAATTAATATTAAAGGTACTAGCCAAGACAATTTCATTGAACTATAGTCTCTTTCAGTTTTTTAAGGATATGATTAATCGGCCTATTAAGGGTATCCAACAAAACAATTTAGATCTAATAATAAAAGAAAACTACCGAACTATACAAAATACACCTTTATGTGTTGCGGTACATAATATCATACATAAATATTAATTACAAGAGTAATGATTCATGTCACAACAAGTGAAAAATCGATTATTTTTACTAGTTTTTTCAGAGGAATTATTTTTACTAGTTGATTATGACGGGAACAACGGTTATTGTTAACATTGCAGATGACCGTAGTGTTATTTTCTAATCACAATCACATAACCATTTTCTTAACACCCCTCCCTCACTCCCACCCCTAATTTCCTTCAATTTCATCCTCATTATTACAGTATCTATTATTATATGAGAAATTAAAGGTAAGTCTTTAGTAATTACAATATTACATCAATAATATTTAGAGTTAATTCCTTAAAAGTATAGTTTTTTTATACTTATTAGCCTCATAAGGACATAAAGGAATCTGTTGGACTTATAAGGACATAATATATCTACATGTACCAAAATACCCCTAATCCCTATCTCTTTGCCTAAAATGACTGTTGTTTCCTTCTCCACGAACTGAATCAGTGATATAAACATTCCCAATATCATTAGCTGGATCACTCGATCATGCTCAGCGTGCGTAGTATCCAAAGTAGCCGTAATGTTACGGGGATATCCAAATTGTCGCCTACAATCACATGATACATTCAAAAGACAACAATTTTGGCATGTATCGCACCAATTTCTTGCACGCGCTAACTTTACAAAGATCTACAAGATATGCACGCAGCAACAAGGAATTATGAACCGTCCATCGACCAATTAATAAAAGAACTTATCGAAATATAATATAACAAAGCCCACAAAGCCTCTGGCAAGGATTCTGCTTTTCAAACATTTGAAAGTCCTTCAGAAAATAGATAGAATTTTATCCAGGGTGTTTTTTTTTTGGGTAAGTTAATCTATCAATAGATAGAATTTTGGATTCAATCCAGTTTTTTTTTTTTTTTTTTTTTTTTTTTTTTTTTTTTTTTCAGATACGAAATGTTACACACACCCTGATTAGGTTCCTAACGAGGCTCGAACTCTGGTCTCCACGTCAAGGTATAGCCTAACTAACCACTAGACCGATGTAATGAGTGCTCTTTCAGAGGTGATAGAGTGGGATAAGAAACTAAACTAAAGTAAACTAAATGGAGAAGGAGATAACTGAGATTTTATCTGTAGTGATAAAAGCGGCTAATGCGGCAGGTGCTGATAGCATATGTGATCCGAGCCCCGAGGAAGATCAATGCGTCAATGCTCTCGAACGCCTCCGTTCGATGCGTCAATGCTCATCAACATCAATTCTCCGTCTTTCAGAAGGTAACGACCTTCATTGTGTTTTTCATGTCGGCGTACGTTGCTCAAGCTGCTAGTAACAAGAGCCGTGATTGGTTAAGGTTCCGGCAGACTGCCTGTTATGCTTAATTAATTGTTGCAAAATTTTAGGAGAAGTGAATCCAAAATTCCATTCCTCCGTTGCCAAACAAGCCAAATTGATATCATGTAATGAAAAAAAACATTTCATTCCATTCCATTACCGCAATCCAAACACGCCATTAGAGTTTCTCCGTTGCCAAACAAGCCAAATTGTTATAATTAATGAAGTGACATTGATGTCACTGCAAATGTCACTGTATACATTAGCCAATTAATAAAGTGACATTGATGTCACTGCAGATGTCACTGCATACATTAGACAATTAATGAAGTGACATTGATGTCACTACATAAATCGATACAATAAGACGTCATTGAATAAATCGATACAATAAGACGTCACTGCATACACCGATACAATAAGACATCACTGCATAAATCGACATAAGACGTCACTGCATAAAGTAATATCGTAAGGCGTCACTGCATAAATCGCTATAACAATACGTCAATGCATAACTCAATATCATATGATGTCTCTGCATTGCGGTGTCATTTCATTGTGGTGTCTCTGCATTGCGGTGTCTATGCATCGTCAAATGTTATAACATCGCGATGTCTCTTCATCGCGGTGTCACTTCATCGCGGTGTCTCTACAATGCGGTGTCACTTCATCGCAGTGTCTCTACATTGCGGTGTCACTTCATCGCAGTGTCTCTGCATCGTCAAATGTTATAACATCGTGATGTCTCTGCATCGGGGGTGGTCACTGCATCGCGGTGTCTCTGCATCTGGGTTGGTCACTCATCGTGGTGTCTCTGCATCGGAGGTGGTCACTGTATCGAGGTGATCAATGGATCTAGCGTGGTCAATGCATCGTGGTGTCACTTCATTGAGGCGTCTCTGTATCGCGGGTGGTCACTACGTCGCTGTATCACTTCATCGAGATGTCTCTGCAATGCGGCGTCTCTGCATCACAGTGTCTCTGCATCGGGGGTGGTCACTGCATCGCGGTGTCTCTGCATCGCAGTGTCACTTCATTGCGGTATCTCTGCATCACGATGTCACTTCATCGTGGTGTCTCTACAATGCGGTGTCTCTGCATCGTCAAATGTTATAACATCGCGATGTGTATGCAATACGGCGTCTCTGCATTGCCGTGTCACTTCATCGTGGTGTCTCTGCAATGGAGTGTCACTTCATCGCGGTGTCTCTGCATCGCGATGTCACTGCATCGTCAAATGTTATAACATCGTGATGTCTCTGCATCGGAGGTGGTCACTGTATCGCGGTGTCTCTGCATCTGGGTTGGTCACTGCATCGTGGTGTCTCTACATCGCGGTGTCACTTCATCGGGGTGTCTCTTCATCGCGATGGTCATCGCATCGGGCATCACGGTGGTCAATGCATCAGGATGGTCATTGCATCGAGGTGGTCAATGCGTCGCGGTGGTCATTGAATCGCGGTGGTCAATGTATCGGGGTGGTCATTGTATCGCGATGGTCAATACATCGGTTAAAAAAAAATAAATAAATAAAAACCTGAATAGCGCATGAAAAAAAAAAAAAAAAAAAACTGAACAGTGCCTGGAAAAAAAAAGGAAAAAAAAAAAAAAACATGAACAGTGCCCGGAACAGAAAGTTAAAATAAAAAATAAAAAAAAACCAAACTAACAGGCGCCTCTTCTGATCCCCTCCCCCCCCCCCTTTTTTTTTCCCCCTTCATTAAGGGTATTTGAGTCTATCTATCTAATTTGTGTCCTTATAAGAGCGGCAGTAGTAAGGCTCCAATGGAGAGTTTTTGTTTGCTTTTTGTCAGAGAAGATAACCATAATTTGTAAATTGTGAAATAATAATGGTTAAAGGGAGAAGAATTTTTAGAGATTATCTACACCATTCTCCATTGTAGATAATGGATTAGAGAATTGTCAATCTTCTCCCTCCTCCAACTTCCACCGTCCTCCATTGGAAATGAACAATTTAAAGGCCGGTGACGTGTCGGTGGCCTGCCGGAGAAGAGTTGGAGGCCATTGTTTCCGATTTCATGTAAACAAAAAAAAGGTAATTCTTCACTAGTTGAATTTTACCGCCATGGATGAATTTTTACCGCCATGGATTCCGGCAATGTCATGGACTCGTGAAAGGGTTGGAGCAGAGAAGAAGATGGGAAGAAGTGGGTTTCACCATGGATTCCGGCTATCTTGGTGTTGCCGTGTTGGGCGGAGAAAGAAGCTGTGGAAGAAGCTGTGGAAAATTTGGCTGGCTGCCATTACCGTATTATCTCTCCAATTTTCCTATACAAATTATCTCTCCAATTTTCCTCCAATGGTGATTTGCCACATGTCATCAGTCTGAGAGAATAGAGCCAACCACTACGGTTGCTCTAAGTCCAACAGATTCATTTTCTTGTCCTTATAAGTCCAATAAGTCCGTTTTGTGTACTTTTGGGTCTTTGACCCTAATATTTAATTTTAAAAAGTAGACGAAGTAGATGGAATAATTATATTTTAAAAAGTAAACGAAGTAGATTGGCTTTCACGGTGTGACTTGAAACTTTTGGATATACGGTACCCCCCTTAATTTTAATTAATTTAGCTGCTTTTGTCTTTTCAAATTCCGGCACCGCGCGCAATCAATTTCTGTTTTCAGATTTCGGTCTTCCCCCATCTATTCTGCAAAAGAATAAAATTAAAATAATAAAAAGGTTGTGCAGGAAGAAGCACATGGACACAGCAGCAACTTGGGAAGAAGACGATGAATGGGAGCTCGTAAACGACGACGGATTCGTTTACAAACGCAAGAGACGCTCGGATCTTCCTTCTTCTTCATCTTCAGTTGCACGACCACAGGCACAGCTGCCGGATCCGACGCTTGAATTAAGATTCCGGCGGGAACAGAAGAAATTAAGGCTAGTAAAGCTCAAAGAAAGGTACGAAAGAGAGATAAATCAGTGGGAACATTTGTCGAACACCTTGAGTAGCAGTATTCAACAAACATCCTCTGCTATTCAACTGCAGCGGAAGAAGGCGGCGGCTCAAGAAACCAACAGTGGTGCGACCGAGGAATTGAATGTTTCTACTATCGTACCATCATCATCATCTGATTCAACCTCCTGCCGCCGTGGCCGCCGCCGAAATCTGGTCGATGAGCTCATTTCTCAGGTAATGAACTTCTATGGCCATTGGCCTATGGGGGTGGGGTGTGCAAATTCAATTGTAATGTGGTGTTAATTGAAACGAAAGTGGTGTTTGATTTATAACAGGCGGAAGCTGTAGAAGGAATAATTGAAAATGTAGAGTATCTATGTGAGATTGGAGAAGGCATTTGCAGTGCAAAAGAAGAGAGTAATAAGGAAGCACTGATCCAACTCCCAGTTTGGACATGGTCGCCTCGTGAGCTAATGAAATCCTTATCAGCTGTAGAGGAAGAGGAAGACGAAGACGATGAATTCTTCTATTTACTATAACCCCCGGCCCCATATCATCATCATGTTCCTTGTATAAGTAGTACTCCACTAGTAGTAGTAGTAGTAGTAGTTTTTTTACAAAGATTCGATCGATTGACTAGGTCTATCTTCCACCACAATTCTAGGAAATTCTTCTTTCATTGACTCTATTATATATTATTACTGTGTAGTATGTAATACTTGCATCTTTATGTTGCAAAGTAATGGAATTTTCATCGAGGTTTATTATGTACGTACGTAGTATAGTAGTATTTAGCAGCTGATCATCATCGTATGCAATGCAGCACAAGGAACAAGTGCATATGTTCCAATCAGTAATTTGATTCTTTTTGAATCATCACCCCCCTTCTTTTGATGCATGCATAATAATACTTTATCATTAGGAATAGCAGCTGACTCACTTCAGTGAGGTACGTAGGAGAGGAGTAAACAATTTTTTTTATTATTAAACTTTATTACTTCACTTGGACTTGTAGGAGGTTTGGTTCCAAACTGTTTTATGAAGAAACAAGGAAGGAAGGATGCCACTGGCACAATAAAGGGAAAGGGAAAGGGAAAGGGAAAGGGAAAAGTAAGGCTATACTTACCAAGAAGCAATAAGGGAGTTGGTGTCGTTTCTCCAACTTCAATTCCAGTTCCAGACTAAAAGAAAGACCCCCCCCCCCCCCCTATGATAGGATTGGAAAAGTCTTCCTGCCAGTTTATTTGGTAGATAGATGAAATGATAGGATCATCAATTCAGACTGACAAGGAAATACAGTAAGTGTGACATTCCTTCTTCCAAAGCCTGCCTTTTTATTATTTGGGATCTGGGCACAAGACAACAATTTTGATGCTACGTGCCATTTCAATCATCTCTATGTTAAGTTAAGCGCTGCACCCAGAGCATCATCTCCAAACATGCTCCTGTCATACTCATATACTACATACAAACTCATGGAAATACATGATACACATCCCAACTTCACTGCACACTAATCATAATACTGAAAGATGCTTATCCAGGAGAGAAACTAGCTAGGCGGCGTGTATTATTACTAACAATACATACAACTTGAGACTCTTAGCTTTTCTATACTACCACTTCACCATCCATATTGCCATTTTCATTCAAGTTTCATTTCTTTACCTTCGCAGGTCGATATTACGATTCATTAATTCTGCATGTTTTGCATAGTCCCTACCCTATTAAGCAAAGCTGCCCTTCCCTCCAAAGCCATATTTGCCACCTCTTCCATTGATGATGTAATGAACTTTTCGCCGTTTCACCATCGTTGCCTTACACTACTGTGCACCTGCAGTCAGAGCACTTATCTCCATCAAAACAGTGCCTAGGCAAGCAATTCCACATTGTTCTGAAAACACGATTGAGATGGTCAAAAGAGTTAAGAGGCATACATGAGAGGTTGTAGAATGGGTAATTACATTTCAGAGTCATAATGCCTTTATCAATGACCTGACAAATGTGTGTGGTGTTTCCAGCAAGTAAAAGTCAATGAAGGACAAAGCTTGAAAACAAGCAATTCTAACTTGGTTTCACGATTTAACTAAACATGTCAATAAGATTATTAGCAGATCCTTTTGGAGCAGATGGACCGAAGAGGAAAGCAAGTAAAACGAAACCACAAAAGAAACCGACCTTCCCAGAATCACTGGGATTTTCAGCATAAATAATATAAAGAGGTGGGAGAAGATCAATATCCATTGGTGTGTATATTCCATGTCCCAGCTCTCCCATGTAATTTTTGCTAAAATCCTGCAAACAAGTTCAGTAGCCTTAGAAGCAAAACAGTCGCATCCCATGTATGTGTGTTTTGTGCGTATGTCTATCGGTGTGAAAACCTGAAACTTCATACCATGTATACAACAAGGCCCCCCATAGACCTGTGCTGCTCTATCCTGGAGACCAGCGACAATCCAAGTTCCTTCTCGGCATTTAGTACAAGGTTTGGCCTGACCTCAACTCTAAATAAATGCCTCACGTTGTAGAAATCAAGAAGGCAGTTAAGGGCCGCACAGACAATAGCACTGGATCCCGAAAGCCCTGTCTGAAATTCCCGAAAGAAATGGAAAAAAAAAATGGTTCATGATTTCTCCAAGGAACTAACTAAAGCACATTATTTTTTGCCATAAAGTAAATCAGAAAATATACAGATCTATCAGCAGTAATCCAACAATGATCACTTTTCAAGAAAGGCATATCAATAGGATGAGTCATCTTCATGTTCTGGATTCTGCATAAATTTTGAAGGGAACTTAAGAGAAATGAAGAAAGAAGAACCCTTCACCCAAACAAAAAAACGAAACAATTATATTCATATACTTCAAAGGAGCATTAATATTAGGACAAAATCTGAATGACCATCGTCTGTGTGATCACATTTATGGTGATTGGCAATGCACATGAGGATGCATAAAGGATACAGGCAATAGGACATCCAGATAATTTAACTTTTTCACCTCATATTCACCTGAAATAATTCTTGCATAGTCAAACAAGCTAGCAAAGATGTATAACGGAGACGTAGCAAACATTGTGATAACTTTGAGTTGATTTCTCCAACAACACAAGCTATAAGCTCTAAAAAGGTAGGGCAATAGGGGAAAACTTTAGCATCAATACATGAACCAAGAAGCATTGGTTCGCACATTAACATAGACAGAGTCATACAATTACAAGAAATTATATTGCAGGCACAAATTAAATTATGAATGAGAAAAAAGATGTAGCTGTCTGGGTATATTAGTATCATAGGAAAGGGTAAAATATCCGTCGTCCAACGTCACGCAGTTGTCCTTGCAATAGTTATGAAACACCTTACAAATAGCCATAAGCAACCGCACTCCTCCATAATAGCCTTCAGCTTGCAACCGAATAACCTGCAACACACCAAATGTTAAGAGACATATATCGAAAATGCTAAAGAAGCTGCCAAAAGTTAAAAAAGAAAATCAAATGATGTTTGTGTCCAACGTATATAGACATCATCAGCCCTGTTGTGCACAAACAAGAACTACAACTTGAACATCCACGCAACGCAAGCAAGGAATACAGTTGATAGTGCTTGCTGCCTAAAAGAAATAAAAAAACATAAAATTTGGAGGAAATTAATTGTTAAGCTAGGATTAAAAAATGCAGCTCACAAATCAGAGAAGAAAATATAAACAAAGAAAGTAATCAATGGCAAAATCAACAACATTTATCATAGAGATAGTCCTATAATAGTTAATAGCTATGAAGAAGAAGATACCAAACTAACTTACCAGGTGAGGAAGGGAGTGGAAATGGAGGAGACCATGAGTAGGATGAGGAGATCAACAGAAGGCTGTAATCGAACAGTAGGATATGGTTATCTCGTAGTAAACATCGCTAGGGTTCCCAAGCAATCCAACCCTTTCATACGCCTTGTGTTCTATTACTATCATTCTCTTCCCTCCTTTCTTTTTCTTCTTCTTCTTCTTCTGTCGCCATTTTTTTTTTTTTTTTTTATTTTAAACTCCTTCTCCTCTGCTCTGATCAGGATTGATTCAGCGTCCTACTGTCACAATTCCAGCTTTACATGCATTTTCCGCGTATTTATACCTACTACTATCCTATTATTAAGAAGAAGGAAGAAAAAAGAGAAAAGTTATTATAGAACGCCGATTGAATGATGGGTGATAATCTCTCCCAATATTTGGAAGCTAAAAAAAAAAAAACAATGGGTATACAAATATCTATATAGTGTTTACATAAAACATTTTCCTGCTACATATATGCCTATGCCTATCCTAGCTGAGGTGGTGAGTTTTGATTATAATATTGGACCCAATGATCATAAACAATGGTTCATAAGTATGTTTCGTGATTCGTTGTGTCTAAATGATTTTCACAGTAGCATTACTATACAACAACAAGAAGCATTGGCTGCTGCTGTGAAGAGCTTTTCATTTACAAGAACAAAGACTTTAATAATGATACATTCAGTCATTACATATATATAATATCTCTATTACACCTTCATTACATATACTTGATGGATCATTTGATCAATCATTTGTGATAATAAAAAAAAAGACCATAATGACCCTTTGTATGTTGTGTTTGCATCTTCTTCTCCCCTCAGGCCTCAACTATGTTGTGTTCTAACTCAAAAAAGTCTCTCACCTTTACTTACTTTACACCACACTCATGTATAACTTTTCTTTCAATCTCAATTTTTTGTTTATTTACTTTTGTAGAGATTTGTTGTCGTCATCATCCATCTCTACCCTTAAGAACACTGGTCAAAGCAGAAAAAGAAACTTCTTTGCCTCATCTCCGTTGGAGTTTTAGGGGTGGTGGCCTCGTCGTCGTCCCTCTTTGGCATCAATGAACTTGTACCCGGAGAATCTGGTGCCAACACTGCATTCTCGGTTGTATATATC
Source organism: Gentiana straminea (assembly GCA_036785695.1). Classification (NCBI taxonomy): domain Eukaryota; kingdom Viridiplantae; phylum Streptophyta; class Magnoliopsida; order Gentianales; family Gentianaceae; genus Gentiana; species Gentiana straminea. Next base: position 42,363 of record JAVUPR010000561.1, read on the forward strand.
CTAGCCGGTATGACTGGTGCTGCTGGTGATATTACTGATAGGCAATGCAGTAGCATCTGTATTATCTTACTGAAATTTGGTCTTGTATTTGGATCCTCCTTCCAGCAAGACGTTACTATTATGGCTAAATCCTCTGGTATACCATCTGCACTTGGCCTCACATTCTACAAGCCAGTCAAAGAAGATCTCTCTCGCATCAAAATCTCTACAACCTTGTCATAATTTTTTCGTAAACAATTCGTATATGATGATATTAATCTGAGTAGAGAATCTATTGCAGATGAATGTGAAAGTTTTATTGTATAGGGTTTACTTTGTGTGTTTTAGGGTATCTGCTGCAAGCAAGCAAAGTGGGAGGTGCGGGAGACAATGAAATGAAGTAAAACGTGATAAAGAAAATGAATGCAAGAGAAGACCTTAAAAGCTGCAGCATAAGCAGCCTGCAAATTGGACATGCCTTCGAATGGTAACTTATTGAGGATAAGCTCCCATAGTACGATTGCAAAACTATAAGCATCCACCTTATGATTATAATGCTTCTTCTCACCTTGCCTTAAAGTCACTGTGCTGTACAACTACAATAACAACCATTCTTACTAACAGCGTTTGGACAACAAGTATTAGAACAACTGATCGAAATGTAATGTTCAGGTAATAATACCTCAGGAGCCATCCAGCGATAGGTTCCGGTCTCAGCAGTCATCATCTCAGTCAAGGACTCTTCCCTTGCTAAACCAAAATCAGCTAGTTTCACTGTTTTCTGATCTGCTGTGAGGAGCAGATTTTCTGGCGGACAATAATTGAGGTAAGACGATTAGACCAGGTGAAATGAAAATGCTAGAATACAAATCTATGGAGGAAGTAAAGTAAGCACAGTATGCGTGAAAGTTATCAGGTTAATATATCATGAAACTAACAACAGCTGTCTAGAAATAAAGATGTAACAACAGAGAATCAACCAAAATAAATTCTCAACTTAAAAAGATGTTGATACAACACTGAAATCCTTTTGAAACTTGGGTTGCCATGTTTTTGCAACAAACACTTTCTTGATCGGTACTATATTGAAGAACATCCTGACAAGTGCAATTCCTATTAAACCTCATTTTGAGGAGAATATATCATTCTTATGCCAGTTGAAAAAAAGTGGAAATCTTGTTCAATCCCTTCTCTAAAAATGACAAAATGAAAAGAATACAGTAACATGAGGGAAAATATCGCCAGGAAAATCTATATCCAATGGAACGTTTAATACTTTTAAACAAGACAACAATCAATAAGCATAGAGTAGGCATATCATACAACACAATGCAGCTAGAAAGTCTGATAGCTAACAGAAGGAAGAGCACCACAAGTCCTACAAACAAAACACACATAACAGAGAGTTTGCACGTAAGTGGACGGTTACCTGGTTTTAAGTCGCGGTGTATGATCCCATGTGAGTGCAGACATTCCATGGCACGAGCTATGTCAAGAGCAAAGCCGATTGCCACATGCATATCCAAGCATCTTGGCCTTAGGTTCATCAACAACTTTCTCAATGTCCCACCAAGAAGGAGTTCAGTTACAATTACGGGTGTAGGCTCCTTGCAAGCTCCAATAAACTGGAAATAGAAAAACAACATATAATTTTATACAAAACGGTAATCCAACAAACACCCTAATAATATATAGCTAACAATCCTCTTTCTATATTAAATAATACTGAAATGAAGAAAAAACAACCTTGACCAAATTTTTATGCTGCACTCTAGATAACATTGCAACCTCTCTGGCAAAGCGGGATTCACACTTTGCAATCTCCTCAGGTGTTTCCCCTTTCCTTATAATTTTAATAGCAACATTCTGGTTTTTGTACCTAAAAGACGGCCACAAGTTTTTTTTGTTTAAGATAGAAAACAAACATGTCAAATACACCATTATTACCTGAGTGACAGTTAAACAATTACTAGCAAAGGAGCAATCTAAATTAAAACCAATCCCATAGGCATAGGCATAGGCATAGGCACAGGAATGACAAATGTTAACGGCAAATTTGGATGAAAACATATACAGTCTACAGAACAGAAAGTAGTAAATTAAAAGAAGCAGTTGAGAAGAGTGAATGAACTTACTTTCCTTGATATACTTTGGCATGAGCTCCTTCTCCAATTTTTGGTCCAACAAGAAGCTGTTTCGGATCAATCAACCATGGAGCGTCCAAATTAAAGTAAAAACCATCACCCATTTTTTTTTTTAACCTCCAAGTTTATAATTACAACAAAATACTAATAAAAGGAAAAAACAAAAGATTGTCACAAGAAAATGAAATGAAAGATGATAGAACAGGGATAGTTGGGTTGGGTACAAGTACAAATCTGTGAAAAAGAAGAAACACTCAGTCAGTAGCTGTAGCAGACAAGTAAGAAAAAAGAGGAAGAAAAAAGCAACACATTGTGGGCTGTGGCCTCTCAGATGATCCATACCATACCCGAAGCTCATGCTCTCCACATGGTTTCAAGTGACCCTCTTAGACTCAAAAAATAAAAAAGAAGTCAAACAGAGAGGCAAATAAAATAGTAAATAGCAAATAGCTAATGAAACAAGAAAGATATTGAAGATTATTGAGCTTTTGGTTAGCGGGAAGAAAGCTTAATAATCTGACTCTGAGGCTGACTAAACTTTTAAGCTACCGACCGCCCGACCGCAGGAAGAGGATGAAGAACTCAAAGGTGCCGTAAATCCAATATAGCAACTACTACTACTGCTGTATTATACACCCAAAAAAAAAACAAATGTTACGGGTGTACCGATACTTAGTGTCACAACGCTATCACTTACGCACACGATCAATATTGATATAAGGATAAGGACAGTGATTCTAGCATCGAAAGGTACACAGAAAAGAACACCGACAGACACTTTAGACCACACATTAATTGTTTAACATTCAAAAAAAAAAAAAAAAAAAAAAAAAAAAAACAGAAGAAGCTGGACCGCATATTACATGGTCGGGAGATGGGGTAGGGATGAATAGATGTGTCTAAATCATTTTTGTTAAGGATAAATCTGTAACTCAACTGTGGTAATAGCATTACCAAAGATTATATTACTGGTTGGAGTAACGTAGTATCTCTCGTATTGATATGCAAACTTTGAGATGATGATGAAGAATCAAAAGAGTAGATTATTATATAACATAATAATAAAGTGACGGTGCTAGATCTGCTAGTCAACTTCAATTGTTTTGCATCTGTGTCCATGCGTTTACTTAATTTTTTTATTATTATATTATTATTATTATTATTATTAGGCTTTATTATTAAAAAGGACAAAATAAGAGTGAAAATATGTAAAAAAAACAGTGGAATTTTTTATTGGGTGAAAAGGACAAACCAAACGGTGGAATAGTGGATTCCATCAGTAAAAAGACAACGCAACCAACAATGTATTTTGAGTAACAAACAGTGGAATTGTCCTTTAACACATGATTTTTTTTCCACGGTCCTTAATTCTATTTTTCAACATTTTTTTGTCCTTTATTACCACTTCCCCATTATTATTATTATTACAAGGTTGGTATTATTATTATTATTACAAGGTTGGTAGTAGCATTTTGGGTTTGGAATATATTGGGTTGGGGTTGTTGGTGGAAAGTGGAAACTTGAAAATTGAAAGGGAGGGAGAGAGAGGGAGAGAGATATGTATAATTGCATGTGTAATTGGGAAGGAAATGGGATCTATTATTGTCAAAGCAGTCGGCCGATCAACAACTCTAATGAGCTTTCTTTGAGTAGTGTCACAACAAAATGAGTTAAATGACCTTTTGAAATCATTGAATATGATGTTGGACCTATTAAATTATATAGATTCAAAATAAAATCAATGATATAAAAGTTTATTGTGCTTTTGGCTTTCTTTCATTCAAACCTAGCATTTTCCCCTACTTCAAATCATTTTCTTTTTATTTTAAAAAAACATAATATTTGTCCACTACCCATTGAGCACTAACGTATTATTTGATGTAAATCTGATTATAATTACACAACATCAAAGCACCCTTTTCAAAACACAACAATTATTGACATATGGAAAGAAAATTTCATACAACAGTTATTTCAAATCGATAACTAATAAATACTACATAAATGCATTCAACTCACCTTCTTTTACACAGTAGAATAACACTGATTTATAATCACATCATCAGAGAATTCTCTATTGTTATGTGCCTACATCTTATCAACCTAAACAATAATCGACTGATTTTAAGTACTATATTACCAGTCCAACGACCTTCACTTTACCTTTGCATTTGCCCTTATCTCATATGCCTCTGCCTCCATAACACCACAACATCCACCACCCCCCAAACTCTTGTTACACATTTTCTGAATCATCATGTGTTTTGTTGAAGATCATCGACGCTTATATATACATGGCTTTAGTTCAGGCCATTCTATCTCCTCCTTTTTCTTTAACTTCTCCTTATCCTGTTGCAGTATATACAGTTAAAACATTCAGATCAATGATATCCTGTTAGTTATATCAGACCAATCAACCAAAACAATTATGAACAACAACAAACTTCATATAACAAGCAGGACAGAAGGCTAACCTTTTTTCTGAAATGAAACACTATAAACATCTTGTTGGAGAAATCCTGCAGGAATATCACATTATTTCCCAGTGACTACTCTCTATTGCTAGTTGTCAAGCTTCATCTTTTTTTCTTTCTGGAGATACAGGAGCATACATACCTTTGATACAGGTGTAAACCCTAGATCTGAGATGGCATCCGAAAACTTAACAGGGTCTGCTCCCCCTTTACCAGGGTCAAACCGGCTTTTCACTTCTGCTATCAAAAGCCACTGTCATTAGCTTTCACTTTCTATACATCTTAAAGTTCTCTATATAGTAAAATAAAAAAATTATGTCGGATGCAAGCATACTCTGGCTTGAGAACTCTATGTGCTTCCTGAATGTAATTTGCATAGTTAATCCCCATCAATGAAAGGCAAAAGATTGCCACATCAATGGATGACAAAACAAGAGGGGTCTGCAGCATAAAGGTTTCAACTTCAAAAACACTGGCAAAAACATCACTTGGAAAAGACTGAGAGGCATCTATCAAATTCAAATGACATCACTCTGGACTTACCTTTGACATATCACAAGCAATCACCGATGGATCCTTTGAGACAAGATCAAGTGAATAAACTTTATTCTTGACATTTTTTGCAATATGAGCATCCCCTAAAGTTAAAAATCAAGCACCAGGAAACAAATACCAATGAGAGGGTGAGGTTAAACAGATTGGGGCCATCATAATGCAGCATTGCAAGTTTCTGTGCAGTTCTCACCACATCCAAAGTCAGCAACCGTTAGAGCAGGGCTATGATTCTTTAACCATTTTATCATTGTATTCACCGGTTGTTCCGGCCAGTGTGACATTTGTTCTTGATATCCTGAGTGATACTGGAGTATAAATCAATTATGGTGTGGATATTCGAATAAATAACCCATGACCAAACCAATTATTCTAAACCAAATGTTGAAGAATCACAAAGCATGCTCATTTGAAGAAGTTGGCACCGTTAGCACTATTATCTCATATGAATATCCACGTCAAGAGAGCTTTTAACAGAGCTAGTAAATCTTACCACATTAAACAATGCAGGATCTTCTTGGAAATAACTCAATGCCTCATCTCCACTGTGAGTATCAAAAGACCCAAATAATATATGCAAAACAGAACAAGAAAACCAACATCATTTATCTCATAAGATTTTTTTTTTTTCATTTCATAACATATCTCTGAGGAAAAAAAGAAGAAGATGAACCACGGAAATTCATCAATCCTTAGCTACTTTATACGTGAGGATAAATTCCCAAACGATATTTGGAAAATAGAAGCAATAAATCAGACAAATTTCAAGTGTGATCTACCTATCTATGCTAGAGATAAAGACAAGAAATAGTACTAAATGCTTACGTGCAAGTGTAAAGCTTCTCGTTGATCATACGAAAATGTCCACCTGATAATCGTGCTCTCATCTGCCAAAAGCAAAAGCCATATTAATTCAAGCACTAGCTAGTCCAGCTTTTTATGCATAAGATATCCCCAAGAGGCTAAGAAAAAAGATATAGCATACAGAAAACACAAAGACCTTATCGAGGAAAGTAGAAGCTGTGTTAGCTTTCAAGTCCAGCTTATCAGCAGGGGTAGAAGCAGCAAATTTAGTGCTATCGCCATTAGCAGCCTGCTGTGAAGAAGAACCTTCGCGGCGACGGAGGCGACGCTTTTCCCTCTCTCTCTTGCGCTTTAGAGCTTTTCTCTGGTGGTCAGCTACGGCCAAATCATCCTCCGGCATGGCTCCTACTATCTGCTTTCTTTCACCGGAAGTTGAAATTCTCCCCGCCTTTTTTTTTTTTTTTTTTTTTTCACGATTAGCACAGCGGCAGATGGAGCAGCAGAGAAGGGCACAGATTGTTAATTCGGTTATGGGCCGGGTAATAACTGAATATTTAACTGAACTTGTGATTTCGCGCGTGGCCCATGCGCTAGGCTTACTCTCTTATAGCAGGCCTGTAAAGTAAACATGCCCTTAATGGGCTTTGGCACTCACGCCCTTGTTTCTACCCATATATATTCTTGTTATTCTTCACCACATCCGAGTTTAAACTAAACAAGAGATTCAATTGATTTGTCATTTCAGTTCACACTTAAGCAAGAGTTGAAATAGATTGGTAGAAGTTGTAAAGAGGAAGGAGAGCTTGATTGAGCTCGGCTCGAGGTCGATCACTGGATTAATGAATAGAGCTCAAACATAGAATTCAAGTTCATTGATCAAAACCAACAAGCTCAAGCTCAAGCTCATTCGTGTATTAAAACGCAAACATCTGATTCTCGGCTTGGCTTGGCACGTCTCGTTTACTCCTCTACAAGTGGTTTCGTGGTAGTGGAATTTTTGTTGTTGTTTGATATGAATAAGTTTATGGAAAGGGCAATCATTATACAGAGAGAGAAATGTGAATGATGCTATCAAGCATCATCAATACAAGTAGAAAAGTAATAGGCAAACACCATTAATCACTCCTTCAGAAAGAAAAAAAAAAAAAAAAAAACCACCATTAATCACTGCACAAATTTTTATGGGCGAGCAGGGTCAGGGACAGGAAGACAGTGCACCATATGATCTAACTTGTACAGTACTCAAAAGAAAAAGAAAGCAACAGTTGAAACCAAATTTTACAGAATCAACTCTCCATACTCTGTCTGTCTATATGACACTACTATTTCCACCACCACCACCATATATGTATATGTATATGTATATGTATATGTATGGGGTATGCCATCTCATCGCAATTCGCAAACACACTATTAGATTCTCACTGCCTTTCAACGCTGTAGAGTTTGGTACATTGTATTGCAGAGAGTCTTCATTGCTCCATCACCATTTGATCTGTGACTAAATGTCACTTTGTCACATCATCTAACCGTCCATCCGTCTGGACTCTGGAGTACTGCCCAATGAAGAGAGTCCATACAGCAGAATTTCCCGTTGAATTGTTGCATTACTACTACTACTACTGCTACTACATGAGCATCTGCATCTGCATCTGCATCTGCATCGGTTATGATGCCATGAAGCTCATTACGTTTTCTTCAGCTCCGGACAACAATACATCATTCAGAAGAATTCCATCTCCAAATAATTACCAGATCCATTTGCATCAACACCAGTGGTGTCTTGCGCTTTGTGATGAACATCATGATGTGGTGCTTCTTCTTCTGCTGCTGCAGCAACTGGTTTTGGCACTTCTGGTGGACTAGCACAACGTATCAAAGCCCAATTCACGTTTTGAAAAAACGGGTGCTGCTTTATCTCTGTTGCTCCACGTCTATATGCTAATCTATGCTGTGGTTCTTTCACCAATAACCCTCTGATCAAATCTCGTGCAGCAAAGCTCACGGTTGGTGAATCAGGAAATCTCAACGGTTGACCTACCACGTTAAACAACGTGGCTCTGTTCCCTGCACCTTTAAAAGGTGTCCTTCCAAACAGAAGCTCATACAAAAATATCCCAAATGTCCACCAATCCACAGCACTGCCATGGCCTTCTCCTTTTACGATTTCCGGTGCTAAGTATTCATGCGTTCCCACGAATGACATTGATCGAGCACTCGTGGGTTCGGCTAGAAGCTCTGGAAGAAGATTATTCAATGTATTGTTATTATTATTACTATTATGATATGTTTCTGTTCTTGCCCTAATCTTCTTCTTATCTTTCCTAAGGCGTCGCGGAGAAAAACAACTAGGTTGGACACAAGCAGGCTGCTTCATGCAAGATGGCTCGATACAAGCGGGCTGAACACAGTAGCCAGAGTTGTTTGATTCCAAGTATAGATTTGCAGATTTCACTAGAGTTGGGCTCACTACACACCGTAATGAAAGGTCGAAATCAGAAAGCATTATATGACCATCTTCCCTCACCAGAACATTCTCTGGTTTAAGATCTCTGTAAATGATACCAAGCATGTGCAAATACTCCATAGCAAGCAATACTTCAGCAACATAAAACCTATTATTAAGTGACAAAATTGGGTAAGAAATTGAACATTCTTATGGGCTGTGATATAAAGTGTATAGACTAAAGCCCTTGAAATCATCAAATTACAAGTTTACAGCAGCAGCTACAAACCAAGAGAAGAGACTAGAGAGGGCGGATACGAATACGAAAACTGACCTGGCAGCATGCTCAGAGAAAAACTTGCCAGGCTGTCTTTGCCTAAGGACATGGAGATCTCCACCAGGGCAGTACTCCATTACCAAATAAGAGAACCTTTCGGTCTCAAAGTGTGCATACAAAGTAGGAAGAAATGGATGATCCAGCGACTGCAATATCTCTTTTTCCGTCTGGGATCGAGCAAGCTTCTTCCGACCAGCCAGATCTGTCTTGTCCATCACTTTGATTGCAAAACAGATTCTAGTTCCAGCCAATTCTGACAGATGGACGCTTCCGATATCTCCACGCCCTAATATCCTTAATAGCCTGAAATGTTTTATCTCCAACGACCCATAATGAGATTTCACCACTTGTATTGCTTCCCACCTTTTATCATTTGCTTTGTGCGGCTTGTACATCGCCCCCCCGGTGCTTAAACTGCTAGAGCTGCTCTCATCACTCACATTACTGCTACTACTGACTCTAAAGGTGCTCAACTTCTGACTCTCAACAAAATCACAAGAGTTGTCGACTTCACCGTATTTGTCAATGGTGCTAGCACATTCACTGACTTCAGTGTTGGAAAAGCTTTGCTTGGCCTCGATATACGGAGCTGCAGAATAAAAGCTATATGGAGGACTAGGACAATACTGAGTTCCTGATTGAGATGGTATTTCAAACTGGCTATTCACGGGTCCGACAGGGTCTTTCTTCGAATTACACGGGTGTAAATGTGATGTAAACTCCCCTGTTTCAAGCAAGTGATTTGAACTACGATGTCCAAAACCGTTGTCATGATGCTTAATTGCAGACTTAATGTCGAATTTCGATACCCTTTTAGCACAAGTATGCTCCACAGTCTGATCAAGGCCATCAACAACTTCATCCTGTAAATTTTCGTTTCCATCTTCTAGTTTCAATTTTTGCTTCAATAAATCTGGCAAGGTATCTTTCTTTATAACATCTTTATGAGACGTTTTATGATTTCGGACTGAAGTAATCGAAGATGGAGAGTCAGCTGGATTATCAGTGAACTTCATTCCACTGCTAAAATCGCCCAAATCTGATGCGGCTACTGGTTTTCCGTATACTTTAGGAGATGATGGATAGTGATGATGATTAGCCACCTGTACAGATGTAATGTTACACCCAAGACTAATTGCATCAACCACTGAGTCCATTGCAGAATCTCAAGAAAGAAAAGAATATTAATTCCTGTCAAAAATTTCTGCATGAAGAAAAACAACCCATTAGCCATTTATAAGGCATGCATCTGAACAAGATGTTCATCTTTAGTATGTACACCTAAAACACACACACACATATTCTGAAATCAAACACCCATGGCTTGGCTATAATGATGAAAGACCACATGCAAAGCAAACTAAATTAAACAACTGGAAACCGTAATAAATACATATATAGAAATAGATATGAACACACCCATTGTAAATAAAATCATAAACTCCCAATTCAGACGAAGTACATAGTTCCCAATCACAAAGAACAAAAAGCATCAGGTGATCTGAGAACAGTAGATGAGCGAAGAAAATCTTGGTGTTATGAGATAGTTGGAGGTTGAACATTTGATAAAATGAAGCCAAGAAAAGCATAAATCTATTTCTTCGTAAACCGAAATGAAAATCCGCCAAGAAAATAAAGAAGCAGCAAGGAACCCGTGAAGAACTTGGTTGGTTAGCTAGGACAAATGAAAAAAAAAAAAAAAAAAAAACAACCCATTAATCAAGTCCGGAAAATCTTGGTGGGTTCCTATTGGAGCTGCGACATTAACTAATTTTGCAACTAATCCAAATTAGTGTTTAAAGAGAAAAAAAAAAAAAAATTTGTTCTTGGTATGTAAAGCAAGTATACCTGATTAAAGAGAAGGGAGACTGGTTGGCTGGTTGATGAACATAAATCATGAAAGAAGTGGACATAAGTGGAAGTGGAAGTGGAAGTAGAAGAGAAAGAGACCCTTTATCATCATCATCCTCAGAAATCTGTCAGTAAGAGACCTTTGCATTCATTCAAAAAGCAGCAGCTTTCTTTTTCTTTTCGTTTCTTTTTGGGTTTTTTTTTTTCTTTTCCTTTTATCCTTTTTATGGATTGATTCTGTTCTGTTTTATTGGTGGGTGGTGGGAGGTGTCGTTTTCAGATCCAATCAAAAACTACAGAGAGACAAAATAGGATGCTGTCGTCGTCGTCGTAGACCAAGTCCACCTTATGGAAATTTATTTACTATTTTTCTTTTAAACTTCAATTTCTATCTTGCTATATATATATATATCTTTATATATATATATATATATATATCAAGTAATTAGCTCAGATTTATGGATTGTCATTATACCAAAATACTGAAAGAAATCGTTTATTTACGGTATTCGAACTTCAAATCCAAAGTTTAAATTCCAAATTTATCATTACAAAGACTACGCCCTTTACCACTAAATCATATCTTGGAAACCTAATTTGCTATATATAATATGTATGTACTGGCGTGTTTTCTTTGGATAATTTGCTACCTTGTGAGGTGAGGCATCTAATCATACACAGCAGAAAAACAAATTAAAAAAATTAAAGAGTTTCTACGGACACCTTTGATTATCATGATTATTTTTGGCGTGAAGGGATGTCACTGATATTACTCTTGCCCTTAAGAACGTTATCAATATTAGTGTTCCGATCTTTATAAAAAATTCAATCACATGAACGATGGTGTGCAATGTCGATGGTAGTGGCGTTTATCATACATAATGAACATCGACATCAGTGACATTTAAAAATGTATTGCCATAAGTAATAAAAAAAATGTGATACCCAAAAGTAAACCGTGGTGCTAGAGGTGTTAAACGAACCGAACGTTCGCGAACAAGTGCTCGAACTCGGCTCGTTTAAGCTCGTTCGAGCTCGTTCATTTATGTTATCGAGCCGAGCTCGAACAGGTTCTCCTGCTCGTTTAGTAAACGAACGAAGACGAGCTTGTTCGTGAACGCTCGTTAGTGTTCGTGAACATATATTATATATAATATAAATAATAAATATATAAATATATAAAACAAATATCAAATATCTATTGAATGAGCTATCGAACGAGCCGAGCTATTGAACGAGCCCCTAAAAAAAATTGCTATTGAACGAGCCGAGCTCGAGTTCGAACTGTTCGCGAGCTTGATCTCGAGATCGAGCTCGAGCTCGAACATTTTCCTTTCTTATCGAGCCGAGCTCGAACAGGCTTTTAGGCTCGTTTGTCTTAACGAGCCGAGCCGAAAGATGCCGATTATAAACGAGCTCGAGCTTGAACATCAGGTACTCGGCTCGGCTCGGCTCGTTTACAGCGGTGCCCGCATAATCGTCAAATGATATATTATGTTTAAGTGTAGGAATGGCATTAAAAAAAGAAAGAAAAAAAATCCCTTTGTATTTGTCAAAGTCATTGAGTATTCTAATTAATTGATAAACGGAGGGTTGAAACATAGATGGTGATGGACGTGCCAATAAACAATGGAGGTTCTTTGTGGGGAAATTATTATCGGAGAGTCATCGTTTTTACCGATCCGTTGCATGGATGACTTAGTTTAATGGCAATTCTCTAATATAATTTTAGACACAGCTCCAGATGGGACCTCGATCCCCGACTGTGCAGGTCGAGCGGTGCAAGGGGAGGTGCATCGAAACGGTGTCGTTTCGATCCGAAACGACACCGTTTTGACGTTTTTTTTTTTATATTTTTAATCATATCGAGACAGTGTCGTTTTGCATCAAAACGACACCGTTTTGATGCACTTGTGGGAGGGAAGGTGCAACATGCACCGTTGGAGATCTTTTTCCGCTCCAGATGGTGTTCATTCTAGTTCTTTTGATGGATGGTATTAAAGTTTATTTTTTTTCAGAGAGAGAGAGAGAGAGAGAGATATTTTATGACAATAATTGGTTTTCCAATAAATGAAATTAAATGAAAATGTGAGTAGCATTAAAAAAAAAAAAAGGGGGAAGGGGCCACAAGGACAAAAAAATTAATAAATGGGTCTGGAAGGACAAAAGTAACATTTTCATGATTATAAAGGACAAAAATCACAATTGTACTTTAAATCGTTACTTCACGCGTGTTAACGTTACTTTTGTGTTTCACAATCGTTACTTCATATTTACTCTATTCCACATTTGTTACTTCATATTTGTTACTTCATAATTATTACTTTTGTCCTTATTAAATTACATTTTCCTTCTATCCCGATTTTTTGACAATTTTGTACTTATGGACAAAAATCTAAAAAAAAAAAAGTTTGATACAACGTGTTGAAGCGATAATGACATAATAGAAGGAATGCATGCATGGTATTCTCTCGGCCTATAGATTCATCATCATGTGTTAGTGTTTTTCTACTACATTTTAAAAAAGCGATTAAAAAGTCCAGTCTAAACTAAACAGACTCTTAGAGCAATTATAATGGTCTTTTAGAATTATGGAGTCTATTTAGACGTGGAATCCACTAAATAGATATGAATGATAAAAGAAATCAAGTTAATCGCTCAAATTTAATTTTTTTTAAAGAAAAGTATAAACAAATATTTTTGTTGGTAGAAAATATACGGTTTGTGCATAAAGATAACAACAAAAAGAAAAACAATAAAATATTCTCAATAGGAAAAAAAATCCGTGGAAAAATATTGCCAAACATATACAAAATCTGTTAAAAAGTGAGAGAAATTAAGATAAAATACAAAAAAGGGAGTGTAGATGCAAATCTATATTTGGATGGACATCTAGGTGGAGTCAAGTTTTTTTTAAATCCATTTTAGAGTTATTACTACATAACAAAAATATAGATTCCATCTAAGATATTTGACTTTGATGAAAAAGATTCTACATTAGAGCTATTACAATTGCTCTAATAAAGATAAACTAAAAATACTTAAAGATTGGCATGACAATTACCGCAATGTGAAAGTCCTATCTCTCTCTATTTTTTATTTTAATTTTTGTTTAACTTATCACTAATATATTGAAAATATTGATGTGGAACGACAGATTGAAATAGTATGAATAAAATTGATACTATTATTATTATTATTATTATTATTATTATTATGGGAGCCAAAATGATCGTGTAGCTATGATCACAATGCATGCCTAGATAGCTGCTCAGTAATGGTCATTAAAAATAACAAAAAAAAATTAACAAAAAAGGTTGGTTGAATGAATGGCTGGCCAAATTGGCCGCCCTTAAAGCAACAAGTATGAATGCCCCACTCGTAACATTCGTAACACGTAAGGATTCGCCCGCCCTTGCCATCTATATTAATTTTTGTTAATATGGGGTATGACGCTTGATGAGATGTATACTATTAATCAATAATTACATAGACCTTGCTCTTGTACCACATACTGTATATATCATTTTTTGTTTTGTAAAATAATACTACAGTACAATCCTCTTTTTTCGACCAACTGCAACAAAATGATAGCTGGCCGGCCCCCCGTGGCTATGACTTTGAGTAGTCCAATATTAGGGAGGGGACTGGGGTCCGGGGAGGGGAGGGCATACTTTTTTATTATATTATTATGGTATGGACCCCCACTGTTTTAATGACACAGTCATGACTCTGACACGTGTCTTAAAACTGCAGCCCTCCATTGCTGCTAAATCAAATCAAAACAAAACATAGCCACGCAGCGGGTAAGGTAATTACTATGACGTAGGAACTCCCTATTACACTCAACTGTTGGATTTATGACGCATGTACAAACAAACAAAACAGTTTTGTCTTTTTCTACACGTGACAATCATCCGACGGTCCGTTCTAATAGTAATAGAGACTCCCTAATCCCTATATAAGCATTTTCCCTACGGCAGCCACCAGAGGTGTATGATGTTAAATAAATAATAGTAATAAAGTAATATTATTACGAGTATCCATCCATTAAACAATAAAAATAGTTTCACTAGTAGTACATAGAGCTGACTTGAAGATATGATTAAAAATAAGATTATTACACATGTACATTTTAAAAGTATTGGGGTAGGACAACGGACATTTTCCTAACTTGTGGCGGATATTAGGACAAACCCCCATCCCACCCCACATGCATGCACGTGAATACTACCTTTGTGTGTGGCATGTGGTCCGCCGCCCCATCTATCAATCAACCTTTTTTTTTATTTTTTTTTCTTTCTTTCTTTCTTTTTGTCCTTTACTTAATACTACATCTATTAAACATCATTATTCAATCATAACATATGATAACACATTACATTTCATAACCTACCATCACCAATTCACCATACTATTCACATGATATCATATCACAAACGATCAATCAATCGTCTCAAAGTTGATTCTTAAACTGAAAATTCAACTTTCAGACGGACGGACGGACGATTATGACAATCAATATCATCAAAAAGTCAATTCTTAGTTCTAGACTCGGAGGCCATGCACAAGTCACCGTGATGCTAAAAACAAACGATAAATTTAGTACGTTGCCACCGAACATGCCCATTCCATATAGTATCATCAACATGTAAGGAAAGAAAACTGTTTTGCTTAATATTCTCTTACCCAACACACTTTCGAAACTCTTTTCAAGTTTCCTTTAAGATCATCTTATATATCTCACCCCATTACTAGTTTTTAGTGTTGAACCATTTTGCTCACCCTTTAACAGCCAAATATGCATTGCCTGCCTATCATTACCAATATACCTACTCTGCACTCAAAATCAAATACGCTTTTGCAAATAAGAATGAAAAAACCGACACTGCATTATACGTGAAAACGTGAGAAAGGGAAAGAGAGGGAGAAAAAAAAAAAAAAAAAAAACTATTTTGTTGCAAACCGTACACTTCCAAAATCCATGCTCCTAATTATGCACCTCAGACAACAGACATCGGCTTCTGCAAAATCCGATGCCATAAGATTGGCAGAATTCCTTCAATCAAATTGTCCTAAAGCCTTGAAATAAGTTAGCATTCGTCAATCAAAGGTCCTGCTTTACAGACTTAGTACCCAACAAAAATAAAATAAAATAAGACAACAAACTAATAAGTGTACCCGGGATTCGCTCTCCTCCTGAAGTCTTGTCGGTAGTTTGGAGTTTCATCTATTGTCCTCCTAACATAATCTAGAAAAGGCTGCGGTGTGCGTGGTGATACCTCACTCAATGCTTGAGGACTGCCACGAACAGGTGTGGTAGGTCCTCCTACTGCTTGCGTGGTGGGGACTGGACCATTACGTCGCTCAAATCCACGGTCTCTGAGCATCCAATACATTAGAATCGGTATTACCAAAAGTGAAATAGTTCCAACAATCAAAGCCACCAATATTCGATAAGATTTACTGTCTTCATCATAGTCTGTTCTCTCAGGTTCATACTTCACATCTACCTCCATCCTCTGATGTGTTATCGGGAGAGTGATGATCAGCTTATCTTTCAGTTTCTCATCTCCGGTAACTGTAACCTCATACACCGTGCGCCCTCCTCTAGAGGATAACTCCCCATCTATGGCCTTAACAGACATCCGAGCACGATCCTCCCAGCTAATATCAACATCTGTGTTCCCCACAATGGTTATAAAACTTTTATTGGTGCTTTGGTTCAGATTTAATTGCAGTGGCCTTTCCTTCATTTCCAACACAGAAAACCCGCCGATAAAAAGTGCAGATGCAGAACCTGATAAATTAGTTTCTCCCAATATAGAAGCATCCATAGAAACTGGGATTTGCTCTGTCAAATCTCCATAGCTGGGAATGAAGCGTAGCAGACGCTCCGGACTGTAAGGAAAGAAGATGCAATACAGCATATCGGTCTTAAGATCACTTCTTGGCTCTGCAAACCCAACATATGGAGGATTAACTTTACACTCAAAAATTAAGTTGCCATCTCCAACAGCTCTAAGAGCATTGTTATAATCACTACCAAGTCTCACAGGAAATGCGTATCCTTTAGCTGGGAAAGGAGGAGCGTTTGACAGCGTCTCTTTTGGAGCATCAACACTCAGTAAAGCGCCCTTAACAACAGTGACTACTGTTTGAAGCTTCAAATCATCGTCCTGATAGTAAATTTGTGTAGAACCTTCACCGACAGCTTGAGCTACTCCAGATGACATGTCCACCTTAAGAATACTTCCATTGGCACTAAACCAGTGGCCTAATGACTCCCCGTTGAGACCCTCGATGCTGAAATTAAGACGACTTCCTGGGTGCAGAACCGGATTTAAAGGATACAATTGGGCACCAACAAAAATCATGACATAATCTGACTTCTGAGGATTACTAGTAAAAGCTATCTGGACCAGAGCCTTCCCTCTTCTTATTGCTTTGATATTAATTTTTGCATCACCACTGCAAAACTGCCGAATCGCAACAACATCACGGTGGTTAGTTTCAGCTTCAAACACAGTAACATTGTGTGCCTCGTGAAATGGACTTCCCAGAAAATCATAGTATTTAACTGGCAGATCAAGTTCACTACCTACAGCAAGTGAAATAATCAGAACATCGTTATCTATTATTCTTGCTTGAGCCACCTCTGCAACCCTCACACACGAAGCAACCTCGTTTCTTCCTGTTGACCTATCTTTAGCCTCTATACATGCAAGACCATCTGGTTCTTTAGTATTTATTTTGCCACCATCTATGACTACATCATCTTGCACTTCTCCAGTCTTTTTACTGCTCCGTCCCAATAATGAATAATTGATTAAGCCTTTTCTCCTTATTGTGTCCCCTTCGTTGCGAGTGCTTGAAGATGAAGGTAGAAGATCAGAAGAGGTGTAGTGAGGAGGAAGGACCCAGGTAATTGTTGACCCCAAAGACAATGGAACGTCAGATAGCACCCGAAGCGATATAAACGCAGTATAGAACCTCGATTCTGAAAATGAAGCAGAATAGCTGAAGTTACAAGCAAATGAGACTCTAATCGTTGTCTTCCCGGGTGATCTACCTTGCAGCACTTTAAAAAAGCCAAGGTTTTCAGCTTCCAAGAATTCAGCAGACCCCAGTTTACCAGAAGTCAAAGTGAAATTACGATTAGAACCATGTAATCTCTTAGGCTCAACAAAACCTAACACTTCTTCATCTTCAACAGTCCAGTCATAATTGTTGCATAGCTCATAGAAGGAAAATAGATTCCCTTCAGACAGATAAGGAAATATAGGCGTCTTCCGTCCAACAGCAAGGATCTCACTCTGAACGTTCAACAATGCAGAGGAAGGGACACCTACCTGAACGTTTCCATGTGCTTGACAAATTATAATGTCTTCATTTCCATAGAATGTGAAAACTATAGTTGCATTCCCTGGTGAAACCGCAGAAAGCCGCCCAGAGGACATGTCCATTTTTGCCGTTTTATCATCTGTGCTGGCATACTCAACACGGGCACCAAATTTTGGGCCACCTCTTACTGTAAGCACATAAGAAGCTCCAGGTACAAGGAATATATCACCAGGATGAATTGTAGGAGGTTCATAAACTTCTACTTTAATTGATTGACTGAACACTGTATCTCCGCTATGCTGTCTGATAGTAAGAAAAAGGGTCATAACCCCACGATGGGTACCCTTAATGATGAAACTTGGGGATCTCACATATTCATCCTTTGGGCCTCCTAGCATATAATCATCAACAACCTCAACTATTTGATTGTTAATATGAACACTGACATTCATGTACGCATATTGAGATGAGTCAAAGACATGCCCATCATGAATCCCAGCTAGGAAATCAATAGACACAGAACTTTCTTTCATAAGACTTATCCTCTCCCCAGATGTAATCTGAATCCAGTCAACATCAGCAACTTGGACGATTGACGAGGCAACGAGTGGAGGAGAAAGCCCAATATCATAAACGGTCACTAGTGCAGTTCCCAACATTTTGGGGGTCAGCATTAACTGCAAGCATTGTAAATCTGGAGGGAGTTGAACAATTTCAACAATTTGAGTATCATTAACCAAGGTTTTTAGAGAACAGCTACCTCCAGCAACTGAAAGATTTATCCTCGCGTCATTGCTAAAATATAACAGGTTGTACTCTGGAACCACACGCAAAGAAGAAACAACATGCAAGCTCACAGCATCTGTGAGGGCATCCTCAGGGCTTTCAAGCACGGCATTTGTACTGTGGAATCCAACAACGGTGGCACGGACAGTACAGAATCCTGAGGTATTTTGCAAGACCAAGAATCTCTCCCAGCTGGACCTGGTATTTACCAAATTGTAGGCATCATCTAACAAAGCCAAGTCAGAACAATTACCAAGTTCCCAATTCATATGAAGTGAAGACGAGTTACCAAAAGCTTCTCCGGTATCACTAATGCCAACTGCTGATAGTCGAACATGCTGCCCATTTGCAACTGTAATTGGGGTGGCACGAATTCTTCCTTTACTCCGTTTGGCATGAATTGAAGACAAAATTGCATTGTGTGAATTAACCGCTTCATCCACTAGCAGCACAACTGAAAACGGAAATTGACACATAAGTGACAAATGCATTTCGGATACAGCAGGCACGGGATGACCCTCTCCAATTAAATTTCCACGCTTGAAAACAAGTTTGAAGGTTCCAAATTTTGCACACATTACTCGGTATAGGGTCCCATGGTCAGAAAATAATTGGTGGATTAGGACTCCATCTCTGCTAAAAGAGTTCATTTCGTCAAAGATCTCCAGAGTTTCAATATATTCAACACCTTGGCCCCACTTTTCTGGTCCTCCATGAAGCATTACATCAAAACCAGAACCAGGGACAAGGTATAAATATTCCAAATTCCGTAAATTTCTAAGAACCTGAGCTTCGGACAAGTTGAACCAATAACCACCAAACTGGTTTCCATCACTTACCTCATGCACAACGAGCGGAGTATAAGCTGCAATATCCCGAGAAGCCTTCAGGGCCATAAATACATTAAGAGAATGATTAAGTTGCCGAGTGTCTTTGGTCAATGCAGCATGTAACACAGTGCGACCGGGTTTAGAAGCATACACATAGGTCCACGAACATGGAGGACCAGCTGATGATCTCTCAAACTCTACCACTTCTAGTTTACCAGACAGATTTGAATCACCTTTGGCACTGATGATTGAGAAACTCTCGTCCTCAGTTCTCCATCCAATGATAGCGTTAAAAGCATCACACCTGTCAAAGATTGCACCGTCCGGCGCTTTCAATGTCACAAAAGCTGGAAGGTGTGAACCAACAGGAGCTTCTGCTGGAAAATTCTGCATCATAACCATCGATGAAGGTAAGGCAATCTCAACAAGCATCTCATCATAATTGAATCTGTCATATACAGACGCTGCCTTGATGGTAGCTTTGCCAGGCCTTTTTGACTTTACAATCCCAAAGGCAGAAACAGATACAACATCCATGTCCGAAGAAAACCACAGGTACTCGCTGACTTCCTTAGCACAACCACCAGTCACCTTTAGTTCGAATTCTTGGTTAACACTGGGGGCCCAAGGAAGGAGAATTCTGGAAGTCTCACCATTCCCCTTGTATAAACTGAATGTCACTTGGTCGCACACCATAACTTCTTGCACAACTTTCATAACCTCTTTACTTTCATCATGCCCACTCCTGTAGGCCAAAGATGCCGTCAGTTTTCCAATGCCATACCCAAAAGCTTCAAGAATTTTATGACTTTCTTTTACAGTTACATCATCAGAAACAGGAAGAATACTCCATAAATTGGTTTGGTCACCATGCAACTTAAGATCATCACTTTCAGAAATATAAATTTCCTTTGCAGAAGGAACTTGAGAAAAGACCTTCACATCAATCAGATATTTTCTTCCAGAAACAATATACCATCGTGCCCCAGAAGAAATAGGCATTGTCTTCTCAAAAGGAAGGCCAGAAGGTGATAGAGGTACCATAAACATCACCAGAGTGTCTGGTAAAACAACATGAAGGGATGATGTTTGTGTATGCCCAGCAACCCTGGTGTCTTCAACGATGACTGTTGTCTTCCCCAAGTTCAACGCATGCAATTCACCTGTCATCGTACCTACATGTGCAACTGAAGTATTTAAAACAGACCAGCGATGAGACGGAGATGGTAAGGATACTACATGAGGAACATTTTGCCGGATAATTTTTAGATTATATTGGACGACACCACCAATCAGGACAAAAATAGGGGATGGAGGATCCAGAGACATTGCTTCAGCCACAGTTAATGTGATCTTATCCTGCAAACGTTCCAAAGATGGTTCAGCCAGATGCACAGAAACAATTTCATGACCAGTTTCAACTCCTTTCACCACATACAGGTCAGAAAATACACCACATTCTTCCAGCATTACTTGAATATCGAGGTCACCGCGTAATCCTCCACCATCACTCAGTGGAGAGTCCTTAAGAGGAATATGCTCAAGATGATGTGACAATCCATCAGTTTCAGGAATCATTTCCCAGATAAACTGCACACCGACCAACGAGGAAAACTCGTTTTCTGCAAAACCAGCCAATCAATCAACAGGAATGACCCAGACTAGTCAAAATGAAAACAATACAGAAAAAAATATCTACTTCTTCATTGTAGATCAATAATGTGTGCTAACTAGGTGGTAAGGAACAGAGAACATGGAACACGAAGCCATAATAGACAGAGAAACAACCGTCACAAAAACAAAGACTAGATGTTAGAAAAGGTGGTGTGACTACCAGAACAGGATAGGAGTACCACAACAGAAATGTATGCAAAGTTTTTAACTGCTGTATTTACATTTTCTTCCCCGAAATATGGAACGATTAACACTATGGAGTTGTGCTACCAAGAATGCATTATGAAGTCAAGTTAATAACAGCATAAGGTTTGGGAACTTGAAATTTTATCACAATTCTTTATATTCCATGCCAAGTGCTGAGATCCAATTACACTTGTAAAATCGAGCCTAGAGTAAATATCTCACAGAAGCATCTCAAGATGTCAGCACTTGATAACAAGAAAAAAAAAATGGAACTAGAGAAATTATAAGATGAGAAAGAGCTGACTAAAATAGACCCAGCATTACCACATAAGGCTCGAATGCAACAAATTACACAGAGAATGGATTCATGTGGCACTTCAAAAGAACTGAACAGAACGTAACATGAAATTATGAAGAAACTTAAATACGATGCTGGATGAAAGTTTAAAGAAAAATAAAGAACGTTTAAGGTATACGAGTACCTTCAGTGTCAAAAGCACGAACTCTGAGAGTAGCAAGCCCATCAAGGTCAAGCTTGACAGAACTGTGAAATATCTGGATTCTGGAGAACATATCAATAAAAACTTTACACCGAATTACCATTCCAGTGATTGAATCAGTGGCATAGACAGCAGTCTCCTTCCTACCAGTATAAGGAGCGATTGATTTCAAACGTGCA
The DNA here is from genome assembly GCA_036785695.1 of Gentiana straminea. Classification (NCBI taxonomy): domain Eukaryota; kingdom Viridiplantae; phylum Streptophyta; class Magnoliopsida; order Gentianales; family Gentianaceae; genus Gentiana; species Gentiana straminea. The sequence goes on from JAVUPR010000561.1 coordinate 64,449, forward strand.
CTGGTTGAACACAGGCTTCTATTGAACTCTGGTTCTAGCTCTAAGAAATCATGGTGATCCCATGTCCTGTCAAATAGATGTAAATAACGATTTACTCAGCTACAGTTGCTAAATGCTAGGATAACAACAAACTCCTATGCTCGACAACTAATAGTATGTTGAGCACGTATGCCACTAGAAAATAAGCCAATTTCAACCTAGCAATAAAAGCGGAGATGAGAGAACTCACCAGTGGAAACAACCACCGGTACCCTGAAGTCTGTACTCAATAGGATGAGTCAATCTCGGAGGCAGAAGAATATTGACGTCCGTTATGTGAGGACCGGTAGACAGCGACGACGACAGAGACAACGGTGTTAAGAGCAGCAAAAGCAGAGCAAAAAGCATCATTGTAAGGAAGCTGAGCTAGAACAGACGGCAGAAAAGGAGATATCATCAGCTGATTAGCTTAATAATGCTGCTCGCCGGAAGAAGCAGAGAATTCCCGGAGACCGAAGGATGTAAACCGGAGGAAGCAACACTTCATTTATGAATTAATTAATAAAAACTAGAGGCATAGTAGGGTTTTGCCGGGAGTGTTTCACGGAAAGGGACACGCGTTGTCTAATGATTTGGTGTTAAGTGTAAATAAACCGCGGAGGTTTTTCTGGTTTTCCCTTCCCGCCCCCGCTTCCACGAAATTTATTCCATAATTTTGTAAGGAAACTTAGAAAAAATTATAAGGGGAAATGACTTATTTGAGCTTATTTCCAAGTTTTTTTTCCCTCCTAAGCTTCTCAACGTAAGAGGTTTAGAAAAAAAATAAAAAAATGAGAAAAATTACTTAAAGACATAACAGCCCCTGATTTACACAACACATTCATCCCATTATTCCTTTATTTTTGCGACCTTTTCTCATTTCCTCCGCTCTTCTCCCTGCGGCGTCCCCTAACATCGACACAACAAGATCGGGAGCTGAATGATTTTCCGGTGACCCAAGTTCCAAACTGTAATCAATTATTGATCTCCAGAAGTGACATCGATCTAGCATCCCATGAACACGGATTCTTTCTTCCACCCCAGCCGCTATGTAAATCGACGCTTGTTGCATTGATCATTGCTCTACGCACAATTTAGGTAATTTCCCCTGGTTAATTTTGGATTTTAGCAAATTTTATTGCTTCTTCTCGAAAAGCTTTGAAGATCTCAAGACTCTGTATTTGGTGCTAAAAAAGAACACACTTAGCGGTATGTAATATTATAGACAAAGTTTTGAGAGATTTGAAATGCCGAACTTAGCTGGCTTGTTAATGTAATGTATCATACGGATTCCTTGTCGGTGTTTAGAAAGTCACAATGAGATAAGAGCATATGAGAAGGCCTATACCCTTGTTAGTTGTTACTATATTAGATGAAATTATTGGCCATTTCTCACTATTATGAAATCCCATTTTTAAGCACTTTTGATTACACCAATGTGCTGCTCTAATTTTTAGTTCAATGCAATAAACAGCGTAAAATACAGACTTCAAAATCCTTGTCCCGTGATCAACTTCAAAATCCTTGTCCCGCGATCAACTTTGACTACGATATGAGATAAACTTTAACCACAGCATTGTCATTGATTTTGAAGTCCGTGTTTATGTTGCTTGTTGTGGTGAACTCCTGAAAATTAGAGCTATGCAGCAGTGTAATGAATAAGTGAAAAACAGTTTTTTTTCTTACCATAGGGGCCTACTTAGATCATTTTTCACTGATTAGGGGCTAATTTGTTACAGTAACATTCATTAGGGGCAAAATGTTGCGATCACGCAAGTTTCAGGCCTCCGGTTTCTTTTGATTTGCATTTGCACTGTTTTTTTTTTATAAATATTATATTACCCCTATGGTTGGCATAGCAGGTGGTGGTGTACCAAGACCTGGAAAAGTAGTAGGGTCAGTGTTGACACAGAACAATTGTGGTACAGCTGCTGCTGCAACCAAAGCTGCTATTGAAAGACGAAGGATGGTTCAGAATTCTGCTGTTCCAAGCCAATATACTGCTAATGTTTCAGCCTCAGCATACCCCAAGAGGCACCCCCCAGCCTATAAGAACGAAAAAGAAGATGACAGTGGCGTTGTGTGACCTAGTGCGGCGTTGCCTAAGGAATACATTGCAAGACAAGTAGCTGCAGCGGCTACTGCTCAAGTTGGACCGCCAAGTCAGCGGTACTGATCTCTCTCAAAAAACACTCTACACCATATTGACCATTAACATTTGTCTTCTTTTCTGTGAACCCTACTTCTCCTGAGGATAGAAAAGTCATTTTGTCGCTTCAAGAAAATCCGGGGCACGGAGGGCCTCAGACTCTACAAGGAAGGAGGAGTAGATATGACTAACTTATTTTATCCAATCCTTCTTCTGTAATCATCATTTGACAGAAAACATATCAAGGGCATAAATTTCTTACAGTGTCCAAAAGCATTTGTACCCCAATGTTGGTTTTCTTTCTTGTCCAAGACATAATGTACTTATCTTCTGCTCATAATCCAGCCATGTCCCCAAATTGTTTGTACTTAACTGCCTTCACTTTGATCAGGAAAAGAAACAACTGACATTGATCTCCATGTTATGATTTCTTTCATAATATGCGCTTTTCTGGACATCGACATGGCTACATTTACTTCCTTTTATTATTTTAAACATGAACAAAAAAATAACTGTATTTTAGTTAAACATTAACACAAACATCTTACTACACAACCTCACCATTTAGTACCAATAAATTGACAAGTTACTATAACTGTGAAAAAAGAAACTCACAGGGTTGCAGAAAGCAGATTAGCTTGATATTACAGAACAGTCGAGTTTTGGTACAACAATATCAACATACAAATTTGATACAGGGGGGCGGAACCACCTTTGTAATGGGGTGGTCTCAAGCCCACCCCAAATTTTGAATTTTTTTTTAATAGTAGTATTAATATTAGTATGTTATATGTCTTTTTCTTGATGTTACCAAGACCAAGACCACCCCGAAATTTCTATATACCAAGACCACCTCGAAATTTTTACACCAAGACCACCTCGAAATTTTTACACCAAGACCACCCCGAAATTTAATCCTGGTTCCGCCACTGAGGGGGGTGGGGGTGGGGGGTGGGGGGTGTTGAACATACCTGACTAGCATCAATCTGATGTAGGAACAATCAATAATTATCATGGAACGGTTTATGGTAAAGCTGTACACACAATCCAGATAGCTGGTTCTATATTTATTTACAAAATGAATCTAACAAAAGTTTGTCAAATTTAACTAGCTGCTTTCCTACTCTTGATGAACACTATATCACTGTAGAATATTTGAAATACACTGTAGAAGCTCAATGCCTCTTAAACAAGGTTTCGGGTTCAAACTTGTGAATGATGATACCCTGACTTGGCCTGCATTATCTATTTCGAAAGAAGTCCCAACGTCGAAAAAAACCATCCAAACCATTGCCAGCTGGACTTCTTACGACAGTAACTGTAGCTTTCGTATGATCTGCTAGGTCACTGTCGGTTATGTTGCTCCGTGAAGAAGTGTCACTCGGTTGACACATGTCGTTTGTTCCTGTTTCTTTACCAAAACTACTAGTATTATTATTACTACTATTACTCACAAAGGAAGCACCACCAGTTCCTGTAGTGTCGCCACCCTCGTGAGACGTCGTCACTTTATGTTGGTCCCCAACCGATATAGTTGTTGTGGGCTCCACTTCTTTTGCTGCAGTTTTTTCTGCAACAGAGGAATTTGTCGTGTCTGATAATGGCTCTGTTGGACATAGCTGAGTAACCTCCATATCTTTCAACGACTCGAGCATTGCTTCCATGAGCATCTGATACATTTCAGTAACAATACTTAATTTAAAATCAGGATTTTTTTTTTTTTTTTTTTTTGAAGTTTGAGACGTTCAAAAGAGCAGGAAAAAGAGATCTTCAACAATTATTGATTTACCCTTTCTTCTTCCTCTGCGTTGCTTGGGAAATCTGCTAAATAGTAGAGTGAATACTCCATATAATCCTCATCATCCAACGAAGCAGGCGGTACATAAGGACCATAGGCATCACCATTGGTCAATTCAAAGCTTATCATCTCAGAAGACGACGGAATATGATCATGTCCAGAACACCCTTCCCTAATAATCAGGTCAAAATATTATGTTTTCACTTTATATAACAACCCAAATATCGCAGAAACACAACCTTCCATACATAATAAACATATATTTTAGTTACTTCAAAACTATAGCGAGTTTTATTTCCAATGGTAAACTTCACATTTCTGTAGCACGAAAGCAGTGACACACTATTATCTTATGTGGTACCTGAGGTTTTGATGGTCCATCCTTAGATGAGATATCAGAAGGAACCTGCATAGTGTCAACATTGTTACTTGTTAGCCATTGAAATACCTTACAAAAATATAAAATCAAGTAGTCTCATTTTCACTTGCATTTTCCTTTTACGGTTACCCTATGGCATAAGAGCACATGCATCAGTTCCAGTAAACGGATTCTCTGTTTTCCAGTACATGTAGTGCAAAATTCAAAGATTATACACTTTACAATTCCAAGTAGAGATTTTGTTGCAGATACAATACCAATACCTACCTCCATCTTACTCATTGGCCGTCTTGAACGGAGCAGCTTAATGGCATCTTCTGTGCTATTTGCTCCAGGATCTGAAATAAACCATGAAATGAGATTCTTTTCAATTACTTCCTCCGTCCCGAAATATAATTCATCCAATTTTTTTGGTTTTGTCCCATAATATAAGTCATTCTACAATACCAATGAAGCATTTATTACACTTTTCTTCATCTTACGCTTTTCATCACTATACAACTATGGTATTAAAGATGGTCAAAGGGTATTTTGGACTTTTGCCCTTGAAATTTATAACATTGATCCACTTTCTTAAATGGTGTGAAAACTCTAAAATGACATATTTTAGGACAGAGGGAGGGACCATTACTCTATTTATTATAGACCTTCTAAAGAATAGAGAAAGTCGCTAAACTCGTACCCATCGGTGCAGCAGATACCGGTTCATCTGAGCACCTAACCTCATCTATAGTACTCCAATTACCCTGAGAAGAGGCAAGGTCATAAAAGGAAACACACTAAATTTGCAAAGCAACAGTTTTTCACGACATAATATACACTCGGTAAAGACGTAAGCAATTATAAAGTTACCTTGCCGAAATAGTCTTTTAAATCAAACGTCAATGCAGGAAGGCCAAATGAAAGAGTAATAGTTCCTAAGCAAGCAACAAGTACAATGTCTCATAAAATGCAGCTTGAATACGCTGTCAAATTTGGCAGAAGAAAAAGAAAACCACGAGAAAGTGAAAGAGTTCCTAGTATCTATAAGGCAATACGATTTTACATGCCTTTAACGGAAAAGAAAATGTAAAAGATCAACCGATTTTCTCATTCTTGGTAATGTTAATATGGAAATGAACAACATCAATTCATTATGCGAAAAAGGACAAGAATAAGAAACCTACTTTGTTTCTTCAATGCACGTAAAATATCAAGACGCGAATCTCACGGATTATTTACTGAAAGGGGGGATTAGATCACCTGCGTCGTTACATGTGTATTTTATTTCTTGAAGAAAATAAAATAAAAACAATAAACCCAAACCAAAAAGTGAAAACACGTAAACGACGTCGTTTTTTCTTGAAACCGAAATTACACAACGCACAAATGGACGGGTGATGGGGGGGGGGAATAATACCACATAAGCACTGTGTATACGATCTGAATGATGCGGTTGAGAATTTTTCAATTTTAATCACGAAATTGCTCTTGAGCAGCAGCGTCGGTTAGGGTATAGAAGAAGAAAGGGCGTGCAAGTTTCTTCCCGCGCTTGAGAAAGGGGGAATAATTTCAGGCAGTTGAATCAATTTTTTCACATGGATTGATTTCCCTCGCTTTGCATCCACATTATGTTAAAAAATAAAAATTAATTAACGAAATATATATACATGGGTATCATACAATGGATTGGGCTACTTCGGTCGTTTCGGTTTGGGTTGATCACACATAATTCGACGTTTGTTGAGGTTCGGTCAAAACACTTACAGTGACGTAATTCGACATTGGATCAAAATTCGATCAAAGCGTGTTTCGCCAATTTTTTCCGAACCAACAGCTAGTTTTGCAGCTCGTAAACGCCACTTGCAGTGTTTCGCCACACACAAAACTTCATAAACACTCTTGTTTGAGGTCCTCGTATTGAATCCAAAGTGATACTTTACAGCAAGCGAATGCAACTTATCTACCAAGATATCTTTTGTATCAAATGTGTCCTTCTCGTGCAAGTCTTCATTATCCGGTATTCTCACTGTGGACGCATGATTAATTGAAGGAAAACTTTGAATTGTATTATGAATGAAACATTCATTTGATGCCATCTCAGGGGTTTCAAGTACAATCCTAACATTATCATTGTCATCCAAATTACTTGCATCAAGTGTTTCAAATGCATCACCGATGTCATTCAAGGTATCATCCATATCATTTAAACTTTGAGTTTCAACCGCATCATCATTGTTATTTCTAGTAGATTTCTCCCATGCTTGCAAAACAACATCTTCACCCAAAGACGACAATAAACAGTCGGAAACTCCTCTTTTTGGAATTTCATCACGTATATCAAGGTCAGTGTCTTCCATCACCATTCTATACCCATTTTCATCAATTGCATCGTTCCGACTTCCTATAAGATCATGTTGGTCATTCATATTTTTTCTTCCCAAATCAACTTCAGACATACCAGTATTAACCACACATCTTGATTGGTTTCTGAATTCTTTTTCCTTCAGCGTAATGCATAGAAATGTTTCATGACAAACTGACATGAAAGACTTCACTTCACGATCACAATCGATGACAATTGGTGCCATTTGGAAAAGACTTTCGAGGGATAGTGAATTTCATCTCCATTACGTATAAATTTGAATCAATTTCCAACCCTTCTTTCACACTTTCATACAGTTCTAGAAATGAAATTGTTTTCGGAACAATAATTGAACTTGTCTTTTCATTTCCTTCCTTAGCATATTTCCATGACCAGAAACCATCAACATTCTTTTCAAAATCACCTGGATAACAAACATGTATCACTTCTACATCCGCGCTACCCATACTGAATGTAAGGTCGACTTGCTCCTTCAAGTATACGCCTCAAGCAACTAACAAAAAGACTGAAAAAAAAATGACACATGTTAGTGTGAATCAATAACATTGATAGTTTAGAATAAGTAATGCAGATGAGTCAAATGTGTAAACAAAGACATGATTCATTTCAACAATTGTACAGAGAGCAAAAAATGAAGCAAGAAGGTAGAACTTTCCACATGATCAACACAAAGTCTAAATGATATTCTCAAGTAATTTACAACAATTTTATTACTGATGTTGACTGTGAATTTTCACTTGCAAAGAATGAGACTTCCAAAATACACTTCAAACATTTCATTTTTTGTATCAGTTACACTTTTTTTGTAATACTTGCTTTTTATAATCTAAATTATATCGATTCTCCCTAATATCACTGCTATTACTACTGATGATGGTGCATAAGCCGTTAAGTTGCTCTATTAATGTGCCTATTTTATTAGTCTTATATGATATACCATATCTAAGATCACAGTGAGACAAGGCATCCATAGCTTTCTTCTTTTTTTCAGCTTACTGATGAAATTTTATTTCCACATACTACATTGATTGGTTACCTTGACTCACCTCTAACAATAGATGCATATGTCTTCTCAAAAATAAACCGGACCGTGTAAGCTATGCGTTCCAAAATCTTGCTGGATAGATACTATGACAAATAAGCACATAAATGGAATAGACAATAACAACATCACTTGCTCAACAAAAAAAAAAAAAAAAAAAAAAAGCAACATGCTCACGAAAAAAGCTAGAAAACAAAGGAAATGAAGTACCTTTTTGTCAATGTAATCAGCCGAGAACCTAGTTGGAGATCTTGGTAAGGATCATATGGCATCGATCAAAGGGTTGTTGATTTTCTATTTTTATTATTATTATTAAAGGTCTGAGTTTGTTTTGGGGAGGGACGGGAGGGGGGCTGAATGGTGGGAAAATTGCAGGGAAAATGTGGGAGTTGGAGGGAAAGTGCCGGTTGCCTAGTGAGTAATTAATCAAACCGGGTCGGGTTATGCATGGGTAAGAGATCATTATTAAAAATAAAATAAAAAAAGTGGAAAAGGTGGAAGGGACGAGGGGTACTATTGGGTATGAATTTTGAAGGAATAAGATGCAGCTTATCTGCACAAAAATTATTAGAGCAAGCTTATTTCATAAAAAAAAGTTCGGAAATGACTCATTTAATAAAACCCCCCAAAATATAATAACATCCCTGAAAATACAGTATGATTTAAAAGTTAATATTGGAAAACTATAATCTCTTTGGTTCTGCATCGCCCGTGCGTCGTTACATGACTCGTGCGGGGTTCATGCGCCGACGCAGACATAGTTTTCCAATATTAACTTTTAAAACATATTTTCGAGAATGTTATTTTTTTGGAACATATTTTTTCAAGTTTCCCATTTTATAATAAGGGGTAATTATGGTTATAAAGGACAATAATGGAAAAAATTGTCAAAAAAGACAAGTTGATTGAAAAATTGTGAAAAATGGCAAAAGACGCTTGAAAGGACGAGATTACTCTTAATCGCATTTAACAACTTCAATTTCATTATCAAACAAACCATTAAAATTAATCATCCACTAAAACTTTTTAATATCAACAAATCTACTACCAAACAAATACACTAATGATGATGTCGAAAATATCATCATGCTTTTAGCGGTGTTTATATGTAAGATATCTGGCTATAAAAGTGTGTAAAAGTGGTGTTTGCCGGTGGTGCCCGGTGGCGGCCATAGATTCCGGCGGTGGTATTTTATAAGAGAAGAGGACGGGGGCAATTTGGCTTTGCCTTCTATTTTATAGATTATCATCCGACCCTTTGAATGGGTTACATAGCCCTCCTATTTATAGGAGGAGGAAGCTTAGGGGCTAAGCAAGACATGTGTTACATGATATCTTAATAGTTAAGTAAACTAAATATCTAGTTGGTAAGTGGATCGAATATCTCGGCGGCGTCCTCATAGGATCACTAGGATCGCATACGTCGCCCGCTTCGCCGTCCTGTCTTACTCTTGCTCTCTGCTACCTCCCTTTATATCATTGTTTTGCCGAACTTGAGATAGTTCCTCCTTTAGATAGTATGATCGAGGTCGCTGGCGGACCCGTTTATCGAATGAGATCGCGTGTCGGCCCCCTAATCCCCTTTTGTCGTCGCATAAGGTTGAGGGCTTAAAATGGATCCGAAGGCTCGCGGCTCTAACTTGGCTTGCGAGCCCGCGGGTAGTAATGGTCGGTGGCCTCATCCACTAATTTCGGTGGTCGGTCAGACCCGAATGAGAATCTGCGGACCGAAGTACGATTTAGACACATCAACTAAAATAAAAGCAAAAACAAAAACGTAAGAAGAGAATAATCGTCCAGTAAATTGACAATTTGTTCTGTTTGACAATATATTCAATCCACCGGACAAAAAAATATAAGTAGCACCATATAATTATTGTTTGGGCATTCTTATTTAGAAAAGATATATCCACTACACCATTTTCCATTACATGATCTACTACGTGTGTTTTTTTTATCTATTGATTAAAGGGTTTGATCCATTGTTAAGATTGGTTCTACGATGATTCATGGTGATAAGTGTGTAAATGGGGACATGTAGTGAACAACGGCATTGCATATATGATATATTGATATATCATTACCTGTCTTATATTTACACAATATTGGAACTACTTTTAGGTTACCACGATATTATTCGATGCCTTTAAAATCAAAATTTTCTCGGTAAATTTAATGTTGTATCAATAATAGTGTCCTAATTGTCTTAGGGCTCATAATCTTTTGATTTATTGTAATGAAACAGTCATCCTTAACCGTCGTGAGTCGACTGTTGGAGCATATATTTATCAATGAGTCATGCCTTAAATGAATGTTGAAAAATAAGAGAGTGATACCGGAAGTGCATATATCATTTCCCTATTGATAATCTAACAACGACATGTAACAATCTCTCTCTCTATATATGTGTGTGTGTGTTGAACTATCACATCTTCCAAAAAATGAAGCTGATGAGGAAGTTGATAATTAACATACATTTGATGATTCTTTCTTTTCCGGAATCGTTTTTTTTTTTATTTAATTCGGGAAAACTATGTTTAGAGCAGAAAAGGTGAGAGTTGTTTTTTTTTTATTTCTTTTCTGAAAACTATGCTTTATGCAGGGAGAGGATATAGTTTTTTTTTTTTAAATCATACTTAGAGCGGAGTTTGAACATATGATCTCATATTATGATACCATATGTAACTACTACGTCTTAAAAGCAGAATGTGAAAATAGATATAAACAATATTATATACCAATAATATAAATCGACCACCACATGCATTAGATGATGTATTATTGTGTATGATTTACTAGCATAAAATATTGAAGGGAAACTTGAAGAAATATGCTCGAAAAGTAAATGTTTGAAAAAAAAATATGTACGACTCATACGGCGCAGACAATCTTTCGTGCACTTCATGCAAGCACGCGTGTGCGGAAGACAGAAACGGACATATTTTTCCAATGCTTTTATTTTCGGAAATATTTCTTCAAGTTTCCCAAAATTGAACAAGACAGAGAATACGCAGCAAGAACGTAGCATGTAGTGGCAAAAAGCTAGAAGTAGCTACATGTATCTCATGCAGAGGTAGTGACACATGCATGTCAACACGTAGCACCCTTTTGGCTTGGCTTGGCTTAGCTTAGCTATCTATCTTCCCCCGGCCCTTTAATTTATGAGACCGCCCTCCCAACCTCCACCTTATATCTATCATCAATTCCCTTCATTCTGAAATCCCAATTTCAATATACCCAGCCCCGGGCCAGTTGATTAATTAATTAGCTTCAGAATCTTGTTGTTTGTTAGCCGGCCGGCCACGACCAATATGGCTGATAATAGAGACCGTCCACATCCACATCCACATCCACAGCAGCTAAGAGAACAGCTAAGAGACCAACCACTTCATCAACGCTATTATGAAGAAGGCGGCGCATTTAGGACCTCCCAAAAGGGGGTGGGGGTCCATCTACTGGTAAAATACTGGCTGTTGTCAGTCTTCTTCCTCTCGGCGGTATCCTCCTCGGCCTTGCAGGTAACTCCGGCTCTACCTAGGCCTAGCTCACGGCCCCCTCTTTGTTTTAGTTTTAGGTGCTTAATTAATTCATAACGTAACAATCATATATATGTATGAATGTATGTAGCACTTACCTTGATGGGCAGCTTGATCGGGCTAGCAATCACAACCCCACTGTTGGTCATCTGCAGCCCTGTTCTTTTGCCAGCTGCAATCGGAGTTGGCCTTGCAGTTACCGGATTCCTGACCTCAGGCGCCTTTGCCTTGACTGGTCTGTCGTCCTTGTCATGGATACTCAACAACATAAGGGAGAAGACAATGCATGGGCAAGAGCCATTGGAGTTTGCTAAGAGGAAGATGCAGGATGCTGCTGTCCAGTTTGGGCAGAAGACTAAAGATGTTGGACAGACCATACAGTCCAAAGCACAGGAATAATTAAGTGAACCAATTAACTACATGTTATAATGAGCGTTTTCAAGCTTTCTTTGGCTGCTCACCTCACCTGTCTTATATTTCATGTTGTACTTGTCCCCCCCTCTTTTTTGTTGTCTTTTTTTTTTTTTTTCCTTGGTGGGTTGGGGAGGGGTGTGCTCTCCCTATGCCATTTTGAAGTAATGTATGTAGTAATGAATAAGTTGCTTTCGGATCATCTATTATTCGTGTATGTCACCTTTTCTCCATTTATATCATTTGTATGGAAACACCAGCTTAAACAAACAACCACACGTCCAAGTGACATGCCCCAGTGGTTTCCACTCCTAGTGGTTTCCAGTGGCCTACCCAGTCCAGTGGAAGGACACCTGGGTTCGATCCCCATCCCTCGTTCGTAGTTTATAGGTATTTCGTTTCAGTTAAAATAAAATAAAAATAAAAAACAACAACAACAAACAACCACACCTAAAAAATGACCGACAGCCCTATCTATCATGCGTAGTTAAACAGCCTTCTTCTTTATCCATATATTAAAGAGGAGGATACCCTCAGCACTTTAAGCCTCCTTAGAGTACCAAAAGAAGAAGACATCAGAGAAATGCATACATAACCAATTGACGCACCAGAGTAACAATATAAGCAACCCATGACTACCAACAACCAATTGTTTGATATGAGAAAATTATCCACCTCCAAATAAAAAATATGTAGCATCTATGAGCATCAACATAAGTACATGATTTCAAGGGGGGCCAACAACCCTTTTACTTCTCTTTTTTGTACATAATCAAAACAACAAAGGACCATAAAATCACCGATTAAACCAAACTCGAGAGTGGCCATCCCCATCATTCATCAACTTATCTAACACCACATTCAAATCAACTGCTTGTCCATTCTCGATCAACTTCCTCACCGTTTCCCGCACTTGTTCCCTAGGAAATCCCATATGTGTCACTTTCTCCACTACTTCTTCAATCGGAACCTTGTTCCCGGTATTACCTGAACCTGAGCCGCCGGATACACTGCTACCCACTCCAGAGGCAGTGGGCAATGCATGAGGTAATGGGCGAGCAGTAGGCAGTTGTGGATAACCTCCACCCCCACTATGGGAAGAATGTTGGTGTGCCTTTACTGGAGAGTTGCTTCCATACTGGGATGAGTTGTTGTATGGATATGGTTCCCCTGAACCCGCAGATGGGCCATAAGCACCAGAACCAGGTGATGGCCCATACGGACCAGGCCTACTAGACGGTGGTGGCTCGTACATGTTAAGAGGCGGAGGTGCATAATACTGTGGAGGTGGAGCTGCTGCTGCACCGGGTGAAGGAGATGGAGGCTGCTGGCGGATGCTTGGTGGATAACTCTGTGATTGCATATAAGGTGGTTCTTCAGAATAATGGCCCATTGGAGGTGGCTGTTGGGGACGGTTTACATCTGACATAACGAGCTGTTGAGGCGGAGCAGTTTTCTGAGAATATTGTGACTGTGTGGGTGGATATTGTTGTGGCGGATTTGCATCTGACAAAACGAGCTGTTGAGGCGGAGCAGTTTGCTGAGGATACTGTGATTGAGTGGGTGGATATTGTTGTGGTGGAGGTGGCGCCTGCAACTGCTGCGGAGGAAGAGCCTGGAATTGCTGACCCAGGTTTTCAGGTGCTTGACCAGGTGGTGGAAAGTACGGTTCCCGCTGTGGTAACGAAGGGATCTGACTGGGTGAGAAATGGTTTGGCAGCTGACCCATATTTGGAGGCGGTGCAGCAGCATTGGAAAGAGGTGGAGCATTTGGAAGGATAAAAGCTGGAGAAGGCTGTACAAGGCGCCAGAAGGAAGCTGCTGGTGTGATTGTTGAGCAGAAGAATTAAAAGCTTGCGAAGATTCTACTTGCTCCGCACTCTGTGTATGTGCAGGTTGCTGAACATTGGAAACTTGTAGCTTTGCAAGTTGGAGGTGAGCATCCATTATCTCTTGTTTATCCTTTATGACCTGCACTCCGTTTTGTACCTGCAATCGATTTTTACAATATTTTGAAAGCATCAAAAGAAAGCGTGGCATCTTAAAAACCAAGATTAAGAGATTTTAAACGTGCCCTAGTTGGGGACGCCACCAAAAAGGTCCTGTCAAAAATAACTTTAAAATGTAACAAACAAACAATCATGGTTTTCAGTAGTAAATCAAAAGTACTCTAAATTGCTGGACCTACACTCCCAGGAAGTTGGCACATTGAACAAACTACAGACAAATACAATTGAAAGTACCTCTCTGAGAATATTTTCCAACTGCCTCATTCTCCCATCCGAGTTCCCATAATTATTTCCAGTAGAGGTTTTCAGATCATCCACGGTATTTTCAAGATGACGAGATCTTGACTCCAATTGTGTCAACCTTGCACTGACACCATCCAGTGCATGAAGTAGATTATCAGCATACTTCTTCATTATACGGTCAATCTCAGACAACAAAGTGGGATCAACTGTGTTTTGATGATCCTTATTTGAAATGACTTTTGCAGGCTCAAAGGAATCAGGTGAACTGTAATTCTGAATAATCAAAACAGAATCAGAAATCACAGGCAAAGGCAAAGGCAGTAAGATATGAAGTATATAGGAAGTCACTACTTTCGACTGCTATGGGTAAACCAGTAATCAATTAAGTACTTGAGCATGATGCTTTCAAGTCCAAATCACAGATTATATTTCAAAGCTGGAGAAAGATATCCTTTGCTAGGCAGATCTTCTATAAACAATTTGAACATGTTCAGGGTACGTTTTTCCCACGAAAAGGAGTTAACGGTAACAGAGATATAGTACAAACGTTAATTTAGAGTATCAACCTTTTGCGTTCTTTTTGTTTAAAACATGACGATAATTATGTTGCTATTAAATGGTCAGCAAATCACACACTGATACACATAGAATTCCTCCTAATCCATTCAGCTAAGCAAATTTGGTAAACATGACAATAATTCCGTTGCTATTAGCTGGTCAGCAAATCACACACTGCTATTCCTCCTAATCCATCCAGCTAAGCAGTTTTGGTAAACATAACATAATTGCGTAGTTATTAGCTGGTCAGGAAATCACACACTGCTATACATTGAATTCCTCCTAATCCATTCAGCTATAAGCAATTTTGCTATTCCACAAAAAAAAAACTAGATCAGTACTAAACTAATAAACGAAGAGACAAGTGCATCGGATACAAACATATAATGAAAAGCTAACACGATAAATGCAAATTAAATATTAAACAAATAAAGCAAAAAAAAAATGAGATTTTAAAAAAAATACTCTAAAGCTAGGGGAGCTGCATTTGTTGTCCGAAGAATTCCAAGCTCTAGATCCACCAGAAACACCAGAATCGAATCTAGATGGTGGAGATGAAGAGCCGATTGGACGAATCGGCTGGAAATCATAGCTGGGAAGAATCGCTTCCTTCTTATCGGTGCCGCCGAGTTTCCGGTCCTCCTGCGGATTCATGAGATCAATAAAATCGTTTTTGGATTGAGAGGAGGATAGATCCATGGTCTGTTTGTCCATGAACTGCGATGAAGTCATGGAGTCCACACTGTGATCGCTACAATCACGAAGCTGTAAATCTTCGATTTGGGAAATGGAAATGCGCAAATCACCGCTATATGTTTCTTAGAGTTTTGGGTAGCGACTAGAGAGTAGAGAATAGGCACAAGTTAGGGCCTAGACGTAGATGGGAAAAAGATCCCGACGGTGCAAGATGCACAGCTGTCCCGACAATGCATCGAAACGGCGTCGTTTCGATCCGAAATAACACCGTCTTGACGTTTTTTTTTTTTTAGATCGCATCGAGACGGCGTCGTTTCGATACACTGTCGGAGGAGCGGTGCACCTTGCACCGGCGGGGATCGAGGTCCACGTAGATGTGGTGATAACATTGTGATGAGGGGTAAGGCCACGTATCATCTTTTAATTGATCAAACAATAAATGAAGACATAAAAAGTATAACATTAAGGCCTAAGATCCCCATTTCACGCCTAGGGGCAAATCCGAATCCCATGTGGAAAATCGGTCCCGCTTCCCCGACCACCTAAGGTCGGCTAGGTCGCAACAGAGTTGGGCCAGTGCAGTTCGGGCCGAGACGGCCTGGACGCATGTCGGTCAGAGCCTCCTTTATATGATAATTGACCCACGTGCTTATGAGATAATTAGGAAGATCCTAAGGATTCTTTACTCATTAAGACTCTGATTTTGATATTTAAACTATCCATAATTATCCCTAAATTATAGAGATATACACGTAATAATCCTTATGGATTAAGAATTATAATCCTTGCAGGACAAGGCTTTGGACGAGTCGTCCTCTATATAAATAACCCATGGAACTACGGAGACTTGATTCTTGAAACATAACAGGATGCGTAGGCAACTTGAGAGAAATACTCTCAAGCTCAGTCTAAAAATCATCCAAAAAACCATCCCTCATTCATATTCTTCTTGATTTATGCCCTTGATTCAATTACCCTAGATTAAACGGCCCAAATTGATACCCGACAATTTTCAGCATCGTCACATTGCTTTAAAAGATATGTAAAGTGTTAGTGGCTGTTGTTTCTTGTAGCATATAACCTCAGAGGTCTTATGCTGCTTGGAATCAACAAATCTAACATCTTCTCAACACTGTGTAGGAGTTGATCTAGTTCTTCTTTTAGGTTAGGATGTAATTTCTTGTATTTTACATACCTTGGTTTAAATATTTACCTTTAACCAAACACAAAAAAGAAAGATATGTAAAAGGGTAATGTTCTAACCACAACCACCCGATCACAACAAGAGACATAACTTATTTACACACTCATTATTATGATAAGTTTACCTTATAATTATTGAGTCATATATCATGAAAAAAATATAAAAGTAGGTTGTGTCGTCCGTTACAGTTGAATGCTTGTGATTGTAGAATTGCCCTGTTTAAAAATATAAACATAGTATATTATGCAGTACACGTTCTCCCTAGCTAGATGTATATAGATGTGAATCAGCCCAAATGTATACGCAGGCATCGAGATTTGATAACATCTTGAGCAACCTATACTTAAATTTGATAATAGTACTAAAAAGCTTGATTGACCTATTCATTCTGCTCAGAATTAACTAGGCAAAAGAAGATTATGGTGTGTGGAACATACTAGCAGTGAGAGTGATGTGAATCAAATTGGTTATCATTTATTATGTAATTATACCACGTTTATACCTCGTTTTATATGTTTTCGGAGACATTTGGTTGTATTTTGATGTATTTACACTTTGGTTGTCATTTCGAGACCTAGGACGAAAAGTCCGGAAATCTCATTATTTTTTTGGTGTTTTAATATATTCTCGGTCACCCTAGTGTTCTGTAGGGGTTACGTGTGGCATTTGTTGTGATTTTGTACATGCATTAGGTGTTTGAGATGACCGGAAGGCAAGATACGAGGGTTGGAACGTGTGCCTGAAGCTTAAACGTTCAAACGAATCAAAACTTGTTGGTACTACAACCATACCTTCCATTGATTTGCATTTTGATCCACCTTAGACGCATTTTTTGGGCTGGACATCTTCATGAAAGTTGTAGACAATTGAATCAGCTTTCCAACCAACTTGAATCACTTGATTTGAAGTTCTACACACAAAGTTATGGCCAATTTACTGAGGGTGTGTCAGCTAGGCGCGCGTCTGAGAAATGTTAGGCGCACGCCTACGGGTTAATTTTGGCCAAAAGTTCCAGTCCGTGATTTCAGTGTGCTAGGCGTGCTCCTTGCAAACCTTAGGCGCACGCCTACCATGTCGGTTGAGGCTAATATTTTGCTAGATATTTCCTCGGCGTGCGCCTGCACTTCCTAGGCGCACACTTAGCATTCAGATTTGCCAAACACTATAAATACCCCCCATATGAACTAGATCATCCGCTCTCCTCTTTTAGATTGATTTTCTGCACTTTTTCTTCATCTTTATTAGATTAGATTAGTTTGTAGGTAGATTAGCTTAGTTTAGTTGTAGATTGTTGTAATCCGGAGGATCTCGGTGATAGCTTGACGCGTTATTGACGGGATTTCGCTCGGAGATTCGATTTTCTACGCTATATATATATATATATATATATATATATATATATATATATATATATATATATATATATATATATATATATATATATATATTCGGTATTTCATTCTTTTCTTGTTCTTGCTTTTCAATCATTATTTTAGTTAACTTTTATTGTTGTTTCCTTATATGTTGCTTAGTATAATGAGTAGGTAATCCGTTTTTAGTCGAGTTATGTGAAAGTCTTCGAAATCGAACCTTAGATTGTTCGGTGTTCTTGATGTTTGATTGTTAATTCTCGATGTTACCGTAGTTCTAGAACTTATTCTTATTGACCTTTATTGAACTCGCGACTCGATAATCGTATTTCACGTATTTTCTTTATAGATGTATTTTGCGAGAGGATACGGGAACCGGGGTTCTAGGATGACCCTGTAAAACCGACTGAGTTGTTCAAATTCGGTTTCGTGTGTGAGGTTTATATCATTGTTAATGAGCGTCTCATTGACCGTAGACCGTGTTAGTTCAGTTAAATATGGTCAGCGGACTGTTGAACCTGACATATGGAGGGTATATTATTTAAATAATGTCTATTCTCGGAATTAGGAATCGACACCCTTCGAGTGACATCGAGGCGGACTGTTGAACCTGACAAGGAGGGTAGATTATCGAATTAATATCTATTCTCGGAAATAGGAAACGACACCCTTCGAGTGACATCGAAACGTTTAGGTGAGTCAAGAACACCTCCGGATCGAGCTAGGGTTATAAAGTAGTTGGTTGGATCATAGCTCGGCTATCTCTTTTATATAGTTTTAAATCTTTGTTTTGTGTATATTTAGTTTGTAGAACCGGTGATCTGACAAATCACCACATTCAGTAGTCATGTTGGCCTAAACTGGGAACGAGACCGACTTTGGTACTCGACCGGATTCCCATGGGATACGACATTGACTCACCAATTCTAGGCTACAATTGACCCGGTACTTGTTAGGAAATCTACGCGGGAACGCGGCGGAATTCAAAAATTTATTTCCTATCGACCCAATATCGACTTCGTTTAACCAATAAACAAACGAGTTAGTAGACGGTGGTTACCTTGGTTGATCTAAAAGATCGACGCTTTGACCGTCTAAGGAGAGTAGTTCTGCATAGAGCCGCCCAAGTGTTCGGCCTCTACCGCCGATCCACACGAACAGCCCGCCGGAATCCCATCATGGATTGCTATTGGAAAACTCCGGTTGCTAGACCGGCCTTTTTCCCCTCTCTCCAACTCTCCAAAAGATGCTCTCTAATTTTACACAAGAACTATTAGTTCTTGGAATTGTGATGTACAAAAGAGCTTGACACCCACCTCTTATTTATAGTGTAGGTGGCGCCATCTTCTAGAGTAGAGGAGAAGAAAACCTTTTCCCAATGAAAAAAGGAAAATATAATTGATTGATTTATCTCATTTATTACAATATCTCATATTAAATAAATCTAGGATATTGTCAATATCTTATATTGAATATTCCTAAGATATTGTCAATATCTAATATTGACTATCTTTATTTTATTACCATAAATCAATTTACACATGTGTACATATCATATATATATTACACAAATAAATCTATACAAATATACAATTTAGAAACAAAAGTGCACATGCACATCATATGTGCAACACGCATATGTATATATATATTTATAAATATTAATATCTAATATTAATATATGGTAATACCATTAATTAAATTGCACAATCCAAGTGTATCTTATACATTAAATGTGGCGCCCCTTTGACCAACAAATTGGCTTCCGGAATATTCTTTATTTAATCAATATAATTAATATCTTGTATTTAATTTATTCATAATAAATAAATACCACCATATTAATTTACTACTATAACCTTTATAGTCTCGAGATAAACTTTCCTTATTTGGTTATCATCTATAACCACATTTTAATCCGGCTAGATGTTCTTATGTGTGTGACCCGATAGGCTTCCGAATATGTTGGCCGTAGGCACAAAGTGCAAATTACGAAAACGCCCTTCATACCTAACGATCACGGGATAGCGTCTAAAGCAACACACCGTGACCCCCAATCATCGGAATAGTCAAATGCAATGACTACTACCTTTCATATGAAACGATTACCGTGTAACTTACAATCTTATCGCCGTAATAATATCCATACGGTCGTTAGTCGAGTGTCAAAACATCAACGACCGTATCTTATAACTGGATATCATGCTCTCTCGAAGTAACACATTTACTCCCACTTTGCAAAGATTCACGAGAGTAAGACATTCCTTATAAGAAGGCCATTTCGGATATTCGATCCCAATCATAGGATACGTGATTCCCGGACTACCAATCATGTATACTCCGCATGCTTCAAATTTGATCATACCCAATCACTACCGCATGATCGCCCCGTGGCTAGGGAAACCTCAATAGTGTCAAAGCATTACAATCCACACCGTGATGCCATGAAGACTCCGGTCTTAAGGATAATTACACAACCGCCACATAGTGTGACACTTATCCGTGTAAGTGGGTCGATCCCTAACGTACGCATTCTCTAATACACGTCCACGTACGGTCCAAGTGTCTCTACACTTCGATAGACGAGATCTATCCCCGCCCTAAAGACAGAAGACATCTAATACGTGCTAGTCCGTTCATACTATCAATGCCCCGTTTGATAGTACATCAGCCTAGAGACATTTAAGTATCAAACTTATTAAAGTGATTAGAGATCTCATCAACCACAATCGCCTATCATGGTTTCTCTATCACAGTTTAATACTAAGGACGTTATCATATAACAATTCATAATTGGTTCTTTAAAAGAACATATATATGACAACATAAAAGCCATTATATATATGTATAAACATAAGAAAATAGTAGAAATGATCCGACCCGGTCGGATCCGGTCCAACCCGATTGGGTTTAGGACACTATTCCAACAATCTCCCACTTGGCCTAAAACCAATCACTCGCACACACAAGACCAAGTTGAAACACAAGAATCTCATGCAATACTCGCAACCAGCCCTAGCCATAAACGGATCGCTATCCGTGGGGACTCAGACTATCCGCATATCATGTTCCAAATGACCAAGTCAAAGGAACCGCCTCAACACCCACACGAATCTCTGACGAGACCCTGGTCCTCGCTTCAAGCAATGAATCCACTTACTATATCAGCTATATAGAAAAGGTGGAAGAACCGTACAAGGTTCAGGAATGAACCTTCTAGATCCATGTACTGCTCCCGCTGCGCCTCTAAGGCACTACTGTGTTTTGGCCTAGGTTGTAGATTTTATAGTGACCCATATGCTAGAACATTTCCAGCTCACTGTATCACTTAATCAAAGTGATTGCAAACCCAGACAGTAGCTCCCACTCGCCTTCATAAGACTCAGGATATACGTCTGTATAACTATATTTATCTGATTCCAAGTTTCGATAAACTAGGAACTCTTCCTTAACTTGTTTAAGGATATTCTCGACATTCACCATATTTACTTTCATACTTGCTCATGACTATTCATGGACTATGAACATCCGGCATTACCTTTATGATGGTTTCTATCGCAGTAGCGAAGGAAACCTTCATAACCATCATCTTTCACCTTATCTTTAGGACTAACGTCCTAACATAAATAGATCTTGAGAACACCGGCTAGCAGTATCTCCTTACGCGATCTATTCTAAACCTCTTTTAGCATCACATCTGTATAGGTAAACTATAATCTAATAGCAGTTAAATCTATCACTATAGATTCTTATTTCTAAAATAAGAACTGCTAATCCAAGTGCTTTCGTAAAGAACTTGAACTACCAAACATCAATTGACTGTGACATGGGGTGATAATTCTCGAGAGAGAGATATCCAATACCTTACTCAAAAATCGTAACACACTCCCACTATCCATCTTGCACATGGGCATATCCTTCTTTTGACTAAATCAAACTCCTTTGATTATCAAACAAAGAAATTGTCTAGAGAAACTTGTTTGAGTCCATAAATGGATCTCGTGGGCTCACATATCATGTTATCGTCTATCAACATCGAGATTTCTGCCCAACGTCTTCAACACTATCATATAGCCATGATACGAAGTTATAACAAGCGTAGTCTGAATAGAACTGGGCTCAGCCTTAAGACAGACTAGGTTCATAACCTGGTTGTCACTGATGGAATCTAATTCAGATATTATGGCTCCTGGCCATATCTCTCAACCTCGCCTTTCAAACATTCCTTCATAAGTCGTGAGATATTCATTCTTCAAGATGAACGTACCAACAACTTTTTCAGGCTTGAGGTTATCCACAGACTTACAGAACTTTTGTGTGCACTGAGCAGTGTTCTACACCTCATCGCTATGTGGCGTCTGCTCACGTTCCTATGGTTGAATATATATATGCGGTTCTCAAACTCTTTTGAGATCTAATTCACTCCCACTGTTTCTCTTGGAAGAAACACTTCCTTTAGAAGACAGCATGTTAGGAGACAAACATTTTGCTCCGCAGACAAGTAAACAATATCCAGCGTGCTAGCTAAGACATTCCACAAAGTTGCATATGTCGTACTAGGCTCCAAGCCTTTCTGACTCAGTCTATGACAACTTCAAATCATCGGTTAAGATAGATTTGACATTATCTTCTTCCATATCTAATATGGAATTTATTCAACCTTTATTCTTTGAAACTCGGTTAAGTATAAGGGCACTATCCCAAAACGGGTAAGGGATACTTCGCATGGCTTGCGTCACACCTTTATCATATAAAGTGTTGCTTCCATTCTGGGAACACAATCTAATTGCGTATCCCAAAGATGGTATCCTTCAAGGGAAGAATCTTATTCCTTTTCAGACGACTTCTGAAACACCCTTCATGTATTAATTACTTCAATCTAATTGAAAATTAATTCCTAAGTAGCTCGTCAATCTCATATCCGTACTAGCTCGAACTTTTCAGGCTTTCCGAATTATGCACTTCACTGAGTACACTTGACTATTTCTAAAAATCGTCGTAGAGATTAATAAACAATTTTTTGTGGCATTAATTGTCATAAGCCAACAAACATCGGCATGTTTAGGCTTTAGACAATTTTTCTAGATCTTACAACCTTTTCATAAAAGGGTATTTTAGTCATCTTTAGATAAGATACGTTTAACCCACATGATTCATAATCATATGGTTCAACATCATCAAAATGACGTTTAATTACACGCTTCTCTTCCAGAGAGACTATGTCTAGAACAACCACAAATATTAAGGATAACAGCCATACAAATATTTAGTTGAGATCTCATCACATATATCAACTATATAGTGACATCAATCTAGTATGTTAGATTCAGTGACCTTCCAACTTTATCGGAATAACATTTTTTCTGTACAATTGAATATGTCTACTAAATCCTAACAAATAACTGAAAGCATGTTCTTCATAAGAACCGGAACATAATAACATTTATTTAGTTCCCTTATCAGTTTACTAGATCCAGAATATGGTAAGTGTTACAACATTTGTTTAACCTTCCATATCTGTATTTAATCTTTCTAATTTAATCACACTCGTAAGATATCATATATCTAAGAGTTGACTTGAACTTAGATAGATTTATCTCAACTCACTTGCCTAGAATAGAAACTTCAATAAGTTCTCTATTTAAGCACATGCCCTAACTTTCCTTTTTAATCCTTTAAGCACTTGAGAAATGTTTCTTATTGTAGTCTTCATAAGACTTAAGAAAGATCACAAGAGCTATGTCTTCAATTTCCTTTTATAAAGAAAATCTAAAGTTTATTAAATAGTTTATTTAACCTTTTGAATCGTATTCAAAACATTGACTATTTAATTAACCTTTAAGCAATGATAGAATTAAGTCGATACTTAAATCTTACAATTTTGAAAACAACCTTTCCAAAATTAGACGTGGTCATTCTTATCCAACGTTTGAATTAATTGTCATCGTATGATTGAATGATCATCTTGGATCGTATTCAATATATGACTAATTCGTTGAAACTTATTTCAAATGATTTAATCATATCATGAGCTTCCGCTTTCATTAATAATTAAAGCTTTGGAGTACTCCATCAAATATGTAGCCTCATTGTCTCTAATTACTACAACGGGATCTCTCGTGTCATTGCTCATTTTAAAAGGATTAAAATTACTTAACCATATTTGAGAACGTTTCTCAAAAGGTAACAGTCATAATTTGGTTTTACTAATCGAGAATTAAACATAAATATAAAGTTTTCTAAAACTACAACATAAAAATGAAAATAAAAGAGTGTTGTTGTTTATACACGCAAAATCAAAAATGGTCTTTTGGTTTATGATTTTGCTCCCACTAGTCAACTACTTCCAATTGACTTTCAAGAATTATTAATTTCTTTAGTGGACAAGATCCCACTAAACTACCCCGACCCCCGCTTTGGCTGGTGGGCCGAAAATAGCATAATAGGTAGACAACTCTTTGTCAATCGTATCTTATACGATTCTTGTTGTTTGACTAGTCAACTCTTTAACAATTTTCATCTTATAAAGTAGTCAAACCCTTGCCTCTAAAATCCAAACGACCCCGCTTTGGCTGGTGGCCGAGAGAATTCTTAGTCAAGTCATAACCCCAATATTCGTGAGATCTCATACGATCATATCTCGATAATAACGATATACCCGAGGTAGGTCAACCCCCTGCTTTGGCTGATGAGTTGGATCCGAACAAGGGCTCTTCACCGACATTATAATATGGGGAAGCAATTTCAACTTGATTCTTTTGAGGTGGAAGTATTTATGTAAATTAATTCACTTAATTAATTTTAATTATGGTCTCATCATAAATATATCTATCTTTATAGACATACATCCTACACATTTATCTAGATCGCGCCTAGTCATGCATCTATCGTATCATATAAAATAAATACAAGCACAAAATAAATAAATGCGTAAAGTAACCGGTATGATCATGGACTTTTCCTAGGTGCGGTTTCGAATACAAACTGACGAAACCGCGGGTCACAATCTAAGGGTAGCTGCAACCGCCAATAGGATCTTTAATGCTCCATTCTCCAATGGGATCTTTATTTTCGTCTTTCTTTGGTCTCATCTTCTGCTCCATTCTTGTTACATTTAATTCTATCTGATAAAATAAACACACCCGCCGCACACGGGGGGGAGCCAACGGGAATGGGATAATTGCAGAAAATAAACTAGGTCACGTTCTTCATAACGGCCTAGGACAATTTTTAAACCAACAGAAAATTAAATCATTCACATCTATCCTATCGGTCGAGTCCATGATCAATCTGGGTCCATATAATCATATTATATCTACTATATCTAATACATACAATAAAATCTTATGAAAAAGATAAAATTAAAATTTAACTACTTGCGTCTTAATTAATCAATTAACATTTAATCTATTAAATAATTTTATCCAATCAATTAACTAATTAACATTTAATTAATTAAATGATTTTAATCGAAATAAAATTAACGATTAATTTTAAACGATTTTAATTTTAATTTTAACTAATTAGAACTATTCTAATGATAAATCAAAATTAAAATTAAGTCTCTTTTGTTTCTTTCCTTTTGATTCGAAATCAAAAGGTATGCCTTTGGTTTCCTAAACCAAAAGGCATCTTCCTAAACCAAATTTGGTTTAGGCCTGGCCACTTTCCAAAATCAAAATTTTGGAAGTGGCATAGGCCTAGGCCTTTTACAAATCAAATATTTGAAAAGGGCCTAGGCCTATTCCAAGTCAAATATTTGGAAAGGCCAAATAATTTTGGTTTAGGCCTGGCCACTTTCCAAAATCAAAATTTTGAAAGTGGCCTAGGCCTAGGCCTTTTCCCAAATCAAATATTTGGAAAGGGCCTAGGCCTATTCCAAACAAAATTTGGAAAGACCAATATTATTTTAATGCCAGTTGTTCAAATTCGGTTTCGTGTGTGAGGTTTATATCATTGTTAATGAGCGTCTCATTGACCGTAGACCGTGTTAGGTCAGTTAAATCTGGTCAGCGGACTGTTGAACCTGACATAGGAGGGTATATTATTTAAATAATGTCTATTCTCGGAATTAGGAATCGACACCCTTCAAGTGACATCGAGGCGGACTGTTGAACCTCACAAGGAGGGTAGATTATTGAATTAATGTCTATTCTCGGAAATAGGAAACGACACCCTTCGAGTGACATCGAGACGTTTAGGTGAGTCAAGAACACCTCTGGATCGAGCTAGGGTTATAAAGTAGTTGGTTGGATCATAACTCGGCTATCTCTTTTATATAGTTTTAAATCTTTGTTTTGTGTATATTTAGTTTGTAGAACCGGTGATCTGACAAATCACCACATTCAGTAGTCATGTTGGCCTAAACTGGGAACGAGACCGACTTTGGTACTCGACCAGATTCCCTATGGGATACGACCTTGACTCACCAATTCTAGGCTACAATTGACCTGGTACTGTTAGGAAATCTACGCGGGAACGCAGCGGAATTCAAAAATTTATTTCCTATCGACCCAAGATCGACTTCGTTTAAGCAATAAACAAACGAGTTAGTAGACGGTGGTTACCTTGGTTGATCTAAAAGATCGACGCTTTGACCATCTAAGGAGAGTAGTTCTGCATAGAGCCGCCCAAGTGTTCGGCCTCTACCGCCAGTCCACACGAACAGCCCGCCGGAACCCCATCATGGATTGCTATTGGAAAACTCCGGTTGCTAGACCGGCCTTTTTCCCCTCTCTCCAACTCTCCAAAAGATGCTCTCTAATTTTACACAAGAACTATTAGTTCTTGGAATTGTGATGTACAAAAGAGCTTGACACCCACCTCTTATTTATAGTGTAGGTGGCGCCATCTTTTAGAGTGGAGGAGAAGAAAACATTTTTCCCAATAAAATAAGGAAAATATAATTGATTGATTTATCTCATTTATTACAATATCTCATATTAAATAAATCTAGGATATTGTCAATATCTTATATTGAATATTCCCAAGATATTGTCAATATCTAATATTGACTATCTTTATTTTATTACCATAAATCAATTTACACATGTGTATATATCACATATATATTACACAAATAAATCTATACAAATATACAATTTAGAAACAAAAGTGCACATGCACATCATATGTGCAACACGCATATGTATATATATACTTATAAATATTAATATCTAATATTAATATATGGTAATACCATTAATTAAATTGCACAATCCAAGTGTATCTTATACATTAAATGTGGCGCCCCTTTGACCAACAAATTGGCTTCCGGAATATTCTTTAATTAATCAATATAATTAATATCTTGTATTTAATTTATTCATAATAAATAAATACCACCATATTAATTTACTACTATAACCTTTATAGTCTCGAGATAAACTTTCCTTATTTGGTTATCATCTATAACCACATTTTAATCCGGCTAGATGTTCTTATGTGTGTGACCCGATAGGCTTCCGAATATGTTGGCCGTAGGCACAAAATGCAAATTACGAAAACGCCCTTCATATCTAACGATCACGGGATAGCGTCTAGCAACACACCGTGACCCCCAATCATCGGAATAGTCAAATGCAATGACTACTACCTTTCATGTGAAACAGTTACCGTGTAACTTACAATCCTATCGCTGTAATAATATCCATACGGTCGTTAGTCGAGTGTCAAAACATCAACGACCGTATCTTATAATCTGGATATCATGCTCTCTCGAAGTAACACATTTACTCCCACTTTGCAAAGATTCACGAGAGTAAGACATTCCTTATAAGAAGACCATTTCGGATATTCGATCCCAATCATAGGATACGCGATTCCCGGATGACCAATCATGTATACTCCGCATGCTTCGACATCATACCCAATCACTACCGCATGATCGCCCCGTGGCTAGGGAAACCTCAATAGTGTCAAAGCATGACAATCCACACCGTGATGCCATGAAGACTCCGGTCTTAAGGATAATTACACAACCGCCACATAGTGTGACACTTATCCGTGTAAGTGGGTCGCCTAACGTACGCAT
This sequence comes from Gentiana straminea, assembly GCA_036785695.1. Classification (NCBI taxonomy): domain Eukaryota; kingdom Viridiplantae; phylum Streptophyta; class Magnoliopsida; order Gentianales; family Gentianaceae; genus Gentiana; species Gentiana straminea. Next base: position 92,260 of record JAVUPR010000561.1, read on the forward strand.
TCTCTAATGCACGTCCACGTACAGTCCAAGTGTCTCTACACTTCGATAGACGAGATCTATCCCTGCCCTAAAGACAGAAGACATCTAATACGTGCTAGTCTGTTCATACTATCAATGCTCTGTTTGATAGTACATCAGCCTAGAGACATTTAAGTATCAAACTTATTAAAATGATTAGAGATCTCATCAACCATAATCGCCTATCATGGTTTCTCTATCACAGTTTAATACTAAGGACGTTATCACATAACAAATCATAATTGGTTCTTTAAAAGAACATATATATGACAACATAAAAGCCATTTTATATATGTATAAACATAAAGAAATAGTAGAAATGATCCGACCCGGTCGGATCCGGTCCAACCCGATTGGGTTTAGGACACTATTCCAACAATCTCCCACTTGGCCTAAAACCAATCACTCGCACACACAAGACCAAGTTGAAACACAAGAATCTCATGCAATACTCGCAACTAGCCCTAGCCATAAACGGATCGCTATCCGTGGGGACTCAGACTATCTTCATATCATGTTCCAAATGACCAAATCAAAGGGAACCGCCTCAACACACACACGAATCTCTGACGAGACCCTGGTCCTTGCTTCAAGCAATGAATCCACTTACTATATCAGCTATATAGAAAAGGTGGAAGAACCGTACAAGGTTCAAGAATGAACCTTCTAGATCCATGTACTGCTCCCGCTGCGCCTCTAAGGCTCTACTGTGTTTTGGCCTACTTGTAGAATTTACAGTGACCCATATGCTAGAACATTTCTAGCTCACTGTATCACTTAATCAAAGTGATTGCAAACCCAATCTGTAGCTCCCACTCGCCTTCATAAGACTTAGGATATACGTCTGTATATCTACGTTTATTTAATTCTAAGTTTCAATAAACTAGGAATTCTTCCTTAACTTGTTTAAGGATATTCTCGACATTTACCAGATTTACTTTCATACTTGCTCATGACTATTCATGGACTATGAACATCCAGCATTACCTTTATGATGGTTTCTATCGCAGTAGTGAAGGAAACCTTCCATAAGCATCATCTTTCACCTTATCTTTAGAACTAACGTCCTAACATAGATAGATCTTGAGAACACTGGCCAGCAGTATCCCTGTTGCGATCTATGCTAAACAATTTTAGCATCACATCTATATAGGTAAACTATAATCTAACAGCAGTTAAATCTATCGCTATAGATTCTTATTTCCAAAATTAAGAACTGCCAATCCAAGTGCTTTCGTAAAAACCTTGAACTACCAAACATTAATTGGCTGTGACATGGGGTGACAATTCTCGAGACAGATATCCAATACCTTACTCAAAAATCGTAACACACTCCCACTATCTATCTTGCACATTGGGCATATCCTTCTTTTGACTAAATCAAACTCCTTTGATTATCTTACAAAGAAATCGTCTAGAGAAACTTGTTTGAGTCCATAAATGGATCTCGTGGGCTTACATATCATGGCATCGTCTACGAACATCGAGCATTCTACCCAACGTCTTCAACACTATCATATAGTCATGATACAAAGCTATAACAAGAATTATCTGAATAGAACTGGGCTCAGCCTTACGGGGACATTCCCTCTAGGTAAGACAGACTAGGTTCATAACCTGGTTTGTCACTGATGGAATTCTTATTCAGATATTATGGCTCATAGCCATATCTCTCAATCTTGCCTTTCAAACATTCTTTCATAAGTCGTGAGACATTCATTCTACAAGATGAACATACCGATAGCCTTTTCAGGCTTGAGGTTATCTACAGACTTACAGAACTTTTGTGTGCACTGAGCAGTGTCCTACACCTCATCGCTATGCGGCGTCTGCTCATGTTCCATTGGTTGAATGTATCTTTGTGGTTCTCAAACTCTTTTGAGATCTCATTCACTCCCACTGTTTCTTTTGGAAGAAACACTTCTCTAGAAGACAGCATGTTTGGAGACAAACACCTTTGCTCCGCGGACGAGTAAATAATATCTAGCGTACTTGGTAAGATATTCCACAAAGTTGCATATGTCGTACTAGGCTCCAAGCCCTTTCTGACTTTGCCTATGAAAACTTCAAATCATCGGTTAAGATAGATTCGACATTATCCTCTTCCATATTTAATATGGAATTTATTCAACCTTTATCTTTGGAACTCGGTTAAGTATAAGGGCACTTACCCGAAACGGGTAAGGGATACATCGCATGGCTTGCGTCACACCTTTATCATATAAAGTGTTATTTCCATTTTGGGAACACAATCTAATTGCGTATCCCAAAGATGGTATCCTTCAAGGGAAGAATCTTATTCCTTTTCAGACGACTTCTGAAACACCCTTCAGGTATTAACTACTTCAATCCAATTGAAGATTAATTCCTAAGTAGCTCATCAATCTCATATTCGTACTGGCTCGAACTTTTCGGGCTTTCCGAATTATGCACTTCACTGAGTACACTTGAATATTTCTAAAAATAGTCATAGAGACTAATAAACAATTATTTGTGGCATTAATTGTCACAAACCAACAAACATTGGTATGTTTAGGCTTTAGACAATTTTTCTAGATTTTACAACCTTTTCGAAAAAGGGTATTTTAGTCCTCTTTGGATAAGATACGTATAACCCACATGATTCATAATCATATGGTTCAACATCATCAGAATGACGTTTAATTACACGCTTCCCTTCCAGAGAGACTATATCTAGAACAACCACTAATATCAAGGATAACAACCATACAATACTTAGTTGAGATTTCATCACATATATCAACTATACAGTGACATCAATCTAGTACGTTAGATTCAGTGACCTTCCAACTTTATCGGAATAACATTTATTCTTTACGATTGAATTTGTCCCTTAAATCCTGGCGGATAACTGAAAGTACGTTCTTCATAAGAACCGGAACATAATAACATTTATTTAGTTCCCTTATCAGTTTACTAGATTCAGAATGTGGTAAGTGTTACAACGCTTGCTTCACCTTCCATATCTGTATTAACCTTTCTAATTTAATCATACTCGTAAGATATCATATATCTAAGAGTTGACTTGAACTTAGATAGGTTTATCTCAACTCACTTGCCTAGGATAGAAACTTCAATAAGTTCTCTATTTAAGCACATGCCCTAACTTTCCTTTTTAATCCTTTAAGCACTTGAGAAATGTTTCTTATTGTAGTCTTCATAAGACTTAAGAAAGATCACAAGAGCTATGTCTTTGATTCCCTTTCATAAAGAAAATCTAAAGTTTATTAAATAGTTTATTTAACCTTTTAAATCGTATTTAAAACATTAACTATTTAATTAACCTTTAAGCAATGATTAAAGAAATAAGTCGATACTTAAATCTTATAATTTTGAAAACAACCTTTCCAAAATTCGATGTGGTCATTCTTATCCAACGTTTGAATTAATTGTCATCGTATGACTGAATGATCATCTTGGATCGTATCCAATATATGACTAATTCGTTGAAACTTATTTCAAATGATTTAATCATATCATGAGCTTCCGCTTTCATTAATAATTAAAGTCTCGGAGCACTGCATCAATTATGTAATTTCCTTGTCTCTAACTACTATAACGGGATGGCTCATGTCATTGCTTATTTTAAAAGGATTAAAATTACTTAACCATATTTGAGAACGTTTCTCAAAATTAACAGTCATAATTTGGTTTTACTAATCGAGAATAAAACATAAATATAAAGTTTGCTAAAACTACAACATAAAAATGAAAAATAAAAGAGTGTTGTTGTTTATACACGCAAAATCAAAAATGGTCTTTTGATTTATGATTTTGCTCCCACTAGTCAACTACTCCCAATTGACTTTCAAGAATCTTTCGAAATTCTTTAGTGGCCAAGATCCCATCTGGTTACCCCGATTCCCGACGAGGGCCGATCAACCGGAATAATTCGAAAGGTATGTAACTCTTACCAATCACATCTCTATGTGACTCTTGGTGGTTGACTAGTCAACTCTTTGACAATTCACATCTCTATGTGGTAGTCAACCCCTTGCCTCTAGAATAAGACGGTCCTGACGAGGGCCAATCACCGCAATACTCTAGTCAAGTCATAACTCAATATTCGCGAGATCTCATACGATCATATCTCAATAATGACGATATACCCGTGGTAGGTCAACTCCCGACGAGGGCCGATCGGTTGGATCCGAACAAAGGCTCTTCACCGTCGCTATAATATTGGGAGACAATTTTTCGACTTGATTTTTGTTGTGGAAGTATTTACGTAAATTAATTCACTTAATTAATTTTAATTACGGTCTCATCAAATATATCTATCTCTATAGACATACATCCTACACATTTATCTAGATCGTGCCTAGTCATGCATCTATCGTATCATATAAAATAAATACAAGCACAAAATAAATAAATGCGTAAAGTAACCGGTATGATCATGGACTTTTCCTAGATGCGGTTTCGAATACAACTGACGAAACTGCGGGTCACAATCTAAGGGTAGCTGCAACCGCCAATAGGATCTTTAATGCGCCAATCTCCAATGGGATCTTTATTCTTCTTTCTTTGGTCTCCATCTTCTGCTCCATTGTTGTTACATTTAATTCTATCTAATAAAATAAATACACCCGCCGCACACGGGGGGGAGCTAGCGGGAATGGGATGAATGCAGAAAATAAACTAGGTCACGTTCTTCATAACGGCCTAGGACAATTTTTAAACCAACAGAAAAATTAAATCATTCACATCTATCCTATTGGTCGAGTCCATGATCAATCGGGGTCCATATAATCATGTTATATCTACTATATCTAATCCATACAATAACATCTTATGAAAAAGATAAAATTAAAATTTAACTACTTGCGTCTTAATTAATCAATTAACATTTAATCTATTAAATAATTTTATCCAATCAGTTAACTAATTAATATTTAATTAATTAAATGATTTTAATCGAAATAAAATTAACGATTAATTTTAAACCGATTTTAATTTTAATTTTAATTAATTAGAACTATTCCAAAATAAATCAAAATTAAAATTATTTCTCTTTTGTTTCTTTCCTTTTGATTCGTAATCAAAAGGGATGTCTTTGGTTTGGTTTAAACCAAATTTGGCTTAGGCCTTGCCACATTCCAAAATCAAAATTTTGGAAGTGGGTGCAGCTAAAGCCTTTTACAAATCAAATATTTGAAAAGGCCTGGCCTATTCCAAATCAAATATTTGGAAAGACCAAATAATTTTGGTTTAGGCTCGCCACTTTCCAAAATCAAAATTTTGGAAGTGGCCAGCCAGACGTTTTCCCAAATCAAATATTTGGAAAGGGCCTAGGCCTATTCCAAATCAAATATTTGGAAAGACCAATATTATTTTAATGCCATGCGGCATCCCGATGGCCCAAACTATTTGAATCATTGGTTAGCCAATGACACAACTAAACAAAGGAGATATTAATCAATCACAACTATGAACCATATTGATTCACAAAATACACAAAACAAAAATTTGGAGATCCGCCAACATTGACCGGTCAACCGACTGCCGGCAGCAGGTTGCCCTGCCGCCGCCGCCGCCAGTCGGCCGAGCACCACCCGATCTCGTTTTTTTTTCTTTCTTTTTATGTATCAATTTTGCAAATAAAAAATCTTTCATCTTTTAATTACGTGATTTAAACGATAAAATTAACTACGCATAATATCATGCTTATTGCTTAAGCTCGAAGCTCGCTCTGATACCACTGTTAGGAAATCTACGCGGGAACGCAGCGGAATTCAAAAATTTATTTCCTATCGACCCAAGATCGACTTCGTTTAAGCAATAAATAAACGAGTTAGTAGACGGTGGTTACCTTGGTTGATCTAAAAGATCGACGCTTTGACCGTCTACAGAGAGTAGTTCTGCATAGATCCGCCCAAGTGTTCGGCCTCTACCGCTAGTCCACACGAACAGCCCGCCGGAATCCCATCATGGATTGCTATTGGAAAACTCCGGTTGCTAGACCGTCCCTTTTCCCCTCTCTCCAACTCTCTATAGGATGCTCTCTATTTTACACAAGAACTATTAGTTCTTGGAATTATGTTGTACCAAAGAGCTTGACACCCACTTCCTATTTATAGGGAAAGTGGCGCCACATACTAGAGTGGAGGAGAAGAAAACCTTTTCCCAATAAAATAAGGAAAATATAATTGATTGATTTATCTCATTTATTATAATATCTCATATCAAATAAATCGAGGATATTGTCAATATCTTATATTGAATATTTCCAAGATATTGTCAAGATCTTATATTGACAATATTTATCTTATATTATATTACCATAAATCAATTTACACATGTGTATATATCACATATATATATTACATATATAAATCTATACATAAATACCTTTTGGAAACAAATGTGCACATGCATATCCAATATGCAATACACGCATGTGACCATATATTTATATATATTAATATCTTATATTAATATACGGTAATCTTATTAATTAAATTCGCACAATCCAAGTGTATCTTATACACATTAAATGTGGCGCCCCTTTGACCAACAAATTGGCTTCCGGAATATTCTTTAATTAATATAATACTATTAATATCTTGTATTTAATTTATTCATAATAAATAAATACCACCATATTAATTTACCACTATAACCTTTATAGTCTCGAGATAAACTTTCCTTATTTGGTTATCATCTATAACCACATTTTAATCCGGCTAGTTGTTCTTATGTGTGTGACCCGATAGGCTTCCGAATATGTTGGCCGTAGACACAAAGTGCAAATTACTAAAATGCCCTTCATGCCTAACGATCACGGGATAGCGTCTAGCAACACACCGTGACCCCCAATCATCGGAAGAGTCAAATGCAATGACTACTACCTTTCATGTGAAACAGATTACCGTGTAACTTACAATCCTATCGTTGTAATAATATCCCTACGGTCGTTAGTCGAGTGTCAAAACATCAACGACCGTATCTTATAATCGGATATCAAGCTCTTTCGAAGTAACTCATTTACTCCCACTTTGCAAAGATTCACGAGAGTAAGACATTCCTTATAAGAAGGCCATTTCGGATATTCGATCCCAAACATAGGATACGCGATTCCCGGACGACCAATCATGTATACTCCGCATGCTTCAATATCATACCCAATCACTACCGCATGATCGCCCCATGGCTAGGGGAAACCTCAATAGTGTCAAAGCATGAAAATCCACACCGTGATGCCATGAAGACTCCGGTCTTAAGGATAATTACACAACCGCCACATAGTGTGACACTTATCTGTGTAAGTGGGTCAGTCTAACGTACACATTCTCTAATACACGTCCACGTACATTCCAAGTGTCTCTACACTTCGATAGACGAGATCTATCTCTGCCCTTAAAGACAGAAGACATCTAATACGTGCTAGTCTGTTTATACTATCAATGTCCTGTTTAATAGTACATCAGCCTAGAGACATTTAAGTATCAAACTTATTAAAATGATTAGAGATCTCATCAACCATAATCGCCTATCATGGTTTCTCTATCACAGTTTAATACTAAGGACGTTATCACATAACAATTCATAATTGGTTCTTTAAAAGAACATATATATGACAACATAAAAGCCATTTTATATATGTATAAACATAAAGAAATAGTAGAAATGATCCGACCCGGTCGGATCCGGTCCAACCCGATTGGGTTTAGGACACTATTCCAACATTTAATTCATTCAGGAAGTCTGCTCACACGCAACACAATCATTCAATTGCTTACAAAAATGATCCTGCGCACAATGTTGTTGTAACAACCTCTTTGATCATTCAATGAAGAGCAAGAACAACAGAAAAAGAAAAGGTAAACACAAGTTAAGACATAAACCAAGGTTTGTCTCTGCATACAAACTTGTCGATAATGTTTATAAGAAGTCAATATTTTCATATTATTAAAATCTTATAAAATGTGAAGTTGACTCTTGTACTGATCATGTAATTAATAAACCTTTTGACGATCAAAAATCGTCAAGGTAAACTTTAAGGGCTCTTTCTCCTGGTGATAACCCAAGGATACTCTTTTAATATCAAACTATGAAGGAAGAGGGGGGTGATTTGAAGTGTTTTAGACTGCACTTGACAGTGATCAAGCTGCCTACGTATCCAATGTTGGGATTGGAAATCAAGTCTTCGTAGTTCCTTAAGGGATCGTTTATATAGAGGGGCTTGTGCCCTAGAGTTAACGTGTGGTGTGTCCAAGGTGGATACTGATTAGCGTGTTCCCTAAGGATAAAGATTATGATTGATTGATCTCCTAAACTTTAGGAGATAATTGTGCTATTCAAATATTCGTACTAAGTGCAAAAGATAGGAGCCTTCATGGATCATGATTCTTTCCATAGTTATCTGATTTATTACTCACGTGGGAAATACGATTAGAGATTAACTTTGGCCGATTTAAGAGGCCCGAGCTGAACTGGTGATTGAGCTAAAATTTATCCTCCAAAAAACAATTTATAAAGACTCGAAACCGTGGGGAAACTAACTCTCTAACCGGCAGTGTACCGGGTCGATTGCTAGAATAGCTACAGGAGTACGAGGTCGAACCCAAGGGAAAAGTGTTTGTGAGTACCAAAGCGAACGTGTTACTTAGTCTAGGTGATCAATCTTTTTGAGGTGCTTGTTTACTACATCGACACTAAAGTGATTTCTACTAACGAGTCTAAAGATAGAAAAGGAAGAAAGAAGATTAACTACTCGGTTTTTAACGTTATACTAAGGGACATAGCCGAACCATGATCAAAATAGCTAGTTTCAACCCTAAGGGTAGACAAAACCGGGAGTGTGCATTATAACAAACGAACTCTCGCATTCAATTTCACGGGTGCGTACTCCTAATCCCGGTGATAAGGTCTGAACAGCTCTCTCCTAACACCTTATGCCATGTTAACTACCCTTCCCTAAAGAAGATTCACTAACAAGACATGTTATGCACTAGAGCCGCTTAAACGTTAAAACGAGTAACCTCGCATTGGGCTCGGGCTTAACAACTAAGCCGAGTCTACGCCGCGATCTTAGAACCCCTTATCCCACGTCTTCCCGCAAAATACATATGTAAGATGTGTGTGAATTTGACCTAGGTAGCTAATCTAGCCCAAATATGTTAAAATAAGTTCTAAGACATGAAACAAGCAAGATTAAACAATAAAAAGCACTACACACTCCCAATTTCATCACCCAAAGGGTGATTTCACCAAATTTCATATGATTCGACTATGAAAAGGGATTAGCTACTCATTATACTAATCAAAACATACACAAAACAGCAAATGAAAGCCATAATAAGTAAAAGAGAAGAGAAATATACCATAAATTGAGAGAAATTCGAGTTGAGATCCAAAAGTACAATAAAAAGCTTCACACAAAAGGTGTAATCTTAGGAGAGAAAATGGAAATCTAAGCTAAGAGGGGGTAAAATCTACCTATGTTTTGGTTTTTTTAAGCTCAGGGAAGTGGAAATTAGCTATTACAAAAATCAAAGGAAAATGGGTCAAAGAGTGCCCAAGGTTGTGAAAAGATAGAATGAAATTTGTTGGAAGTTGTATTTATAGATAGAGTGAAAATCTGCAGAAAAACGGCCCCAAACGCGCGTTTGAGAGGTCCCCAAACGCCCGTTTCGCTTCATGTACTCGCTGTCCAAAAATTAACAGTTTGAAACGCGCGTTTGAGAGTTGAAACGCGCGTTTGAGATGATGCAGTTTTCTGGCTGCAGTAAAACCATGATATATTTGCTTGTAGAACTCCGATTTGAGTGATTCAAAATGATTTGGAAAGCTCTTTCAATTATATACAACTTTCATGAAGAAACCATGACCAGAAAATGCCTCTAGCATAGGTCAAATTGCTGATGAACAGACCGTAGCGTGAAGATACCAACTATTTTTCTTCCTTTTCTTCATTTTTCTTCTTCCTTGGCTCATTCTTTCACCTTGATCATACTTCTCATCATAAATCTTAGCCTTCCGGGTTCTCGTGACACCTAGACCCTACAATCTCATAAACGAACAAGACACACAAACGATTCCGGAGGGTAAAAGTGCTCGGAATGGGGTTAATATCAATAAAAACGAGGCTTTACCATCAAAAGATGATAAAAGCCCTTGTGCTCTAAAACATGTGACACCAACCCGTTTTGAGACCTTAATGTGTCAAAATATACCAAATATGCATCAAAATGGGGGCTAAAAGAGTGTCGGAGTCATGCAAAGTTGACTCCTATCACCCTCCAAGGTCGGGAGGAATGGCCGAGCTGGTATTAGCTCGGGCTCCTGGGTACATGGAATGGTAAGTCTGAAAGGGACTTATTCCGATCAGTAAGGTCGGACATGTGCAGGTTAGAGTACAAGTGTCGGCCGTCTTGCAGAGGTCGGGATGGGACCTGGGCTCGTCGGCTATTCAAGGTCCTATGCCTTAGTTGGTTTAGAGGGGATGGAACGGCAGCCGAGCCACCCTAATCTGGTCATTGGGGCATCTGGCCCCTCTAACCCTTAATCTTAAGGTTGGGTCACTGGAGATGTGCCACGTAGGTCGGTTCAATTCTTGACATCGTCACCTTTAATCAATGAAGTTTGGATTCTAAAAACCGTACTTCAAGTTTGATTTTGAGGACTAATTTAGTGAGGACCCAAGTTTGAGGGTACTTCTACTACTTGACTTATCTTGCGGGTTTGCTTAAAAGTCAAAAGTGGCAAGCACAATCAAATGATACTTACGGGCAATAAAGAATTACTCATATCATTTGAGGCTAATTCTAGTCACGCACATGTCACATTTATGGACAATTCAAAAGGCAAAATTCTAGGATCTAGCACAGTGAACACTCCAAAATGTCTTCCTACGCACCCAAGTAACATATTGTGGGCCACAGCGATGTCTTGGTCATTTTTCTTCTTCTCTCTTCATCTTTTTCATTTGGCCAGTCCTTCGGCTCTTCAATATCTTGCATCCCGGGATCCGTGACAACCTATATTATGCACAAATGAAGACACATACCATGTGTAATTCCGCAATATAATAGACATTCTAGAAGTATCACATAATTCATCTAAAAAGTCAATATTACTTTGACAAAAACATCTTTAAACTTGTAATGGATGGTGTGGTGAAAATGCACCCCGAAACTACCAAAATTGATTGAAATTGTGCTAAACAAGCCACAAACATGAGGAAAACGTGTATAAAAAAAGATACAAATGTTGACTTTCATTAGCGACTTTCACTATTTTTGTAACTACCACCTTCACTGAAGTCCATTTTGTCACATGATCTACTATGTCTTTTGGATGCATGGACAAGATCAAGTGCTACCTTTGGCGGCATTCCTTCAATGAAGCACATCCCTTACGTGTTTAAATCGACTTTATCCCAACCAACTCCAATTATGATAAGCTCCTTGTTTCTTCCTCCGTTCACCAGAAACTTAGCTCAGACATTTACAATGATGCTAGATCGTAATAATTATTTGCTTTGATGTTACGCTGTGTTGCCTATCACTATAGGACACCAATCGGAGGATCGTCTGTTTTCAGGGGCCTCATAGTTCCACATACTTAGGAAATCACTCTAGTAACTACCCAAATAATAGTCTTGGTTTTCGTGCTACCGAGACTTGGAATATAACGTTCAACCATAAATTAAAGTTTCACAACAAGGTCTTAGAGACAATTGATTTACGATTTTTAGGACGCGATGCTTTTGTTGTAAAACTGGTCAAATAATAGTCATCAAACATGGTAGTGACACATTACGGATATAAACACATATTATTATTCATAAATTATGAAAGTCGTTGCAACCTGTGACAAATGACAAAACAGTCGCTTGTTCATATAAAAATCCGTGAAATTTTGATTAGTGCTCAGTGTAATGAGCAAAAAGGATGGGGGAAAAAAAAAAAAAAAGGCGCGAGAAGTATTTTATTTCAATCTATCAAAATTCAGAAGAGAAATGGTACTCCACAACTGAAATCCCAGAGGAATTGGGCCATGGAACTTGTAAGACGATCATTTGCTCCTCGTACAGAAACGAAACATCACTGCCGTTAATCCGGCACCCCACCGGTTTCTCCGACGAGAAGACCTTCAACTCTCCGGCGCCTTTGATTCCAATTCGAGCAGAAGCTTTAGCATCGCTGCTGAATTCCAGTGACTGGAGAGTACCGCCTGAGTTAAGCATGTTCACGAGACCAATCGGAGCAAATTGAATGCATCTATCTCCGCCGATAACCGTCACCGGCGATACAGTAATCAGCTCGAAATCAAATGGGTCAAGCGACAATTCAACGGTATCTGATGGCTTTGAAAGCAACAGCTTATTGTCTTTGTACATATACAAGGCGAACATTTGAACTTGGTCGATGTTAATCGGAGACGGTCCCTGTTTCCACTCAACATCCGCTGGGGTAACGGCAGAGGTCACGGTATGAGAATATTGAGAAGCACTTGTATTTCTCCTGCTCTCTCTGTTCCATCCTCCTCCTTGGCAATTAAATGCTCCGATAACTCCAGTAAACTGAACCAAAAATCACGATCGTGTGAGTATAACTAAACTAATTACAAAAAAAAGGAATTTGATATATCCTTAATCAGTAGTTTGAATTTTGAATTACCTTATTGAGATTCCAAATTTTGAGCATGGTTTTGCCATTATGAAGAGGATCTTCAAAGAGGCAATCACGAGTAGGAAGTGCGTAGTATTGGCATCTGAAAATGGAACCATCAGGCAAGACGAGTGATCGGAGCAGCTGAAAATCATGATTTCCAACAGTGTCGCTGATATAAATGGGACCACCGGAGATGGCACGGGAAGCAGCATGGAATAGAGCACAAGGGTGAGTGGACTGGAACATGTCCCAATCAGGTTGGATGAAATTACCAATCCATAAGCTGTTGTATGCACAATGAACCATGTGACATCCTTGCAGCCAGAATGTGCCGTTGGGGTCACCCGATGGATCAGTGCACCAAAAATCATCACCTGTACGTAGTGTTGGTTGTCACCCAACAAGGTAAGGTAACTAGGTACATGCTCCTCTCAACTTTTTTCTTAGAATTAATTAATTAATTAATTATATACCATAGATAGGCTAGTATGTTTGTTTCATTATTTTGATTGATTGATTGATTGATTACTACGGACTCTGTATCATGATGCGTTGTTATCGGTTAATGAATGACACAATATCGGCGGTGTTATCTGTGTATGTGTGTGTGACTTACCAACACGGCCAAGACAAATAGCCTCAGTTCCAAGGAACATGAAGTCGTTGCAATGCTCCATGCTTGCAATGACACCATTTCCTTTGAAATGTTTCTTTACTGAACAAGTCAATGCTTTGTAGTATGCTTTTGCTAGCTCAACTCTACCTCCATACTCCTCACTAACCATTTCTAGCAACTACAAACAAACAATAATTATCATCAAGCAGACACATGAAATTGGGTATATATGTTGTTGTACAATAATTAAATTAAAGAATTGTGACTTTTAGTTTTAGATAGATCCATCCGAAACTTACATGAATAACGTCCACTTTGACACCATCAATTCCAACCGATTCCAAATGAGAATGGAGGCCTTCATAAAGCTGATCAACAATCTCTGGTGGGACCAACCCCACACCATTGCTAACTATCTTATCTACAGCTAGATCCTCCATTGTAGTCTGCAAACCAGGTGATAATTTCGGAGCAATAACCTTCGACTCCGGCAACCCGGAGATATCAGGCCGTAACCCTCCCCAATACCCACACAAGGCATGCCACACGTAAACATAATCCACACTAGGAAAACTCTCCTTAAGATCTCTTATAAACCCACCCATCCCCTTCTTCGGAGGAGCTCCTGACCCGGAACTCGTATACTCCCTGAATTTATAATTCTCTTCGAATTTGATTAGCCTACATGGCATTTGCTCACCTGCAGATGTTCTGTTAATTCCTTCCTCAGATGTGATGGGATCGTCGTCGTGGCAAATGGACTGCCATCCGTCGTCGATCAGCACCAGCCCTGGTGGACAACCGCCGTCCACGAGCCCTTTCACACCTTCTAACACGCCTTGAGGGTGCACGTTAAGGTAAAACGCATCCCATGTGCACCATCCGAATTTATCTACTATGCCTGGTGGGGTTTTTTCTTGTAATAATTTGAAGGTTCCCAAATGCATTTCTGCAACCTTGATAGCTTCCTTGGCTAATGTGAATGGATCGTCACCTATATATAGCGAATTAAACAAAGCATTTTTTTTAAGAGCATATTTTATCATTTGTTATCCCTCCCTTTATTAATTATATATATAAGTGTCGTCGATATTGTGACAATAGCAGTTTTAAGCAAATAAGGCCCGGCCGGCCTTAGGTAATTTACTATATGATCGACACACTTACTTTTAGAGCATTGAAATGTTACAAAAATGTATTAATAACAGACATTTCCCAAAATGGGAAATGTATTACCTGCATGGATATAAAGGACACTCCGGAATGAAGCACCGGAGACTTTGGAGGAACCACTTTCTGCACAGAGGTCCACATAATCATCTACTCCAGGCTGAAGACAGGCTCTGAAAGGCCCTTCTACAAGTGGAAGAAGCAAAACATATGGCCGATGATGATGATCACGAGACTTATCAAGAAGCAGAAACTGAGTCTCATGTTCGAGGTCCCGACCGGAGTTTCCGGTCCAGTGAGTTGTCCACCATACCTTGAACCTGAATATACTCATAAACCGAATATCTTCAAGTTTTCCAATCGGAACAACATGATGACTCTTTGCCTCATTGCTGTCAAAACCGACGAAACACCCGGTCGTCGTCGTAGTACCAGACTTAGTATCAGTATAAGTACCACGGATGGTGTAGGGTGATGGTGTTGCAATGATATTAGAAGGAACTTGAGACAAAATCACTTGGCCATTGACCATGAAATTTGAATCTTGGAGGCTAATAATAATAGGGGAAGAAGAGTTAACCCCATCATGTGCAAGGACAGGAGGATTGCTTAAACTGGGTTGGGGAGCCATAATGATATGATTATGAATTTGGAATATGAAGAACAAGGGTAGTAAGTATATCTCTCACTACATAAAGCAGAGAAAAGGGTAGTATGTAGTTTTTGTGATGATTAAGTAGGGGGAAGTTGATTGAGGTTATTTTTCTTGGGATTAGGGTCAAGAAATCAATAGTGAGTGAAAGTTATAGGCAATGAAGATTTGATTGCGAAAATAAAGGTGAAGAGACCGGGAGGGAAGGTGAATTGCGGATTTATAGGCACTGATGCATGGGGGAAAAGTAAGGAAAGTTCATTGGGAGTTCATATGTCGGCAGGTAGCTTCTCAAAGATTATGCTGGTAACCAATAGGATATTAACAAATCATATTTTCCGGCCTCTTCTTGGTCAAGTATAAAGGATTATATATAATGAGATACTTATAATTAAGTGGGTTACTTTTATAACTATATATATTCCATCATCATCATCATCATCATATCCTATTGTAATTGGATATCACCACCACAGACAACATAAAGTGTATTGGATATCAATTTAGCTGAAAGATAAGTCTTCAAACATTTATAATTAATATGAAAGGTTATATAATAACATCTACTAGCATGAAAGACTGTGATCGCATACCAACTCTTTTGAGGGCTCCCTAATATAGGTGGGGTTTAATTATTGTGATACTCTAACACCATATTGTACTTGATACATTGTCCTAATGGTATACACTAGGGGCTACCCTGACTTTCCAGTGGAGCTTTCTTGGAGCGTAGTTTAAAATAGGTGTGTGCGTCCTTCGTCTCCGAAAAAAAAAAAAAAAAAATCTAACAGCATATTTGTTGTTGGATAATTTGTGATTCTTCTTTAGTGTGGGATTTTGCACGGAGAAATGATACAACCCACAACGAAAATACACAACCAATCGACATCCCACAATAATCGATTGGTTGTTTATTTTCGTTGTGCCTCTATCATTTTTTATTTTTTTTTTGCATGCAAAGATTATTATATTATATGTGGGACCAAAAGAGATGGAGGTGTCTAGAGAATAGAGAATGGGCGGTTGAGGATGACAGGCCCGTCCGTCAAAGTTTTAGTTTAGTTTAGTTTACCAATTACCCTAAGACAAAAAAAGCATATATATGGGAGGCCCAAGGACACAAACACCGACCATTTATTTATAATAAAAATATTTTTGTCAACTCTGAGTGTTAAATGTAGCGTCTTTAAGTGGCGTTCTTACAGGTGACAGAGTAATGTTTATACGTTATATATATTTGATGATTCCATGTGTGTTTTGTCGGTGTAGTAGCAACTAGCAAGTTCCATTAAACTATGCTATCCATTGCAAATTTACAAAGTCAAGTCAAGATGGGTGGGATGGCTTGGCGGTGGGGGCGTGGAGTGACAAATCGTCAAACCCTTTACTAATAAATAATATACTATACTAGTAGTACCCCTGCACCCCACATCATTTACTTGATGGTAACTCTGGCCTTCTACTCTCTTCTGGAATTAACCATCATTTTCTTAATCTGCTTTAAAGCTTGCTTTATAATTCCATTTATGTCCGGAAACCAATCACGTTTTTAAGTGTTTTACACTTCAAATTATGCATCCATACACAATGGTGACACTACACAAAAATTACCCCTATCCGAGTTACAACTTATTTGGAAACAGTAACAAAACAAACATCTACAATGCCTTTAACTTCAATGCCATGCTGCTGCTGCTGCTTCTTCATGTATTGCTCTTTACTTTGTTGTGTATATACATATATCACTAATTCAGTTGCAGAATGCAGACTGACAAGTGTAATAACAACACATGAAGCAAAAACCCATCAGAATCAGAAAATAATCTTGATTAACTGTTAGGATAACGATAAGATCTCGAGAGAGCGCCATGCAAACAATCAGGCTTTTGTAGAAGAAGCATATACAGTCACTACTAAGAGAATGAACTTACTGACTTCAACTACCAAAGAGCTTAGTTGGACAACGTCTATTAACATTTCTTTCCAAACATTGACCGATTGATCCATTAACATTTACAAATAACTTGTCTCAATAGGTCAGACCTTAGTTGGACACTGTAAGAAACATCTTTTCAAAACATTCAAGTCTAAATTGTGTAAGTGCCCAGAAACCAAGGACATCAAACCTCAATTGCAAATGATGACCAGATCCCCCCCATGTTTCACCACCACTGTACAGGACCTACTCGTTTCTTGGACCCAAAACACTAGGATACACATTCTTCGATACCTATCGTCGTCATCATCATTATCAATTTTACCTGTAGAGGATGAAACAACAAAAGTTGAGAAAATATCTACACAAGTCATGTCATGTCACGTATGCCAATTACCACCACAAGGAATTTTACTTGTAAAGACTACTTATATAAGTTTATAATTCACTCCTCCATATAAGAGGGAAATTGAATACCTATATTCACTGCCCTTAGCACTACAGTTAGATAAGAGCTGTAATACTAAAGATCAGTCTACCTACTACAACTACTATTCATTGGAAGGGCATAGGTGACGACCTCATTTCAATAACGGAGCATAAGGTGCGGGGCATGGAGATACAGAATGATCCGGCAACTCATTTATCAAGTCCGCTGTTGCCTGCAAACAAGCCTTCAACATTCTCTTTTCCAATCTCACTATCTGTGTAGCAACCCTCCTCTTCGGATCCAGGTTACAATCTTCCAACTACCAAGAAAAACAAAAAGAAAAAGAAAAAATAGTTGACTCAAGATTTCAAAAGTATGGATGCAATTGACTAATAACTGGAGAGGACGATTACCAGAATTTCATCTTCACCGAGACTGGTAGGATAACCAGATAACCTTCCTTCAAAAAAATCTACTAGTTGATTTAAAACTGCACGTTCCATGCATGGACTCACCTGTAATGTTGGTCAAACCATAAGGAAAAGAAACATGCATCAAATCCACAAAGGAAAAAACAAGTATCAAGATCTTACTGGACATATAGGACCCTGAGAAGACAGGACAGTCTGCAGCTCTGAAGCATCTGAAACGTATCCTAACCTCAAATACGGAAGCATATCAGCAACAGCATCTCTCTCCTTTCCAGCGTATACCTGGATTAAAAGTTGGTGGCATTAAAAAACTGGAAACAGTTGTTCATTGCATTAGTTGCACAGAGGAACCCGCACATGAAAAGTCTGTAATGACAGCTTGCCATTCCTCTGAGCAGCCATCCTCTTCTCCTGATATTGGGGATCCTCGGTATTCAATGCTGCCTGATGGAGAAATGGGTTTTTAAATTTTTTTTGTTTTGTTTTTTAAAGTGAAGAAAAAGAAAAGAAAAGGAAAAGGAAATGATTGGCTGAAACATGAAAGAGTTAGTTATACCTCTACTGTCAAGCGGTCATAAGGATTATCTTCATCAACAAAACCATAGTTGATTAGCAATTTAGAATTAGGCTGTGGTCCACACCTACAGCCGAATCAACAGATAAAGTAAACTCAATAATAGGATACAATAGGCAAATAAGGTGGCAATTCACAAGAATTACACTGACGTGAATGAAGCTGATAAATACTTTACCAAACTAATATGGGTTCCTCAGCCTGGTACGGCCGATCAACTACAAGTTGCACAGCATCATCAACAGCAGTTAACATAGATTTGCAGTTGCTTCTGTAGGTTAATAAAGGAGGTCCCAGAGGAACTAATGCAAACCTTCGAGCTAAACTGACATTCTGAATTGAACAAAATGTAAGATGTACATAATGCTTATTCACTTCACATGTCAAACATTATATAAAGCATTCTCAAGAGAGAGGTGCTTGTAACAAACCTGCAAGTGCACCACACAAGATTGGACTGCAACAAAAGCTTGCTTGAAGATCTCAAAAGGAAAAGCCTCAGTGGGTATGTCGTACGGATATTGCTATAAAATGACAGCATGTAATTTAAGTTTGAGTACCAAGAAGCCGGCTTCTAAAAGGAAATGCTGAAAAAAATATTACGGGATTTCATTCTCCATCAGAAATGACAAAAGTAACCTGAAACAAGGAGCCAGCCATAAACCAGACCGTGTCGAGTTCATTGTATTCTCTCTTTATACCTTCAGCCCTAGCAAGAACATCAGCCTGAACTGGCATTACAAAGACCACATAAGAATATCATTCAGCACAAAACTAAGCCACCAACATTGAGCAAGCAATCTATAGTACACAACCTTTGTAGGACTCCCAGTCAAGCAATCCAACTCAGCCTCTGACCATAGCAGTGGGGATTCCACAGCTAATTGACCCCTCCCTCGCTGTAGGTCAAGCTCCCTAATATAGGGATACCAAAACGATTTCTTCCCTTGCTTCTTCTCATACATTAGATACAACGCCAGACATGCTAACTCAGACAATTTGTTTGTGGTTAAGAGTTCCGCTGCATTTATGGTAGAGAAAGAAAAATAATCTTTTAGCACATCATCCAATTCATTATACACACTTGATTTAAACAATGGCATTAAACTAAAAGGTGGAATTGTATAATCACACAACCAAATGAAGTAAATAACAGATAGAAAATCACCACCAAAACTTACCGACAGACTCATTTCCCAGAACTCTCTCCAGTGTCACAACCAACGACCTTGGAACTGAAAAGGCGACATCTCCTTTCTGAAGACCGGGGAAGACATGTAAAATCAAAAGGCACCAGGAAAAGTCACTTGCTAGAAAAATGAAATAAGAGACAACGGTCCTCATAAAGTCGAACCTGAAGATCCTCACAGGCGGCAACATAATGAATAGGACGATGATGTGAGTCGTGACACGGCCTGTCTTTGAGAATAACCTTGCAAGGAGGAAGTCCATTATTGTGCATCCACGATTTCAGGTCACCATACACTTCTTTTTCTTCTTCCTTCTTACTAAAAATCTGACTCGATTTCTTATCTGCTAGGACAGACCCGGGGACAAGAGTGTCGGAATTGACAGCTGAGCACATGTTTGTGAAACGAGTTGAAACTGCATTCTTGTGATTAGTGCGAAAGGAAGGTGACACCCTAGAAGGAACTAAAAGCAGGCAATGAGAAAAGGTGCAGAAAGGCGAGTGGATGAGCTTTCCTTGTTGCAAAACAGTTGAAGTTTCCATGGAAATGGAGAGAGACTGCGAGCAAACAAGAGCATTTCATTTCATATTCATAGGTCTATCCACACGACATACTTACAAAGCAACATATTCATCATTACTCTTCTAACATGTTTAGAAACAAAATCAGAAATGAAAGTAGATAATCAACATTCTTGACCATATTCTTCCCAATAGAATACGCAAATTCATTTCCTCAAAAAGAAAAATTACTAATTCAAGCCAACTAGTCATCCTTTCTTCAATAAAACAGGTTTCATGTGCATGTTTTTTTTTTTAACAGCAACTGCATTGTAGTCTATATATATAAATATACAATAAAAACTAGAAAAAAATGAAAAACAAATTATAACTCCAATATTTCTTGACCTTTTTCTTGATCAGATTAAGTCCTTATACAGTTTATTTATTTTTTTCTTTTTCACCTTTTCCAGTAAGCTGTATGCATACATTTCATTTTTCTGGTATTACAAAACAATTATTTGAAATTTCAAAGAAAGTCATCCGTAACCTATCAGAAAAAGAAGAAAAAAGAAAAGCCATACCAGTTATCCGATTAGGGGGTGAGTCACTCCTTATAGAAGAAGGAAATCAAGCAATTAAGCTGACAACTGAAATGGATCCCATCTTAGAACAACCGAAAAATGCCATAAGGGTCGAGAATTTTAACTATCTGAAACAGTGAACATGAATTTACAAAGGATAAAATGACATTACCTAATGAGATGATTCACAGAGACAGAGGTACAGCAGTCTTCCACTGTCCAAGCATGATATCGCACCAAATTTCTTTTTTTCTTTTTCAGAAGCTGGAGGTTTTGTGTTTGGTGCAGGGGTGAGGAAGGGAGATGAGCAGTCCGTTGAATTTGTGGAGGTGGTTTGTTTGGTCTTTTTCTGTTCTTCTTCTTTATTTTGTGAAATGACGTCGTTCTTCTGTATATCCTTTGGTGTCTTTGTTATTTCACAATCACAGGCCGATCTGGATCAAAACATTCGTTAATCGAGTCGAGCAACCCATTCAAAAAAGTGGTGCTCAAGTTCAGCTCGAGCAGGGAAAAACTGCTCAATATCGCTTCGATTAAGTTTTGGTTATGCTCGGCAAGAGTTAAAACACTTTCAAGCTCAAGCAACTCAAAAAGAAAATGGTAAGTTTTATGGTGATCGAGCTAGGCTTGTTAGAAAATACAAAATATTTTTATTAAAATAATGCTCGTGAATACAAAAAGTGCTCGAGTTTGACCCGTTTACATTGATAAACTGCTTCTTAGAGTTCGACTTGAGTTCGGGTTAAATCGTATATGAACGAGAGCAATTTACGAACCAAGCGTCGATCTGCTCGTAAGAAACTGGGATCTTTGAGTCAGTATGGTATGTACCATAAAGATGTGGAGTTTTGTATGTACTGTTTACTCTCTTTTGGTAGACCACATTTTAGAAATTCCATGGTCTGAAAACACACACAACACACACACACACACACCCACCTCTGTCCATGGTGTGTGAATGCTAAATGAACATGAAAACAACCAAGAAATGTACCAACATAGTCTTATTATTCCCATGTAAATAAGTACACACTCTTTTCACTAAACATCCCCCCAATTCACAGCTAACCTAACCTAACCTAACCTACTACAATGGATACAAGGAACTAGAAACTTCAGCTGATCTTATCTATTTTGAATATTACAAACATTGGGTGTTGTTAAAGGGCACCACAATGAATCTATGGCACCACATTTCGGGTTACAAAGATCGAAAATGGACCCCTGCAAAGTCGAGTCGAATGTTGAACTTAGATTCGACTTTCGAGAAATCAAATGTCAGTGTGGTGCCCCAAAAAGTAGAATCACCGTGATGCCCTTTATTAAACTATACAGTATATATGCCTTCCTGCCATTTAATCAACATTTTACATTTTATTATTCTACACAAACAAACAAATCCTATATACTAACTATCAGCATCTGCCTTTGCTTCTTCATTTCTTTCCCAGCCCTTTTTCTTTACTTTCTATTATGCTAAAACAACATCAATTTCCCCTAATAGCTCATACAACTTACGGAGTATTTGGTAACAGTAACATACAAAATTCTACAATGCCTTTAAATTCTGCTTCTTCTTCTTCTTCTTCTTCTTCATGTATTGCCCTTTACTTTGTTGTATATATATCAATAATTCAGTGCAGACTGACACGTAATAACAACACACGACACAAAAACCATCAGAATCAGAAAATAAT
Source organism: Gentiana straminea (assembly GCA_036785695.1). NCBI lineage: Eukaryota > Viridiplantae > Streptophyta > Magnoliopsida > Gentianales > Gentianaceae > Gentiana > Gentiana straminea. The sequence continues at coordinate 114,699 of JAVUPR010000561.1, forward strand.
CTTGATCCACTGTTAGGATAAAGAAAAAAGATAGAAAGAGAGAGAGAGAGAGAGAGAGAGAGAGAGAGAGTGCAAAACATGATTTTTTTTCTCTTATATCCCTAATGTTTCGTTTCATCTTGACGCTTTCATCTTTCATGTAAGCATTTTTTTCTCTACATTTTCAGTTCAAATACCATGTGTCAAACAACCAACATTGAAGGTACCACATGCTCCAACCAATAAAGACTTGACACGTGGCAACAAAAAAAAATGAGAGTAAGTACTGAAAGCGTAAAAGAAAATGCACACAGATGAAGAAGGGTAAAAATGTGTAGACGAAACATTGGGGATAGAAGTGAAAAAATCGTGAACTAAAAGGGACTAAAAGAACTTTTAAGAGAATGAACTTACAGAGTTCAAAAGACGAAGAGCAGCAGCTCGTGTAAACTTCCTAGCAATAAGGAAACATGAGGCAGGTTTTCCTTTGCTGGTGCACCACTCTCTCCTATACTCTGTTTCGTAGTAGATGTTGTCTATACCCTACCGATTTTGCAAGATATCGCGGAATGAACGCAGTTAATAATCTCAGCTTTTGTTTACATTCTCTAATATGAACTGACGATTTCTTAGAGAATCAAATTGAAAATGTTCTTACTTTGATGGATTTAATGAGTGAAGGGGTGGCATCGGCTAGTTTATATGTCACAGGATGCCATCCACGTCTATGAGGGTCTTTTGATGAAGATAGGTCCCATGATGTATGAGTCACAGACCTCCTTGTAATTTCACCTTCAAGCCCTTCTTGCTAAATACCAGGAAAACGATTCAGAATCATTCCTCTGACTTTGGATAGGAAGTTAAAAAAGTCGTGTAAATTAGGCTTACAGCAAGTAGAGTCTGAACGTAATGTTCATCCGGTATGCAGTTGTGCTCCTTTGCGGTATTGGCAGGCTGCAATTGACACAAGTTTCAGGAAATTGTGAACATTTACGCGCTTTCCTCATTTTTTTTTATTTTTTTTTATTTTTTTTTCCCTTCTATTTTTTATCGCATTCATTCATTTAACAATTTTTAATATAAAAAATGTAACCACTCACGAAGGGTCGATCACGCCAAAACTCAGGCAGAGACTTCCTCTGCAAAAATACAAAATCAAATCAGGTGAGCTACAACATACAAATAACATGGTTTCAGATATGAACTTCTAATTACTTTTGACATCAGAACGTTTAGTTAGATGCAACTCACAAGTCATAACTTAATGATTTAACATACAGATAGATACGTAAACATGTGCTGATTAGACATGGTAACATGCTTTTGCTAGTATTTTTCAAACAATTTAAGCGTGCTGGTACGGTGTACCTAGGATAGGGGCTCTCAGCGTGACCAAAAAAAAAAAGTTTCTTAACAAAATGCTACAAAAACAGAAAGAGCAACTTGCCTTGCAATGCCGTTGGAAGACAGGGAAAACAACGTCATCCTTCACAACAATCTCCGCGTGCTTTCTGGTCAGCACAACCCACTGCAAAGGAAACACCAGAAGCATCAGACCGCGTGTGCGCGTGTGTGCTATCTATCCTTGTGTTAAATTTTTTCATTTACTTGCTTTGCTTCTAACATTCTTTGAGGAAACAGAAGGGAAAGTAAGCAATAACATGAATTAATACCTGAGATCCTTTTCTCCAGTTTCCACGAGGAATCACCGGATGCATTTTCGGGTTATAACGGCATTCTTTTGTATCAGCAAAACTGCTCACCATTTTATTAGCACCCTTAGAACAAATTTGTTAGTCATGAAATAGAAAACCACTTGACAAAAATAAAGACGAATATTTTTTCAAAACCCAATCACTAACCTGTCCACAAAGCTTTTTGGGCTAGACATGATATAGTCATACGTGAAATTGAAGTCATACAAAGGTAAGCAGCTGCAATATCATTAAGCAGTTAATATATAAGTATTTGGGACACAAGCAATAAACAACATCAACCTGTAGGCCTCACCTGTCTGAAAGGAAAAAAAAGCGCTCGTTAAGTGGGTCCTCTAGAGCATGTTGAAGCAAAATCCGCTCCGCACGTAGCATGCTTGATTCTCCCCAATCTACCTGGAAATAGGTTAACTTTGATAAATCCAGTCTTTACCCAAAAACGGTATCGTGTGCTTTCTGCATGTTGATTTTTTCTATTCTACTTACATTCGAACTTGTGGACACAAAGTAGAAGTAGTTAAATTATAAGTATACAAAGAAAGGCAACCTGAATGCTATTATTGACTTGACGATCTAAGAAATAGACTGATCTTGTAGTAGCCTTGTTAAACAGAAAGCCAGGTCTTGAGTGAACGAAGATGGAAAATCTCTTATCCTTGTCAGCCTGAATAAACCATCAGAAAAGAAAATGCTTAACAAAAACAATACAGCAATTCTAAGTCAATTTAAGCAGGAAAATACGCACAGCCTTTCCCATTTCAAAAACCTTGAGAGGAAAAAAAAAGGCCAGAATTTCAAAAGAAGATAGGAACATAAGCCTTGTTCCTAAATGGGGATGGGTATACGAATCTTTCTTTGCTATTCAGCTCTGTACAGCTACACACATCTTCTCTTATGGTTTCCCTCTACATCTTTTTTATCATAACAAAGTAAATGGACAAGAAAATAAGAATGCCGTAATGGAATATACCACAGGAACAAATGGAGTACTGACAATTAATACACTGTTTGTTACATGTGAACAAATATTTGTGGGGAGAAAACTGGATCTATCCACATGAATTCGCAACAACTATGGGCGATTTCCATGAGAACAAGCTACACAACTTGAACAATTAAAACTTCTCTTCCTTGCTTCCCATCAATATTATGATTTGCATTGGATCCTAAATTTAGAAAGTCACAATAAAATGACCAAAATTCCTACATCCACTAGATCACAAGACTCAGTAAGCAGAACTGGCGTATCCACTGCCAACTAGGGGGGGGGGCTCCATTAAGATCAAGATTTTTATTGGTATTAAAACAACGTAATTTTGTTGTTAAAAACTGTAAAAACACCACTAATGCCCCCGGTGGATCTTCTGTGCCTCCACTGGGAAAAAAGTATACACTATTCTCCACCATTACAGTAACGACCCTCAGTTTTTCACTGGATTTATCAATGTCTTTTAATCTTTACATTCATGAAAGAAATCATAAGTAAAAATGAATATTGACTGAAAGCAGAAATCACTATAACAAGCATGATGCTTGATCTCTTAAAATCTGATTCAACAAAAAAATTCCATTTGTGGAGATTTCTAGCCACTGTACAGTGGTACCATTATGCAAATACACAACTACCGGTGGTTAATTAGAAACATATAATGCCAAAAAAGACTCAAGTTAAACTACATAGCATTATCATCATAATTCATAAACATGACTGTAAAAGGAAAAGATTAAGTAAGTACCTGGAAGAATGCATCCCAAACCATATCAAGTGGAAGCCGATTTCGAGCAATAAAGAGGAATGCAATTTTAGGCTTCTGGACAACCGGTGGTGAAAGTAAAGAAATCATCTTAATCCGGTAATATTCTGTTTCCATTAAAACTATTGTCCCAAAACAAACACCTAACAATAGCAAAATCAACATCTTCCTCTTCCATTTATGACTGAATTTGTGCGAACTGAACTTTCTCTTCATCAAAAATTTTCTCCTTTCTTCTATGCTCTCAACTTCAATCAATCAATCATCTCCAGCTCCAATTGCACCAGCTAAAAAGCAAAACTTATTTTTTTAGCTCAAATTGTTATTCTTGAGCTGCTCAACTCATTATTCATGGGATTCGCGTGCTAATCCTTACAGAGTAAAGCGTAAAATAAACAGTTCCAGCAGCAGGGATTAAAGAAACAGGTGATTCAGTGAAGACAGTAGAAGAGGAGCAAGAAGCTCGTGATACAGCGAATTACAATTACAATAAATATAAAAAAGAAGAAGAAGAAGTGGAGGTGGATTGGATTGGTAAAGGGGATGAGGCGAGGCGAGCCGAGCTTCGCTGTCACATAATAATAATAATTGAACTACTACTGACTAGCACTTGGTAATGGTAGAAGAATATGATTGATGAGTGAGTGAGTGAGTTGCCTTTGCGTGCATTAGAGGGGACTCTTTCTTTTATCTTCTTTATCATGTGCCTTTTTGACCATGGAGAAGAGAACATTCATTCTTCCGTCATCCACACATATACATATGCTGATATGCAGCAGATGCAGACTTAAAGACTTGGATGTTGAGTTAATTTCACCATTACACCTTGACGATTCAAAAATCGTCTCCTTCAATCTTAGAGTTCTTTCTTTTAATGATAGTCCAAAGGTATTTTTAGAATATAAAGAACGACAAAACGAGGGGGTGATTTGAGATATTTTAGACTGCACTTGACGGTGGTTAAACTGTCTACGTATCCAATGTCGGATTGAAATCAAGTCTCTATAGTTTCTTAAGGATTGTTTATATAGAGGGGCTTGTGCCCTAAAATTAACGTGTGGCGTGTCTGTGATGAACACTGATTGGCGTGTGGGATTATGATTAGTTAATCCCCTTGATTCTAGGAGTTAATTATAGTATTCAAATATTTGTACTTAAGTGATAAAGATTGGAGTCTTAACGACTTGAGATTTTTTCCATAAGTATCAGTTTATTACGCACGTGGGAAATATGATTAGGAGACCGACTCTGGCCGACATGGATGGCCCGAGCCGAACTGACCGACCCTAGAAGGTCGGGGAGAATGGCCGAGCTGGTGTCAAATCGGACTCTTACGCTTGGTAAGTCAGGGACTTAGGCTGTCCGATAAGGTTGGTCATCGATTAGCTAGGATGTAAGCGACGCCCGACCTTAAGAGGTCGGACACGGAACTCGAATCTGCTTACGATCGGTGGAGGTCGGTTCTAAGCACTAGTCGACCTGAAGAGGATGGGGCGAGCAGCCGGACTGTGTTAGTCCGGTTACTGGGATGTCCGGGGCCATCTCTCTCCTTCTTTAATGTAGAGCCACTAAAAGGCGCCACGTATGTAGGTACAGTTCTTGGCATCGTCATAAGCCCCCTAGATCCAACCGACCTTTGGTTGGTCAGCTCGGATCTATCGAGGTGGTGGCTCGACACGGAAGTTGAACTTGTGAATGTTGAAATTGAAAATGAGCCACCAGGTGGCAAGGCTAGTCATGACGTATTCATAGCTATCCCGGGAATCGAGGCGTCGATGTCCACTAACTTAACTGAGGACGTTTTTCGAGATATGTGAGGGGGTTATGACCTCATTATATCAAACGTCACTTTACACTTCCTGGCTATTATTTGGCTGTTACTTTCTACCACAATCTTCTTCTCTCTTACTACGTTTACGATCATATGTCTGAGGAGGAGCCACTTACCCTCAGGACCGAAGCCTTCATCATAGAGTCGTGGACCAGGCCTGTGGTTATCGAAGAAATTCCTTGGGTCCCTCCTCAACCGGTCTCTGCCGCTTCTTCTTCCGTCCCGTCATCAAATACCTTCGATCCTTTCTTCAGGTATAAAATACAAAAGGCTGTCCAGGATATCATGGGGAGTCATGGATTGGCTTCAGTTTTGGCACACAGCAGCGTAGAATACATTTGCAACGAATATGGGATAAAACGGGAGGACTTTGCTCCTCGGCTCCCCGTGGATCCTCGTCCGTTCGCATCTCATCCTCCGGAGGGATACTTTGCTATCTACGAGGCCCAGTTGAAGGCGGGTCTGAGGTTGCCACTGTGTCCTGCTGTTGTTTCTGTGCTACGTCACTACGGTTTAGGCGTGGCTCAACTGGCCCCCTCTGGAGTCAGGGCGTGATAGGTTTCGCAATATTATGTCGCGCAGTTGGGGTACGGTTCTCGGCGGGTCTCTTCCAGACCTTCCACCGTATAGCCCAGAGTCCTGGGTTGAAAGGATGGTATCACTTCTCCCGCCGATCGGGAGTAAAGGAAATGATGCCTGAGGGCCCTAAGTACAGCGCATGGCGGGGACGTTTCTTCTTTGTTCGAGATGGTGGGGATTCTCGACTAGGGAGTTGAAAGACGAGCTCTTTGCAAAAGGACGAGTGTCCGACTCTCCCTAAGTCGGCTCCAATAGATGCTATCCAGAACGAGAGGGTCATCCTGAGACTGCGTGAAATGTCCTCCAGCTGATTGCTGCAGCTCGTCTAGCCGAGGCTGGTCCCGACCCTTACTCTCTCTTAGACAGCACCAGCCGTGACCGGGGTAAGTATCGTTTCATTCTTTTATGTTTCCGGGTGACATAAGTAATATGTGTATATTCTTGCAGTTAGGATTCTGGCCGGCCTCCAAGCCCCCGGTATCAGGGAGGAGGTGGGACAACAAGACAACGAGGTGGGCGAGACCTTTGGACACACTAGTCAACCCCAGGCGACCAGGGTCGTAGGGTCTCTCGTCGGGCCTGACACGACTCTCTGTTAGCCGGTCTGGAGGAAGATACACTGGAGGAGCCTCATGCTTCTCGGAGGAACATGAACGTTCCTGTCATTGTGGTGGGCGAAGAAGAGGATGAGGAAGAAGTGGAGCCTGAGATTCCTCTCGTACGAAGATCCTCTGGCTTTAGGCCAAGGGATGCTGACGCAGAAGAGACGGTGGGAAAGAGATGCAGAATTGATGTGGGATCGGACTCAGAGAAACGTGATGAAGGTATGTATGGGGTTCGTCAAGAGGATGTTGAAGTCCAGGGCGACCTCCAGACTTCTCCTGATGGGGCCGACCATGCGCAAGATGTTTCTCAGATGTCCGACCTAGATTTAATCGAAGCGGGATTTGAAGCTATGAGATACGTAAGTTTCTTTTGTTCCATTAATACCTTCTTCCTGAGCGATCTTGCTTATACATTGTGTACTTTCAGGGGTCGGTCGTAGGTGAAGAGATTTTCCGCCATCTTGCTCGTTCGTCTGTTGAAAGGGAGAAAAGGGCTTCCGATCTGAGGTCCAAAGATGATCGAATACGAGAACTTAAAGAGCGACTACGGTTACAAGTAGAAAGGAAGGAGACATTAAGGGCCGAACATGATGCTCGTCTTGAAGATTTCATGAACGAACACTTAGAGAAAGAGACTGAAGTGGACGGTCATGTCGCAAGGCTTCGGGGGGAGCTCTCGGCATCCGAGGCAATTGTTCGAGCTTTCCCTGCTCATCTACAAGAGGCCCCGGTTCAAGCCGTTAGAGATTACAAGGCATTCTCTCTGCCTTTATTGAATCCTTAAAGCGGCTGCTGAGCCCCGTTGTGAGAAATAGCTATACACTAGGGGTAAACGATTGTAGGGCCCTTCACCCGGACCTCACAATTGATAGCTTGGCCCACTCCGACTTGTATACCCCTGACGCCGAATCGATATACTCTCTTCGGGTGAAGGAATTTCAAGCGGGGGTGGACCTCGAGGCGAAGTACCCTATGTAGGCTTAGTTTTTATATTTTGATAGTATAAATTTTGTAGTTCGGTAGTTTTTTGGTCATTACGCTTTTAATGGAATTTTGAAGCTTTTGTTTTGTTTGACCACTGTGACTTGTATTTGTAGTTTTATTTGTGTGAGTGATGTAGTTGCCCCCTAGTATGTCATGCCTATGATTATTCAGGATGGCATACTAGTGTGTATTATGTATTATTTGAGCAAATAGTTAAATTTTTGTTACAAGGCACCGCGGTAGGGGTTGGATTGGGCCGACCTATCATATGAATGTTTTTGGCGAGCAGGGTCAGGCTGGGCTGACGTATCGCGTGGAGTATTAAGAATGAGCAGGGTCAGGCTAGTGCTGACTTCTCGTCTTAAAGATGCAGAGAGCGGGGCCAGTTCGGTCTGACGCCTAACACGAGCATTGTAATCTGTAATAAACGTTGCCGATAAAGTAAATGATAAAAGCAATTTTATTCAAATGGAAAAAAGATAAAACAAAGCTTTTTAAAAGAAAAGACCGGACCCTGTAGGGGCTGTTGAAGAGATCTGTTCTAAGGATAGAACTTTCGCAAGTTTTTGGCGTGCCAGCTCCTGGGGACGGTCTTCCCCCGAGAGTCGGCCAGCTGATAAGCACCCTTTCCATGCACTTTGGCCACTTTGTAAGGTCCTTCCCAGTTCGGGTCTAATTTGCCCTCGGGACCTTGCTTGCTGACTTCGTTTTTTCTGAGCACTAAGTCTCCTTCCTTAAAGTACGAGTGTTTCACTCTACTGTCGTAGTACTGAGAAAGCTTTTGCTTGTATTTGGTCATTCGGATGAATGCTATCTCCCTATTCTCTTCCAGGTCATCTTTGGCGTGTTTGAGTTACAATTCCATATCTGTCTTTGTGCGAAGCTCGAGCCTTGGTGAGGGTAATCCGATCTCCGCGGGTATAACGGATTCACTTCCATAGGCCAGGGAGAAATGTGTTTCGCCCGTGGCCGTGTTTGGGGTCGTTCAGTACGCCCATAGGATATTCGGTAGATGTTCTACCCAACTTTCTCCTTCTTCTTCGAGCCTTTTCTTTAGGCCGACCTTGATCTGTCGATTGGTTTGTTCAACTTGGCCATTTTCTTGGGGATAGCCTATTGAGGTGAAGTGTTGGGAAATTCCTGATTCGGCGCACCAAGATCGGACTCCCCTATCCTCGAACTGTGTGCCATTGTCTGATATCAAAATCTTTGGAATTCCGTACCGGCAAACTATGTTCTTTCAGAGGAACTTCTGAATGACTTTAGCGGTGATTGTGGTGAAGGGTTCGGCTTCCACCCACTTGGTGAAATAATCTACAGCGACCACCAAAAATCTGAAGTTTCCGACGCCCGAGGTAAGGGTCCGACCAGGTCGACTCCTCACTGATCGAAAGGCCATGCTACGACTAAGGGGGTCATCTGTTGAGAATCTTGATGGGATATATGATCGTGTACTTGGCAAGAATTACACCTGCGAACAAGGTCCTCGGCATCTTGTTTCATGGTCGGCCAGTAGTAGCCGAATAGTCGACATTTTCACGCTAACGTCCAAGCCCCGGGATGGTTTCCGCAAATCCCTAAATGGATTTATCGGAGTAGATAGTTCCCTTCCTCGTTGGTCGCGCACTTGAGTGATCGGCCTTTTCTAAGTGTCCAACCTCACCGGCAGTGTACCGGGTCAACTGTAGCCTAGAATTGGTGAGTCAAGGTCGTATCCCACAGGGAATCCGGTCGAGTACCAAAGTCGGTCTCGTCCCTAGTTCAGGTCAACACAATAATTGAACGTGGTGATTTGTCAGATCACCGGTTCTAACAACTAAATAAACATAAGAGAAAAGATTTTAAACTACGAAAAACAAGATAGCCGAGCTATGATCCAACCAACTACTCTCTAACCCTAACTCGTTTCCGGAAGTGTTTCGACAAACTCTAATGTTCTCGGCATCGTTGAAGGGTGTCGTCTCCTGTTTCTGAAAATAGACATTAATTCAATAATCTACCCTCTTATGTTAGGTTCAACAGTCCGCCTCGTTGTCACTCAAAGTGTGTCGTTTCCTAATTCCGAGTATAGATATTAATTCAATAATCTACCCTCCTTTGTCAGGTTCAACAGTCCGCTGACCGGATTTAACTGACCCGACACGGTCTACGATCTATGAGACGCTCATTAACAATGATATAAACCTCACACACGAAACCGAATCTGAACAACTCAGTCGGTTTTACAGGGTGATCCTAGAACCCCTTTTCCCGCACCCTCTCGCAAAATACATATGTAAAGAAGACGCATGATATACGATTATCGAGTCGCGGGTTCAATAAAAGTCATTAAGAATAAGTTCTAGAACGATAAAACACCGAGAATCTAACAATCATAACATCAAAACACTTCAATCAACGAGCTAAGGTTCGATTTCGAAGGCTATCACATATCTCGGCTAAAAACGGATTAGCTACTCATTCTAACAACAAAAACAACAAGAAATCAACAATCAAAATAACATAAAACAAGATTGAAAACAAGAACAATACGTTAATTAAAATTACCGGGTAGAAAATTGTTTTCCGGAAGAAATCCCTTCAATAACGCGTCAAGCTATCCCCGAGATCCTCCGGATTACAACGATCTATGACTAAACTAAGCTAATCGACCTACAACTAATCTAAGCTAAGAAAACATAAAGAAAAACGCAGCAAAATCGATCTAAAAAGAAGTGGTTCCGATCTAGATCAAAATGAGGGGGTATTTAAAGTGTTTTTTTCAGATCTGGACTGCTAGGCGGGCGCCTGTCAGAAAAATTCCATGAAGAAAACGGTTCAGCAAGTTTTTGCTTGAAAAGGGGCTTCACAGGCGGGCCTATGGTGACAGGCGGCCGCCTATGGTGATACACCCTCAGAAAAACAGCCAGAACTTTGTGTGTAGACCTCCAAATCGAGTGATTCAAAATCCGTTGGAAAGCTAATAAAATTGTCTACAACTTTCATGAAGATGTCCAGCCCAGAAAATGCCTCTAAGGTGGATCAAAATGCAGATCAAAGGAAGGTATAGTGGTAGTACCACCGCGTTTTGATCCGTTTGAACGTTTAAGCTTCGGGCACACGTTCCAATCCTCGTATCTCGCCTTCCGAACATCTCAAAAACCTAAGTCCTGTACAAAATCATAACAAATACCACACATAATCCCTACAGGACACTAGGGTGACCGAGAGTATAGTAAATTACACCGAAAAAGACCGAGAATCCCGGACTTTAAGTCCTAGGTCCCGAAATGATAACCAAGGTGTAAATACATCAAAATACAAACAAATGTCCCCGGAAACATATAAAATGAGGTATAAACGGGGTATAATTACATAGAAAATGATAGCCAATTTGACTCTCATCAACTACCCCCTACTTAGCGTTTGCTCACCCTCGAGCAAAAATGAGCGATTCAAAAATAAAGATGGAGTCAACATTGCAATCATACATCTAGTCTATAAGAATTGAAATGGTAAAACACAAGTAAATGACACAAATGCATAAGATTTAAGTTCTACCTTGTATCGAGAAAAGAATGGGTGTGTGTGTATAGCTTCTTCGACATTTATCACCAATGACCGGTTTAGATTATAGACGTATAATTTACCGAGGTTACACTATAGGCTTATACGTCGTAAACATCTCCACTAATCAAGGTCAATCAAAGTCTAGTAGGGTCAAGTAGGACTTGATAGGTTGTAATGTTAAGCTAGGGTCGGGGCTAACGAGAGGGATATTTACGATAAAATAGAAAGTAGAAAGTGCAAGTGAGCTTTACCGAACATCGAACACTAAAACCGAAGCTCTTCCCTTCGTAGCGGCGGAAGACTCAACTCCTTATAAGGATGCTCGTCCTGAATAGTACAAACCATCAACCGAGTTTCAACCTATAATTCATCCAACCTTCCACTTCTCCTCATCATTCCACAAGCTGGAGACATACGTCATATCCAGGTCTAGTTCATACCTAAGCTCGTCAACCAAGAACAAACCGCTACAGAACACAACAACATCTCCTTCTCCGTACTAGATTAGAAGAAGTACCCCTTCACCAACATCAACACAACAAAAATCAAACCCCAAAAAAAATTGGCATTCCAAGAACTCTTATATATATACAACTTTTTTTCTATTTTCTTTTTCTGTTTTATTTTCTTCTTCTTTTTTTCTCTTTTTTTTCTTTCAAAACCACAAAAACGATCAAAGGCCGAAAAGCCATAACATTCCACCTCCCCCAGGATATACTCATTTTTACCGACACCACTCAAAAGATGCGCCACTCCACCACCCCACACTATATCAGAAAATGTGAAACAATAAGCTCAATCTTGCAAGGTGGTCGAGGAAACGTAGACCGTAATAAGGCTAGGACGGGCATGGTAATTATGGGCTAGTAACAAAATGGTCAGTTCGGGCGGCGGTCTAACCACCCTACAAAGGCTCGGAGCATTCACTATGAGGGGAAGCGTGGATATACATATAAGGATGGCTTTTGGCTCTGATCGGGTCAAAGAAATGCCATAACCGTCATCCCGTACCTAACAACGACGACCTTTCTATTTCGCCTCGAAGTTACTAATATAAGTTCTAGGTAACCGGGTCATTAATAGCTACCATAATCGTTCACTAGTCAAGGTGATTCATGAATTCGAAGCTAACGTGCTATTCCATTCTCAATACAAGATCCCAACTCAAATGAAATGCATTCGTACAATCACTATATGTTTAATCAAAGCAATACTATAGGCTCAATGTATCATCAACAATGTCAAAGCCATCAAAATTTCTAAAAACTGACTCATTTACACCAAAGGGATAGAAATCTCTAAGTATAACTCGTTTGACATGAAAACGAAACATTGAAGCTAAACCAACCACCCCTTACTTTAAAACCAAACACGAATGATAAGGGCAGAAAATTTAGCTTACAACCGGAAAAATGCACGAGTACAATCACGTGGCATCCATAAAAGTCCTCCCAGGGTACTTGTGCTAATATCAACAAGCAACACAACACATACGAGATACACATGTATGGAGATATTGAAATGAAACCAGACGGATCACCACAACTCATCAAAACCAAAAACACCACACTAGAACCCCCCAAAAAAACTTCTTCGGGTTATATAACAACAAAACTTGCCCGAAGTATCATAATACAAACTAAAGAAACACAGTGAAACACGAGGGGAAAGGAAAAGCAATAAAAACACATTCGAGGTTATAGTCCTCAGCTCGACTTTCTACCCCCAAACATGTCAAGGATAGCTATACCATAGGAGAGAAAACCGTTGCATCTCCCTACAAAAATCGTAAGAATTGAGCACCCCTTGAAAGTGAAATACATAAAACATGGTGCTCAATCCCCACCACCAAGATTGGTTCGATGGGTCCATTGCACAGAACAACGAACTCACTTTCCCTGAACTAAAACATATCCCAACTAACAACGACTCTAACACCAAATATGCGCATTTAGGCTCAACATCAACAACAAACTCAATAGGGTGCACCCCCGAAGATATAACAATAGGACTAAATGAAGACGAAACATGTGACTCAATAGATAAAAGAGTCATACCATCCTCGTAGTGTCCCTCCGGGGTGATTTCAATCATACTTTCTTGCTCTCTCCTATCAACCTCCTTCCTCTCGATCAGTTGATCTAGTAGAATTTCTATTCTCTATAAAGAAGCTTGATTTTCCTCATGGATCGTTTCATCCATGTAAGTCTCTGATTCTTGAGGCGGAGGTGGAAGAGTGTCGAGTTGTTGATCATAGTAACTTGGGGCATTATCCCACGCATTCCCGTATAACGTGGCGTATGGGTTGAACTGATAAAATGGTTGTGTTTGGGAACCCATAGCACCGTAATTGTAATATCCGAATGGGTAAGGATAGAAGCCGTAATTGTAGTATGGATTCATTATCTGCAAATAGGGAAATAACACGAACACAATCACGGTATCTAGTCACTACCACTACCGAAGTAAATGGTGTGACACTTCAACAAAAACAAATAAAAACAAACTATACATAAAAAAACAAATAAGAAAAATGACCTAATCCTAAGAACTTAACTAACTTACAAGATATCAACCCGATTCCCCGGCAACGGCGCAAGAAAACTTGATCGGCCTTTTCTAAGTGTCCAATATCACCGGCAGTGTACCGGGTCAACTGTAGCCTAGAATTGGTGAGTCAAGGTCGTATCCCACAGGGAATCTGTCGAGTACCAAAGTCGGTCTCGTCCCTAGTTCAGGTCAACACAATAATTGAACATGGTGATTTGTCAGATCACCGGTTCTAACAACTAAATAAACATAAGAGAAAAGATTTTAAACTACGAAAAACAAGATAGCCGAGCTATGATCCAACCAACTACTCTCTAACCCTAACTCGTTTCCGGAAGTGTTTCGACAAACTCTAATGTTCTCGGCATCGTTGAAGGGTGTCGTCTCCTGTTTCCGAAAATAGACATTAATTCAATAATCTACCCTCTTATGTTAGGTTCAACAGTCCGCCTCATTGTCACTCAAAGGGTGTCGTTTCCTAATTCCGAGTATAGATATTAATTCAATAATCTACCCTCCTATGTCAGGTTCAACAGTCCGCTGACCGGATTTAAGTGACCCGACACGGTCTACGATCTATGAGACGCTCATTAATAATGATATAAACCTCACACACGAAACCGAATATGAACAACTCAGTCGGTTTTACAGGGTGATCCTAGAACCCCTTTTTCCCGCACCCTCTCGCAAAATACATATGTAAAGAAGACGCATGATATACGATTATCGAGTCGCGAGTTCAATAAAAGTCATTAAGAATAAGTTCTAGAACGATAACAACACCGAGAATCTAACAATCATAACATCAAAACACTTCAATCAACGAGCTAAGGTTCGATTTTGAAGGCTATCACATATCTCGGCTAAAAACAGATTAGCTACTCATTCTAACAACAAAAACAACAAGAAATCAACAATCAAAATAACATAAAACAAGATTGAAAACAAGAACAATACGTTAATTAAAATTACCGGGTAGAAAATTGGTTTTCCGGAAGAAATCCCGTCAATAACGCGTCAAGCTATCCCGAGATCCTCCGGATTACAATGATCTACGACTAATCTAAGCTAATCTACCTACAACTAATCTAAGCTAAGAAAAGATGAAGAAAAACGCAGAAAAATCGATCTAAAAAGAAGTGGTTCCGATCTAGATCAAAATGAGGGGGTATTTAAAGTGTTTTTTTTTTTTTTCAGATCTGGACTGCTAGGCGGGCGCCTGTACTGACAGGTGGCCGTCTGTCAGAAAAATTCCATGAAGAAAACGGTTCAGCAAGTTTTTGCTTGAAAAGGGGCTTCACAGGCGGGCGCCTATGGTGATAGGCGGCCGCCTATGGTGATACACCCTCAGAAAAACAGCCAGAACTTTGTGTGTAGACTCCAAATCGAGTGATTCAAAATCCGTTGGAAAGCTAATGAAATTTTCTACAACTTTTATGAAGATTTCCATCCCAGAAAATGCCTCTAAGGTGGATCAAAATTCAGATCAAAGGAAGGTATAGTTGTAGTACCACCGCGTTTTGATCCGTTTGAACGTTTAAGCTTCGGGCACACGTTCCAATCCTCGTATATCGCCTTCCGAACATCTCAAACACCTAAGTCCTGTACAAAATCACAAAAAATACCACACATAATCCCTACAGGACACTAGGGTGACCGAGAGTATAGTAAATTACACCGAAAAAGACAGAGAATCCCGGACTTTACGTCCTAGATCCCGAAATGATATCCAAGGTGTAAATACATCAAAATACAACCAAATGTCCCCGGAAACATATAAAACGAGGTATAAACGGGGTATAATTACATAGAAAATGATAGCCAATTTGACTCCATCACTGAGCCAGGGCGCCACGAAAGATTTCCTATAGAGCACGTTGTCAAAGAGCGAGTAGCGGGTAGTTCGGAATTTTATCTTTCTTGCCAATACTTTGTCCTCTGGCAATATTCCATTGCGGAGATATGATACTAGGGGGTCCATCCAGGTATCCTTCTAGATGATAGGTTGGACCTCATGAGCGTCGCAGCTTTTTTCCTGTAATAGTTCCACTAGCACTTTTTTGTTGGAAACGAAGTTAGATGCTAACTTGGAGAGGGCATCGGCCCATCGATTCTGAGATCGGGGTACTTGCTCAATAGTGACTGTGTGAAAGGCCTTCAGCCGATCGTTGGCTATGGCTAGGTATTTCTTCATAGGCTCTTCCTTGGCTTCATATTCTCATTTTATGTGGTTGACAATCAGATTCATTAGATCTAACAACCTAGAGATCTAACCTATCAACTTCCGTTATGTCAAGGTTAAAAGTCTAATCTTTCCTGTGGTGATCTAAGGTTTACACCGATTTCCATCATACGGTAAACATCATAGCAATACATCTTCCGATATCGATTGCATAAACAAATAAACAAAGGAAAGAAACAAACTTTAAATTAAACTCACAAAATATCCAAAGGAAAGAAAATAAAAGCTGCTGGAAAAAGTTGCTCATGCTTGCTCCAAGTTCACAGCTTCAAGCCATCATCAAGATCGAACAAGTAAAGAAAACGAAAATAAAAACCTAATTAATCCGCAACCCCAGCCTCCCCAAAGGGGGCTGGGGCCGCCTAGGGTTTTTTCTCTAATGAGTATGTATCAATAAGAGTCAATAATGTGTGAAATCGATGTTATTAGGGTTGGGCGCGCTACTCGCTATTTATAGAAAACTAGGGGTCGGTATTTCTTTGTATGTCGGTTTTGGACGCCCGTCTCTCGGACGCCGGTCTGGTCTTGTTGGACGCCCGTCCACTTCGAGCGTCAAACTCTCTTGTTCAACTTTTTCCTCACGGACGCCGGTCCACTCCTTTAGACGCCCGTCCAACCCGGACGGGACCGGACGTGCGTTCGGCTCTTTTTTCTTCCAAATTCATCTTGATCTTCATTCCAACTTCATCTCTATCTCTTCCCTTCCATGCAAATCATCACTTGAACATCTTTTAAGCTCCTTTCATCCCTCTCCGAGAATCGATGTATACCTACAGACTCTTTTCCCCCAACTTAGATGCTAAAGTGCGTCCGGTGATCAGAGCTTCGTACTCGGCTTCATTGTTGGTGGCCGGGAAGTTGAATCGGAGTGCGTAGGGGAATTCCTCGCCTTTTAGGCTGATGAGCAGGAGTCCTGCCCCGGCCCCATCTTTGTTACGAGGCTCCATCGACATACAATGACCAGTATCCGACCTCGGCGCTCGATTGACCCTGATCGGCGGTTATGGCTGCTTCTTCTGCTAGGAAATCTGTTAGTGCTTGAGCTTTGGTAGCCGTTCGGGGGCGGAAATCCAAATCATACTCGGCTAGTTCTACCACCCATTTTGTTAACCTCCCTGATGTTTCTGGACGAGCTAATATTTGTCGAAGAGGCTGGTCGGTAATTACAACTATCGGGTAAGCCTGAAAATAAGGTCTTAGTTTTCGGGAAGTATGTACTAAAGCTAATACTAGCTTCTCGGCCTTTGAGTATCTGACCTCTGGACCGCGAAGGGCTTTACTGACGTAGAAAATCGGCTTCTGAACCCTGCCCTGTTCCTTGACGAGGACAGTGCTTATGGCCTCGCCACATAGTGCTAAGTAGGCGAACAATGTATCTCCTGGCTGTGGCGAGGTTAACGTGGGCAGCTCGGTTTGGTAGGCTTTTAAATCTTCGAAGGCCTGCTGGCATTCCTCGTCCCATTTAAACTGGTTAGCATGTTTCAAGATCTTAAAGAATGGGAGGGCTCGCTGAGCCGACCTAGACACGAAGCGTCCGAGTGCGGCCATCCTTCCTGTTAACCTCTGGACTTTTTTGACGTTCCTGGGTGTTGGCATGGTCCTCAGCGCTTCTACCTTGTCCGGTTTAGCTCTAATACCTTCCTTGGATATCATATAGCCCAAGAATTTTCCGGTCCGAACTCCGAATGTGCATTTTTTTGGATTAAGCTTCATCTGTGAAGTTCTGAGTGCTCCAAAGACCTCCCTTACGTCCATCAAGTATTGCTCCAGGGTCTTGCTTTTGATTAGGAGGTCATCTACATACACCTTCCCAATCTGGTCTTCAAATATCTTGTTGACGGCCCTTTGGTAGGTCGCTCCAGCATTTTTTTGGCCGAATGGCATAGTCCTGTAACAGTACGTCCCATACTCAGTGATGAACGAGGTTTTTTCAGCGTCCTGGGGGTCTATGACAATCAGATGGTAACCCCTGTAAGCATCTAGGAAACCAAAAACTCCGAACCCTATGGTCGAATCCACCATTCGATCTATATTGGGTAGGGGGTAACAGTCTTTGGGGCAAGCTTGGTTGAGGTCTGTAAAGTCTACACACATCATCCAACTACCGTCAGGTTTCTTTACTAAGACTGGGTTTGCCAGCCGGTCTGGGTGTTGGCCTGGAGCATCTTGGTCACTTCATTCTTAACGGCGTCCATCCGCTCTTGTGCGAAATGCCTCTTCTTCTGGCGGACAGGTTTCCGGTTCGGGTCGACATTCAACTGATGCATAGCTAAAGCGGGGGACAGACCAGGCATCTCTTCCGTGGTCCAGGCGAACACGTCTTTAAATTCTTTTAGCAGGGCTACTAGTTGTTCTTTGTGTAAGTCGGGGATCCATAATCCTACTGCGACAGTCCGGTCCTTTCGATCTTCCCACATGCATACTTCTTCTGTTTTGTCGTCAGAGGACCAAGTTTCCTCTGCCTCGGGCAGTAATTCTTCGATAAGAAGTGGTTCAGATCTGACATATCCATCTGCTTCGGACGCGTAGCAGCTTCTCGCCTGATCCATGTTGCCCACGGTTTCCACGGGGCCTCCATCGACCAAGAATCTTAGGCTATTGTGCGCGAGTGACACAATTGCCCGTAAACTGATCAACGGGGGTCGCCCCAAAATTATATTATAAGGAGATGGTACCTTAACCACCACGTACTCAATTAGGAGAGTTCGGCTTAAAGGAGGTCGGCCGAAGGTGGTAGGGAGCACAATGGTGCCCTCAGGATACACTGGCGGATCGGAAAAGCCGAATAAAGGTGTAGTGGCTGGGGCTAACTCAAAGTTATTTAAGTGCATCAAACATAAAGTAGAGTAGTATAAAACACTAACCGCACTTCCGGTGTCAATACAAATACGCCTTACCAGATTTCGATCCACCACGGCTTCGATGATGCGGCCACCATTGTTAATCACCAAGGGGATAGAGTCTTCGGTGTAGTAAGCCACTTGCTGGAGAAATCTCTGTCTTTTCCAGGGCGTTGTGGTATCGGAGCATCGATCATCCAGGGCCTGGCCGCCGTAGCTACCGGAGATGGTGTTTACGTTCTTCATGTTCAGGCAAATTCCACGGACAAATTACTCACAAAAAGGAGGCCCTCCTTCTAGCGCCAATTGACGATTCAAAAATTGTCTCCTTCAATCTTAGGGTTCTTTCTCTTGTTGATAGTCCAAAGGTATTTCCGGAATATGAAGAACGATAAAACGAGGGGGGTGATTTGAGATATTTTAGACTGCACTTGACGGTGGTCAAGTTTCCTACGTATCCAATGCTGGGATTGGAATCAAGTCTCCGTAGTTCCTTAGGGATTGTTTATATAGAGGGGCTTTTGCCCTAAAATTAACGTGTGGCGTGTCTGTGATGGACACTGATTGGCGTGTTCCCTAAGGAAGGGGATTATGATTAGTTAATCCCCTTGATTCTAGGAGATAATTATAGTATTCAAATATTTGTACTTAAGTGATAAAGATTGGGGTCTTAACGACTTGAGATTTTTTCCATAAGTATCAGTTTATTACGCACGTAGGAAATATGATTAGGAGACTGACTCTGGCCGACATGGATGACCCGAGCCGAATTGACCGACCCTTGAAGGTCGTTGAGAATGGCTGAGCTCTTGTCAAATCGGACTCTTACGCTTGGTAAGTCAGGGACTTAGGCTGTCCGATAAGGTTGGTCATCGGTTAGCTAGGATGTAAGCGACGCCCGACATTAAGAGGTCGGACACGGAACTCGAATGTACTTAAGTGATAAAGATTGGTTATGATCGGTGGAGGTCACGGAACTCGAATCTGGTTATGATCGGTGGAGGTCAATATATATAGTGGTTCTAAGTGGTCGACCTGACGAAGATGGGGGCGAGCAGCCGGACTGTGTTAGTTTGGTTACTGGGATGTCCGGCGCCATCTCTCTCCTTCTTGCGCCACGTAGGTAGGTACAGTTCTTTGCATCATCACATCTATGCAATGCCTCCATCCATTCTTGTTACACTTTGATCATATCACTCAAGATTTTTGTGTGAAAACGACGTGTTATTATAGCAAGTGCTTATGCTAATCACATGGGGGTGAAGGGGGTTTACATACAACCGAGGCAAAGTGGTTTATGATTGAATCTCAGAGGCATTCTTATCATTTGGTAGATCCAAGTCCATGGCCTATTTCGGGTTCACTCGGAGCTTTGGCAACAACAGTAGGAGGTGTTTTTTTTTTTCTTTTTTTCAAAGATGATAATTTATTTATAAATTGGTGGCTCTAATTTAACTTCGGATGGCCATACGGTGACGGAATTGGTGCCTCTGGTGTATTCCGCCATATTTTCTTTGAGGACGCGAACACGAGCACGGGATGGCTTCGCATAGGTGGTGGCAAGGGCCTGCCAAGCTGCGGCGGCTGAGTTCTTGCCATACAGCAGGGGTGCGACGGTGGGAGAGACGGATGAGATAAGGAGGTTCCTTATCAAATGGTCTTGGCGGTTCCAGAGGTGATATTCTGGATTTGGTTTGGTTGCGGCGCCTTCGGTGAGAGTTTTGGCCGGAGTGTGATCGTACCATCTACATATCCGGATTTATCATATTCAATCGCACCGAGAGATGATAATTTGTGGCATCAAGTTTGAGTGGGTTTACGCGGGCCCGGGATGTCCGGCGCCATCTCTCTCCTTCGTTAATGTAGGGCCACTAAAGAGGCGCCACGTAGGTAGGTACAGTTCTTGGCATCATCACACCTATGCAATGCCTCCATCCATTCTTGTTACACTTTGATCATATCACTCAAGATTTTTGTGTGAAAACGACGTGTTATTATAGCAAGTGCTTAAGCTAATCACATGGGGGTGAAGGGGGTTTACATACAACCGAGGCAAAGTGGTTTATGATTGAATCTTAGAGGCATTCTTATCATTTGGTAGATCCAAGTCCATGGCCTATTTCGGGTTCACTCGGAGCTTTGGCAACAATAGTAGGAGGTGTTTTTTTTTTTTTTTTTTTTTTTTCAAAGAAGATAATTTATTTATAAATTGGTGGCTCTAATTTAACTTCGGATGGCCATACGGCCCTTGGTCTCATCCTCCGCATTTTTACATGCTCGGGTTAACCACGTCTTGAGATTTCGAAAATCGTTAAGCGGCGCATTGTGGTCGTTTTACGCCCGTGCCTTATTGCTACCAATTCTCCCGATTAGCCGTTCGACCACGTCCGTTGGCGAAGGCGGTTTCGATGTCGGGATATTTTCGTGCTTCCTTCTTAATGAGAGGGTCTAGCAGGTCGGCTAAAGTTTGCTTTCACCCAGCTAGACGATACAGACCGGGATTTTATCAATAGAGTTGTTTGCGAGAAAGAAATTTAGGACTTACTTTACGGCTCGTGAGCAACGACGATAGATTCCATTTATCTTGCTACCTAAGACTCTATATTTGAACATGTCTTCTTAATTACGTACGTGGGCCTAGTATATATTTTGGAGGAAGATAATTAACATATTTTATATACTAACACGTCATCCTTTAAGTGCAAGTTTACTACATTTTTTGAGTTTATTATATCGTTAGAGGGAGTCAATAACAATTTATGATTTGAGATGTTTTTGCTAGAGAAATTTGAATATGTGACTTTCCGCTCTAATATCATGTTAAATTATTAATTTTTTTTTATAAAATATTTAAACTGATTGAAAGTAGATAATTAGCATAACGGGGTAAGGTATTCATTTGATCTTTTTAAATGAGTTGTAACTCATATAATTGACTTTTAAAGAGTCAATTGATGAATTGAATATTGAATCTATCTATGCATGTTCAAAGAACAAAATGACCATTTGTGCTATATATATTTAATAATATAATAATAATAATCTTGAGTGTTGCAACTAAGCAAACCTTGAAAGGCATTTTTTAAGTACTTTAGTTGGGCAAAATAAACAGCGGGGGTTGTTAGATGTAGTCCTTTATATGGTCCAGAGTCCAGACCAGTGGGAGGAACATGTGGACTGATGGTTTTGTTTTCACATTCATTTTTTTTTCCCAACGACGAAAGCATACATTAATAAGAAAGAGTTTAGGTGTTACAAAGCCATACCGGAATACAACCATGCCAAAAGACCCCCACATCAGATTTGAAAGAGAAAGCAGCAAGATTATGAGCCAACTTGTTGCTTTCTCTTCCGCAAAACAAAATGTGGCATGAGTCGAAACCGGAAATCAACAGTCTAATATCTTGTACAGTAGTAGCAGAGTCAAAAGGGGGGGGGGGGGGTTGACCAGACTCAGTACAGTTTGCTAAAGTCAAGCTATCCGTGAAACACACTAACTTTGAAATTCTCAAAGCAAGGCATCTCTTAATGCACCAACGCAAAGCTTGAGCCTCCGCTGCAAAGACGGAACTAGCCTCAGCTCTCGGGGACGCCCAAGCCTCCAAAACCGTGTCATCCTCACGGAGAAGAGCTGCACCGTAGCCAGCGGAACAGGAATTAGGCCTCCAGGCTGCATCGACATATGCCCTAACCACATCAGAGGGTGGGTCTGTTCGCTGCAAGACAGGAGAGGAAGAAAAAATATTAGAGATAGCCCTCTCCTCATGGTGTGCCTGCTCAAAGTCTAACCAAGCCTCATTGGCTAAATTTGCAGTATCCTCCGGGGATCAACACAAAGAATTAAACAGCCTATTACAACGAGCCTTCCATATGTACCATAAAATAAAACAAGAAAAAATGATTCTGTCTTTCAACACCCCAAGGGGGTGCGTAGACGACAAAATATTCCACCAGTGTGTAATAGAAGCGTTCGGTGCCAAAAAAACGCTCCATGAGATACCTGCAAGCTTCCAGACAGTTTTAGCAAATTGACAAGAAATAAAAAGATGATCAATAGATTCCAGATGCTCTCCACAAGCCGAGCAAAGCCTAGCATCAAATCCAAATCGCCGATGCAGGGCCTCCGATGTAGGTAGAACACCTCTCACCAGCTTCCAGAGAAAAAAATTAATTTTTGGAGGCAGCGATAACGCCCAAAGCCTCTTCCAGAATTTTTCATTTAAGCGGTCATCACACATAGAACGACAACTATGTGCTGTCAGACTCTGTTGGAGGCAAGCATCATATGCGGATTTCGTAACAAAATCTCCATGCTCAGAGAAAACACAAACTCTCCTATCCGGGGCGTCGCTTAGGCTAATAGGTATTTTTGTGATTTGATTAACATCTACTTGCCAAAAGGACTCCGATAATTTAGCCTTATCCCAGTCATTATTACGTATGAAGTCACTCACTAAAGCATCCCTACTTGAGGAAGAAGCATGAGAGATTGGCAAAAAAGAGGGATTTTGAATCAGCCAAGGGTCCTCCCAAACTTTTATAGATTTACCGTTACCAACTATAAAACATGTATTATTTTTTAGGAAACATTGAGCTGACATCAAACTCTTCCAGAAGAACGAAGAAGAAGAAGGCACTTTACAACTGAAAATGGTGGAATTGGAAAAATACTTCCCTTTTAACACTCTTGAAACCAAGAGGTTAGGGTTACTATGGATCCTCTAGAGAGTACGGGCCAGGGCAACAGTGTTAGCTATTTCCAGATTTTTAAAGCCAAGGCCACCCCTGCCTTTTGGGAGACAAAGCGATTCCCACTTAACCCAATGATACCCCGAGAAATCTTTATTAGAGTTACCCCACCAGAAATTCGCCATAAGAGAGTGGATCTTATTGATAACTCCTTTGGGTAGCTTGACAACCGACATGGTTAAATTGGGAATAGCAAAAAGCGAAGAGGAAAGCAAGACCGCTTTTCCTCCTTGACTTAGGGACTTAAACTTCCAACATTCAAGTTTATTTTTACAACGATCGATAAGGTAACTAAAGATTTGATTTTTAGCCCTACCAACAACTAACGGGAGACCCAAATATTTTGAGTGACAAACCTCCGAGAGACCATTAAAGAAAGTTAAAATACCATGTTTGCTGGCCTGCGGTGTGTTTTTGCTAAAAAAGACCGCAGACTTTCCAATATTGATGGCTTGCCCCGAAACTTGCTCGTATTTATTCAGTATGTTGGCCAATTCCGCCGCACAGGAAGGATCCGCACGAGAGAAGATCAATGAGTCATCCGCAAAGAATAAGTGATTGATGCGAGGGCTTTGCCTAGCTATTTTAAGACCCGGGACGCCTCTATTAATATTTGCTTTTTTTAACATGTGACTTAGACCTTGTGCGCAAATGATGAAAAGGTACGGGGAAAGTGGGTCCCCTTGTCTGATACCCCTACTTGGCTTGACATAGCCAACACGCTCTCCATTAATAATGAAAGAAAAGGTGACTGTTGTGACACACTCTTTGATAAGGGTAATCACTTTTTCACTAAAACCAAGTTTCATGAGGACATGAAAGAGAAAAGGCCATTCAACCCTATCAAATGCTTTAGAGATATCTAACTTTAAGGCCATATAGGACTCTTTACCTTTCCTTTTGTGCATCATGTAGTGAATAGACTCGTGAGCTATGATATAACTATCTAACATTTGGCGCCCCGGGACGAAGGCATTTTGGCTCTCACCGATACATAGGGGCAAGCAAATCTTGATGCGATTAGCTAGAACTTTCGAGAGGATTTTATAGGCAACATTACAGAGACTTATGGGCCTAAAGTGTGCCGGTTCAGAGGGGTGCGGGTTTTTAGAAATTAAGGCTATGCAGGTGTGATTTGACTCCCTCGGGAACTTGCCCTCACGTAGAAAATTATTGACTGCCTCCAACAAGTCGTTTTTAACAATATGAAAACAGTTTTTAAAGAAACTAGGGGACATACCATCTGGGCCAGGAGCTGAGGACGAGTGCATTTGGAAGATTGCCGTCTTCAGTTCCAATTTGCCAACTTCTCTCAGGATGCCATCATTCATTTTTGGGGTGACATTCATTTATGATTGATATTTCAGTACCTAATAATGTATTGTGCTTTTGTTTATTTTCTTAACGTAAGACTGTCCCACAATGGTTTACCCTATAACACTTTCTATTTATCTGATTCACCTTTTTAACACATTATAAAATAATCAACTCCAATAATACTCTAAGAAAATATTGGAGGAAGAACAAGGGAAAATACAAGTAAAGAAAAAGAGAGAATTGCTTGTGTTATTCCAATGGTATAAGAGGGTATTTATAGTAGAGATTACAATGTGAACACAATAAACTGAATTAATCCAAAATCTACGTAAATCAATCGGAATAATAGATAATCCATTAATATATTATTTCATAACACTCCCCCCTTGGATATCTATTATTAAAATACAACGGATATGATATGCCTCATTAAAACCTTACTAAGAGAAAACCACTGTGGGAAAAAAATCTTAGTTAAGGAAAAAGAGTACATATTTATCTGTTTAATTTACTCCCCTAAACCAAGCATCAATTCGGGTCTTTAAGTCGATGCATTCCGATCTTCTTTATCAATTTCTCAAACGTAGCGGTAGGTAATGACTTCGCGAATAAATGTGGATTGTCACTTGACCTTATCTCTTTGAACACTAATGTCACATTTCTTATGAAGATTTAGTGAAGTATGTTTCATCCGATCGTCATTTATATAGCCACCACTTAATTGAAATTTGTACACCTGCATTATCTTCATATAATCAACTCGGCTTCTCTTTCTTGATGAATAAACCACAAGTGTCTTGGGTATGATGTGCCAATGATCCGAACGAGAGTTAATTCTTGACTTGTTTCATGAATAGCTACAATTTCGCCATGATTTGAGGATATTGTGACCAAAATTTTCTATGTCCGGCACTATGAAATCGATGTACCACCAGCTTTGGTGAGGAACAACCAATTTTGAAGCCTTGCCTTTTGGGGGTTCGATAAATGTCCACCAACCGCGTAACTAACAAGTCCCCGACATGCTTTCCGCTTGATCGATTTTATAACGTATATGGCATGTACCAAAAACCTTGCTTGGAAAAACCCGGTGGGAAAAAAACCGAGTCAAGGAAAAATGATTCATGACATATGCGCCCTAGTGCCTTTGATTGCCTCGTTAAAAACCTTTAACTAAGAAAACCCAATGGGAAAAACTTGTTAAAGGGAAAAAGAGTACAATCTTTGGTCTTCAGGGCCAAAACATATCTTTTCTTGTGCATATAACGGATCTTGATAATATAACTCAATTAATCATATTCAATTATCTTTTGTAACTCTTCGGGAGTCTCGCAATGGATCCACACATTCTCGGATCAAACAAATTATCCCGCTTCGGGGACCATTCATGTATTATATACTTTGTGTTTCGGTCTTTCAAACACTTTATATGCTTCACACATCTCGTATGTGCTTGAGGCACTTATAATCGCTCCCGGCGATTTCGACATATCAAAACATACTTGCCTCGTTTATGAACCTCGTTCATAAAATGTTGCATTTGTTATCATATCTCATTAATTCAAACAATGATAACATTAATTCATTATCTCAACACTAAGAGATTTATATTTGTTGGAACATTAAGGTATCTCACGCTCCAAGCGGTGAACATAATTAACAATCGGCAATATGCGGTTCCGGATTACATTTTCTTCGGGGGGTCGCAAGAAAGTAACACGAGGGAGTGAACTTCGGGTTCATTTTCTCCAACCTCATGTATGTATGACAAGCTGCATATTATTTGTTCCACCCATATTATTTATCAACACTTGTTGGCATTTTCTAGCATTGACCTCGTCAAAAGTTTATGATTTCGTTACTCATCTAGAGTATTCCATTGCTCTTCCGGAGCTTCTTTGACTATATATTTTACGCTCGAGCATATGCTTATTCTTCCAAAGTTCTCATAAATATAGTCATAACCCATTCGAGGAATTTTCATTATCGAGCCAATTGGTCTTTCGATGCTTACAACGTTATCTTCATTAATTTGATACGTATCATATTATGTCCTTCTCGGACTTTTACGTCCACAGGACAAATATTATCCTCTAGGATAAACCTTTTGGCAACATTTATTCCAACTTGAGCATTTGCGGTGCTCACTCTTACAGAGTAATTAAATGCCTCCGGTGATTAAATGTGCGTTAATACAATGTTTTTCCACAAGATTTATAAACTCCAAGTTTACTTTTCCTCCCACAATCTTGGAAAAACATTTTATCGAAGTCATATCTACTTAAGTTTGCAATAACCCTTTGTGGGATTCAACATTTTAATGTGATATCCACTATGTGGGATTCTACATGTCAATGTGTATCCATTTATATGAGTATCAACAAACATTACGAGATATACTCAATCGGGAATAATTATATCATCTCTTCAAGAGATCTATATCTTTTTAAATTCTTCCGATGTCTCGATTTAATATCCACGTCGCACAATATACTGCGTTTAAGACTTTTGAAAAATGATAAACAATATTTATCATATATATACGGATCATTTTCATAATGACCGTAACATATAGTATTTGTTTCATAATATTGTTTTTACTATAAATATGAAGCTTCATTATTCTCAACCGGATATCTTGCCGTATGACCGGTACGCGACTAGTGGCTGTTAATGCCACATCGTGAAAATCAATTCTCCGTACGCCAAGTACGCGATCGATGATCTTTCAATACCACAATATGAAAATCGATTTTCATCATTCATCTAGAATTTAATTTCGTTTTGTTCCACTTACGGTGGACAATCCTTCCCTCCAAGTAGACAAATTTGATGATATCCTTCAAGGATACATTAATCAAGAGTTTTGTCCACGAATTCGGACATGTATATGACCTCGACCACTTTCATGAATGCGGTGACAAGCACTTACGGGAATGGACTAGATCAAATGGATTGAGTTTCATGATTATTCTTTGATAATCATTTTGTTGAATTTAAACCGCTTCCTTGATATTGCTACAATACAATAGCATATTATCGCAATGAATAACTTTCTTTTCCGCGGGTTAAAGTAGTGTCACGATGTTCTTCTTGGATTTTCTTATTTTAGACTTTAAGTCTTTCGTAGGAACATCATTCCCTTTCATATGGACTCCGAGTCCATATTTATTTCTATGAATTTCATATTCATTTCTATGAGCACCTCGGTGCTTTTGATGAACCCCAAGTCCATCTATAATGATTTTTAAAATCACGGTCTCATATGTGTCATGTTCACTTCGGGGGCGGCGCGTGATTCGATACATCTTTAAATATCGGTATACATTATCTAGATTTTGTCATGTTCACACCGGGAGCGACTTGTGTATCTCAACACATTTAGAATAGTTAATTGTCTACATTCGCTTCTAGGAACGGACACATCGTAAATATTGAGTTTAGTCACATCCACTTCTAGATATTGAAATGTATAATCCGATGTATTATACACCAACCAAAAGAAATTAATAATATGGCTTCCATTTTTTTTTCAAGAAAAAAAATCTATAACATGTTAGTCAAGGAAACAAAGGAGTTAATTGATGTAGATAAATGAAGAATAACAATTTAACACGAATGATGATAATGTTTAGTGGTGTGTCCGCAATAAATAAGTGAATAAACATATATATATATATATATATATATATATATATATATATATATATATATATATATATATATATATATATATATATATATATATATATATATATATATATATATATATACTATATTTAAACATCAGAAAAAGAGTGTAAAAGTATTTGTTAAATATTCATCTATTATACCCCTCAAAAAAAAATATTCATCTATTATATAGATGCCAAACACTACATTCATAATTAAGTCACACTAAAGGAAAAGGTAAAAATTGAATCTATTAGTTATTACAATTTAAAAACATCAAATCTTTTTTCCAAAGAAATGTCAAATCCTTTTTTTTTCTTTATTACGTGGGTCGGCAAAAATATTGGATCATAAATGACTCATAATTGGCTCGCTAATTTGACGCGCATTGGTTTTATTTTTATTTTTTAAATTTTTTTTTTTTTTATTTATAAAGGGGAGCGTTTTATTACATACGGTTTTATTTAAAAAATATCAATACATACGAGATATCAAGTCTATGTACTAATAATAAATGCATTGTATCCTTTGGTTTTCAACATAAATTATAACGAAGGAAAAACTAGAAATGATCGATAATCAAATACTCACTTGGATTTATTAATAATAAAACTTCATATTACATCATAGATCAACCTCAATCAAAGACAAAATAAAACAATACCAAAACAATTGCTAAAGCAATTTTATTGGGATGACATGAAATAAAGTGCAAAAGGGCACAAACAACTTTATTAGAATGACAAAAGAAATAATGTGTCAAAAGACACAATAAACCGGAGCCTTCAAGCGGTGTCGTTGAAAAAATCAGCAACTTCCATTGGTGACATCAATGGCATATCAAAATTCAGATCATCAATCTTTTGATCAATAAGATTTGCCTCGACACCGTTTTACGGCTTTCTACGAGATGCCGGATAAAGATCAACAAGATGTTTTGCCGTGCGGCATGACTTGGACCAATGTCCATCCATTCCACATCTATAACATTTGTCACCATGGACTTTCTTTTCTTTGTTGTTATGATCCGATCTTGGTGGATTGCTTCGTTTCTTCCCACAATTTTCATTGTGATATGTCGCATATTTTCCACGACCGCGTCCACGACCACGGCCTCACCACGATCTCCGCTGCGACCACGTCCACGACCACGGCCAAAATTTGAAGATTGTGTCGCATTCACTTCGGGGAATGGGCGGCTCCGGTGGGACGGGACTCGTGATTTTTCATTAACGGCTCATTGTTTTGCTCGGCCAACGAGAAGGCATGCAATGAGATCGGAATATCTCTTAAAACCTTTCTCTCGATATTCTTCTTTGCGGGAGCACATTCGAGGCATGAAAAGTGGAAAAAGTTTTTTCCAACATGTCTTCATCTGTCACCTTTTCACCACGTAGTTTCAATTGTGATGTGATCTTAAATATATTTGAATTATATTCGGTGTGATTTAAAATCCTGCGGTCGTAGGTTGAGCCAATCATATACGGCTTTCGGTAAAACAACCAACTTCAAGTGGTCGAACCTCTCTTTCGGATGGTTCCACAATTCATACGGATCTTTCACCGTTAAATACTCGTGTTTCAATCCCTCATCCGGATGATGACGGAGAAATATCATGGCCTTTGCACGGTCTTGGCTTGTCTCAGTATTATTTGTGACAATCGTTTTGCCAAGACCCATAGATACCAAGTGCATCTCAACATCCATGGCCCATGATAAATAATTTTTCCCCGATATGTTTAGGGGTACAAAGTCTTGTTTGGTGATGTTAGCCATTAAAACAAGAAGAGTGATGAACAATAATAGAATTTTACACGAACCGCCAAAAGGGACACCAATGGAATACTTCGTTGGTAGAGTCTCGTCTTGATAACGTGTTATAAAACTAAGAAAATATTGGAGGAAGAACAAGGGAAAATACAAGTAAAGAAAAAGAGAGAATTGCTTGTGTTATTCCAATGGTATAAGAGGGTATTTATAGTAGAGATTACAATGTGAACACAATAAACTGAATTAATCCAAAATCTACGTAAATCAATCAGAATAATAGATAATCCATTAATATATTATTTCATAACAATAGCTAGCTTCATGTATTCATTCATTGCCCATGTAATTATATAGTATATTGCAAAATACATGGTTTTACCTATTTTCAAATAAATAAATCAAAGTCCCACATGTAATATTAATTAATGTGAATAAATTACCACTACATATTGCTAAAGCTAAAGTTGCATATAAACATTAAAATGGGATTCGGTAAACACTATATATCTTACCTTTTTTTTTTTGTTTTCTATTGTTTGTCACTGTCTGCCGACCACTTTCATTTTGTACGGGAGCTAATAATAATAAGGCAATTCTAAAAGCACATTCATTTTTATTTTCGACACCACATTTATATGTAAAAGTTGCATGTAAAATGTAGTGTCGAAGTAATTACGGGTTGTATTTAGAATTGTCCTAATAATAATGTACTATATATATGACACGTAAATGCATGTTTGTTATAGACTTTTTATTTTTATTTTTATTTTTATCGGTGATTAAAAAGATAGAGAATTAGAAGATGTATGTCACAGTCACACCCAAGTCTAACTATTGGTAATTGGGGTCCAAAGCTGCCAACCATCTAAGATCCCACACTTCTCAACAAAGAAAGACCGGCCCCAAACAAACAAACAAACAAACATCGACTCAACAATAATAACTTCTTTCACATTAATTGCTATTCCCTTGTCCCGCAAATCACTCCCTTCTCAAGCCGAATACCAAAATGTAGTTCCCATTTTATTGAAAGTAATAATAGTGTTTTTCATTGATTTATGATTGTGTACAACGGTTGTTTATATAAGAATACAATAAGGGTAGAAACGGAAACATAAAATACTAAATGCAAAAACCCTAGCTATTGTGACTACTTGGAGGCCAAGCTATTAGACCCGTCAATACGCCCCCGCAATCCTCGGGAACGGAGTGCACGTGGAGATTGGCTTGAGATCGAAAGCGAACATGCCCTAAGGGCTTGGTCAGGACGTCAGCGAGTCGGTCCTTGGAAGAGATAAAGGCAACACTGAGCTTGCGGGAAGCGACGAGTTCACGTACGTGATGGAAGTCAATCTCAATATGCTTCGTACGGGCATGGAAAACGGGATTGGCGGTAAGATAAGTGGCGCCAATGTTATCGCACCATAAGGTAGGAGCTTGAGGTGGGGAACACGCATCTCACGTAACAATGCCGAGACCCATTGTACCTCGGCGGTGCGTACGGGAAAGGGCCTTATATTCGGCTTCCGTGCTACTTTTGGCAACTGTGTTCTGTTGTTTGGAGCGCCAACTGATCAGATTATCACCCAAGAATATGCAGAAGGCACCAATGGAGCGACGGTCATCGGGATCGGAGGCCCAATCAGCATCAGAAAAAGCCTGTAGGTGCGCAGAGGAAGATGGCCGCAAGAGGAGACCATCAAAGATTGTGTGCTTGAGATAACGCAAGATGCGTTTAACGGCAACCCAATGAGTGGTGCGAGGAGCATGCATAAATTTGCAAACCTTGTGCACCGCAAAGGCGATATCAGGGCGGGTAAAGCTGAGATACTGAAGACCCCCAACAATGCTGCGGTAAAGTGTTGGATCTTCAAAAGGCTGACCATCGGTACAACTGAGGCGAAGATTGGACGCCGTGGGGGTGATACAGGGCTTGGCCGATTGAATATATTAACGTTGGCTAAGGAGGAGCCCGTCAGAGGTGCGGAGAGCCTCAATACCCAAGAAATACGACAGAGGACCAAGATCCTTAACCGGAAAATGTGAGGATAAATAAGAGATGGTGGACGTAACAAGCGATGCCGAAGTACCTGTAATTAAGACATCATCAACATAGATTAAGACAAAAACAGAGTCAGTCCCACGAGTATATATATATAATGAGGTGTCAGCCTGCGACGGTGAAAACCCATAAGTACGAAGAACATCCGTAAAGCGTGAGAACCAAGCTCGGGGAGCCTGGCGAAGACCATAGAGACTACGCTTAAGCTTGCAGACATGAGAAGGAAAATCAGGATGCTGGAAACCCTGTGGTTGCTGCATATAGACATCTTCTGAAAGAAAACCATGGAGGAAGGCATTCTGAATGTCAACCTGTCGAATAACCCAATTATGTGAAATCGCGAGAGAGAGCAATAGACGGATAGTGACCGGTTTGACCACTGGACTGAAGGTCTCAGAGTAATCAACACCGGCTTCCTGGTGAAAGTCCTTTGCAACAAGACGCGCTTTATAGCGCTCAATATGACCATCGGCATGGCGTTTAATCCGGAAAACCCATTTATTACCAAGAACATTCAGATGGGGAGAAAAGGGGACCAGATCCCAAGTATCATTTTGTACCAATGCATTGAACTCATCTCTTATGGCGTCTCTCCATTCACGGGACTTAAGAGCTTCAGTGAAGTTGGATGGTTCAGTGGGTTGAGAAATGACAGAAAAGGCCTTAGGAAGAGGATATCGCACAAAGTCATCACGGAGGGCTTTAGGCTTGAGGGAGTTTGTCTTAGAGCGAGTCACCATTTGATGAGGGGGTGGAGAGGGCGGTGGTGGGGGAGAATCCGCATTGGAGGGAAGAGGGGACGGTGGAGAGGGAGGTGGAGAGGGACTTGGTGAAGGAGAGGGAGAGGGAGATTCGAGCGGAGAGGGGGTGGGGGAGAGTGCAGGAGGAGCAGCAGGCGGAGTGAGAGTAGGAGGAAGCAAGACAATATTATCCGGGGTGAAGGAAGAGGTGGGTGAAGAGGACGAGTAGGGGAAAGAATTTTCATCGAAGACTACATGACGCGAGACATAGATACGGCCAGTACTAAGATCAAGACATTTGTAACCATGGTGTGTGGGACTATAGCCCAAGAACACACACGTTTTTGATCGGAAATCGGTTTTGTGATTATTATACGGGCGGAGGTGGGGCCAACACGCACAACCAAACACACGAAGAAAAGTATAGTCAGGAGAGCGGTGATAGACCATTTCATAGAGGGAGGAATTGGCGAGAACGCGAGAAGGAAGGCGATTAATAAGATAGGTAGCGCAAGGAGGAAGGCATCCTCTCATTACGGGATGGGGAAGATGAGAGTGGGCAAGGATTGGAAAGGCCAACTTCGACTATTTGACGGTGTCGCCTCTCAATGGCACCATTTTGTTCGGAGGTGTGTGGGCGGGAGCGACGATGGTCAATGCCAAGATGTTACATTTTGCATGGAAGTAAGGTACGTATTGAGACGACGATATTCGCCACCCCGTTTGTATCTTTCCTTTGTTTATTTGTTTATCGTTTACCGTATGATGGAAGTCGGTGTAAATCTTAGATCACCATAGGAAAGATTAGACTTTTAACCTTGACATAACGGATTGCTTTAATTTTGGTGTTAAATTGACGTTCAACGAAGGCACCGAAAGAGAACTTTAAGAAAAATTAGCAAATGGCAATGTGAAAAGATGGGTGAAAAACCTTAGCGTATAAAGGAAAAATAGATTCGACATCACACATGGGTGATTTTTGACGCAGTTGGTAAAGCCATAGATTTCGAGCTTTATATTGAAATATAAAAATTTAAAGTGTAATCATCCTTTAGATGTAAGATGTTACATTTTGCATGTTTTTAAAAGCTTACATAATATTTATTGCCATAAATAGAGTCTTCGGCACAAGGGCCCCATACATCAGAATAAACCAAGTCCAAAGGACATGACGACGTAAAAGAAGATAAAGGTAAAGACTGACGATGGCTTTTAGCCATTTGACACGCAACACAAATTGATGCAGGGGCAGAGGAAGGGGCCGAAATATTATTCTGACTCAAACAAAGACGTAAAACAGGAAAAGAACAATGCCCTAAACGTTGGTGCCACTGAGAGACATTGGAACGACTGGTGACGAGAGCTTGAGCAGGAAAGCGGTTGAATGAGGTGGAGAAGTGGTAGAGGCCGTCCTTAAGGTATCCCCTATGATGGATGTGGCCCGAGTAATCCTTCACAAGGAAATAATTATGGTGAAATTCGAAGTAAACATCATTATCTTTAGCAAACTGAGAAACGGAAAGGAGATTAGTATAGAGGGAAGGGGCAACGAGTACATTTTTAAGAATATAAGAATTCGAAGACGTAGATAAAAGAGAAGAACCGGAGTGGGTAATATCCAAACCTGTACCATCACCAATACGGAGCTTTTCGGGTCCATCATAGGCATCAGCAGATAGATTTAAATTGTGTGCATTATTGGTGGTGTGGTGAGTTGCACCGGTGTCGGCAATCCAGTCGGAAGAGTAGGGTGGGGCGTGCGGCATCATGGCGTAAGCTTGCGGATTTTGAGGGCGAGGAGGGCGGGGAGGTGGATTACCGGGTGCAAAATTCGTATCAAATCGATACCAGCATTCACGGACCGTGTGACCATATCTTTCACATAATTGACATTGAGGAGCACCGGGAGGAGGAGGTCCCCGTACACGACTTTTGTTAGAACCACGCCCCCGGCCCCGATTATGCTGAGTGCCGGAAGATGCAGGCTGAAAATTGCCCGGGGGCTGCTGATAACCGGATTGGCCACGATTTCTGTAATTGGCCGGCTGATTTGATGATGCCGCAAGATGGGCGGCCGGAGAAGACAATTCAACAAAGCGAGTTTGGAAGAGGGGTGAAACGAGGTGGTGGTGCGGGTGATTAATACGAGCTTCGGTAGTGAGGAGGGCCGAGTAAACCTCATCGAGAGTAACAAAAAGCGGCTTGTGTGGAGAGGATAGTAACAAGGGAATCAAAATCACGGTCCGGACACCGCAAGAATATATGCGATCAAATCGTCGTCATTGATCGGATGTCCGGCCATACGGAGATCATCGACAAGACGCTTCATGGTCATGAAATAATCGAAGCGAGAGAGCGATCCTTTGCGGGTAGACGCGAGCTTTGTACGGAGATGAACCGTTGGGCCCTGGATTGCGGCGGTCCGCGGCGATTTCCATATCTCATCCGATGTGGTTGCATGATACACCTGAGAAAGGACATCATCGGACAAAGAAGACGTTATCGTGCTTAAAATAAGGCTGTCTTGTTTCAGCCAATGCTCATACTCTGGATTTAAAGAGGTAATTCCTTCGCTAACAATGGTAGAAGATGGCGGCTTGATGGTGCCATCGACATAACCGAGCACACCTTGGCCTCGGAGATAGGGGAGAAGTTGGGCACGCCAAAGAGGGTAGTTGTGACGTGTTAATTTCGTGATGTGGATCGTAGAAGATGGATTAAAGGTGGGATAAGAAGAGATAGTGGAGGAAGAAGGAGATGCCGCAATTGATGTCGGCGTAGAAGAAGGAGTGCCGGACATAGCTTCCGGTGGAGAGAAGAAAAGGCTGCTGCCGAGTTGGGAGGGAGGGATTAGGGTTTATGTGATTGAGAGAACGACACGAGAAACGAGTTCGAACGTCTCTGATACCATATTGAAAGTAATAATAGTGTTTTCCATTGATTTATGATTGTGTACAACGGTTGTTTATATAAGAATACAATAAGGGTAGAAACGGAAACATAAAATACTAAATGCAAAAACCCTAGCTATTGTGACTACTTGGAGGCCAAGCTATTAGACCCGTCAATACATTTTTATCTATCTTCACTTGTTACATACATGCATGCTATAACTCAGTATCTTTATGTTATGTTGAGATATAGACAAGAGGATAAGCTTTTTGGTTCTTAGAGGCATTTTGACAAACACTTAAGATGGTAGTTAGGTAGTTAAGTTTGTTACAATCAATTGAGCTCACACATCCATTATAAATACCAATTGGAGTTGCAGAATCTCGATTGAGAAGTTCAATTACATTTTGATGACAATCTCTTGTTGTAATTCGTTCATATTTGCTTTCCCGCCTTTTCTAGTTTTGAATTATGAGAATCAATTTTCTGTTCCAGAATTGATTTTGATTCCTTTTCTTGTTCGTTTCTTATGCACTTCATGTTTTTCAACATGGTATCAGAGCGATAATCGATTCCGCTGTCAATCTCAAAGTCATTTCCTGTTTCTTGACTATTTTTCTGGAAAAACATATTGTTCTTCAAAGCTATTTCAATGGACAAGTTTTATGGTGCAACACTTTTACCAAGCGGAAACATGACATGGTAAAACATCTCCAATGAAATCTTGACAACTCAAATATGTGGGGCCCACCTGTAACTTAATCTGAAAAATAGAATTTGTAAACGGACGTGAGCCTTTCCGTCAAATTCAATTTTCACTCATCCTCTTTTGTTTTCTCTCCTCCTCTCTTTTCATTCTGCTAAAAAAAAAAGTTCGCTCCTTTTTTCATCTTTTCCTTTTTTAAACAAGATCAAAATCTTTACTCCACTTTCAAGGATACTAAGCATTCAGACAAAGAACAAAAGGAAATCTCACAATGATTGAAACCCATTTCACGGATAAAGATTCGGAAGGTAAGGAATGAACTGAAAATTTATTCTTATTTCAGACCTATATAGATTAATGAATCTATCATATATATGAAATTGCAGAGAATCAATTTGTGGTCTTTTTTGTGAATGTTTTTTTTTTTCCTTCTTCGATTTCTTCATTCTTCCGGTATTGTCACCAAGTCTTAGCATAATGGAATCAGAACCGGCCCCTCCCCCCTTTTTTTTTTTGGCTGTATACTTTTAAATTCGTGCTTGCTTGAGGAATGTTAGCACATATGGAGTGAATACCAAAAAAGTAAAAGATCTTTAAATAGTTATTTTACATTGTGTTAGGTTATATTCATTCCTATAAAAATCTGCAGCTTCTTTATCCAAACATCAAAACATTCTAATCGATTATTTTAAGGTCATATCGATGTCAGCTCTTTGTTTTTCTTTTGATGTGTATAGGTGTCGATATTGGACAAGTATTAGCAGAAATTCAAGGTAAGCAATTTCATCTTCATTTTGTGGATGCACTCTGTTGTTTGATACTAGTGTTCTTCACCATATTTGTGTAAAAAGTTTTTTGTTTTCCTTTGTTTTTTTTTTTAGATAAAAAAATACATGAAGTTTCCTCTGCAGTTGCACGAAATGTAGGAAAAGACATGGAACTCAAGGTTGGCATGACTTTTGCAAATGAAATTGAAGCTTACAATGCTTACAATGCATATGGAATCTTAAAAGGGTTCGGGGTGAGAAAGGCAAATAAGAGATTCAACAAAACAGGTACTTTAACGACATGTGAAATTGTTTGTTCTTGTGAAGGTAAGTCTGCAACTCGTGCGCCAGATGAGAAAAGAGTAAGACATAGATTAGATTATAGATGTGGTTGTGAGGCTAAGATTCAATTTAGAATAGTTGATGGCCTATGGGTTGTGTCAAAATATTATGACATTCACAATCATGAAATGGTTGAAGATCGCCAAAAACATTTTATCCCATCCGGTCGCAAATTGTCACAATCTAGTAGAGAAATTATTGGATCTTTGATAGATTCAGGGGTACGCCCTACAACGGCCTTTAGGTATATGAGTAAAGAGGTGGTGGTATTGAAAACCTTGGCTTTATAGAGGAAGATGTTCACAATTTCAACCAAGAACGCGAGAAAAAGCTTGTTAGGCTTAGGGGATGCACAATCTCGGTTGACCGTTTTAAATTAATGTAATCCCAGGACCACGACTTCTTTTACACTTTTCAACTTGATGATGAAGGTCATTTGTGTAATTTCTTTCGGAGGGATGGTGTATCAAAGTTATATTATGAGTGTTATGGTGACGTTGTTACTTTTGACACTACTTACCGAACAAATAAGTATAATTTGATATGTGCTCCTTTTGTTGGTGTTAACAATCATTGGAAAAATATATTTTTTGGGTGTGCATTTATGGGGGATGAGACAACTACTTCTTTTCAATGGTTGTTTCAAACGTTTTTGGATGCTATGGGAGGTAAACCACCGGTCACTCTTTTTACGGATCAGGACCAAGCGATGGCAAATGCGATTAAGACGACAATGCCAAGCACGCGACATCGTCTATGTGAGTGGCATATAGAGAAAAACGCAGCACAAAGAATTCCTCATCTTTTCGGAAAACCTGAATTTAGAGACAAATACTTTAACAAACTTTTATGGAGCTGCGAATCAAAAGTTGAATTTGATTCTCTTTGGATAGAAATGACTGCAAAATGGAATACTAAGGATAATAGTTGGTTGAACAGTTATACGGCTTGAAAGAAAAATGGAGCCCGGCTTTTAATCGCGACTGTTTTTCTGCAGATATTAAGTCAACTAAAAGAAGTGAGAGCACAAATAGAGTATTCAATGACTTCTCTTGTCGAACTTTGACACTTGTTGAATTTGTCACCCGTTATGAGGAAAATGTCAAGCAAATGCGAATCAAAGAAGCCCGTCATGATTTTATAAGTCAAGGAAAACCAAAATCTGTACTTAATGGAATTGGAATATTGGACCATGCAAGTCATGTTTTCACATTTTCCATTTTTAAAAAATTCCATGCTGAATTTTTAGAAGCCACAAAACTCAAGATCGTGAGCATGTATAATGTTAGAAATCACATGGAATTTTTGTTGCAGATAGGAGATGAGGGACATCCTTACAAAGTGCAATATTGTGCGGATGATGAAACTGTCAGTTGCTCTTGTCATATGTTTGAAACAAGAGGATGGTTATGCAGTCATGCACTTAGAATTCTGCATTTTAATGTGGGATTATCACGGATTCCATCAAATTACATATTAAAGAGATGGACAAAAGCAGCAAAGCAAGGTGTAGCTTTACAGGATTATGTGCAGAAAAATGATGGTACTTTTTCTTCTTCTGTTATTGTTAGACATAGCAAGCTGACTAAAAAAGCGTTAGCTATAATGAGTTTAGCAGCTAGTGATGAACATACAGAGGCGATTGCGAATCGGTATTTAGATCTTGCAAGGGCTGAAATTATTGAGTATCAAAATCGTATTGTTGATGTCGATCGATGTGAAGAAACAATTCATGATACTCAAAATAATGGTTGTATTCCGGAAGAAGTGATATTGGATCCAGTTAATAGAAGAAGAAAAGGGGCTCCGAACTTACGAATGAAAAGTGCAATTGAAAAGAAGAGAAAAAAGACTACATCTAAGATGACAAGAAAACTGGTGGATGAAAACATGGTATCCACATCAAACCATGTATGTAATTGTTTTCATTCTGTTATTATGCCTATGGTTATGAACTACAAAAATCATTCCTACTTATCTAAGTTATATGTAAGGTGGATTTTATTTTATTTTGTATGCTTTTCCAGGTGACATTGAGCAACACTTCTATGGAAATGTCGGGTGCCTTTGAACCGCACTTTTATAGAAATGCATGGGTAAGACATTTATTGCTTTGAAATATTTTGTTTAGAATTATCTTTCCCGGTATGCCTTACTACTATTGACGTACATGTACAGTTCAATCAAAGTTCGAACGTGGAATCTACGACGCACTTTTGTCAGGTTTAAGTAGTACATTAGCTATTACATTTTATAAGTAGAGTGAGTGCATAAATATATGTCCTGATTGGAATTTTTTGGTTTAACAGGTTTCAGCTACAAATGTTGCACAAAATACATTTGTGGATTAAAATATGTCATTTGACATGGAAGATCAAGTAACATGATGGAAGGACATTGACGACTATGGACTCTTGAAGTTTCTCCATTTATTAATATGTTTGATTGCTAAACATTTGTCTAAGTGAAACACTTTTTGGATTCAGTTACATGATGTAAAGGTGTAACAAGATGTACGGACACATTATTTTTTTGTTTTGGTTTGCGACTTTTTTTTTTTTTTATGTAAAGAATGTGAAAGTTGTTGCAGTTGCTATGTTCTTTTTTACACTTTTTCTTGTTGGATTTAATTGCTTACTTGTGTAAAATATGCATTTTTCAAATGTACCAGCTGAAGTAGGGAGTGAACTATAATCTTCTTGATCGTTGAATAACAGATCAAATGGTATGATGTGATGTATTAAGTAGGTTGTTTGCTATGAAATTTAGCACATGCCTTCTTGATTCTTGCAAGACTTCTTTGTTGAACTTGACGTATCTTTGCTTCTTTTCTTTTTTGTTTGTTTGTTTGTTTAGAACACATCAAGAAGTCAGGGCCAAATTAATAGAAGATATCATGGTGTAATCCTTGTTCCATTTCAGATTGTTCCTGAAAACCAAAGGTTGCTTGTTAAATAAATGACTATTTACATCATAATCGACAAGGAAAACGTAGATGCGCTTGATTGAATATATATCAAATAAAGAGTGATTAGTCTAAATAGCGAAATTCTGAAAAATATATATATAAATTTGTAGTATCACAAATATGAATACGTAAGTCGATTATCTCGCAACAATCGGTCAAAAGAAAAACAAAGAGCTGACATCGATATGACCTTAACATAATCGGTCAGAATAACTATTAACCTAACATACTGTAAAATAAGTATTTAAAGATCTTTTCTTTTTTGGTATTCACTCCATATGTGCTAACATTCCTCAAGCAAGCATGAAATTAAAAGTATACATCAGCGGGAAAAAAAAAATAAAGGTCCGGTTATGATTCCATTATGCTAAGATCTGGTGACAATACCGGAAGATTGAAGAAATCGAAGATGGGAAAAAAGGACCACAAATTGATTCTCTGCAATTTCATATATATGATTGTTAAGGGTGATTTTATACGTTTTATAAGGATATGTTTTATATCAATTTCCCCCATATCTGGATGTTTTTCATAGAAATCGAGCTCTATATTGAATTATTGAGTAAATGGTGTTTTCAATAGTTAAATTGCGAAACGTAACGAATTAGGTGCTTAAATGGTGATTTTATATGATTCGGAATTGTGTTACGCTTTGGTAAAGGATTTGAGAAAGCCAAATTCGAAGTTGGAAAGGAATCAATCACATTTATGGAAGAATAGAAGATTTAAGGAAAGAAATCAAGTGATTGATCCAAGCTGGACGAGCGTCTGAAGCAGTCCAAGATCTACAGACGGGCGTCCAAGCGCCGCCATGCTGAAACCGACTTAAACTTCTATTTAAGCAGCAGCGCCCCAAACCCTAAATCATACCTTTTCACACACAATTTTCACATCAGAAATTTCTAAGAGGGCAGCCGCATCTTGGGAGCTTTCAAGGCCGGTCACCCGAGCCTTGTGCTCGGGTGATCCGAGGTTAGATTAGGATCGTTTTTTCGTTTTCAATTCATGGATCAGCCATTGTATAAACTATGTGAGTTCATCTTTTTGATTTATTCAAGCTTCGTTTATCTTCATGATTTTTGATTTATTTTGTATCGTTCTATGATTATATGCTATTGTGTGAACTCATATCGAGAGATTTGTTTACTAATTGATATGTTTACAACATACGGAAGTTGCGTAAACTAGATCACCATAGAAAGATAGGATCTTTAATCGTTAATTCGTGACAAATTAATGGATTAATTATCTAGGTTGTTAGATTCTAAAATACGAGAGTTAACCTGAATCTACACCTTCGTTTTGTATGGAAATTGGTCTCAACATTCGGAAGAGGAGAGATCGGTAATTGAATTCACTAAGGAATTAGGAATTCATAGCTTGAGAAATAGATTCACTAAGAGATTAGGAATTTGTATCTCGTGTAAAGGTGAAACCACAATATTAAATTAAAATCATGAGATGAACTAGGATTGAAATCACTTGGTTTGTATTATGTTTGATCCCATGTATCTTTAGTTTAGGTCGTTTTTATTATTCTTAGCTTAGGTTTGTTTTTTTTCTATGTGTTTTTATGTTCGTTCTTTCGTTTATTTGTTTTCGTAAGTAACAATTGAAAAGAATTAATAAGACTAGATTCAACATCCCAATTCCCTGTGGATCGACCCCTTACTTATCTCGCTCTACTATCAACAACCCGGTATTCGGCCGGTTAGGAGTTAGTTTTGCATATAGGTTAGGGTTTATAAATTTTCTTTTTGTTTAGTGATGCAAAATCCTCCGAACAAAAGTGGCGCCGTTGCCGGGGAATCGGTGTTTTGTTGAATCTAATTGAGTTAATTCTTCTATTTTGTTACGATTTAATTTTTTGGAATAAAAGGGGTCGTTAGGGCACATAGTAGTATTTTGGCCGTAACTTTCGGCTCGAGTGTCCGTTTGGGACGCGGGACCCCAATTCGGAAAGCTCGTTCCGACGCCGACGACGTGGTGAACGCCGTAGGCTGTTCAATACCGTTTTTGAGGTCAAAATCCACTGTTTTCCCTTCCATTTTGGCCCTAGAAGATTTCACCACGTTTTTTTCCTCCGTCTTAGTGTTTTTTTTTTCTGTTTTAAATTTTTCGTAGGTAGGTTTCCGTTTCTTTTTTTTCGTTTCTTTTCTTTCAATAAGAGTAGCGTCACACAAATTGAGAGTTTTTATTTTTGCCGTGTTTCGATGACCGTTGGGTTAAGAATGTGCAAAAAGTGTTTTACTCGATTTGTGAAACGTGAAGTGTAACCTAATCTGTGACCTAGTGTGCTATGTGCTTAAATTTATTCGTGGCTGCTGTGTGCGTAATTTTATGATCTAT
This sequence comes from Gentiana straminea, assembly GCA_036785695.1. Classification (NCBI taxonomy): domain Eukaryota; kingdom Viridiplantae; phylum Streptophyta; class Magnoliopsida; order Gentianales; family Gentianaceae; genus Gentiana; species Gentiana straminea. Next base: position 157,661 of record JAVUPR010000561.1, read on the forward strand.
TAAGTTGAATTAGGGTTTGCTGCGTTTTTCCTGCAATTTCTGCTGCGAATTCGATGTTGGACGAGCGTTCAAGGTAAGAGAACGCCCGTCCAGTCCATAACATGCAGGTGAACGGGCGTCCTGTCTATTAGACGCCCGTCCGTCCAGATTTGCTCAACTCTGTTCCAGTTTTCCTGAGTCAGACGAGCGTTCAGCTCATTGAACGTCCGTCCAGTGCAAAATTTCCAGGCAACCGCCCGTTTGGTATGTTGAACGCACGTCCAAGTTCCAAATTTTTCTTGAATTGATTTTTAATGCTTTATTTGACGTGGATACTTCTATATGAGCTTCTGTGGCTAATTATTTTTACGTAGATGTTCTGAACTTGCATGTTTACATCTTCCCATCTACCGATCCATGTTAAATAATTGATTAATTTTTAGTTACATGATTCATCTATGCATGTTATAGTTAATGTCGGTTCTCGTATGCTATAACTGTTCTTATTGTTATTTAGTAGCTAATGTCGGTTTCCGTATGCTACATATCGTTGTGATGAATCTTGTGAGCTTTGAGACCTATGTGCTTTCTTGTTATTTTTGTAACTCATATGGGTAGCTACTGTCGGTTTTCCGTAATGCTACTATCTTTGGCTTATGAGTTATATTTGTTTAGTATAGCTAACTGTTGGTTTTCCATAATGCTATCACCTTTGATGAGTCTTAAGGCGCGTCTACACTGCATATAATGAATAGTACTGTCGTTTATCGTAAACTGTCATTATTTGGTAGACGTTTATTATATACATGTCGTGTTGCAAATGAGTGGGCTAGTTTTCTTTCTTTTATTTTCTTTTATTTTTTTGCATATCATTTAGTTGCATGTCATTTAGTTGCATTGTTTTTCTTTTATTTTTCTTGAGGGTAGTTACCGTCGGCTTGCCGTACGCTACCACTTTTATTTTATGTCCTTCATTTTCTGTTTCTGCACTGGCCGTAGTCACTGTAGAGTTGTCTGAGCCAACTTTCTCACACTGAGCCTGTCAGAATTTATTTTTATTTATTTCTTTTATTAGGATTGCATATCATGTAGATTGCATTGTAATATATTTTCATGTAGTTGCACTTAGCCTGCTATTTTGTAATGTTCCATGTATATGTTCCTTCTTTACATGAGCTTAATCTGAAAAAAATCTCTATGACTTCTTTTCCATGTGTTTTACATGTATAATCCTTTTTCCCCGTAGACTCTTTTTGCACTGATCAAGTATGCAGGACACTTGTGATAGCTATTGTGCGCTTTCACGACGATATCGGTTTTCTGTGATGCTCCACGATCTCGATCTATTCAAGCTTTCTTGGATCGTGATGCTCCACATTTCCAAGGTTATCCGAAGCAATTTTGGTTCTTCGTGAGGGTCTTCCCGGAATTGCCGGCTTGGAAATACAATCAGCTAAGTTCTCTTCATTTTTATTTCTGTACAACTTGAGGACAAGTTGCAATCTAAGTGTGGGGGAGGGGTTAGGTATCTACGTTCATTTGCTTAATTAGTTGTATTTCTATGAAAAGTGCTAAATTTTTAAAAATTTTTTGTTTTGTCCCGAGTGAACAAATGCATATCTTTGTTTGAGTTCTTATATCATTGATGCTTTATTTTGCATATTTAGTAAATTTAGATGTTTCACCCCCCATATTTTTCACGAGCCATAGTGAATGATGAGCTAAAATATAAAGTTATACCCCTTTTGGATTAGTGATTTTTTGTTTTCTTATAAGTCATGTGCTTAGTGCTACGTATATATCTTGAGATTTATGATAGTGTGTATTTAGATCCGGAGTATGTTATACTGTGAATATCTTAGGTTTGAATGTGATAAGTAACACGTAACTTATTGTCAAATGAAGAAGTTGAAAAATATATGAATTAATTTGGGTGTGTCGAAAGCTGGTCGATGATTTGAGTGCGGTAGGGTATACCACGTATGTCCTATACCACTATGATGACTAAAAGCTCACGACAGTCAGAAAAAGCTGCCTTATGATTGGAGTAAGGTAGGGTATATCACGAATATCCTATTCTGCTATGACAGGGCAAGAGCTCATTCTGATGTGTGTTTAAATGTGAAATAGTTAAATCAACTTGAATAAGAATTGGTATGAATTGAATAAGTATAAGACTAAGTTATCGTCTATCTTATCCCCAGTATAAACTGATAGATATGTTGTAGGGATTATCCTCTGAGTATTTCAGAAAGGTCCTAGATGCCTTCTATCATTCTTTTCGGGGTATTTTACGTTTGTAGGGTGCATCTTATAAGTGTCATTTATTGCTAGTCTACGAGAGGGTATTAGCTAGTTTTGCTTGAATCAATTTCAAGTGTGGATTTAGTGGAAATTTATTATGGCTATGCACACACACTTGGGTGAACCTCTAAACTATTGAATATGCTTTATGGTTGCATAAATGTTTATTTGTCTCGAGCTATGATTATGTTTTGTTTTGCTCGGGACGAGCAAAAGCTAAGTGTGGGGGAGTTGTTAAGGGTGATTTTATACGTTTTATAAGGATATGTTTTATATCAATTTCCCCTATATCTGGATGTTTTTCATAGAAATCGAGCTCTATATTGAATTATTGAGTAAATGGTGTTTTCAATAGTTAAATTGCGAAACGTAACGAATTAGGTGCTTAAATGGTGATTTTATATGATTCTGGAATTGTGTTACGCTTTGGTATGTTTTCCCTTAATTGTAGATACTCATTGATGATGGAAAAAATGATTTGAGAGAGCCAAATTCGAAGTTGGAAAGGAATCAATCACATTTATGGAAGAATAGAAGATTTAAGGAAAGAAATCAAGTGATTGATCCAGCTGGACGAGCGTCTGAAGCAGTCCAAGATCTACAGACGGGCGTCCAAGCGCCGCCATGCTGAAACCGACTTAAACTTCTATTTAAGCAGCAGCGCCCCAAACCCTAAATCATACCTTTTCACACACAATTTTCACATCAGAAATTTCTAAGAGAGCAGCCGCATCTTGGGAGCTTTCAAGGCCGGTCACCCGAGCCTTGTGCTCGGGTGATCCGAGGTTAGATTAGGATAGTTTTTTCGTTTTCAATTCATGGATCAGCCATTGTATAAACTATGTGAGTTCATCTTTTTGATTTATTCAAGCTTCGTTTATCTTCATGATTTTTGATTTATTTTGTATCGTTCTATGATTATGATGCTATTGTGTGAACTCATATCGAGAGATTTGTTTACTAATTGATATGTTTACAACATACGGAAGTTGCGTAAACTAGATCACCATAGAAAGATAGGATCTTTAATCGTTAATTCGTGACAAATTAATGGATTAATTATCTAGGTTGTTAGATTCTAAAATACGAGAGTTAACCTGAATCTACACCTTCGTTTTGTATGGAAATTGGTCTCAACATTCGGAAGAGGAGAGATCGGTAATTGAATTCACTAAGTGTTTAGGGTCAAATTGTAGTGTTTTTAAGGGTATATTTCACCTCAATTTCCCCCATATACGTACGATTTTCATAGAATTCGAGGTTTATAGTGAAATATTGAGTGAATGGTGATTTAAAGAGTTAAATATGAAAACGTATCAATTTATACGATTATTTGATTTTTTATATGGTTTTGGATATTGTTACGTTTTTGTGGTGTTTGGATGCAATGTAGATACATGTTTTTGACTTGGAAGAGGATAAAGAGGGAGATAAAGCTTGGAATGAAGCTTTCAAGCAGCCGAACTTCCGATGCAGTTCTTGATATGATATAAAGTGATTTGACTCTCGACCTCAAGAGAAGAGTTGTAGGGCTTGAAGAGAGGATTCTACAGGATCTTGAATCACTTCATTCCGACTTACGAGGCCCGAGATATGAGCGTTACAAGTTTGGATAATGATGCTTTGTGGTATTGGAAAATCCCGAAAACGACTCGTAATACGACGGGCTAATCAAAAAGGCGTTTTCTGAAGAAGAGTCCTTAATGAAAGTTGTAGAGTTTTCCGAGATCTTAATTATGACATTCAGATCATAATTTTTGGAGGTCTACAACTCAAGATATGAATTTCAGAAGTTGCAGAGCAGAAATTCAAAGAAGTTAAGTTGCAGCAACATCTTCAAACGAGCGTTCATGGTGTTAAACGTGCGTCCAGGGAGCTGATTCTTGTACAGAGTCTTCAGAACTTGTCCAAACGAGCGTTCAGCAGCGTCCGACCCATTGCCGACTTAAACTACAATCATGCACAGCCGACATAATGCAAACCCTAATAAAAAGGATTATCACAGCCGCAAAAATAAAGAAGCAGCCGCCTTTAATTCATATATATATGCGCATGCACTAAACATATAATCCCATAATTCATACAAAATTATTCCAGCGGCCAAAGCAACACAGCAGCGGCAGTCTTGAGAGTTTCAAGGCCGGTCACCCGAGCCTTGTGCTCGGGTGATCCGGGGTTAGATTAGGATTTTATTTTGTTCGTTTTTCTCCTTTCTTGTGCGTCCATGGTGATGGTTTAAAACAACTAACTTAGCAATCAACGATTTATACTAATGATTCGATTTATCAAGTAATTAAAACAACGGAAAGGCAACGGGAATCCACCGATCAATCAACCCAACCCCAACTAGACGGCAAGTTAAAGATATAATTTTTAGTAATGATCTACTCACGAATTCGATTAAATTTCTCTAAACGAATTCTAGGGTTTCGTTCTCTTTTTCAAGTAAAACAAAACGACATGCAAAACACGATCACGAGATTATTTCTAATACTCTTACTCAATTAACTATACGATCTCTCGAATTATAATTAATCGCATCAATTAAAAAGATCACAACTTGAACAACATTTTCATATAAATTCAAAGCATAAAAGATGGTTTCATCGATCTCTCGATTCAAATAAAACATAAACGATAAATAACAAATTCTAATTGATGAAAAACGATAACTTTACTCCCTAAAAGTACGGCTAAAAATCTCTCTAGTTGGTGTTGATGTTGATCGGTTTCATCCGTTGTCCCACCGCGATGTGCTTAGCCAACAATCATGTTGATGAACATGATCATTGGGATGGAGAGATTCATCTTTGAATCTCCTCTTTTGAATGATGCGGTTCTTGCTCTTTTCTTATGTATGGAATGGCTGTATTAGGGTTATCATGCGGCCTGTATTTATAGATGGATAGGTCGGTTCTTTGAGGCGGTGCACTCCGGACGCTAGTTTATAAATCGAATGCTAGTTCACTCCATGGACTCAAACTTCTAAAATTCATATCTTGAGTTGTAGACCTCAAAAAATTATGATCCGAATGTCATAAAAAAGCTCTCGGAAAACTCTACAACTTTCATTAAGGACTTTTCTTCAGAAAACGCCTTTTTGATTAGCCCGTCGTATTACGAGTCGTTTTCGGGATTTTCCACTTACCCAAATTGATTAGCCACTTGATCACCATTTGAGTTGTACAAGTCCGATTGACGTAATTCAAAGTGCGTTGGAAAGCTCTTTCAAAGATCTACAGTTTTAATGAAGAAGTCCTCCCCTGAAAATGCCTCTAATTTGGGTCAAATCTCCGTCGAAAATATGTAACGATTTAAGTACTTAGGAAAATTTGCTCCGTTGAACTCGTAAACTTGTGGCATCTTCTTCTAACCCTCTAAACACCTCTTTTAGACCGAAGATATGCATCTACAAGATATCCAAAATATTGCAAAGTGTAACAACATCCAAATAAACATAAAACCAACGATAAAAACACATAAATCAGCCACTTTTGCAATTTATTATCTTTAAACATCATTTGCTCAGTTTATCCTTTTGGCGAGTGATTTTCTATAAAAATCACTAAAACATGGAAGTTAATGTTACGAAATAACTCGATAAAAAACCGTAAAATTAGTCGTAAACAACTCCCCCACATTTAAACTTTTGTTCGTCCCGAACAAAACAATCAAAACTAGCTCACTTTATATGCAATCCAAATAGATCCCCAACTCATGTAACCAAAGATACAACAACTATAGCAAATAATACCAACATAGAGATAGATTCGGTGTATGTGTGACAAGCCCTTTTCAATCTCCACAATCCTTTCAAACAACTATCTTTTCAAACAATTTAATGACTATCCTAGGTATAGACAGTAATTGCTCCACACAAAGTCTTCCCGAGCACTCAGTAGGATAATCCCTACAGCATATCGTTCAGTTTATACTAGGTATGAGATTAACGATAACCAAGTCTTTAATTTAATTTTTATACGCAAATTAGAATGAGCTCGTACCCGTCATAGTAGAATAGGATGTTTCGTGATAACACCCTACCTTACTCAAATCATAAGGTAGCTTCTTCTAACTGTCGTGAGCTTTTAGTCATCATAGTGGTATAGGACATTTCGAGATAATACCCTACCTCACTCCAATCATCGACTAGCTTCCGACATACCATTTAATCATGTGATTACTTAGAGATTTACGGTGGAGTGGTAAAAATTATTTTTCTAGTAAACACGGACCACCGAGCATAACACCTCAAGTAAACAATTTATTACTATTTCAAAGACTTAATCACGTTTCACTTATCACATTCATACTTTCAGATATTCACAGTACGCGTTCCGAACTTAGGTATCACTTCACTGTTACTATTAAGAACAAATCTCTCTAAGATAAATCACTAAAATAGTGAAAGGATACAGCTCAAAAGTTCTTGCTTCAATATCAAAGGCTTTCGTGAGTGTAAAATGAATACTATCTCAAATCAGTAAAAACATGCTATAACAGTAAACTAACTAACGAACATGATAATGACTGAAGCGATCAAACATGGAACGAACCATAATCCACCATCCCGCAACCCTTAATTTCTTCCCTAGATTATCTTATAGTGATTTAATTCAAGTTGTGGTTCACCTCTCATAAGTATGAATTCCTACTTTCGTAGATGAATTCGCCTATCAATCTCTATCTTTCGATTTACGGAGATTAACGCATCATAAAATAAACCAATGTGCAAGATTTATCAGATCTAATAACCTAGACATTCAACCTATCAACTTTCGTTTGACATAGATCAAAACATCTATTCTTTCCTATGGTGATCTAAGGTTTACACCGACTTTCGTCCTACGGTAAACATCAATCGCAAACATCTTTCGATATAAATTTGCAATAACAAATAATCATAGAAAAGATACGAACTTTAAATTGAACTTACAAAATAATCCAAAGAAAGAAATAAAACGCTATTTGGAAAAATCTTACATGTTTGATCCAAACTTACGGCTTCAAACCATCACCATGGACGCACAAGAAAGGAGAAAAACGAACAAAATAAAATCCTAATCTAGCCCCGGATCACCCGAGCACAAGGCTCGGGTGACCGGCCTTGAAACTCTCAAGGCGCATTTCTTTGTGTTGCTTTGGCCATTGGAATAATTTTGTATGAATTATGGGATTATATGTTTAGTGCATGCGCATATATATATGAATTAAAGGCGGTCGCTTCTTTATTTTTGCGGTTTGTGATAATCCTTTTTATTAGGGTTTGCATTATGTCGGTGTGCATGATTGTAGTTTAAGTCGGCAATGGGTCGGACGCTTTGAACGCTCGTTTGGACAAGTTACGAAGACTCTGTACAAGAATCAGCTCCCTGGACGCACGTTTAACACCATGAACGCTCGTTTGAAGATGTTGCTGCAACTTAACTTCTTTGAATTTCTGCTCTGCAACTTCTGAAATTCATATCTTGAGTTGTAGACCTCCAAAAATTATGATCCGAATGTCATAATTAAGCTCTCGGAAAACTCTACAACTTTCATTAAGGACTCTTCTTCAGAAAACGCCTTTTTGATTAGCCCGTCGTATTACGAGTCGTTTTCGGGATTTTCCAATACCACAGCATCATTATCCAAACTTGTAACGCTCATATCTCGGGCCTCGTAAGTCGTAATGAAGTGATTCAAGATCCTGTAGAATCCTCTCTTCAAGCCCTACAACTCTTCTCTTGAGGTCGAGAGTCAAATCACTTTATATCATATCAAGAACTGCATCGGAAGTTCGGCTGCTTGAAAGCTTCATTCCAAGTTTTATCTCCCTCTTTATCCTCTTCCAAGTCAAAAACATGTATCTACATTGCATCCAAACACCACAAAAACGTAACAATATCCAAAACCATATAAAAGATCAAATAATCGTATAAATTGATACGTTTTCATATTTAACTCTTTAAATCACCATTCACTCAATATTTCACTATAAACCTCGAATTCTATGAAAATCGTACGTATATGGGGGAAATTGAGGTGAAATATACCCTTAAAAACACTACAATTTGACCCTAAACAACACCCCCACACTTATCTTTTTGCTCGTCCTTGAGTAAAACAAAACATAAACATACTATCAAGAATCCACATAACCTGACACGAGATATAGTCAAAATCATGACAAGCTAGTATTCAGCAAATCGACCTCACTCGGTGATGTGTGTGCAGAACCTACTAAACTTCCACCGATCCTCTCTCGATATAATACATCAAGCACTAACAGTTATCCGGTCAACTAAACGAAAACTTCATTCTATCTACAGCACTTACCTAACAAAAACTAATTACCAAGAACATTGTAACCAACTCACAATTAAACTCCTTTACTTAGTGCCAAGAAAATACCTCTCGGGTCTCTACTGGGTTTAGATCAACTTGACTTAAAGTTCCAAAAAGCGTACATCTATATTTTATTATTCCTATCGTCGCGTCTCAAAAGTATAACACTCTCCCCTACATTAGAAGCAGTCACCCTGAGATCACTCAATCCCTTACCGTCCAAGGTAAACCACACTCCCCATTTGGGGCAGTATCCAAATGGACTCGAGGTGATAATTACAAACAAAATTCCCGCAAAGAAATTTTATTCATTTATTATTATTCATATGTATATATATATTTAAATCTCCTTGGAAACTCTCGGTCAAATATATTTCTAACACATTCAAGACTCTTAAAGTTTTCAAGAACACTAAGGTACTGAGATTCTAACTGTGAGTATAGTACGAATTCTTAACTTTCATCAATGCTAAGTAAGTGTTATACGTATCAAGAATTAACTTTCCTTTAACTAACCGGAAACTATTCTATATTTGGCTCTTCATCTAATAGGTTCGTGAAATGAAGTTCAAGTGAGTATCGAATTACCAAATCTATGCTTAAACATGATATGACTACTGATAACAACTAAAGGTGACAGATTATAAACCTAGCATGCGGTTGAAATGTTACTCGGGACTAAACAAAAATTTTTGGAAAATTAAGCACTTTTCATAGAAATACTACAGTATAAGCAAATGAATGTAGATACACATAACCAACTATTCCCTCCCCCACACTTAAATTACAACATGTCCTCATGTTGTGCAGAAAAGAAATAAAAGGTAAGAGTACTTAGCTGATTGGATTTCGAAAGTGGCAGTTCTGGAAGTGTCAGCTGTCCAAATCCAGAAATGCCTGACGAACTCAGTAGACTGTGGACCATCCACCGGAAAACTGATATCGTCTAAAGGTCACAAACGCTATCGAATCTATCCTGCACACTTGACAAACATGAAATACCTCGGGGATAGGGGGAAGATAACATATAAAGCACAGGAAAAGAAAGGTTATAGAGATTTTTCAAATTAAGCTCAAATAAAGATGGAAAATATACATGAAATATTACACAACAGTAGGCTAGGTGCAACTACATGAAAATATACTACAATGCAGCCTACATGATATGCAATCCTAAAAATAAAAAATAAATAAAAAATGAATTCTGACAGGCTCAGGCTGAGCAGGTTTCGAGGACAACCCTACAGTGACTACGGCCTATGCAGAAACTAAATTAAAGAAAACGAGGTAGTATTACGGAAACCGACAGTTAACTACGCTCAAGAAAAAGAAAAATAGAAAAACAATGCAACTAGATGATATGCAACTAAATGATATGCAATTATATGATATGCAAAAATAAAAGAAAATAAAAGAAAGAAAACTAGCCCACTAATTAGCAACACGACATGTATATAATAAACGTCTACCAAATAATGACAGGTTACGATAAACGACAGTACTGTTCATTACATGCAGTGTAGACGCGCCTTAAGACTTATCAAAAGGGATAGCATTATGGAAACCAACAGTTAGCTATACTAAACGAATATAACTCATATGGCTATGCAGACGTAGCATACGGAAAACCGACAGTAGCTACCCACATGAATTACAAAACAAAAAGGAAGCTCATAAATCTTAAGGTCTACAAGATTCATCACAAGATACGTAGCATACGGGAACCGACATTAGCTACTAATTAACTATAAGAACGATTATAGCTTACGAGAACCGACGATCACTATAACATGCTTGGACGAATCATGTATATAAAAATTAATCGGTTATTTAACATGGATTCATAGATGGAAAGGTAAAAACTTATAAGTTCGGGACATCTATGTAAACATCAATTAGCCACGAAGCTCATATGAAAACATCCAAATCAAATAAAAGCATTAAGAATGAGATCAAGAAAAACCTGGACCATGAAGCGGCGTTCAAAGCAAAACGAAGGGCGTTCACCGCAATTCGGCCCCGGACGAGCGTTCATCAAAACAAACGCTCGTCCGCTTGAAAACCGACCGGACGGGCGTTCGAAAGTATAGACGCTCGTACGGTCCTCTAAATCGAACGGGATTGAAAATATTTGAACGGACGAGCGTCCAATACTTCCCAACGCTCGTTCACCTGCGGATGAAGAAGCGGACGGGCGTCCAACGGAACGGACGCTCGTCCATACAACAAGAATGCACGGACGGCGGGAAAAACACAAAGCAAAACCCTAAATACTTATGAACACAACACAAGAACACGAGATCACAAAGACACGGCGGCCTTATCAAATTAAGCACATGGGTTAGACTAGGTAACACATAAACATATAAACTTCACGTAAAACAAGTTGAGTAAAAAACTTTTGCACATTCTTAACCTAACGGTCATCGAAACACGGCAAAATAAAAACTCTCAACCTATTAAACGCTACTTTTATTAAAAACAAAAATAAAACGTAACAAAATCGAGAACTAACAAAACTAGATTCAACCACCTGTTTTTGTAATAATGGCTGCCGAAGATAGACGTACGTTGGCAGACTACGCCATGCCTGGCGCGGTCACAGTCAACCCGGCTATTGTTATCCCAGCCATTACTGCACAGACTTTCGAGTTAAGACCGGGACTCATTCAGATGATGCAGCATGCATCAATGTTTCACGGGTCCCCTTTCGAAAATCCTCACACACACGTACACACATTTACGGAGATATGTGGTACGACACGCATTCAAGGTGTGAGTGAGGATGCGATTAAACTTACTTGTTTCCGTTCTCTTTGAAGGGAGAAGCTAAAGAGTGGTATAGCTCTCTCCCGCAGAATCCATTACCACTTGGGCTGCATTGGAAAAAGAATTTTTAAGCCAATACTTTCCACCGCCAAGACGGCCCGGTGTTTAAGGGAAATATACAATTTTTATCAAACGGAAACGAGAATCATTCTTTGAGGCATGGAAGAGATTTAAGGCTCTTCTTCGTAAATGCCCCCACCATGGGTTAGACTTGCGAGAGGCAAGTCAATACTTTTTTCGGTGGGTTGACCGAGCTCACCAAGGGCATGGTCAATAGTTCATCGAGTGGGGCATTCCCGAGGAAAACGCCTCAAGAGGGGTGGGCATTGTTCGAAGACATTGCCAAATATAATTATACCCCTCCTTTCAAGTCGTTCGGGCACCACCTCCTCCTCCAGGATCGAGGAGGTGAAAATGCAAAATGAAATCGCCATGCCGAAAAGCGGTGGCTACATCTCACGACATCTCCAAATCGGAGTTATCGGACTCCTTCATTTCTACGAACTCTCAAGTTCGCACCGCGAGAATTGCTCTCGGACCGGCCATATGGTTGGCCGGTGTCAATTTAATTCCCCGTTCCTTATCAAGTCAATGCCGTCCCGAGAATCATGGACGGTATAATCAAGTCGCATGCCAAGTACGTGACGATATGGGGCACATCGCTCGTTTTCGTCCTATGATTGGACGAACGCAGAGATCAATGCCTTCAATGGCCGGCCGAATCGAGAGGTTTGGAAATCAATTCTCGGCCGGGGCAATTTTCAAAATCGGGGTTTCCGTCAAAGCTTCAATCAAAACTCGAATCTCAATCGAAACCCTAATTTTAATCGAACCCGAGCTTGAATTCCTCCAATCTAAATCAAGGGTTAAATCAAAGTTGGCCTAACAATCCAAATCCCGCATTTCAAAGTCGGTCTAGCCAACCTTTCTCTCAAAACATTCGAACTCTCAAGGCCCTCTCGCGTCGATGATCTTGAAGCTAGATTGGACTCTATCGAAGGGACCGAAGGAGCGAACAATAACTTCCGGAGGGAGCAAAATAATAATATCCAAATGTTGATGAGCACAATCAAGAACCTTGAGAAGCGGATGGGCGACCGGCAAGCTTAGACCATCGGGCGGTTGCCCGATTTTATAGAGAAAAATCCGAAGGGTGGCCTAGTAGCCCAAAGCGATTTCAATTGTGGCCAAAGCACCGACCTAGTTCCTTCGATTCCTTATGGCATGCCGAGAGGCCGGTGCAATGAATCTTAGAAGCGGTACTCAAGCGAGTGGTCCCTCTCACCGGGGAAACCACTAGCCCCTCCCGCCGGTGATAAGGCGGGAGGGGAAGTTGAGCATCTACGTTCCCCCGTTCGCAAGAAAAGACTCGGTGGCGATCCCCCGAGAGGTGAAGAAGTTGTAAGTCCTCGGTGGTTGTTCCCCGAGGAATGAAGAATCAAGTGAAAGTCGGGAGGGTGATCCCACGACTAATAAAAAGTCCGAAAAAGTTGTAAGGTGGAAGGACATGGAAGACAAAGGCGTCGGTGCTTCCTCAAACAAAGTATTTTCGAGAGTGAGTTGAAGAAGCTTCCATTCCCACCTAGGAGAAGCAACATTCCCTTGAGTGAAGTTAAGAAATATGAAAAAGTGCTTAATTTTTGAAAAATACTCGGGTTAATCTTCCATTATCCGAAGTTTTGGTTGAGATGCCTAAGTATACTAAATTCATCAAGGATGTTGTTTCTTCGAAGAAGAAGTTAGCGAGAAATGGATCGGGCAATTGGTGAGGATTGTTCAATGATCAATTATCCGGACTTACCAATCAAAAGAGGTGACCCCGGAAAATTCGTGCTCACATTGCGGATGGGAGGCTTAGTCTTTCCAAATTCTTTATGTGACTTGGGTGCATCCATCGACCGATGCCATTGTACGTGTGTGAGCAATTTGGGTTTACAAAGTCTTCTAGAACCCACTTCCATGAACCTTCGGTTCGCCGATAGATCTTCTAAGAAAGCTTCAGGGATTCTGAAAGACATTTTAGTCCAGATCGATAGATTTACCTTTCCTGTTGATTGGTACGTTTTAGATATGGGAAAAGATGAGAAAGTCCCCCTGATTCTTGGGAGACCTTTCCTATCCACAGCTAGAGCCCTCATCGATTGCGATGGTGGGCAAGTAACTATTCGAGTTGGTGACCAAGAGGTGAGCTATAGTGTCTCTAAATCTATTCAAGTACCCTCTCGGTTCTCCAACCGGCTTTTCCATTGAGGACTCATTTCATGACTTCAATGACTGTATGGACGAGCAAGTCAAGGGCCGTGGAAGCGGAATATGAGCGATTGATCGATAATCCGAATAGCCATGGTGTGGTTAATCTAGATCAATTAGCGGTGACTTTGAGGAAGAATTGTTAGAAGGAGAAGCTTTGGCGGTGGGACCACGAGTAAACTTAGTGATATCGAGTTGAAAAGTGGAGATCTCAAGTCAAGTTTAGAAGATCCCCCTACAGATTTAGTCTTTGAAGCCGTTGTTTGTTTAGGGTCAAATTATAGTGATTTTCACATATGTTTTATATATCAATTTCCCTCATATTTGGATTATTTTCATAGGAATCGAGCTTATAATTGATTAATTGAGTAAATGAGGTTTTTAATGGTTAAATATGAAAATGTAACAAATTATGTGCTTAAAGTATGATTTTATGTTATTTTGGAATTGTGTTATGTTTTGGTATGTTTTCCTATTGTTGTAGATACTCAATTATGTTGGAAAAGGTGATCCTAAAGAGCTAATTTCGAGATAATAGAGGATCAATCAAGTTTATGGAAGATAGGAAGAGATAAGGAAAGAAATCAATCAAGATAAAGATGGAAAAATCAATAAATTCGATGTCAAGGCTAAGTGGACGAGCGTCCATTATAAGCGAGACGAGCGTCCGGATTCAAACGCACGTTTGAGAAGCGGAACCGGCGTTCGAGAGGTGTATTTTACATTCGAGAGAGTTTGGACGTGAAGTGAACGAACGTACGGCACAAGTTCAAGGCGAAGGAACGAACGTACGAGATGCTTGGACGAGCGTCCGGAGGAAGAAAATCGGGATTCCGGGTAGCGCTGAACTTCCAACGCAGTTCTTGATATGATAACAACCGATTTGACTCTGGACCTCAAGAGAAGAGTTGTAGGGCTTGAAGAGAGGATTCTACAGGATTTTGAATCACTCCATTCCGACTTACGAGGCCCGAGATATGAGCGTTACAAGTTCAGAATCTGTTCCGGGAGAGGCTGGACGGGCGTCCGACATTATGGACGGGCGTCCGGCACCGTTCTTGTAGCAACCGACTTGATTTTCCTATTTAAACAGCTGCGCCCCAACCCTATTTTACATCAGATTTTTCATACGAAAATTACACGGAAGCGACGGCCGCTCCTTCTTGGTTTTGAGGTCGGTCACCCGAGCCTTGTGCTCGGGTGAACCGAGGTTAGATTAGGATCGTTTTTATTTTGTTTTTCATCCATGGAGTTCATCCAATGTATTAAACTATGTGAGTTCGTTTTCTTTCAATTTATTCAATCCTTTTTATTTCCATGATCTTGATTTATTTTGTATCTTTCTTTGTGCTTATGATGCCGTGAGAATAGATTGGAAAATTAGTTCTCTATTGATAGTTACAACATACGGAAGTTGCGTAACGTTAGATCACCATAGAAAGATAGGATCTTTAATCATTAATGATGACAAATTAATTGGTTAGATTTCTAGGTTGTTAGATTCGATTATACGAGAGTAACTTGAATCTACACCGAGTTTTGTATTGAAAATCGGTCTCAACATTCGGAAGATGAGAGATTGATAAATTGGATTTACTAAGGAATTAGGAATCCGTAGCTTGAGAAATAAATTCACTAAGGAATTAGGGGTTTATGTCTCGTGAAAAGGTGAAACCACAACTTGAATTAAAATCATGAATTGAACTAGGATTGAGATCACATAGGTTTGTATATTGGTTGTTTCCATGTCCCTTAGTTTAGATTGTTTATTTTGTTTCCTAGGTTAGATTTATTTTGATTGTTCTTTATGTTTTTATGTTTTTATGTTTTTGCTTTTCGTTTTTAGAGTAGCAATTGGTAGGATTAATAAGATTAGATTGAACATACCTTTTCCACGAGGATCGACCCCTTACTCATTACGCTTTACTAGCAACAACCCGATGTTTTGGTCGGTTAGGAGTTAGTTTTGCATGGTAGTTAGGGTTATAAATTTTCTTTTGTTTTATTGATGCAAAATCTCCCCAACAAAAGTGGCGCCGTTGCCGGGGAATAGGTGTTTTGTTGAATCTAGTTTTGTTAGTTTTTCGATTTTGTTACGTTTTATTTTTGTATTTTTCAATAAAAGTAGCGTATACCAAGTTGAGAGTTTTTATTTTGCCGTGTTTCGATGACCGTTAGGTTAAGAATGTGCAAAAGTTTTTTACTCAACTTGTTTTACGTGAAGTTTATATGTTTATGTGTTACCTAGTCTAACCCCTGTGCTTAATTTGATAAATTTCTTTGTCTTTGTGATACGTATTCTTGTGTTGTGTTCATAAGTATTTAAGGTTTTCTTTGTGTTTTTCTGTTGTCTGTGCATTCTCGTTGTATGGACGAGCGTTCAAGTTAGTGAACGCCCGTCCGATTCTTTTTGCGAGGTAAACGAGCGTTTGAAAGTATTGGACGTTCGTCCGTTCAAATATTTTCGACTACGATTACGGTTTAAAGGACCAGACGAGCGTCTATACTTTCTGAACGCCCGTCCGGTCGGTTTTCAAGGCAGACGAGCGTTTGTTTTGATGAACGTTCGTCCGGGGCTGAATTGCAGGTGAACGCCCGTCTGTTTTGCTAAACGCCAGTTCATGGTCCAGGTTCTTCTTGATCTTGTTTTAATGCTTTTATTTAACTTGGATTGCTTTCATTCGAGCTTCTGTGGCTAGTAATATTACATAGATGTCCACGAACCTACATATTTTATATTTTTCCATCTATGAATCCATGTTAGATAATTGATTCATTTCTTATACTTGATTCATGCATGCTATAGTAACTGTCGGTTCTCGTATGCTATAGTTGTTTTATTAATGTTAGTGTAGCTAATGTCGTTTACGTAGGCTGCATATCTTGTCATGAATCTTATTAGCGTTAAGACTTACGTGCTTCCTTTGTTTTTATAGTTCATATGGGTAGCTACTTGTCGGTTTTCCGTATGCTACAACTCGGACCATATGAGTTATATCTTTTTAGTATAGACAGCTGTTGGTTTCCATAAGTCTATCACTTTAGATAAGTCTTAAGGCGCGTCGGCACTAGTGACGGACTTGTCGTTTATCGTAACTTTGTCATTATGTGGTAGACGTTTATTATATACATGTCATCTTGCAAATGAGTGGGCTAGTTTTCTTTCTTTTATTTTCTTTTATTTTTGCATATCATTTAGATGCATATCATTTAGTTGCATGTCATCTAGTTGCATTGTTTCTTTCTTTTATTTTTCTTGAGTGTAGTTAGCTGTCGGTTTCCGTAATACTACCTCGTTTTTTTTCATGATGGTTCTTGTTGGTTTTCCATATGCCATCATTATTATTATTGCATATCATGTATTTTGCATTGTATTGCATTTTCATATAGTTGCACCTAGCCTACGAGTTTGTGATAATTTCATGTGTATGTTTCCATCTTTATGTGAGCATAATTTGAATATCTCTATAAATTCTTTTCCTTATGTGCTTTATTTGTATAAGTCTAATCTTTTCCCCGTAGACTCTTTTTGCCTTTGATCAAGTACGCGGGATATTTTTGATAGCTATTGTGCACTTTCACGATGAATTCGGTTGTCTGTGATGCTTCACGATCTCTGCGAGCTATGTAGCGATTTTGGGTTTCTAAGGGTTTTCCGGAATTGCAAGCATCCAATCGGCTAAGTTCTCTATTAGTTTTATTTACGCATAACTTGAGGACAAGTTGCAATCTAAGTGTGGGGGAGGGGATAGATGATTTATGTATCTACTTTCATTTGCTCATATTAGTTATAATTTTCTAATTTTCTATGAAAAGTGCTTAAATTTTCAATTTTTGTCCCGAGTAACATTTCAACGGCATGCTAGTTTTATAATCGGCACCTTTAGTTGTTATCGGTAGTCATATCATGTTCGAGAATAGGTTTAGTAAGTCGATACTCAATTGAATTCCATTTCACGAACCTATTAGATGAAGAGCCAAATATAGAATAGTCTCCGGTTAGTTAAAGGAAAGTTAATTCTTGATACGAGATAACACTTATTTAGCATTAATGAAAGTTAAGAACTTGTGCTATACTCACGAGTTAGAATCTCGGTACCTTAGTGTTCTTGAGAACTTTGAGAGTCTTGAATGTGTTAGAAATATATTTGACCGAGAGTTTCCAAAGAGTTTGAAAAATATAAAAATATATATATCTATAAATAATAAATGAATAAAATTTCTTTGCGGGAATTTTGTTTATATCTATCACCTCGAGTCCATTTGGATACGCCCCGATTGGGGAGTGTGGTTTACCTTGGACGGTATGGGTTCGAGTGATCTCGGGGTGCTTGCCTCTAATGTAGGGGAGTGTGTTATACTTTTGAGACGCGACGATAGGAAATATAAAATATACGTTTTTTTTTGGAATTCTAAGTCAAGTTGATCTAAACCCGAGTAGAGACCCGAGAGGTATTTTCTTGGTACTAAGCAAAGGAATCTAGTTGTGAGTTAGTTACTATGTTCTTGGTAATTAGTTTTTGTTAGGTAAGTCTTGTAGATAGAATGAAGTTTTCGTTTAGTTGACCGGATAAGCGTTAGTGCTTGATGTATTATATCAAGAGAGGATCGGTGGAAGTTTAGTAGGTTACGCACACACATCACCGAGTGAGGTCGATTTGCTTGAATACTAGCTTGTCATGATTTTGACTATATCTCGTATCGGGTTATGTGGATTCTTGATGGTATGTTCTTGTTTTGTTTTACTCGAGGACGAGCAAAAGTTTAAGTGTGGGGGTGTTGTTTAGGGTCAAATTATAGTGATTTTCACATATGTTTTATATATCAATTTCCCTCATATTTGGATTATTTTCATAGGAATCGAGCTTATAATTGATTAATTGAGTAAATGAGGTTTTTAATGGTTAAATATGAAAATGTAACAAATTATGTGCTTAAAGTATGATTTTATGTTATTTTGGAATTGTGTTATGTTTTGGTATGTTTTCCTATTGTTGTAGATACTCAATTATGTTGGAAAAGGTGATCCTAAAGAGCTAATTTCGAGATAATAGAGGATCAATCAAGTTTATGGAAGATAGGAAGAGATAAGGAAAGAAATCAATCAAGATAAAGATGGAAAAATCAATAAATTCGATGTCAAGGCTAAGTGGACGAGCGTCCATTATAAGCGAGACGAGCGTCCGGATTCAAACGCACGTTTGAGAAGCGGAACCAGCGTTCGAGAGGTGTATTTTACATTCAGAGAGTTTGGACGTGAAGTGAACGAACGTACGGCACAAGTTCAAGGCTGAAGGAACGAACGTCGAGATGCGGACGAGCGTCCGGAGGAAGAAAATCAGATTCCGGGTAGCGCTGAACTTCCAACGCAGTTCTTGATATGATAACAACCGATTTGACTCTGGACCTCAAGAGAAGAGTTGTAGGGCTTGAAGAGAGGATTCTACAGGATTTTGAATCACTCCATTCCGACTTACGAGGCCCGAGATATGAGCGTTACAAGTTCAGAATCTGTTCCTGAGAGGCCGGACGGGCGTCCGACATTATGGACGGGCGTCCGGCACCGTTCTTGTAGCAACCGACTTGATTTTCCTATTTAAACAGCTGCGCCCCAACCCTATTTTACATCAGATTTTTCATACGAAAATTACACGGAAGCGACGGCCGCTCCTTCTTGGTTTGAGGTCGGTCACCCGAGCCTTGTGCTCGGGTGAACCGAGGTTAGATTAGGATCGTTTTTATTTTGTTTTTCATCCATGGAGTTCATCCAATGTATTAAACTATGTGAGTTCGTTTTCTTTCAATTTATTCAATCCTTTTTATTTCCATGATCTTGATTTATTTTGTATCTTTCTTTGTGCTTATGATGCCATGAGAATAGATTGGAAAATTAGTTCTCTATTGATAGTTACAACATACGGAAGTTGCGTAACGTTAGATCACCATAGAAAGATAGGATCTTTAATCATTAATGATGACAAATTAATTGGTTAGATTTCTAGGTTGTTAGATTCGATTATACGAGAGTAACTTGAATCTACACCGAGTTTTGTATTGAAAATCGGTCTCAACATTCGGAAGATGAGAGATTGATAAATTGGATTTACTAAGGAATTAGGAATCCGTAGCTTGAGAAATAAATTCACTAAGGAATTAGGGGTTTATGTCTCGTGAAAAGGTGAAACCACAACTTGAATTAAAATCATGAATTGAACTAGGATTGAGATCACATAGGTTTGTATATTGGTTGTTTCCATGTCCCTTAGTTTAGATTGTTTATTTTGTTTCCTAGGTTAGATTTATTTTGATTGTTCTTTATGTTTTTATGTTTTTATGTTTTTGCTTTTCGTTTTTAGAGTAGCAATTGGTAGGATTAATAAGATTAGATTGAACATACCTTTTCCACGAGGATCGACCCCTTACTCATTACGCTTTACTAGCAACAACCCGATGTTTTGGTCGGTTAGGAGTTAGTTTTGCATGGTAGTTAGGGTTATAAATTTTCTTTTGTTTTATTGATGCAAAATCTCCCCAACACTATCTACTCGCTCAAGGAAGACGTTGAGTTCAATTTCGATGAAAAGCGCAAGCAAGCGTTTGAGGAGCTCAAGAATCGGTTAATATCCGCTCCAATTCTTATTTCACCGACCGGAACTTACCCTTTGAGCTTATGTGTGACGCATCAAACTATGCGGTTGGTGCGTCTTAGGGCAAAAGCTTAATGGAAAGTTCCAACCTATCTATTATGCCGGTCACACACACCGAATCCTTCTCAAGTTAACTACACGACAACCGAAAAGGAATTATTAGCCGTAGTCTTTGCTATGGATAAGTTTCGTAGTTACTTGCCGGGTGCTCAAGTGATTGTGTGGACTGACCACGCTGCTTTGCGATATCTCATGACCAAAAAGGAAGCTAAACCGCGCTTACTGCGTTGGATACTGACCCTCCAAGAGTTTGACGTTCAAATCAAAGATAAGAAGGGCAGTGAGAACGTAGTGGCGGATCATGTTTCTAGGATGTTAAGTGAGGAAAAGGGTGATCCTGATGATATAGATCTTTACTTTCCTCTAGAAAACATCATGTTGATAGATGGCCGCGCTCCAGACGTTCCTTGGTACTCCTCCATTGTAAACTACCTTCATGCCCGTTATCTTGACCCTGAAATGTCTTATCAAGAGAAGAAGAAGTTCTTCTCTGATATGAAGTCTTTCGTTTGGGATGAACCTTACCTCTTCAAAATCTGTAAAGATGGTTTGCTAAGGAGGTGTGTTCCAGAATCCGAGCAACGGGATATTATCGAGCAGTGCCACAGTGGACCTACTGGTGGTCACTTTGGTCCGTGGAAAACCGTTGCCAAAATCTTCCAATCCGGTTTCTATTGGCCCACAATATTCAAAGACACAGAAGCTTTCTGTAAAGCTTGTGATCGGTGCCAAAGAACGGGAGCTTTGACAAGGCGGTTTGACATGCCGTTGAAACCCATCATTGAATGCGAAGTCTTCGATGTATGGGGAATTGACTTTATGGGTCCGTTTCCTTCTTCCTGTGGAAACAAATACATCTTAGTCTGCGTAGATTATGTATCGAAATGGGTGGAGGCAGTAGCCACTCCTCACAATGATCATAAAACGGTCATGAAATTTTTGAAGAAAAACATCTTTGTGAGGTTTGGATGTCCACGTGCCTTGATAAGTGATGAAGGGACACACTTTTGTAACCGACCTTTGGAGAAAGTCCTCGAGAAGTATGGTGTTCGCCATAAAATCGGCACACCGTATCATCCGATGACTAGTGGTCGAGTTGAGCAAAGCAACCGAGTCTTAAGAAAATCCTGGAGAAGACGGTGAATAGTCATAGAAAAGCGGAGTCCGAAGTTGGACGATGTACTTTGGGCATATAGGATCGCCTATAAGACCCCTATGGGTACATCGCCATATCAAATGGTTTACGGTAAGCCGTGCCATCCGCGTCGAGTTAGAGCACGGGGCGTATTGGGCTACGAAGTTTTTGAACTTCGATTCCCAATCTGTGGGAAACATCGATTGCGGCGGTTGCATGAATTTGGATGAATTTAGACTCCAGGCTTATGAAAGCGCCAGGATTAGTAAAGAGAAGATGAAACTACTCCATGACGCCAAGATAAAGAAGAGAGAATTCCAAGTCGGCGAGCAAGTTCTCTTATACAATTCTAGGTTACATTTGTTTCCTGGGAAGTTGAGAACGCGTTGGTCCGGTCCTTTCGAGATTCTCCAAATCATTCCTGGAGGCGTTCTAGAACTACGCGGTTATCCAGACCAACCGTTTCGAGTTAATGGTCAGAGGTGCAAGCACTACATTGGTGAACCTAAATAAAAACCTTTGATTGTTAAATTTCTCGATATTCTCGGATGTGGTGTTACAGAGGTCAATGAATTTGACAAGTTTTCATCCGATTTATTCTCCGAGAATGACGGTATTGGTTCATCAACAGAAGTCCTAGCAGGTAGTTGGGATATGGAGGAGTATGAAAAAGAGCAAAAGCTTAAACGTCATCAGAGGAATCAGAGAAGAAAGAAATCAGCCATGGGGAAGATTAAACGAGTTTGGAAGGCTATAAAAGATTTTACCCCATGTGTTAGGTCTTGTTTTCGCGGCCACACTATCGACCAAAGCTTACACGAGGTAATGGCTGGCAGAAAGGTTAAATGGCCTGATCCAGGCTGAGCTTCAAATGTGTCGAGCTAACGACAATAACCATTAGCGCTACTAGGAGGCATCCTAGATATCCCTTATTATATTAGTTTCTTTCTTTAGTTGTTTTTCGTTGTTTTAGTTCAGTTTTATTAGGATTGTGTTTGTTTTTGTCAGTCAGCCGTCCCAGTCCTATAAAGGGTCGAAGTGTTTTTTTGTATTGATTTCCTCTTATCTTTATCTTTATCGCTTTTGAGCGACATGATATAATCCCTTGTGTCCCCCGAGGTTTTTTTTCTTTGCTTTTCATGTGTGCAGGGTATTTGCATTAGCTTTTGTGAGTTTTCAGATGATATCAGTTTTACGGTGGATGGTCCACAGTCTACTGTTTTCATCGAGCCTTTTTGGATCTGGAGCATGCCCACTTCCCGAATTGCAACATTTGAACGACAATCAGCTAAGTTTCTTATCTTTTTACTTTCTGCACAACATGAGGACATGTTGTTATCTAAGTGTGGGGGAGGGGATTAGTCGATATGTATCTATACATTTGCTTACATGATATGATATCATTTCTATGCTAAAATGAGCTAAATTTTCAAAATTTTTGTTTTGTCTCGAGTAAGCAATGCACGTTTTTGTTCGGTTTGTTATATTCATCGATGTTGTATGCCGTATGTTCCGTAAGTTAGATGTTTCACCCGATATTATTTTTCACAAGCCATAGTAAATGATAAGCTATGTTATAAAGTTATACCCCTTTTGATTAGTGATGTTTGATTCCTTATAAGTCATGTGCTTAGTGCTAATGTTCATATCGTGAGACTTATGATAGTTTGTATTTAGTTCCAAGTATGATATCCGTGAATATCTAGAGGTTTGAATGTGATAAGTAATACGTAACTAATGTCATTTGAAAAAGTTAAGTTAATAGTTGATTAATAAGGGTGTGTCGAAAGCTAGTCGATGATTTGAGTGAGGTAGGGTGTACCACGTATGTCCTATACCACCATGATGACTAAAAGCTCACGACGATCGGGAAAAGTCGCTTTATGATTTGAGTAAGGTAGGGTATACCACGTATGTCCTATTCGCTATGACGAGCGATAGCTTATTCTGATGTGTGTTTAAATGTGAAATCAATTGAATCAACTTAAGAATTGTTATGAAAAGAAGGAAATGAGACTTAGTTATCGTTAATCTTATCCCCAGTATAAACCGATGGATATGCTGTAGGGATTATCCTCTAAGTATGTCGGAAAGGTCTTAAATGTTTTCTATCATCTTTTTCGGGATATGTTCCGTTTTGTAGGGTGCATCTTATAAGTATCTTTTATTACTAGTTTGAAGGGGGTATTAGCTAGTTTTGCTTGAAATATTCGAGTTTGGATTTAGTGGAAGTTTTCTATGGCTATGCACACACACTCGGGTGAACTTCTGATTTATTGAGTCTATGGTATATGTGTTGAGGTGTTTATATTCTTTCCGAGCCTTTATCTTGTTTTTGTTTTGCTCGGGACGAGCAAAGTTTAAGTGTGGGGGAGTTGTTAAGGGTGATTTTGTACGTTTTATAATGCTATATTTCATAATGATCTCCCCCTATATTTGTATATTTTGCATAGAAAACGAGTGTTTAAATGAGTTATTGAGCAAGTGAGGTTTTTATCGGTTTAATCGCAAAATTGGTGAATTTATGTGTTCTTAATATGAAATTATGATTATTTGAATTATATTACATTTTTGCAATCTTTTCTATGTGTTATAGGTGCAGTTATGTGGTTCAGATGCTGATAAAAAGTGATCAAAGTCGAGCTAAGTTCAATTGAGAAAGAGATAATGATAAAGTGGAATGAGGAAAGGAGATAAAGAAGGAAAAATCACATCAAACTGAACTTGAACGAGCGTTCATGCAGCGTTCAAGGATGAACCAGCGTTCCAGATGAAGAAATCAGTACAGAGTCTATGGACGGAGCATGGACGAGCGTTTGGAAGGAGTTCATGGCAGAGCGGACGAGCGTCCATTTTGGCGGACGAGCGTCCACATTGCCGACTTAGTAGCACCGACCTAAAACTCTATATAAGCAGCGGATTCCCTTCAACATAACACACAATTCGAACCCTAAAATTTTAGGAGCAGCTTGGCTGCGGTTCTTTACTACTTTTATCAAATTTTATGCCTTTAAATTCCTAGGTTAGATTAATTAATTCCATGTACTTTTTATTCAACAATTCGATGTGCAAAGGATGCTAGGAGGCTAAATCCTCCTTGAACGAGCGTTGTGAAGCCGTCCGTTTCAACGAGTTTGATCTCTAGTTCGTGATTATTTTGTGAGTGTCTATTAAAGTTGTTACTTTTATCATGTTTTTATATGTTGATTGCATGCTATATCGAAAGATCCGTGCCTTTGTTTATTGTTTGCTTGATGAAAGTCATGTTAACCTTAGAACACCATGATAAAAGTTTAGACCTTTAATCTAATCACAACGAAAGTTATTAGATTGAATCTCTAGATTAGAAATTGAAAGATTTCACGCCTAGGTTAGAAAGACTTAATCTTTAATCGAAAGATCGAAGATTAGAAAACGAACTTGTCTACGAAAGTAGGTGTTCATGCCTTAGATAGGTGAATCACAACTTGAGTAGAGATCACGAAATAATCCGAATTAGTATCAAACGTTGATAGGATAGGTGGAACAATTGCTTGTTCGTTCGTTAAAATTTGATTTAAATCACTTGACTCGAATTGCTTAGCTTAGTTTAGTTTATTTTATTTTTTCGCGACTTAGTTAGTTTTTATTGCTTTCAATCTTGCCAAGCATTGGATTCAATCCTCTGTCTAGTTCCTTTTATGCATATTTGTTTAAATTAGTTTTCTGTTTAGTTTAGATTCTCGTGACAATAGTTAGTTTAGGAATAAAAACTAGGATCCACAACCTCCGATTCCCTGAGATCGACTCCGGTATTAATCGCTATACTACGATCCCTACACTTGGGAAATACCGGATTTATAAATTTTATTACTTGTTTGTTTCGTTAGATAAAAATCCGTGACACTAAGGAATTAGGAATTCATAGCTTGAGAAATAGATTCACTAAGAGATTAGGAATTTGTATCTCGTGTAAAGGTGAAACCACAATATTGAATTAAAATCATGAGATGAACTAGGATTGAAATCACTTGGTTTGTATTATGTTTGATCCCATGTATCTTTAGTTTAGGTCGTTTTTATTATTCTTAGCTTAGGTTTGTTTTTTTTCTATGTGTTTTTATGTTCGTTCTTTCGTTTATTTGTTTTCGTAAGTAACAATT
This sequence comes from Gentiana straminea, assembly GCA_036785695.1. NCBI lineage: Eukaryota > Viridiplantae > Streptophyta > Magnoliopsida > Gentianales > Gentianaceae > Gentiana > Gentiana straminea. The sequence continues at coordinate 183,334 of JAVUPR010000561.1, forward strand.
GAAAGGAATTAATAAGACTAGATTCAACATCCCAATTCCCTGTGGATCGACCCCTTACTTATCTCGCTCTACTATCAACAACCCGGTATTCGGCCGGTTAGGAGTTAGTTTTGCATATAGGTTAGGGTTTATAAATTTTCTTTTTGTTTAGTGATGCAAAATCCTCACCACAATGATAGATTCATTAATCTATATAGGTATGAAATAAGTATAAATTTCCAGTTCATTCTTTACCTTCCGAATCCTTTGTCTGCGAAATGGGTTTCAATCATTGTGAGATTTCCTTTTCTTCCTTGTCTTTAAGATTGGGGTGAAGATTTTGATCTTGTTTAAAAAAGGAAAAGAGGAAAAAAGGAGCGAACTTTTTTTTTAGCAGAATGAAAAGAGAGGAGGAGGAGGGAAAACAAAAGAGGATGAGTGAAAATTGAATTTGACGGAAAGGCTCACGTCCGTTTACAAATTCTATTTTTCAGATTAAGTTACAGGTGGGCCCCACATATTTGAGTTGTCAAGATTTCATTGGAGATGTTTTACCATGTCATGTTTCCACTTGGTAAAAGTGTTGCACCATAAAACTTGTCATTTCAATGGCTGCTGTACCTGCAAATACTGGAACTGGAAGTTCACTTGATAATCCGAGTCTGATTCTTGTTCAACCTTTGCTTAAAGGTGTAGACAACTATAATCATTGGAAAAAATCCATGACAACGGTGTTGTCCTCTCGTGGTAAACTCTCCTTTATTGATGGTTCATCCACTATGCCTGAAATCACAGATCCTGGTTATCCATCTTGGCTTCAAATGAACGATTTGGTTCATTCTTGGTTGGTGAACTCTATAATCCCCTCTGTAGTAGAGAGCGTCTTGTACTTTGATACTGCAAGGGAAATTTGGCTGGACTTATAGGATCGTTTTGGGAGAGGAAACACATATAGGCTTTCGAATCTTGAGGAAGAAATAGAGAAGACAAAGCAAGGTAATCTTACAGTGACTGATTATTACACAAAATTGAAGTCATTGTGGGATCAATATCTAGTTCTAAAGCCTATTCCTCCCTGTGTTTGTCCTGCATTGCAAACTATACGAGAACATTACAAATAATGCCTACACTACTAGGTTCTTGAAGGGGCTAAATGGAAATTTTAGCACCGTCAAGTCTCAGGTCTTGATGACTATGCCCCTTCCTGACATTAAAATTGCCTTTGTTATGGCCTTGAATCATGAGCAGCACCTCAATTATGCTACTAGTGAAGAATCTGTAGTTCTTGCCTCCAGGAGCAATCATGTTGCAGAACCAGATTGCAATCAAGCAATGGGTTATGTTAGACCTCAGAATCAAGGAAGAGGTTCTGGTGGTGGTAGAGGATCCCAAGGCAATTCCAAGAAGCCCTACAACACATATTGTGGCAAATAGGGGCATACTATAGACAAGTGTTACAAGAAATATGGATTTCCACCAAACTTCAAGGGTTATGGTAGAGGCAATGCAATAGCAAATCATGTGGCCTGTGATCAAGAATCTGAAGATATGCAGTCATGTGAGGTTCAACAGCAATATCAAAATACTGTGAAAAATCTATATGTTAACTTACCTAATGGTACATATGTTCTTATTACACACATAGGAGATATTAATATCAACAAAGACATCACTTTATACAATGTATTTTGTATTCCAAATTTCACTTACAACTTAATATCTATAAGGAAATTAGCTGCTGATAGTGGTTTGTCTGTTTTTTTTTTGTCTTAATGGTTGTTGTGTGCAGGAACAGTCAACTATGATGAGTATTGGTATAGCTGAAATTCAGAATGGACTATACATTTTGGAGTCTCAAGCTTCGGATGAAAAATTGGCCAGTACTAAGTCCAGTTCTATTGCTTGTAACTCTTTAACAGTCACAAACCTGTGGCATTATAGACTAGGGCACCCCTCTACTAATAGACTAAAGGCTTTAAGATCTTTAGACAGTAGAATAAAACTTCCTGATTGTAAATGCATTGTTTGTCCTTTGGCTAAGCAAAGAAAACTGCAATTTCCTGTCAGTCAATCTTCTAAAGTAAATTGCTTTGATCTCATACATGTTGATATTTGGGGGCCTAATAGAATTCTTTCTGTTGATGGTGATAGTTATTTTTTGTCTATTGTAGATGATCACAACTGGTATACTTGGACTTTTTTAATGAAAACTGTTGGGGGGATTTTGCATCATTAAACAAAAGAAAATTTATAAACCCTAACTACCATGCAAAACTAACTCCTAACCGGCCGAATACCGGGTAATTGATAGTAGAGCGAAGTGAGTAAGGGGTCGATCCACAGGGAATTGGGATGTTGAATCTAATTTCACTAATTCCTTTCAATTGTTACTTAGGAAAAACGAATAAACGAAAGAACAAATAAAATAAACGAAAGAGCAATTAAAATAAATCTAACCTACGAAATAAAATAACACAACCTAAACTAAACTAAAGATACATGGGATCAAACGATTGCACAAACCAAGTGATTTCAATCCTAGTTCATCTCATGATTTTAATTCAAATTGTGGTTTCACCTTTACACGAGATACAAATCCCTAATTCCTTAGTGAATTTAATCTCAAGCTATGGATTCCTAATTCCTTAGTGAGTCCAATTATCAATCTCTCCTCTTCCGAATGTTGAGAACTATTTACCAAACAAAACTCGGTGTATTCAAAGTTAACTCTCGTATTTTAGAATCTAACAACCTAGATAATTAACCAATTAATTTGTCACATAATTAATGATTAAAGATCCTATCTTTCTATGGTGATCTAGTCTACGCGACTTCCGTATGTTGTAAACGTATCAATAGCAAACTCGATCTCTCGATCTAATTCACATCATAGCATCAAAATCATAGAACGATACAAAATAAATTAAAGATCATAAAAAACGAATAAGGACTGAATAAATTAAATAAATAAACTCACGTAGTTTGGTACATGATTGAATCCATGAATCGAAAACGGAAGAAAAACGACATCCTAATCTAACCCGGATCACCCGAGCACAAGGCTCGGGTGACCGGCCTTGAAAGCTTCAAAGCTGCTGCTTTACTGTGAATAATGCGGCTGAATGAATTGTGAATTATTGGGATGATTTTAGGGTAGAGGCTGCTCTGCTATTTATAGAATAAGCTAAGGCGGCTGAAAAAATTATGTATAGACCTCCAAAAATTATGATCCTAATGTCATAAAAAAGCTCTCAGAAAACTCTACAACTTTCATTAAGGACTCTTCTTCAGAAAACGCCTTTTTGTTTAGCCCGTCGTATTACGAGTATATTTCGGGATTTTCCCAAGCTTTATTTCATCTTCATCCTCTTGTATCTCTTTCTTTCCACTTTAATCTTCAATCAAACATCATTTAGACCTCTTCCATTCCACATTTGTGCACCTAAAAGATGACAAAACCGAGCAAAACGTAAAACCATACAAAATAGATAATAAAACCACGATATTTACTCGATTTTGCATTTTAACTATTCAACGTCATTTGCTCAATTAATCGATTATAAGCTCGAATTCTACGAAAAACATCCATATATGGGGAATATTGATATAAAATATATCCTTATAAAACACTACAAATTGACCCTTAACAAAAACCAAGGAATCCGTTTTTGTGTTTTCGTGCAAACACAATATGCCAGATGTGTTAAAACCATCATGTCTGATCAAGGTACTGAATTTGGTATGAAATTTTTTTATAGACAAAAAGGTATTGTTGATGGCCAAATCCTAGAGGTCCAATCTAACCGGCAGTGTACCGGGTCGACTATAGTCTAGTTTGATGAGTCAAGGTCGTCTCCTCGGGGAATACACAATTATGAGGTTACACACTAAAAAGTCTATATTACTTCGATGTAGGTCGCATTTTGATGAAAGCTTAATCAATTGCATAAATAAAGTGCTTGAATGAACAATAGTGATAAAATATAAAAGAGACTAACCAAGATAATGTGCAGCCTAGCTATCCTCTTGTAATGTCATGGGAATGACTTCCTTCCATCCTACCATTCGTGTTCAAAAGTGTGAAACGGTGCATTCTAATCAAGCAATTCCCCCTTATACGAGTGTATGGAATTGCTCTCTACCTCCTCCTTGGTTTAGGCGATCTAAACCTAATGATTCGGTATGCTACGCACGTGAATGCAATGGAAAAGCCAAGAATCCCCGGATAAGAAATTGAATGCCTACAAGAGGTCGATTTTACCTTCCGGTTCACCTACCCTCTTCCCACGTCTAACATCTTCGTTCGGTATCCGTTAAACGTGTAAATGCTAACACTAGGCAATTACTCTAATGCAAGCAACAATACAATACAAGTAGGCAAAGCTCCACAACAATCAAAACTAACAACACAACCAATCATTCCCAATCGATCACAAGAGGACAAGCTAATACTACAACATAATCTTGGCTAGATAAACCTAGCCACTCATGCCTACAAACATTAACCTCTCAAGATTAACATTCATAAACATAAGAACAACTGAATGACAATAAAGATTAAAGATTACCAATTCAAATGATGAAATTCGAGTTGGTGTTCTTCACCCAACCTCAAATGCTTCAATAAAGCTAACACTAGTGTGTCAAACTTCAAACAAGAAATCAAAGCTAAGCTAGGATCTTTAATTGTTACAATCAAGTTCAAGTGCTAATTTCTACTAGAATTTGGCTATAAGAGCCTTGTGGTGGAGGTGGTGCTTGCAAGATGGAAAAGTTGAAGATGATGAAGTGTATGTTGATAATTCTCTGTTTGGAAGAATAAAAGGATAAATTCTTTGCTGACTCTGCACTGTTGACTCAGGTCAATTCGTACTGGCACGCGCCAAACCCAAGTCGCCTTATTGGCGCAGGTCAGAACCTCTTGGTGTGCGTCAAGTCCCATTGTAGTGGCTGGCTGAATGACATCCGTATTAATTGCCCAACCACCCCTTGACTCAGGTCAGTGTAACATGGCGTGAGTCAAGTGTATCAAAAATCTCATAATCACAATTTTCTTCCATTTGGCTTGGATCGAACCCTCTAATTTGTATCAATAATCCTTGTGGGTTGAAATGCTCGCCATAGATCCAAAATCATCACAAAAGAATCAAAATCCACCCTGAGGTCAGAATCCACACTCCCCGCCATGATATCTGTGCTGCAAAAAATAGACACAAAGATACCACGTGTAAAACTAATAACAAAATCGGCTAATTACTAATATAATACAACTAGAAACATGGTCTTCTGAAATTTCTATGTATACAAAATATGGTTCCAATCATCATTCAAATTGCTCAAGTGGATGTCAAAATAGCGCTAATTGCACAAGAAAATGGGGTAAATCATATTGAAGGTAACCTCATCCTCGTTAACTCTCAAAATCAATTCTCCACGTTGGACATCAATCATAGTCCTTCCCGTGGCTAGGAATGGACGACCGAGAATAAGGGGTGTTGAATACCCTTCTTCCATATCCATAACCACAAAATCAACGGGGAAGTAGAACTTATCAACTTTCACTAACACGTCTTCTATGACTCCCTTAGGACGTTTTATGGACCTATCTGCTAATTAGAGAGTCGTCTCGGTGTTTTTCAACTTTCCTATTCCTAGTTTGATAAAGTCCTCATATGACATGAGGTTAATGCTAGCACCAAGGTCGCAAAGCACCCTCTTAAACAAAAAGCCCCCAATTTCACACGGGATAGTAAAACTCCCAGGGTCTTTGAGCTTAGGTGGAAGCTTATGTTGCAACACGGCGGAGCATTCCTCATTGAGAGAAATGTTCTCATATTCCTCTAACCTCTTCTTGTTAGTGAGAATATCTTTTAAAAACTTACCATACACGGGCATGCTAGTGAGTGCTTCTATGACTGGAATATTAACATTCAAGTGTCGAAACGTGTCAAGGAAGCGAGCGTACTTCTTATCTAGCTTTTTCTTCTTGATTTCTTCTCTAGGTGGATAAGGTAATGACTCAATATCAATATTTTTAGGGTTAGAGTTCGTACCTTCCTCACCTTTGCCGCTTGATGCATCATCGGAAGCTTTCCTCAATGTTTGAGCTGCTCGTGGCCTCCATTCATTATCGGTGTGAACCATCTTCTCCTTGCCTTTCTCAAAAACTGCCTGCTGAGGATTGGTGCACGTCAATCCCTCGTTGGCGTGCGTCAACGATTTACTTGGATTGCCCTTGACGCACGTCGAGGGTTCCTTGGCGTCCGTCACGGCACCTTTGGCGCGGGTCAGATTCTTGCCAAAACCCTCCGAATGTGAATAGTGACTGTTGGCGTGAGTCAATTCATCCTTGTCGGGGGTCACTGAAACATGTTCCCTAAAAAGAGTCCTTAATTCGCTTGCTCTCGGATTCTTCAAAATCCTCGGGACTTTCACAAAATCTTCGCTTTCTTTTCCCACATTCACACAACCTCCTCCTCTTCCTCATTCAACTCCATCTCCACTTCTTTGTCGGGCAAATCATTCTCAACTTCGTTCCCCACTTGATTCTCATGAAACTCATGGTTTCCACAAACTCTTCCGCTTCGGGTTATGATGGCATTCACTCCCCTCAGGTTTCTTTCAGTATTACTTGGTAAACCACCCGGTGGTCTACTAGCATTCCTTTCGCCTTCTCTACTCAAGTGTTCTTCCATATCCCGAACGGATGCTTCTATGTTTTTCATTCTCACATCATGACCGCTCATAGATGTTCTCAACACTCCCATTTCCTTGGTGACCGTACTAAGGGAAGTCATCACACTTTCCATATTCTGGGCTTGAGTGGCAACTACTTCCAAAAGTTTATCCAACGTGTTGTCCCTTCTATCCTCTCTTGCTTGATTAGAGTTGTCGATTATCGAGATAGTTTGTGTAGTGGGTTGAGGATAAGAACGAGTGTTCGGTGATTGAATCGAGGTATTGGAATTGTAGGAAGTTCGTGGTTGAGGCGCAAAGGGTGGTTGTCCTTGCTTGTATGAGCTCTCATTCCAACGATAATTCGGATGATCTCTCTTAATAGCATTGAAAGAGTTAGAGTATGCATTGTTCAAATTCCGGTGTTGTTGCATGAAGCTTACTTCCTCCGCTTGTAGGTCACTGGGCTCTTCCCTCTCCAAAGATATGTCATCATCATTGCCATAGAAATTATCTTTCTTGCCTTCGATTAAAAAGTTTCCTTCCACTCTCTTGCTTGACTGCAAATTATCAAACTTTCTTGACAACTTATCTATCTTCTCTATAAGCTCTGAACTGTCCTTTGGTCCTTCTGTAAAACTAACCTTCCTTGTACTTGATCCGGTTTCCCACATACGATGATTCTTTGAAATCCTCTCTATAGCATCATAGACTTATTGAGCATTGCGTGACATCAAGCATCCTCCACATGCGTGGTCAATGTTAGAACGTGATTCTGGCCTCAACTGTCTACAGAAAAGTTGTATTTGCGTATCAAATGGGTAGCCATGATCGGGGCAAGCCTTCAACAATTTTTTAAATCTTTCCCATGCACTCCCTAAGGTTTCATCGGGGCCTTGTGCAAAATTTGCTATCGCAACCTTCAATTTCAAATTCCTTCCAGGTGTAAAATATTGCTTTGAGAACTCGTTTTGCACCTCATCCCACGTAGTTAAAGAATGGTGGGGTAAGGATACAAACCATTCCTTGGCTCTTCCCGTCAACGAGTACGGAAACATAGACAATCTTGTCAACTCCTTTTGAATTCCATGACTCTTGGCCGTATTACACAGTTGTTCAAAAGAATAGAGATGATAGTGTGGGTCTTCAAAATCTTCTCCGGCAAATTGGCATTTGTTATCGATCAACCCAAAAAGATGCCCTTTCACTTCAAAATTATTTGCCCTTTCATTGGGTAGTCTAATATGATCATTGGGCGCATTTCTTCTCAAAGGTTGATCACAAAGAGGTCTCAAAAGTTGGTCATTTTGGCATTGGTTTTGATTGTGGTTTTGGTTTTGCCGGTTCCGGTTGTTTCGATTATTTTGGCCTTGGTTATTGGGATTTGGTTGGGGAATTGGATCTTCCGGTGGGGGTTCAAGTTGTGCATTCTCGAAATTCTCCGCCATCTCTTCTCGAGTTGATGAGTATCGGGATGATTCTTCACCAAGTGATTCTCCACTAGACTTAGCACCTTTATGCTCAGCTCTCAACTGTCTTTCGTATGTGTTAATGTCCGAACGATATGGAGTAAGGGGAGCTACCGGTTCGGGACCGAGTCATCAACTAAAAAAGTGAAACAACAAGAAAACGATCAAACGCACTTGGTAACTTACCAAATGGTAAGTACCACAAAAGTAAACAGAAATATGATTAGAAAGAGACTTGACCTGTGCTCGAAAATTTTAAGACTGATACAAGTAGTAACTTTACTCAAGAAGAATGCACTCCCCGGCAACGGCGCCAGAAAGCTTGATGGCCAAATCCTAGAGGTCCAATCTAACCGGCAGTGTACCGGGTCGACTATAGTCTAGTTTGGTGAGTCAAGGTCGTCTCCTCGGGGAATACACAATTATGAGGTTACACACTAAAAAGTCTATATTACTTCGATCTAGGTCGCATTTTGATGAAAGCTTAATCAATTGCATAAATAAAGTGCTTGAATGAACAATAGTGATAAAATATAAAAGAGACTAACCAAGATAATGTGCAGCCTAGCTATCCTCTTGTAATGTCATGGGAATGACTTCCTTCCATCCTACCATTCGTGTTCAAAAGTGTGAAACGATGCATTCCTAATCAAGCAATTCCCCCTCATACGAGTGTATGGAATTGCTCTCTACCTCCTCCTTGGTTTAGGCGATCTAAACCTAATGATTCGGTATGCTACGCACGTGAATGCAATGGCAAAGCCAAGAATCCCCGGATAAGAAATCGAATGCCTACAAGAGGTCGATTTTACCCTCCGGTTCACCTACCATCTTCCCACGTCTAACATCTCCGTTCGGTATCCGTTAAACGTGTAAATGCTAACACTAGGCAATTACTCTAATGCAAGCAACAATACAATACAAGTAGGCAAAGCTCCACAACAATCAAAACTAACAACACAACCAATCATTAACATCTTGGCTAGCTAAACCTAGCCACTCATGCATACAAACATTAACATCTCAAGATTAACATTCATAAACATAAGAACAACTGAATGACAATAAAGATTAAAGATTACCAATTCAAATGATGAAATTCGAGTTGGTGTTCTTCACCCAACCTCAAAAGCTGAAGCTAACACTAGTGTGTCAAACTTCAAACAAGAAATCAAAGCTAAGCTAGGATCTTTAATTGTTACAATCAAGTTCAAGTGCTAATTTCTACTAGAATTTGGCTATAAGAGCCTTGTGGTGGAGGTGGTGCCTGCAAGATGGAAAAGTTGAAGATGATGAAGTGTATGTTGAAGATGGAAAAACTTTCCCTAATAAAACAAGGGAAATATATTTGATTTATTTATCTCATTAATATTCAATATCTTATATTAAATATTTTCCAATATATATATTGACAATATCTCATATTGAATATATCTTTATTATATTACCATAAATAAATTTACACATGTGTATATATCACATATATATATTATATATATAAATCTATACTCATATATTCAACACAAATGTGAACATGCACACACATGCAAGTCACGCATGTGATCATATATATATATATATATATATATATCTTATATTAATACTAGACAATATAATACAATGATTAATTAATTTACAAAATACATGTGTATCAATATACATATATTTTCGACATACACATATACATTATATGTATATTAATTAATCTACATAATTAATATCTTGTATTTAATTTATTCATAATAAATAAATACCACCATATTAATTTATCACTATAACACTTTATAGTCGAGATAAAACTTTCCTTATTTGGTTATCGCTATAACCGCATTTTAATCCGGCTAGATGTTCTTATGTGTGTGACTCGATAGGCTTCCGAATATGTGGCCGTAGGCACAAAGTGCAAATCACTAAAATGCCCTTCATACCTAACGATCACGGGATAGCGTCTAGAAACACATCGTGACCTACAATCATCGGAAGAGTCAAATGCAATGACTACTACCTTTCATGTGAAACAGTTACCGTGTAAATAGAATCATATCGCTGTAATAATATCCATACGGTCGTTCGTCGAGTGTCAAACATCAACGACCGTATCTTATAACTGATATCATTCTCTCTCGAAGTAACTCATTTACTTCCACTTTGCAAAGATTCACGAGAGTAAGACATTCCTTATAAGACTTAGTGTCAACCAAGATGTTTCAAGTTTAATTACACTAAAACAAAATATAAACTAAAGATGCTGCATAGCCAAACCATGATCCAATTGATTACTTTCAAGATTAGTCGGGAACGGGATCAACCAACCTACCAAACTTATATTACCCGTGAATGCCATACAACCGAACAAGTACCGCCTTTAAGAATTTAATTGACCGGAACAAGGAGTTGCCCGATTTCAAACACCTCACTCCCTAATCAATCTAAACAACCGGTTGATTATAAAGAAGATCTTAAAACCCCTTTTCCCACAGCAACATACATTTATAAAAGGTTTGAACTAGGTGTACAAGCTAATTCAAGCATTAAGAACAATAGGCTTCCGAATATGTGGCCGTAGGCCATAAATAAAGTGCAAATCACTAAAATGCCCTTCATACCTAACGATCACGGGATAGCGTCTAGAAACACATCGTGACGACTTAGAAGGGAAAACGTAATCATCGGAAGAGTCAAATGCAATGACTACTACCTTTCATGAAAAGAAACAAAGGCTTTGGCGCGCCCAAAACCGTGTAAATAGAATCATACATCTTTGGCGTAATAATATCCATACGGTCGTTCGTCGAGTGTCAAACATCAACGACCGTATCTTATAATCTGGATATCATTCTCTCTCAAAGTAACTCATTTACTTCCACTTTGCAAAGATTCACGAGAGTAAGACATTCCTTATAAGAAGGCCCTTTCGAATATTCACCCCTACTATTAGGGTACACGATTTCCGGACGACCAAACATGTATACTCTGCATGCTTCAGTATCACACCCAATCACTGCCGCATGATCGCCCCGTGGCTAGGGGAAATCTCAATAGTGTCAAAGCATGACAATCCACACCGTGATAAGGATAATTACACAAAAGTCATATAGAGCGACACTTAATAGTGTAAGTGAGTCAATCTAACGTACGCATTCTCTAATACACGTTCCTAGGGTCCATTCAAGACTATGTCCAAACTTAGCACTTCACTATTTGTATTTCATGCTAGTTTACGATTACAATAAGCAGATTGGCCAGATCTAACCTACCGTTAATTAAACATGTCGATCAACGTAGCTGTAGTGAATCCCAGTTTTAGGTTTTCTAATTATTTCTGCGGTAAACCGGTATAGACCGCCGGTTTACCGGGGTCGACTTTTCCTATTCTTGGATCTACATTGCTCACATACGATTAAAATAAGTAAACCATGGGGTCTTTAAACATGCAGATTAACTAAAACACATAAATACGAACAGATCTACCATATTGAAGACAAAAATGAACGTTCAAAGTTTCACACCTTCAAAAATGATGATCTAGCTCGATCTACTCAAGCTAGAGATGATGGAGAAAGGGAGAAAACCAGAAACAACTCCTCATCAAATTATAATGTATTGAAGATATTTGATAATAATAATATGTAAGCTTATAAAGACTTATACAAAATCTGTAATTGCGGCCTTATATATATACAATGACCGACTTATGACTCTCTGAAACCCTAACCGACCTAGTAGATGATAGAAGACAAAATTTGAAGATACAGTTGATCACACCATTAATGCAGAATAATTCTTATAATTAATGTTAAATGATTCTTATGATTGTATTTTGATTACATATGATCTTTGTAATAAATGTTGCTTAGAGGCTAAGTAGTATAAGCCTATAAATTCCCTATTGTATCATTGAAAAAAGACAATTCAATAAAAAAAAACCAATCTTTCAGAGTCTTTTCCAGTATTCTGATTTTCTTTATGGTATCAGAGCCAGGGGCGGGGGTTCGAATGCCTTAACATTGGTGAACCCTCGCCCGATCCCGATCTCTTCCGCTATTAAATGATTCCCTTAAACAGTGCAGCCCGGCCAATTCATATTTTGAATCTTCTAGATTGGCCACTATATAAACCCCAATCACTCCTTAGCCCACTCCTTAACCTAAACACCAGATTTGTTCAGCAATTATGTCAACCATCCAAAAAAAAATAATAATAATCCACACACCTGTCCAAATTATAACCACCGAATCAAAAATTGCTTTTCCATCTAGATTATTTTAGTCATCCATTGCCAGATTATTCTTAGTCGTCCATTTCTTTTATTTCAATCTTAGATTTTATGAATAATTAAATCAATAATCTTGATTATATCATCTATTCCTTTATTTTGGTATCCATTACGTATCTCTTTTTCAGATGCATCACAAGACATATCCGATGCAGCAGTCACAATTGGAGGCTACCAAACAAAATTTCAAAACAAACAAGGACTCCGGAAGAGCAAAAAATGAGACTCGCCGGAGTGGAGATGCCCTCCACAAATCAAAACTATGGACTCCGGAAGAATCACCGGGGTGGATATGTCCTCCAAAACAACACAACTATGGACTCCGGAAGACTCGCTGGAGTGGAGATGCCCTCCAAAACAACAATACTATGGACCTCGGAAGACCATCTGGGGTGGAGATGCCCTCCAAAAATCACAACTATGGACTCCGGAAAACCTGCCGGAGTGGAGATGCCCTCCAAATTATGCCAAGACAAACTCAACCTCTAAACCCGGCCTCGTTTGAGGGAGGGTGATAGAAGACAAAATTTGAAGATACAGTTGATCACACAATTAATGCAGAATAATTCTTATAATTAATGTTAAATGATTCTTATGATTGTATTTTGATTACATATGATCTTTGTAATAAATGATGCTTAGAGGCTAAGTAGTATAAGCCTATAAATTCCCTATTGTATCATTGAAAAAAGATAATTCAATAAAAAAACCAATCTTTCAGAGTCTCTTCCAGTATTCTGATTTTCTTTAGTAGAGGCGGCATAATCAATTTCGTGTTCCACAAGCCCTCGGTTTACCGGCCTTAGACCGCGGTAAACCGGGCCGACTTTTCTCCGTTTTCTTCAGCAAATTTCTTCTTGGACTTTAATCACTCGGCCCAATATACTCCTTTTGGTCCAGATCCATTCTCCAATGCTCCAGATTCCATACATCCTATAAAACATGCAAAACGAGACAAAACAGTACCAAATCTTCGGGAAAATAACATAGATGCAGAATTACGATCCTAGAAACACGCACATAGCATTTAACACATATTCCACACAATAACGAGTCTATCTATCCTCTCTTGAGCATAATTCGGGATGAATAAGGGTATAATTATTGGTACCATTTAGAGCGTTATCAACTCTTCATGGCTTTAGCAGCACAAAATGATTGGCATTTACATCAACTAGATGTAAACAATGATTTTTGCATGAAGACCTAGAAGAAGAAGTCTACATGAGACCACCACCAGGTCTACAAGCATAAGGTTTAGTATGCAAATTAAACAGATCTTTATACGGCCTTAGATAGGCCAGCAGACAATGGAATGCCAAATTAACAAAGAAATTACTGGATCATGGTTACAAACTATCTCAAAATGATCATAGTTTATTCACAAGAGGCCAATGAAGCAAGTTTGTATCATTATTGGTATATGTGGATGACATTGTTGTTGGAAGCACATATTTAACAGAGATCCAATATTTAAAAGATTTACTACATGAAGCTTTTACTATAAAGGATCTTGGTACATTGAAGTACTTCCTAGGTTTTGAGATGGCAAGATCAGAAGATGGAATTGTTATAAACCAAAGGAAATATTGCTTGGATCTCCTTACAGAATTTGGTTTTTTTGGAAAGAAAACCTACAATAACACCAATGGACACTTCACAAAATTTATCAGAGGTTGAAGCCCTTCTCATAGAGTCCAACACAATTTATAGAAGCTTGGTTGGCAAGCTCTTATACCTTGGAAATACTAGGCTTGACATTGCTTTTCCAGTGCAACAGTTGATTCAGTTTTTAGCAAAACCAAACGAGGCACATCTAAAAGCTGCACACAGACTTCTAATTCCTTAAATCAGCACCAGGAAAATGACAATTTTTTCCTAAACAAGGTTCAGTGACATTAAAGGATTTCAGTGACTCAAATTGGGCAGGGTGCATAAAAACTAGAAGATCCACTATTGGTTACTTAGTTAATCTTGGTGATGCCCTAATTTCATGGAAATCAAAGAAACAACCAACTGTTTCAAGAAGATCAAGTGAGGCAGAATACAGAGCTATGGCCATTACAGCATGTGAAATTCAATGGCTAATCTATTTACTCCAAGACTTTCAGGTCACTTATTCCCAGACAATACCACTTTACTGTGATAGTCAAAGTGCTTTAGACATTGTGGAAAATCTTGTTTTCCATGAAAGGACCAAGTATATAGAAATTGATTGTCATTTTGTCAGGGAAAAATATATAGCTAAGGCTCTAGTTCCGTTACCTATTAATACCAAGGATCAACCAACAGGTGTATTAACAAAGCCTGTTGATAGAAAGACACTAGACAGACTGTTACAGGCTTTTCCCTTCAAAGATATATAAAAGCCTGTTGTTCCAACTGGTTCTATGACAAGAGGATAAGCTTTTTGGTTCAAGCTTCACTTGGATTACATCCATGTTCAACTTGAGGGAGGGTGTTGAGATATATGACAAGATGATAAGCTTTTTGGTTCTTAGAGGCATTTCGACAAACACTTAAGATGGTAGTTAGGTAGTTAAGTTTGTTACAACCAATTGAGCTCACACCTCCATTATAAATACCAATTGGAGCTGCAGATTCTCGATTGAGAAGTTCAATTACATTTTGATGAAAAGCTCTTGTTGTAATTCGTTCATATTCGTTTAATTTTGAATTTGGGGTGTTCTTGATCAATTTTCTGTTCCAGAATTGATTTTGATTCATTTTCTTTATTAATTTCTTATGCACTTCAAGTTTTTCAACATGTTACGAAATGATACACGCCAACGGTCGTATGATAACATTTTCTTTTTCCTTTTTGCACTATTAACATGTTTTTTCTTTTTTTCTCTCCCCAAAATCATTCTCTAACCCCCCGTAAATATAAGGTAAAACTGGGGATTTACATGCACTACTAGACTACCATTTTCCCTTCTTCTTCTTCTTCTTCTTACCAAAAGCTTCCCAAAAGATTCAATGGAATCAACACTTGCTTTAACCTTGATGAAGTAGTTTCCTAAGGTCTTCCCTTCTTGTTACCGGTGGTGCATCTGAACTTTGTCTACTGGAAGATTCAGCAGAGCTGTATGAATATGCTTCAAGTTTGTTGGTTGTATTAGGCACTGATGTTGTTGTGCTATTTAAGCTATAACTGTAAGTCCTGCTGCTGGTGCTAGATGTTGAAAGCCCTTCCGAATTTAAAAACGGCGGTTGATTCGGTTCAGGGATCTCGTATTCCTTATCATTTAGCATCTTCATCACTTCCTCCATGGATGGTCTAGATGCAGCTGATGCCTGCATGCACAATAGCGCGATTTTAAGCACATTGCATGCCTCTTTCGCTGAGAAATCACCTTTTAGACTAGGATCAACTGATTCCACTAATTTCTCTCTTTTGTAATGTTTCCAAACCTGATTTATGCACAAGCATAATCACAAAGAATTAGCAGGATACCCCTTCCGAGGGCGTCTTTAATGGCACCACGGTGTCATCATACCAGAAAAACAGTAGAGTAGATTTGATGTGGTGCCGTTAAAGACGCCCTAAACATCTACAGACTAAATAAAAACGAGTATTCAATTGTAACATTACGTTCTGAGGGAGAGAGCCATTGTCTTCAATAGTGGCTATGTTTTTCCTACCACATACTATTTCAAGAACCAATATCCCAAAGCTATACACGTCAGCTTTCTCTGTCAGCTGTCCTCTTACAAGGTATTCAGGAGCCATATACCCTCTGCAAAGGACAACATAACGAGCCGTTATATAGATTTCAATGAAGCCATAGTTGCATAATGACCAAAATGTTAAGGTTCTCTTACAACGTTCCAGCGATTCCTGTGCTAAGATGAGTCACATCTTCCCCGAAACACCGAGCAAGCCCAAAGTCTGCAACTTTTGCTGAAAAGTCGTCATCAAGAAGCACATTGCTGCTCTTAATATCCCTATGAATTATTCTGATATCTGTTCCTCCATGAAGAAACGCAATAGCCTCTGCCGTTCCAACTATAACGTTAAAACGCTCCCTCCAGCTCAATATCCTGCTTCTGCTCTTTTCTGCAAAACAAAATCAAGACTTCAGAATGTCAGGTGCATCTTGAATTCTCTGATAAGAGGCCAGAGGGAATCCTTACACGGGCAGTCTTCATTTTACGGGACCAATGAAACGGTAAAAATGTCGAAACAGGACAACAAACAGATTGTTCCTTTTTGACATGTCACAGTATCATTGCTGGACTGGAATGAGCATATATGCTTAATTCGTCTGTCTAAGCCAAAACATAGTCGTTGTATTTGAATTGCGTAGCTATGTGATGTCTTACGATGCCGTTGTAATGCCTTCAAAACTGACACCTTGGGAGGCCAATGCGACCACACTAGAATGCTTCAGCGATGCAGTATGCACAGTCAAAACAGCGTCATTTTGACTTAGACAGACAAATTAGACACAACAACAATTGGACAGATGATATCATTCCATCACTGTTCCCATTCTATGAAGAGCCCTCCATAATTTAACAAGCATTACCAAAGAGGTAGCGATCAAGGCTTCCATTAGCTACATATTCATAAACCAGCAAGCTTTCAGGGCCTTCAATGCTACAACCAAGAAGTTTGACCAGGTTCTTGTGTTCAATTCCACTGATTAAGTTTACTTCATTGAAGAACTCATCTACCCATTGTCTTGTACTGAAGAACAATCTCTTCACAGCAACAGTCTTTCCATTTGGAAGAGTTCCTCTGTACACACATCCAGCTCCTCCTTGGCCTAATCTCCTCGAATCATCGAAATATTTTGTTGCCTTCTCTAAAGTTTCATACTTGAAATTCAAATTGGACTTGTTATATAAACTCAAGATTGGTCCTAAATTGTTGCGCTCTGCACGGTTGCAACAAGAAAAGGTTCTTACTTACCATTCACAAAGCATGATGATCGATACTGTCACAATCACTTCATTCACAAAGCATGATGATCGATACTGTCACAATCACTTCATTCACAAAGCATGATGATCGATACTGTCACAATCTTTGTTATGCCAGAACATAACATAATGGTGACACCACTCTTGAAACAATTGTTGTGTCAGAATGATTGTGATAGTAGCGTTAGTCATGCAAAATTCTGATTTGTAATTCACTACACATTCCAGTTAGCAGTTTAGCATGCCTTAGACTTGGTACCTTGTTTGGATCTTTTAAATCTTGCATATGTAACAGAAGCTGCAAAAAGAGACAGCAAGCAAAATGCCACAACAGCACAAACAATAGCCACAATCCTTCCTGTTCTTGATGCTCCTGAAATTCAATTTCAATGCACAAGAAAAAGTAAAGCGGGCATTCAGAATATAACGGATCAAGCCAAGATTTTCATCAAATTTCAACTCAATTTTTCATCAAATTTCAACTCAATATACGCATTCTTCTGAGCCTTTAATAAACTTGCACAAGAATCAAGATTACAACTAACCTGAGGTAGGATTAAGATCATTCTTGTCAACATAGAATCTGTGAGTAGAATACCTCAAATAACAACCAGCATTCAATCCCCTGCCCTCCATGCTAGGCACACACCCTTTAACATTTGTACTTGCTTTAGCTAAGCATTCTCTACAGCCCTCTTTGCTAAGTGTTTTCCAACACTGTGCCAAACCATAAACTCCATTCTTTCCTTTTACTGCAAAGCCTCCATTTAAAACAGCTTCAACAGTAACATTATCAACCAATTCACCAACCTTCTTCCCGAAATCCACGATTTCGGAACCAGTTACACTCCCTGTTGAGCTACTGCAATTGACAGAATCCCTAATAGGGTCCACACTCTGATTGTAGAAATCGTAATTATCATACCTAAGAAAGCATCCATCGAGATAAATTCGAGCTGAAGTTGAAGGAAGACAACGAGGAAGCCTGGTTCGACTTACTGCGAAACAGAGGAGACAATCAGTGTGAGGAAGATCATCAAGACACTGAGCTAGGGCGTACATTGAAATATTGGGGAAATGTTCAGCATTGTGGCCCCAGCCATCGGAGGTGACTTGTTGGGAAAGTACTTCCATTTCTTTAGTGAATAGTGGAATGAAGCTGGTGTTTGGTGGCGGTGGGGTTCGGCCGCAGAAAAGCCCGGCTTCGGAGGTCCGGGGATCGACAGAGATAGAAAAGGAGAAGAGATCCAAGAAGAAGATGGTGAGGAGGACCCATAAGGTGGGACTAGAGGGGGTTGAGAGCTGCATGAGAAATGGTGGGGAGAAGAAGAAGAAAAAAAGGTGTTTGCTTTATGAATGAAATGAGAATGAGATTGAGATGAAATGAAAACTAGGAGTGGCTAGCTTATATTGTCTAATGGATGGATGTTCCAACTTCTAAAGTCCATCTATATCTATAAAATAAATAAACACATAAAAACAAAGAAAAAAAAATATTGACCCAACCCCAAAAAGACCGGGGCACTGTAAATTAAAGATTATGAATTAGTGATCCAGTTTGTAACAGTCGTAGTATATTTATATAGTATTATTTTGGACATCAAACTCTTATCTCTCAAATCAATGGCAACAGAAAGACTGTTAGTAGAAACGTACGTCATGTTCTTATAGAAGTAGTAGGTTATAGTCCTACTACGATAAGACTATTTATATCTAGAACTAGAATGAATATTGATAGAATAATTCTACTCACAAATGATTTTGATGTAAAAAAATATCATAATTTGATGATTACTTATTATGATATGAGAGTGGCATCTTTCTAAAAAATACAAATCATATGATTAGAGCTCTAAATATTGGTTGGTATATAAGATTATGACCTAAAAAGATTGTATATATTGAAGTAGTAGTAGAAAAGTGATGAGTAAAGAGAAGCAGGAGATTAGGAGGTTACAGCAGGTATGTTTCTAGAAAGAAAAATGACCACCACAAAAAAAAAAAAAAAAAAAAAAAAAAAAAAAGCAGCAGCATTTGACACGAGGAAATTTTTATACTAATAATAACTATAATAATAAAACATGACTTTAGTAGCTTCAGCCATTGAAACAACAACTAGTTTTTTGATTACTTGTAGTAATGGGTGGTGGCTCCACCATCGGTTAGCCACCACTTTGGTTGATCATAGAAGCTACCCTCCGACTCCGACTCCGACTACCTACCCATGTGTCCCCGGGTGAAAATGATAATCTTTTCAATGATATTTTTTTCCAATTTTTAAGTTGATGTTGTAACAACAATGCAAAAATAAATAATAATAATAATAATAATAATAATGTATAGAGATTGGAAAATTGGTCAAAGTAAAGTAAAGCAAAACAGTAAGTCTACCCAAAGAAGTAAAGTAATGGGCAAAATTGACGCCTGTAGCCAACTTGGACTTCTTTATGAACAATTGAACATAGACGTATCATATATGTTAGTATACTATATTTTAAAGAGCCAATTATTTAAAAGACTGATTTTCAACTTATTAGGGGTAATAGGACATTCAGAAATCTTATTTAATTATAAGGACATTCTAATTTCAAGTGGATAAAGAGGAAGAAGGAAAAAAAAAAGCTTTCAAAGTAATTTAAAAAAAAAACATAACAAAACAAAAAAAAAAACTGTGCGTGGGTTTTTTTCCTTTTTTTTTTTTTTTTTTGTTTTTTTATTTATAATTCACTATATTTCTAAAGGTCATATATTTTGATCTAAAACTCGGATCATCATAATTTTTTCACTAAAATTCATATTTTTTCGTCTTCTTTATTTTAAAATTAAATTTGATATTTTTCCGAATAAATTTCATAAAATCAATTTTTTTCTTCATAAAAATCGACGTGACGTATTGATCACCGTCATGTATTGACCACCTACCCGGATGCATTGGCCACCGGGATCCATTAACCACCCCGATGCATTCACCGCCGCGATTCATTGGCTACCATGATGTATTGACCGCCGCGATCCATTGACAACCTTGATCGGTGACATCTCGTTGTAGCGATTTATGCGATGACGTCTCATTGTAGCGATTTATGCGCGTGACTTTTTATTGTAGCGATCTATGCGGTGATGTCTTATTGTATCGAATTATGCACCGACGTGTTATTGTAACGATTTATGCGGTGACGTGTTATTGTAACAATTTGTGCATACCTTTGGTTGTAAAAATATGCATTTAAACCAAAAAAAAAAACAAAAGAAATACAGTTATTTTACAAAGTTATCGAAAATTTAAACCAACACTAATCAAATAAACAAACATCAATCAAATATTTAAAGATAACAAAGAAATAAAGTTACTTTACAAAGTTATCAAATGTGTGTATCAAGTTGTATATGCGGTGACATCAATATCATTGCATCAATTATCTAATTGTAAATACAGTCATCAATGTCATTGCTTCAGACATCAATGTCACTGCAAAAGTCATCAATGTCCCCGCATCGACATCAATGTCACCGCATAAGTCGTCAATGTCCTTGCGCATAAGTCGTCAATGTCCTTTGCATAAAACCTAACAATTGCATCGGTCGGCTACGCTCTTGTTTTTTGCATTTCTCCAAATGTGGAGCTTTTAATATGGATAGAATTACAAGTTTGGTGAAACTACAAAGACTCTTCACTATGACTCTTGTAATGGCCACACGTTGTTTGTGCCCTCCGATAATTGGATTCATTGTGGAATCCTCAATTCTTTAACACGATCTTGAATCATTTGACGATCTTGTTTAGCTTAATGTCCCCGCATCATTCATCAATGTGTGCATCGACGACTCACCGCATAAGTCATCAATGTCCTTGTATCGACATCAATGTCACTGCATAAGTCATCATGTCCCTGCATCAGACATCAATGTCACTGCATAAGTCATCAATGTCACTACTTCAGACATCAATGTCAATGCTAAAATCATCAATGTCACTGCATCTTTAAAAAAACAAACAAACAAACAAACATCAGCTCCAGCGCTTCATCTTTTTTTTTTTTCTTCCAGCGTTTTTTTTTCTTCCCAGCGTTTTTTTTCTTTTCTTCCAGCGTTTTTTTTTCTAGCGCTTCATCTTTTTTTTTTCTTCCTTCCTTTTTCTTCTTTATCCACTTGAAATTAGAATGTCCTTATAACTAAATAAGTTTCCTTCTTAAAATTAGAATGTCCTTATAACTAAATAAGATTTCGGAGTGTCCTAAATGATCATTAATTCTCTAACGACGGCCTTATAACTAATTTGCACTATTTTAAATTTGCAAAAAAAGTGTACCACCAAAAGCTACGTCATTCTCTTTCCTTTTTCTTTATTTATGGTTTATTTATTTTAATTAATTGAGTTATTTAATTTATTTGTTTTGTAAATGTTCTCTGCTCATTCATCACCACCGTCTCTCCACTACCGATTGCAAGGCATTGGAATCGTCATGGTGTTCCAGGTGGCACGACCCACCGCTTGAGATCACCGCTTCATTCTTGAGTGGAGCTTCCACTATAGGTAAGCACCGACTGGTTTCTGGGGCACTATATATAGCTTATACGTGGGATGTTTGGAGGCTTTGGTTTTGCATAATATTTTCTCTACATTTTCGTACTTTTCTACTATTTGCGATCGTTGAGACTATTGACGGAGGAGAGTTTTACGACCTGGTACACTCTATTCACTGTTAAGGTTTCGTTCCTGCTGCTGTTAATTGCCTGGATTCAGTGCGTGGTTCTGGTCTCCTACTTCGTCAGTCTTGGTTGCTTTTTTCCTTTCTTCATCCGGTGTGAAATAGGCTTACAATCCTTTGCATTTGCAGGTGGTGGTCTTCATTGTGTACTTCCGATCAGATCCTCGCAAAGTAAGTATTTTGTGCTTCTTAACAAACGTTTGTTTGTGCTCATGCTGTTCATTCTGAATTGTTTTGATTAAATTCCGGTTTATTTGGATTGCAGAACATCTTGCATGTTCCTTTAATATTTTTCCTTTGGCGTTTAATTGCTCTGTAATACTCTTTGCTTTTGGTGTCTTCTGCTGATGGGTGTTGTGCGCTGTTCTTCTTTCTTAATCCGGTGTTAATTGGGTATAATAATCAATTGCGTTTGCAGGTTCTGCTGTGTACTGTCTACTTCTGCTCAGACCGTTGCAAAGTAAGTACTTTTTCTTCCTTAAGCATTTATTTCTGCTAATGATGTTCAGTCTGAATAATGTGGATCAAGTTCCAGTTTTTTTGGATTACCAAAGACCCTGGTCTTGATTTGGCGATTATTGGTCTTGATTTTTCAGATTACTGGAAATGGGGTTATGTTTCTTCACACCAGGTTTGTTCCGTTTCATTTCTTCTCCTCTGAGCTACCTAATTTCGCGTGCATTTCTTTATTTCATTCACACCACGTTTGTTCCGTTTCATTTCTTCTCCTTTGAGCTACCTAATTTCGCGTGCATTTCTTTATTTCATTTTATATGAATAGTAGCGATATGTTTCTTTGTAGTTGTTTTGTTGCTATTACAGGAGATCATTTTCTTTGCATTCATGTCCGTAGCTTTATTATGCTGCTTTGCATTTTCGATGTGAGAGAAGCTTCTGCCAAAACTTCTATATTGATCATTGGCAGAAGTGAGAGTGATGGTAATACAATCATTTTATTTTGAAAAAGGGAACGCACATCAAAGCATCAAAATGAAAGAGGAAGTGAGTGAGGAAGAAAGACATGGGAAATAGAATGTTATTCATCTGAGTCTGGTTATGCTTGGTGGTGTTTTGCATCTGCTTGTTTGTTGTGTCGGTTTGCATATCCGTTAGATAGATTGTCCTCGGAGTTGCTTGTGCTACCATCTTTGGTCACTTGGTTGCCTTGACTACTTTGTTGCTGAGCCTGGTGCTCTTGTTATAGGGCATATTTCTCCCTCCATATGTTTGCAAACCTTAGCTGTACTTTGTTATACCCAAAGTATTACAATGCGAAAATAAAAATAAAGAACAGAAAAGATGAAGAATAATTTATTATATTTTGGAACGACAACAAATAGAAAGAAAAAGCAGAAAAACAACAACAAGGATATGTAACCGGGACGAGCTAATCTCTGTCCTTAAGACAATTATGCTCCGGCAGTACCCACGGTTTAGCACTTGTCTCCCAGGATAACCCAATTACCTGTTCAGAATTGAGGTACTTCAGCTTCTGAACTCAACAAACTCTTGGTGCTTCAGAATTTTTTCAACTAAAAATGCAAGTGTTTAAGTGATTTGTGTTGTCTTTCAATACCATTCCCATCGCAAGAGAGGACCCTATATATAGGAGGAAGGAGCATCTATGAAGTGTGTGAATTGATGGCCACTAAACCATCAGGTTGAAACTGCTCTTGTATTAAAGTCATATGATTTGAATGGAACTCGAACACGAACTGAACCTGACTCATACTCTCAGCTCGAATCTGATTTATTGGACTTGGATAATATCCAGATAAATTTTGTCTAAAAAATATAATACCGCCTCAGGCCCAGAAGGCCCATTCCCCAAAGCCCAAGCCCAATGGTCAATGGTCACGGGCACGGGCGGGCGGCAACGGCGCGCGCGCGTGTCGCATTTTTAGTAAACACTCAGCCCACTAAAACCACTCCGAGTTCTCTCCCTTTCTAAGAGATTATACCAACAACAAAACTTCCACCACTTAAATATTGAGGAAATGTTGGCACATTTCCCAATGTGGGATTTAGAAGTTGTCTTTTCAACTTCCTTTTCACACGTTTTCAACCACCCACTTTAAGCCATAATTTATCATTCACCCGACATCTGAATTAAATGATTCAAAACCTTATGTTCAACTACGTCTTACATAATTTCCAAAGTCATCACTAACTCTTGATAATATATAAAAGAGTTATACCGAAATCGGCTCTCAAAGTGGTTACAATAAATGATTAAAAAATCATTTTAAAATGTTATAAAACATTTTTTCCTTTTATCCTCATATATCTCCAACAATCCCCCACATGAATGGAAATTAATGCAAATGCAGACCCAGAAGAGATTCTGACAGAAAATATTGCATCAGGAGAGGTAGCTTCTGGCTTTGAACCTGCCTTAGTGAAATACTATCGGATCTACTTGGCTAATCAGTGAACTATGTCTTGAACCGCTCATCCTTTAATGTAAAACCAAACAATAGTACTCACATAATATTTCCCTTAACACGTATTGGTTCTCATGGTTGTGCTCATTTTGGCCATAAAACACCCTGGTTTCAAAAAGTGCGTTAGAGATTTCAAGCCACTGAATTCTCACAGAAGCGGCCCCACTTCACACTTACATATGTGACCTCCTATCAAGAGTATTCTGCCATACCCTACTTGAATTTAATCAAGCTATATGAATCATTAAAAGTTTTCACTTATCCCTACACACCTGACATATAACACTTTTATTCATAGAATGGGTAAGTGTTCAATGAACCTTCATAACTTAGTTGTCCCTTTGAACCATGATCTTGGGATCTCCAGTCAACACGGTGGGGTTACGATTACAAAGTTTATATCGTAATTGGCTTTAGTCCCATTCCGTCTGTCAATTTTGACATTTGATCTCTAGGTAAACCTTTTGTTAGCGGATCCGCAAGATTGTCCTTCGATTTAACAAAATCGACGGAAATCACTCCGTTAGAGATCAGTTGTTTAATGGTATTATGTCTACGACAAATATGTCGAGACTTACCATTGTACATACTATTTTCGGCTTATAGCCGACTGACTATCGCTATGTATTCTTATAGGAGCAATAGGCTTAGTCCAGCATGGAATATCCTCGAGGAAATTACACAGCCATTCTGCTTCTTCTCCTGCCTTGTCCAATGCAATGAACTCAGCTTCCATAGTGGAACGAGCAATGCAAGTTTTCTTTGTGGATTTCCATGACACAACAGCACCATCAATAGTGAATACATATCCACTTGTGGACTTTGATTCTTTTGATTCAGATATCCAATTTGCATCACAGTATCCTTCTAATACTGCTGGATATCTCGTGTACCATAATCCAAGATTCATTGTGAATTTTAAGTACCTCAGTACTCTATTCAATGCTTTCCAATGATCCTCACTTGGATTACTTGTAAATCTGCTCAGTTTATTTACAGTTACAGCACATGCTAAGTCTGGTCTAGTACAGTTGGTTATGTACATCACAGTTGGTTATGTACATCAGACATCCTATGATTTGTGAATATTTTAACTGAGACACAGGTTCTCTTTTATTTTTGACTAAGTGCATAGTCAAGTCAACATGAGTTTTTATCGTACTTTCATTAAAGACGTTAAATCTTTTTAGAACAGACTCAACATAATGAGACTGTGACAATGCAAGTCCATCCGTCATTCTAGAGATTTTAATCCCCAAAATTACATATGCAACTCCCATATCCTTCATATCGAAGTTTCTTGTTAACATCTTCTTAGTATTCATGATTATATCATGAGTACTTCCCAAGATTAACATGTCATCAACATATAGACATACTATCACAAAGGAATTAGAAGTGTTATTGACATAAACACATTTATTGCACTCGTTAATTTTAAACCCATTTGATAACATCGTTTGATCAAATTTTTGGTGCCATTGTTTTGGCGCTTGCTTAAGCCCATACAATGACTTAACGAGTCGACATACTTTGTGTTCTTGACCTGGAACCACATAACCCTCGGGTTGTTCCATATAGATTTCTTCTTCCAATTCACCATTTAATAAAGCAGTCTTTACATCCATTTGATGTATTTCAAGATTACTTACCGCAGCAATGGCGATAAGAACTCGTATCGACGTGATCCGAGTAACCGGTGAATATGTATCGAAGAAGTCAAGACCTTCTTTTTGACGATAACCTTTAGCTACCAATCTGGCCTTATATTTATCGATCGATCCATCAACCTTTAATTTTTTCTTAAAAATCCACTTACAACCGAGAGGTTTATGTCCCGGTGGGATATTTACTAATTCCCAAGTATGATTTTGCATAATGGAATCGATTTCACTATTGACTGCTTCTTTCCAGAACGGCGCTTCGGATTTGACATAGCCTGAGCATATGTACTTGGTTCGTTTTCTACCATATAGGTGAAAAAATCAGGACCGAAAGACGTTGAAGTCCTTGCCCGTTTACTCCTACGAGGTTCTGGTTCCTCAGTTTCTAGAGTAGTTTCACTTGTTGGTTCATGTGCCCGCTTATTTAAGGTTATGTTTTCTTGACTTCTTTCTTTACATGGAAATACATCCTCAAAAAATACAGCATTTCTTGATTCCATGATTGTATTCACGTGAACATCCGGATTGTCAGATTTATGCACTAGAAATCTATGTGCACTACTGGTATTTGCATAACCGATAAATATACAATCTATCGTTTTAGGCCCAATTTTTATTTGTTTAGGTTTAGGCACTTCGACCTTTGCTAAACACCCCTACACTTTCAAGTATTTGTAGCTAGGCTTGTAGCCTTTCCATAACTCGTAGGGTGTTTTATCCATCTTTTTAGACAAAACTCTATTAAGAAAGTATCGCTTCCCCCCACAAGTTCTGAGGTAAACCCGAACTTATCAACATAGCATTCATCATCTCCTTAAGAGTACGATTTTTGCGTTCAGCAATACCGTTTGATTGAGGTGCATAAGGTGCAGTCGTTTGATGGATAATGCCAGAGTCTGAACATAAATCATTAAATGGTGCATCATATTCACCACCTCTATCACTACGAACCTTCTTGATTCGTTTGCTAAGTTGATTCTCGACTTCATTCGTATAGTTTTTAAAAGCCTCAAGTGTCTCATCTTTGCTACTGTTCGGTAAAAACGAGTTTTACAATTTATAACCGAAACACCCCAAGTATAAGGATCGTAGTATAGGATGTTAACGGGTCGTCCTAAGGGAGTGGAATGTTTATCGGATCAAGGAACAATTATTCTATCGATTATGTCACAATTATCTATCTAAACTAAGGTTGAAACTAACTAAAACCTAAGGAATAAACCTAAGAAGCGAACCCTAAAACTAAAACTAAAACGAGAAATAAAACAAGCCTGAAAAATAAGAAAACGAAGGATGGACGAGCGTTCACTAAAGAGGACGAGCGTCTGACTACGATCAGAACAGAAAATTGCAGAAAAGTTGCAGGAAATCTAAAGGTTTAAAAACTAAAACTTAAACTAAGCTTAATCTAAACGATTCGATTGATAAACAATAAAGGAAAACACAGCAAGGCGACTAGGTTCCACCTATCAACCAACAATCCAACTAGACGGTGATTAAAAAGACATAGTTTTTAGTAGTGATTTATTCACGAATTCAATTAAATTTCTTCAACCAAATTCTAGGGTTTCGTTTATCCTTTCAAACAAACTAAACATGCAATCAAAACTCAATCACAAGATCGTTTCCAAGCTCTTACTCAACTAATCATGCTTAATCTCTTACAACATGATTAGATGCATTACTTTGAACAAAATAGAACTTAAATAAACATACTTTCATAAATTTATTCAAGCATAAATTAAACATAGATCGTTTCATCAAATCTTAATTCAATAAAACTTAAACAATACAAAACAGATCCAAAGTAATGAAAAACTACGAAATAAACTCACTACACATAAGCATCGAACTCTCTAGTTGGTTTTGTTGTTGATAAGCTTCCTCCGTCGACTCACTGCAAGGTTTCTAGCCAACAATCATATTGGAGATGATTGTTGGGTTGGAGAAGTTCATCTCTGCGTAAAAAGGCTTGTGGCCGCAGCTTTTTGGTGTAAAATTGCGATCTCAATTATGTGGTATGAATTAGGGTTAAGAGGCTGCTGCTATATATAGAGTTTTAAGTCGGTTATGACTAAGTCGGCAACGGACGCTCGTCTGAATAACCGGACGCTCGGCCAGAATGCCTGGACGCTGAGTAAACGCTCGTTCATCCTCCGTCTGAACTCTCTGAATGTAAAATACGATTCTGGACGCTGCATGGACGCCAGTTCACTTCTGGACGCTCGTTCAAGATCAGTAGACGCCCGTTTGAACTGCTGAGGATCGGATCTCTTCATCTTTATCCAATTTCTTCAAGCCAATTCCAACTCTATCTCTTATAATTCGACTTGAGCTTCATTTATCCTTATTATATGCACGAAAATTAACTCCTACATGATAAATAAACAACGCAAAAATGTAATAAAATCCAAATAATAATAATTCCATTAAATTAAACACTTAAAATCATCAATTTTGCATACAACCATATTAAAATGACATTTACCTAATAATTACACTTAAACCCTTAATTCTCATGTAAATTATGCAAATGTGGGGAAAATAATAATGAAATAAACCCTTAATAATCATATAAATATGGCCTTAACAACTCCCCCACACTTAACTTTTTGTACGTCCTCGGACAAAACAATCAAAACTATAGCTCAACTTTATAAATAATCCACATAGATCTCTAACTCACGTAACAAAAGATACAACAACTATAGCAAATGATACCATCACAGAGATAGATTCGGTGTATGTGTGACAAGCCATTCTCAATCTAACAAGCCTTTCAAAGAAATATCCTCTCAAAGATTCCAATGACTATCCTAGGTACGGACAATGTAATAGCTCCACTCAAAGCCTTCCCACGCACTCGCAGGATAATCCCTACAAAGATATCATGCGGTTCTACCGGGTATAAGATCCATGATAACAAAGACTTCACTTTATTTTTACCCATCATTTCCAAAATTCTCAAGTTTAACGCATATCAGAATGAGCTCTTACCCATCATAGTAGAATAGGACATTTCGAGATAATCCCCTACCTACTCAAATCATAAGGTAGCTTCTCCTGACTGTCGTGAGCTTTTGGTCATCATAGTGGTATAGGACATTTCGAGATAATGCCCTACCTCACTCCAATCATCGACCAGCTTCCGACAAACGTATTTATTATGATTGCTTATTCATTCTTTTCTTCAAGACATAAGTTACATCTCACTTATCACATTCAAACTTTATGATATTCACAGCACACGGTCTAACTAAGGTGTTACTATACTGACCTTCCTAAGATAAATCACTAAAACAATGAAAGGATATAGTTCAAAAATCTTGCTTCAAAATCAAAGGCTCCGTGAACGTGAAGAATGAATACTATCTCCATGAAAGTAAAGACATGCTATAATTATCTCACTAAGTCACATACTATCATCGTTAGAAAACTACAACTAGCAAGCATTTAGTTTCAATCATATGCTCAAGATTTACAATTATCCAAGTGCCAAAATTTTAAAATTTTAAAATTTATCAAGGATCACAAATATCTACTCATATTGTCGAAATAAAGCATGAATTGCACCCCCCCACACTTAAATCACATTATGTCCTCGAATGTGCAAATAAAAGAAAAGAATACTTAATTTGGTTATGAAGTGGTTGTCGGTTGTAGGTTGGCGGTGGCCGAGCCGGAGCATGAGTATACCGCAACAACTCGAATAGACAACACTTGGACATAAAAGCTTGTGAACCCGCTCAAAAGTATCCGCCACACTCGACATACCATATAATCTCGGGGTACACGGGGTATATGAGCAACACATAACACAAAACACTTACAATGAATGTAGGAGGAATAACCATCAACACATAATCAACTAAAGTATTATTTCTAAAACAATAAAACAACCTAAGAAAAGAAAACGAACAAAGAAAACTAGGTTGCCTCCTAGGAGCGCTCTTTTAATGTCAATAGCTTGACATAAAGTTCAAGAATCAACCCGGATCGGGCCACTTTGGTTGGACTACCGCCACCTCAGTATTAGAATCAGGAGCACTGGGGCGGAAATGATTTTCACCACAACAACAAGTCAAGTGTGCTATAAGATCAATAAATTTTTCTCTCCAAACTACACTGACTCTCTTCTTCTTGTTCTTGCGGATGATAGGCATAGGTGTGCTAACATGCTCAGGAGTCTTAGAAGAAGGTTCCTCACAGGTAGAGGTAGGAATGTCATCATCTGACTCAAAGAAATAAGATGGAATCTCTTCACAAATCAGGACATCTGTACTCTCATCTCTTCTTTGGAAATAAAGAGTCTCGAGCTTCTCCTTTGGTTGCCCAAAATATTTCTTAAGTCGATGGCCATTCACTTTAAAAGCTTGATTACCGTACCCGTTCAAAGTAATTACTCCACTTGGATTAACCTCGAGAATCTCAAAGGGACCGGACCATCTAGACTTGAGTTTACCCGGAAACAGTGAAGTCTAGTATTATAGAAAGTAAAGCCATTTCACCAACTTTGAATTCTCGGTCCTTGATCTTAGCGTCATGGAGCATCTTCGTTCTTTCCTTGCTAAGCTTAGCATTCTCGTACGCTCTGAGTCTGAATTCGTCGAGCTCGTTCAATTGTAACAACCGTTTCTCCCCACAGAGTTGGCTATCGAAATTTAAGAATTTAATTGCCCAGAAAGCTCTGTGTTCAAGTTCGACAGGTAAATGACAAGCTTTGCCATAGACCATTTGGAAGGGTGACGTGCCCATCGGGGTTTTAAATGCAGTACGATAAGCCCACAACGCGTCATCCAACTTAAGACTCCAATTAGATCGATTATTGTTCACGGTCTTCTCTAAAATTCTTTTCAAGCTTTGGTTGCTTACCTCGACTTGGCCACTGGTCTGGGGATGATATGGTGTACCAACTTTGTGTTTGACACCATATTTTTCAAGGATTTTATCAAGCGGCGCATTGCAAAAGTGGGTACCTTCATCACTAATGAGTGCTCTCGGACAGCCGAATCTGGTAAAGATATTCTTTTGCAAGAATTTCTTCACAACTTTGTGATCATTAGTTTGGGTGGCTATGGCTTCAACCCACTTGGAAACATAGTCGACACAGACGAGGATATATTTATTACCGCACGAAGATGGAAAGGGTCCCATAAAATCTATGCCCCAAACGTCGAAAACTTCGCATTCAAGAATGGGCTTAAGTGGCATTTCCATCCTACTACTCTGCCGTCCAGTTCTCTGGCACCTATCACAACCTTTACAAAAGGCTTCGCGTCTTTAAACGAGTCGGCCGGTAGAATCCGGCTTGAAGGATCTTCGCAACCGTCTTCGGTGTTCCATAATGACCTCCGGTAGGACCGCCGTGGCATTGTTCTAGGATATCCCACCGATCATGCTCGGGAACACACCGTCGAAGCAACCCGTCTTTACGAGACTCGAACAAATAAGGATCTTCCCATACGAGATATTTAAGATCAGAAAAGAACTTTTTCTTCTCCTGATACGTCATATCCTCTAAATGACCACTCGCTAAATAGTTGACGTAGTCATCATACCACGGCCTAACCGTTTCAAGCTTCATCAATTGCTCAGTCGGAAAATCAATGCCTATATCATTGTGATTCTCTGCACCCTCATTTACTAAGCGAGATAAATGATCAGCCACAATATTCTCACTACCTTTCTTATCTTTAATCACAAGGTCAAACTCTTGTAAAATCAGAATCCATCGAAGTAACCTTGGTTTTGCATCTGCTTTGTCCATAAGGTAGCGCAAGGCTGCATGATCGGTCCAAACAACAACTTGAGACCCTAGAAGATAACTTCTAAACTTGTCAATGGCAAAAACAACAGCTAAGAATTCCTTCTCAGTTGTGGTATAATTGCATTGAGCCGGGTTCAAGGTGCGGCTCGCATAATAAATGGGCCTGAACCTTTTATCAACTCTTTGACCTAAAACTGCGCCTACGGCGTAATTAGAGGCATCGCACATCAACTCGAAAGGCTTGGTCCAGTCAGGTGCAACTAAAATAGGGGCACTGATAAGCTTGTCCTTCAGACAATTGAAAGCTTCTTTGCACTTCGCATCGAACAAGAAATCTACATCATCTTTCAAAAGATTTGATAAAGGCTTGGCGATGGTAGAAAAATCTTTAATGAAACGCCTGTAGAAGCCAACATGACCTAGAAAACCTCGTACCTCTTTCACTGTCTTAGGGTACGTCATCCTTTCAATGGCCTCGACCTTAGCCTTATCAACTTGAATGCCAGCATTGGACACCTTATGTCCCAAAACGATTCCTTCATCTACTAGAAAATGGCATTTTTCCCGAGTTAAGCACCGATTTTTCTCAACACATTTGGAGTACCATATCTAGATTCTTTAAGATTTCATCAAAGCTATCGCCGTAGGCGAGAAGTCATCCATGAAGACCTCCATGCACTGCTCCACAAGTCCATCAAAAATGGCTAACATGCACCTTTGAAACGTCGCGGGTGCGTTGCATAGGCCGAATGGCATTCTGCGAAAAGCAAAAGTACCAGATGGACACGTAAAAGTTGTCTTCTCTTTGTCATTAGGATCAATGGCTATCTGGAAGTAGCCAGAATAGCCATCAAGGAAACAATAATACTTATGACCACTCAGTCGTTCAATAAGCTGGTCAATGAAGGGTAGGGGAAAGTGGTCCTTGGCGTAACCTCGTTAAGTCTACGATAGTCAATGCGACTCTATAGCTCGTCACGAGTCGTAAGGCAACTTCCTCCCCTTTTTCATTCTTTTCGACCGTGATTCCGCCCTTCTTTGGCACAACTTGAGTAGGGCCGACCCACTCGCTATCGGCGATTGCATAGATGATGCCCATGTCTAGCCACTTTATCACTTCTTTCTTGACAACCTCCCGCATATGCGGATTCAAAGCCTTCTCTCGAGGTTGTCTAACCTTTTTAGCTCCCTCCTCCGTTCGGATTTTATGCATGCATACATCCGGGTCGATTCCTCGGATATCACCCACTTGCCATCCGAACGCGGGGATATTCTTTTTAAGCACTTCTATCAG
Source organism: Gentiana straminea (assembly GCA_036785695.1). Taxonomy (NCBI): domain Eukaryota; kingdom Viridiplantae; phylum Streptophyta; class Magnoliopsida; order Gentianales; family Gentianaceae; genus Gentiana; species Gentiana straminea. The sequence continues at coordinate 216,540 of JAVUPR010000561.1, forward strand.
TTGTGCTTCTTGCTCAGAGTCGAGTTTCGAAGAAATGATCAAAGGCAATTTATCTCCATCCTTAAGAAAGATATACTTAAGGTGTTTTGGAAGCGGTTTGAGCTCTAAATCAGTAGGTGGTTGCTCAATACTAGACTTTAACGGGCCACCTTTCTCTTTATGAGCTTGGAGTGGTTGACTAAAGAATAACTCATCTTCCCGAGGCTCGACCCCAGAAAGGTACTGGATCAAATCGTCCATCGGAATCCTCCGGTCAACACTTGCTTCCTTTTTCTTGTGATCGATCATTTTTCTTAACTCTTCATCTTTAAGCTCTTCTGCCAGCTCTTCCCAATCATCTACTTCCCAATGAGTAGCTTCTCTCCAAAATTCTACCTCGTCCCAACTACCCATCAGAGCTTCTTCTTCACCAGGGATGAAGTCTTCCTGACTCAGTTCTTTGAAATCATCGTTTGTTGCTGGGCATCTCCATGCTTCTAACTCAATAACGGGCCCGGTGTGAGCGAGTGAAGATGACTCGTCAATGCCTACGGCTTGAAATGAATTAGAAGATGGTCCGCATCGCCGGATCCTCAATGTCCATGACTTCAAAAACACCTATCTCTGTCAACTCCTCTCGCTTCTTCAAAGTAGGCATCTTTTTCGTCCTCATAGATAGCTTCGACAAACGATATTTCATCAATTACGGCTCTTTCGGGATGTGTCCCTCGTGTGAAGGTGACGGATGTGTCACCGACTCTAAGAGTAATCTATCCTTTGCAGAAGTCGATGAGAGCGTTAGAAGTGTCTAAAAAGGTTCGGCCTAGAATTAGAGGCATCTCCTTATCAGGTGGATAGTCTAGAATAACCCAGTCGGTAGGGAAGACTAAATGCTCAACTTGAAGGAGAACATTAGCTACACAACCGGCTGCAGTCCGGCTAGATTTATCAACCATCTGAAGAGAAATAGGGCGTTCCCGCATCCTTTTATCTAACCCGAGCTTTTTGCATACGTTTAATGGCATCACATTAATAGAGGCCCCCGAGTCGCATAAGACATTTTCGAATAAATGGCCTTCGATCTCACGGGAGATTGAAGGTCCGCCGAGGTCACCTCGCTTAACGGCGACTTTTCGTGAAACCATCGCGCAATCTTCGCGTAGCACTTCTTCGACCATCCCCCGAAGCTTTCTCTTACTCCACAGAATTCTTTTAGATACTTAGAGCATTTAGGCATTTCAGTTAATACCTCGGCTAAGGGCATACTAACTTGAGTGTCTCTAAGCATCCTCCTCACTCCATCATACCGCTTGTCATTAGTGAGGGCTTTCTCTTTCCTTTTTGGGGGATAAGGAAGGGCTTTATCATTCCCTGTAGCTTGATTCTTTATCGCCTCATCCTCCCTATCCTTCCATCTTACGAACTTTTCTTTCTTTTTCTTAGTCAGGGGTACCGCTTTCTGACTTTCCTTTCTTTCCTCATCATCAGAATTATTTTCGTCCTCCGAAGAATTGTCACTAAGCTCCTCATCGTTGCTTTCTTCGGCATGTGGTTTTCGATTTCCCCCTCCCGAACTCATGGCGTCGGGAGGGGCTACTCGTTTCCCGACATCTTGCCGGGTCCGGCCCTGTTTACCACTTCTCAACGTTACTTCATTCAACTCCTCTTCTTGTCCATATTCCCGTTGTGGTGTAATGGCGGTGCAAACATTCACATCAGCTTTTGGGTTTCTCTCGGTATAACTCGGAAGTTTACCGTGAGGTCTGCTTGCTTGTTGGTCTGCCATCTGACCAACTTGTCTCTCAATAGCTTTAACGCTAGTAGACAAGGTTTTCACCATGTCTACTAGCTCATCGAATTTGTGTTGAGGGACACATGAGGTGGTATGATTTTGAGTTTGGTTCCATCCACCTTGAGGCCTTTGGGAGTTAAGGGTTGTCCTTTGATAGTTTGAGTTGAAAGAATTCGAATTTGAAGGGCCAGGTGGTAACTTGGCTTGATTGAAGTTTTGTCGTGGAAATCCCGAGTAGCTCTGATTCTGGTTAAAGTTTCGGAAGGGTTGGTTTTGATTATCCATTAGATTTACTTCTTCCGTCATCTCCGTTCCTACCTGCATTCCCGGATCGAAGGCCGCGTCGAAGATTGGCCACCGCTTGCTTATCAATTCCATCCGAGCAACCAACGGCTTTGTATCGGGGCGCTTGCGTACCTTCTTTCTTAACAACATTGGTCTTATTGGGAGTCGACCACATATTGTTCTTGGCGATGGTCTCAGCCACTCTATAGGCAGTCTCATCACCTCCCCCTAAGAAAGATCCATGAGCTGTGGAGTCAAGATAGTCTCTATTAGGTTGAGAGACACCTCTGTAGAACAGTTCCAGCAACTCATGTCTGTCATATCCGTGATTGGGGCATTTCCTCATCAAGAGATTTAATCTCTCCCAAGCTTTGCCAACAGTCTCATCCTCTAGTTGCTCGAAAGTAGCTATTTCCCGTTTCATCTCCATAATCTTGCCTGGTGAAACCCACTTGAGAGCGAAGGCTCTTTTGACATCATTCCATGTATGGAGAGAATGATGTGCCAACGATTTAAACCACCGACTTGCTTCACCTTTCAAAGCAAAAGGGAATAGCTTTAACTTGACTATCTCAGAATCAACACCCGGATAATGGCCTGCTTCACAGATTTGTATGAATGTGGACAAGAAGTCGTGTGGATCTTCCTGAGCAGTACCATGGAAAGAACTATTCTGAACTAGAGCTACTACTCCGTTCTTTAGATCAAAGTTCACTCCACCCATGTCAGGAGGACGAATAGGTCTATGCCCCTCGAGAAAGTCTTGATTTAGATATGGGGTGTAGGGGTCCTGGTTCAATTGATTAAGCTGGTTCTGGCGAAATTGTTGAAGTTGTTGATTTATGCCAGCTTGTTGATTCGTTGTTGCCTTTGCGAGCTTGCATCCGCCGAAGGAGTAAATTTAAGCGAGCTTGGGGATCGGGATTTGGAATTGGTGGATCTTGATCCGCCATTATGTCAAGATCGGAAGAAGCCTCCTTCTAAAATTAGATCGTTCGTGCTCGGGATCGAAGATTAGATGTCCCTTCTTACTTCTCGTTTGCATAAACCGAGAAGCGAACAGGAAGAAATCAACCTTAGGGTTGATGAGAACGAGTTTAGAGAAGATTGGAGGATTTAGTAGTGTAGAAAGATAGAAGAGCAAAGAGAAGAAAAGTGGAATTTTCAGGGGCTGAACTGGCGTTCAGTGTACGTGGACGCTAGTTCAGAGAGGATTCAGGAAGTGAACGCTCGTTCAGAGCACTGAACTGGCGTTCAGAAGACAGATGGGGGCAGACGGGCGTTCAGTATGGGTGAACGCTCGTTCAGAAGGCTTTTAGTATTTTTTAAATTTTTTATTTTATTTTTTTATTTTAGAGAAAATATATAGAAACCGAAACTGGAAAAGAAACCTACCTACGAAAAGTTTAAAAACAAGAAAAACACTAAGACGGTAAAAAAAACGTGTTGAAGTCTTGTAGGGCCAAAATGGAGGGGAAAACAGTGGATTTTGACCTCGAAAATGCACTGAACGGCCTAAGGCCGTTCACCACGTCGTCGGCGTCGGAACGAGCTTTCCGAATTGGGGTCCTGCGTTCCAAACGGACACTCGAGCCGAAAGTTACGGTCAAAATACTACCGCGTGCCCTAACTACCCCTTTTTGACACAGAAAATTGTCCTAAATAGAATCCGACAACCGTTACCGACTCCCCGAGTATAGAAAATTGTCCTAAATAGAAAATTGTTCGGTAAAAACGAGTTTTACAATTTATAACCGAAACACCCCAAGTATAAGGATCGTAGTATAGGATGTTAACGGGTCGTCCTAAGGGAGTGGAATGTTTATCGGATCAAGGAACAATTATTCTATCGATTATGTCACAATTATCTATCTAAACTAAGGTTGAAACTAACTAAAACCTAAGGAATAAACCTAAGAACTGAACCCTAAAACTAAAACTAAAACAGAAATAAAACAAGCTGAAAAATAAGAAAACAGAAGGATGGACGAGCGTTCACTAAAGAGGACGAGCGTCTGACTACGATCAGAACAGAAAATTGCAGAAAAGTTGCAGGAAATCTAAAGGTTTAAAAACTAAAACTTAAACTAAGCTTAATCTAAACGATTCGATTGATAAACAATAAAGGAAAACACAGCAAGGCGACTAGGTTCCACCTATCAACCAACAATCCAACTAGACGGTGATTAAAAAGACATAGTTTTTAGTAGTGATTTATTCACGAATTCAATTAAATTTCTTCAACCAAATTCTAGGGTTTCGTTTATCCTTTCAAACAAACTAAACATGCAATCAAAACTCAATCACAAGATCGTTTCCAAGCTCTTACTCAACTAATCATGCTTAATCTCTTACAACATGATTAGATGCATTACTTTGAACAAAATAGAACTTAAATAAACATACTTTCATAAATTTATTCAAGCATAAATTAAACATAGATCGTTTCATCAAATCTTAATTCAATAAAACTTAAACAATACAAAACAGATCCAAAGTAATGAAAAACTACGAAATAAACTCACTACACATAAGCATCGAACTCTCTAGTTGGTTTTGTTGTTGATAAGCTTCCTCCGTCGACTCACCGCAAGGTTTTAGCCAACAATCATATTGGAGATGATTGTTGGGTTGGAGAAGTTCATCTCTCGCGTAAAAAGGCTTGTGGCCGCAGCTTTTTGGTGTAAAATTGCGATCTCAATTATGTGGTATGAATTAGGGTTAAGATTTCGTTGCTATATATAGAGTTTTAAGTCGGTTATGACTAAGTCGGCAACGGACGCTCGTCTGAATAACCGGACGCTCGGCCAGAATGCCTGGACGCTGAGTAAACGCTCGTTCATCCTCCGTCTGAACTCTCTGAATGTAAAATACGATTCTGGACGCTGCATGGACGCCAGTTCACTTCTGGACGCTCGTTCAAGATCGTAGACGCCCGTTTGAAGCTGGCGAGGATCGGATCTCTTCATCTTTATCCAATTTCTTCAAGCCAATTCCAACTCTATCTCTTATAATTCGACTTGAGCTTCATTTATCCTTATTATATGCACGAAAATTAACTCCTACATGATAAATAAACAACGCAAAAATGTAATAAAATCCAAATAATAATAATTCCATTAAATTAAACACTTAAAATCATCAATTTTGCATACAACCATATTAAAATGACATTTACCTAATAATTACACTTAAACCCTTAATTCTCATGTAAATTATGTAAATGTGGGGAAAATAATAATGAAATAAACCCTTAATAATCATATAAATATGGCCTTAACAGCTACTTAGCAAATAGACATAACAATATTGATGATATATGGGCCCATTGGGTCGGATTATTTGTAATTGGGCCAGGCCCAAGGTTTAATAATAAAGATAAACGGACCGGTCGAGCTAGACCACCGAGTGCTGACCAGATCAAGACGCCGGACAGAATAGTCAGATGAGTAGGACTCCACCGTGTTCTGACCAGAATGGCTTCTGGACAGAATAGCAGGCTGAACGTGGTGAAGACCGGGTCAACAACATCTCAACTGCTTACGGACGTGGGTAGATCCCACGTCTAGGAGATAATCCATAATAACTTCCCAAAGCACGTCCGGGGAAGAGAGACACGATCTACTACTATATAAAGAATACCCCGAACTACGAGGGGACTTGATTCCGTTTATTACCTAAATTGGATACGTAGGCAGCTCTCTCAAGAGTTCCAGTCCTAATTATACCCAAATATTCGTGTTCTTGTATTATTTTCCTAATTAGAATTACCCGATTACCCGTTTATAATATTCATACTGTATCATTTGGCGCTAGAAGGAGGGTAGTTTCTAGTTAGTGAGTGATTGACACAAAAAAAAAATGGCACGAAATCAAGGCAATTCGAAGAAACAACAAAATCAACAAGAGAAAGAAAAAAATCAAGCTGGAAATAATAGTCCAGATCAAAATGTTCAAGACACTGGAAAGAAAGTGATGGAAGAGGGACAGACAAGCAACCCAGATGCAATCAAACAGATGTTGGTAGAAAATCTGGCAAATCTCAAAGGAGAAGAAATTAAAGCCATTTTTGAGGCAGTTCTGAAAGCGAGGAGTTAGGATAACGACATTTCTGAAGCAACCACACCGCTTCAAACTGCTAAAAAGAGAAGCAGGAAGCAGAATCTAGCATTAAAGTGGTGGTTACTCACCCAGGTGGTGATAACGCCAAGGCATAATTAGACGCCATGCCGAAACCTAAGCTAGATGAATTTAGGCTGGTGTCTCCGTTTACTGAAGACATTGATGCGTTTCCATGTCCTCCAGGATTTAAAATCCCAAAGATCCAAGCATATGATGGAACCAAGGATCCATATGACCATATGCATCAGTACATTCAACATATGAATCTGTATAATGCTCCAGAAGAGATGAAATGCAGGGCATTTTCAACTCTTCTAACGGGGAAAGCAAGAGATTGGTTCAATAAGTTGAACCCCAGATCTATACCGGATTTTCCAACTCTGACCAGAAAGTTTATGCATGCATTCATTGCAGCGCGACCTTTTCAGCGAAATCGGACGTATCTGCTAACGGTCAGGCAAAAGAGCGATGAGACGGTTTTGCAGTTCATCAAGAGGTTTAATGGAGAATCATCCCAGATAGCAGATCTGGATGATAAATTTCTGGTAGCATCTTTCATAGCAGGACTTAGAGAAGGGCGGTTACATGCAAAGCTGAGCAGCAAGGATCCAAAAACGATGGAAGAATGTCTGGAAATAGCATACAGACATTGCCAGGGAGAAGAGGCCAACAGAGCCAAGAGAGAAGAATCCCATAGGGATGCTAAGAAAGGGAAAACCGAAGATAGGAATGACAAGAAAAGGAAATCTGTTTGGGATAGGGTAACCGCTCCTATCTCTGATAGATTAGGGAAAAAATGTGCTTTACAAGACAGAGATCTTATTCCTCTGAACAGATCTCGTGACCAAGTGCTGGCAATTATGGAGAAGAAAGGAATTGCTAAGACTCCCCCTCCGTTAAGGGGTCCAAGGGAGAAAAGAGACCACACTAGGTGGTGCAAATACCATAAAGACATTGGACATGACTCCGAACAGTGCAGGGATCTGATCAGAGATATCGACGCAGCAGCAATGGAGGGAAAAATCGATGAGTGCATCGATCGAGCGCAGGGAGATAATCCCAGAGGCAGGAGAGAGTTCAAAAAACATAATAACAGTCATGACAAGTACAACCAGAGGAGACATAGAGATCCGTCTCCAGACGCAGATGGGCATAGAGAAAATGCCCCAATTAATACTGTGAATACCATTGTGGGCGGACCAGGAGAAGGTAGCAAGGCTGCTCAGGAAGATAAAAGGGGCAGCACAGGAAAACAAGGGGAAGCGAAAAAGCAGAAGGTTATGGGAACCGTTCAGTACGGTCCTAGGGATGCCTTACCAGCCATCGTGAGTAACGAAGGACTGGTAATAGAAGCGGTTATACAGAAAAATCTGGTCAGAAGGATCTGCGTAGACACAGGCAGCGCATTAAACGTGTTGTACCATAACGCATTCCAAGCGATGAAACTTTCAGATTCGGAGTTGACTCCTGTATCAACTCCTCTTTTTGGATTCACCGGACCGCCCATACATCCTGTGGGTATGTTAAAATTGATGACAACTTTTGGCCAGGGACAACAGAGCAGGACTCTGATGGTGAATTATGTGGTGGTAAAGGCTCCATCTGCCTATAATGTGATTCTTGGAAGGCCAGCACTAATTGATCTGAGGGCAGTGGTGTCGCCCGCACACAACAGCATGAAATTCCCAACTTTCGATGGAGAAGCTACTGTTAAAGGGGACGTAGATGCCGCAAAAAATTGCTACACAGCCACAATCAGTGGAAAAATGAAGGTGCAGCAAGTGACAATGGAAGACTTGGTTCTAGATGAGGAAAAAAGTTGGCTGTCAAACGATCCAGTGGAATCAATAATGTTAAATGAAATAGACCCTGAATCCACGGTCAGCATAGGATCTTGGATACCGGTCGAAACGAAGCATGGATGCTGATCAGCACTTTGAAAGATTATCAAGATGTGTTTGCATGGAAGGCAAGCGATATGCCTGGATTATCAACAGAGTTGGCAGTCCATAAACTCAACATAGACCCAACCAGGAAACCAGTGAAACAAAAGAAGAGATCATTTGCTCGGAAAGGATACGAGTACATCCGGCAAGAAGTGGAAAAACTGTTGCAGGCCAACATGATTAAAGAAGTTATCTATCCAGAATGGCTAGCAAACCCAGTGTTAGTCAAGAAACCAGATGGCAGTTGGAGAATGTGCGTGGACTTCACCGATTTAAACAAAGCTTGTCCTAAGGATAGTTACACTTCCCCTAGAATTGACAAGGCTAGTAGACTCTACGAGTTGGTTATGAAATTTTTGCTTTCCTAGATGCTTATAAGGGATATCATCGATTATGATGGACCCAATAGATCTTGTAAAACTCGCCTTTATTACCGAATTTGGTTCCTACTACTACGTGTCTATGCCTTTTGGATTAAAAAACGCAGGGGCTACCTATCAAAGGGCAGTCAATACCATTTTCAAACAACAAATTGGCAAATCTATGGAAGTATACGTGGATGATTTATTGATCAAGAGCAGGACTCTTGACCAATATTTGAAAGATGTAGCAGAGGTTTGCCAAGTCTTGAGACAAACCGGAATGAAATTGAACCCAAAAAAGTGTACTTTTGGAGTAAGGTCAGGAAAATTCCTGGGTTACATGATATCCAAAGAAGGCAATAGGGCCAATCCTGATAAATTGGAAGCTTTGAAGACCATGCCTGAACCGAAAAATATCAAAGAAGTTCAGCGATTAACAGGAAGATTGGCAGCTCTAAACAGATTCTTGTCGAAATCTTGATCGGGGTCAATCAGGTTATAATATACTTGACCACCATAAACCAATACTAGCAAGAGGACTAGGCCCATCGTAGTATAGCTATAGTGAATCAAGGTCGATCCCACAGGGAACCAATTGTGGATCATTTCATATATAAACAATTAATTAAACATGTCAAGGACATAGAGGCGGTCTACGACCAACATAAGACAAGAAAGGTAAAGACACGACTCGACACAACGTAATTAACCTCCCCAATTATAGTCTTTATCGTTTGGACCTAGATAATTTATATAATAAAGCGAACTTATTAAGCTTGTCAATCCGTTTGTATCTATCTTAGATTGGCTACGGGAGTCATCCTCTTTAACTTGACGTAGCACCGGTAGTCACTAGATCACCGTGGTATTGTTACGTGACTTCGCCTTTTGGTGCCTCCATCTCATATAACTCACACGCTTACGACTCTAAGGATGCCGATATTAACCGTACACCTCGTCCGGGCAACATTCCCGTGGTTAGGCGTACTTCCTAAACGATTACTCAAGCTCTCGTCCAACTAGCAATTACCAAGTTATAGTCTCATGCTAATCTACGACGTACGTATAAGCGGTGCATGCAATTCCCAAATATAAACCTACCTAGATAACGCCGAACGTCCGAAGATCAATTCATGAGCCTACCTAAGAGTTTTATATTGGTATTTCCTTTTTACACGTTTTAATTAAACTAAGCGAGTAACGTAGCCATAGCCATACCTACTGAGATAATAAATTCTATTAAGTTAACCTAACCATAAAGACGTGGCTATTTAACGGATGAAAACAAGGCTCGGTCGACCGAATAGGTGGGCTCGGTCGACCGAGTGAACTCATTCGGTCACCCGAATCAATTTCGTCCCCAGATTACATCCCTGAACGTATCTCTCAGCGTTTCATCATACAGAACAGATTAAACAGTAACTCGTAAAGCATTCATATAAACTAACTTAGATACACATTAATTAAACAATACAGATTCATGAATAAATACTAAGTCTATGACGTAGGTTATGGGACCCCCATAGACAAGGTATCGCCACATCCCTAACGTCATAGCCTAGATCTACATCATCTAGCTATGAATTAACTAACTCAAACAATAAAGCATAATTGGGGGGAATTAATTACTTAAAAGAAAAGAAACAGAAAATAAAGGCTTACATAACTCGCGGCCTTTAAATTGCCGGAAACCTTCAATCTACTTATGCTACATTGTATTAAAATATCAAAGTAGAATTATATTCTAAAGTATGAGAGGTGTGTTTTACAATTGCTCATAGTTTGTTGCTTATATAGGAGTTTCGGCCGACTTAGGAAGGATGCAGAGGATAAACACGATTAAAGTCGAAACCGCCCACGACCGAGGCTCGGTCAACCGAAGGGATGCACTCGGTCGACCGAAGCATGAGGCTCGGTCGACCGAACCCGGATTTTCCAAGTTCTCCACGTTTTCTTCGTCCGCCTTGCTCCCCACTCCACGCTTCGTCTTGATCCGATTACTTCTTTCGTTTAATGCTCCGATTTTCTTCCTTTATCATCTTGAGATCATTGATTAATTAACATTAATCCTCCCGATTTGTTGTGATACGCAAAATAAGCAATTATCGCACAATAAATCGGTCTTTAATAATAAAAACATCTAAATACCAAATATCATATTAATAATCACTTAACATTAAATAATAAATATAAACGAGTGATTTAATATGAAATATACATTATTAATCTCGATTTAAGGTCAACGTTGATGACTTTTACGGGTATAATTTGACCGTCATCAACTACCCCCACTTAGACTTTGATCGTCCCGAACAAAGCATCAATAAGTCATTCCCCAAGACAACATTTTCTATGGTCAGGTCATACTTACGCAAGAAGCTCAAGTCAACTCATACTAGTCATGCTCGTAAGATATCCATTATTCACTACTCACTATGAATCGAAGTGATGTGTGCATGTGCATTGGTTTTATATATTCGTAGCAAGATTAGAGTTTATGCCAACTTCGTAATCTCAACCTACCAACCTCAGCATTCATACTTCTTAAGTCTTTAAATTTTGAAGCACTAGAGCAATAAGCAAGAGCGTATCTATAGGGATTTTGGACTTGGAGACCGAGTACTACTCAAAGCCTCTTAAAGAGTTGAATATTCTTTTCATATCTTCATATTTTTCAAATACTATTAATCTCAAGGAAGAAAACTTTTTAGAGTATCCCCTATCTTAGATCATGTATAGCATCGAATATTACCACAAGCGCGGGGCTACTTTGGTAATGTTACTACAAGCCCGTGTCTAACATTTTGCTAAAACACGGGTACGTCTCAAGCTTATTACTCCGCTTAAATGGCTAGAATATAAGAATACCTCACGAGATAGATATTGACACTAAGTTTACATAACCAATCATCTATGCAATGTACACATAATTTCTTCAGTTATTATGATTTGCGCGGTATACTCGATTCACAGATTGAGTAATTGAATAATAAATAACTACTTGCAAAAACGAGCATGAATATCCTTAAATTTACCTAACATAAGTATAATATGATCACGTACTCATGAAACTTGGTTTATTTCCTATCAATTCTTAGCTAGGAACTCACAATTCTAAGGGTACGAGATACATAATATGGTATTTATTCAATTTTTTCAATCATGTGCCGTTTCATTCAATTTTCAATTATAACAACATAGCTAAGTCTCCTACCCCCACTTAAACATGGCATTGTCCTCAATGACAAAAATAAATGAGAAGTTAAGAAAAAGACTTAGCTCTGGAAACGGCTCTCAAGTAAAGGCAGAACATCGGAGTAAATTTCAGCACGTCGTGGAGAAGCAAGTGAAAACCTGTATAAGCAGACAAACTCCACGAAACCGTACATAACACCATGTCTATGGAAGTTATAGAATAATGTGGCAGTAATTAGGTATGAATACCGAAAAACATTTTAAGCCACTTTATTTTATACAACCAAAGACAAGAAAAATACTAAATAGAAAGAAAAATAAACAAGCAACTAAAGATGGTGGTCTTCATCTACAACCTCCACCGCCTAAATATTCTTAAAACTGGGTGGAGAAGACAAAGATCAAAAAGCATTACCCGACGTGGGAAAACACGAGGGTGACTCGATCGAAAAGGTATTCAATCCGGGAAAAGAGAAACTTGGTAAGGCATAACAGATTGAATGCGACCTATTGGCTAAAGATAAAATCAAATACTTAGCGCAGAAACTTCTCGCTTGCATTGGATATCAACAACTTAGGGAGATGTAGCTACTCCTCGAAATTACTAATAACCCAATGTATCACGTAAAAGTCATAACCGTCATCAACAAGGTCGGATAGGTGAGATAGTTCAGAACAAAACTTATCATCTAGAAATGCCGGAATAGACGGAAAAAATGTGAAATTTAAAACTTCCGGTAAAAAGATAAGTTGTACTTTGATCGAATCAAAAACTTTTAAAATCTAGCTAGGGTCAGAGCTACACTTACCCCAACTAGTATCATGAAAATCAAAATGATAAAAGATAATCGTTAAAGCTTAGCAACATTTCAAATTCCGCAACACAAAAGTTATTTTGTAAACAAAATAGAGGTTGAGAGTATGATGGGTTTAGAAAAGGATACACATAAGGTTGGGAAGAAAAGATAAAGGGTGGGTAATAAATTGTGTTTTTGGGATTGAGAATTGTTAAAAGGAATGGGATTGGGTGGGAGAGTGAAACGGATGGGAAGAAAGAGAGGCGATGAAAGAATGGTTAGAAATGTGAACTGTTGGGGCAGATTGGTGAGAGGAGCGAAAAGGTTTAAGGGTGAAAAGGTATAAATGAAAGGATAAAGGTAGTTGCAGAATGAATTGCGCACCACTTTGAATTTTCACTTGGATCACCATTCTAAAAGATTTTGGAAGTTGACCAAAATTGTTCTTGTTCGCACCAATAATTCTCTGTTACATTTTCAGTAATTCTCAAGCTCTCTTAATGCTTCCATCTTAAGGTTGATTGCTAAATTTCCTTTTATTTAGCAGTTTCTCGACTCTCCTACGGAACTCTATTTCACGTGGCCTATATTGAGTAAAAAAGTTTTGCACATCCTTAGCCCAATGGCCATCGGAACACGGCAAAATAAAAAACCTCAACATATTTCACGTTACTCTTATTTGACTCAAAGAAAACAAAACCTAAAATCCTAAAAAGAAATCCTAAAGGTTTCAAAGAAGTAGTTCTGAGTTTAAAGTCCTCAGCTCGACTTTCCAAAGGTTATCCTTGTCAGTTATCATTCTTGGATCGCCAGACTTTGACCCTCTGAGCACTATTAGTGGTGGCTTGTCGCTTTTGCGGATTAATACCCTTCCCTTGGTTGTGAGACCTAGGAAACGACATTTATCCATACCATTTATACAAAGCTCTTACCTCGGCTCTCGTTTTAGGAATTAGTGAATTCTGAGAAACTCGGCTAAAATTATGGTTTTGGCCTTGACAATAAGAAACAATGAATCTAAGTACTCCGAACAAGCTCGGTTGTGTAGGCAAGCCTACGCCGTCTTATTCGTTGGAACATATGTGATAGTTCGGGCCAATCCGTCAAGATAAGCCCCGTTTAGCCCGAAGGCTTATCGGCTATGCTAAGTCTTGTCGAAGCGCTTTGTAACGTACATCACACGTGGAGGGGAGTTGATTGAGCCGAAGCTCGGTTGAACTCGCCCAGCCATGGTTAAACCATTTCCGAACCTATGTACTAAGAGTCTTCGATTTCTAAATTGTCACCCAAAGCGTAATCTCGTTTTTTTTTAAGGTGGGTTCACCGAGAAGCCATCACCATAAACATCAACGAAAGCAGAAGATGGTGTTCTCTCAAAACTCAACGTCTTCTTTAGATTAATAATGCTTAAACTACACAATTTGTTGCTCCCTGGCCGGTAGAAGCAATCTCATGCATAGGACAATGAGATTTTAACGAACTACGAGGAACTCTTTATTTCTTGCTTCCTTCAACGACTACATGTTTTCTTACACCCTCAGATGAGACGGATATGGGGCGCGAACCTTCCATACTAATAGAATTAATCTTACAGACCACTCCGGGCCAAGATTCATACTAAGGTTCATGTATAGGCTAACTTATGCTCAAAAAACCAAAAGGTAATAAAACATAAGCAAAAAAAAAAGGTAGTACCTTGCCTCCAACATTGTACCACGAAGAATTTAAGCCTTTAAAAAAAATTCGGAGCCATCTTGGTGCTTTAAAGGTATTGCTTCCATTGCTTTTCCCATCTTAGATTCGTAGCTCCACATGTTTCGGGTTATTTTCTCGGCGCCCCTTGAAAAATTACCGACTTGGATTATTGTTTCTCGGTTTCGCAAGCGAGAAGAAAAACAAAAACGAACGGACCGTAGGGCGATTTTAACATGGTTTCCCATGCGCTATCGGACCTACGGATTAAACATACGGGGATAAACAGACACGCGAAATTCCAGACTCGAAAAACACAAATCAGAAACCGTGTAAACAGAGCAGAACAAGAACAAAACAAAAATTATAAATTCTCGGTCGACCGAATGAGGTCTCTCGGTCGACCGAATAAAATTTTTTTATTTTATTTTATTATTTTTTTTATTTATTTTAAGCTGGAATTTTCAGACAGAGCAGACAACCAGAGGGACTCAAAACGTAAAAACAGACTCTAAAACAGAAAACTCGACATGAATAAAAAATTATTTATATATAAAATTGACCGTTGGTTCCCCGGCAACGGCGCCAAAAACTTGATCGGGGTCAATCAGGTTATAATATACTTGACCACCATAAACCAATACTAGCAAGAGGACTAGGCCCATCGTAGTATAGCTATAGTGAATCAAGGTCGATCCCACGGGGAACCAATTGTGGATCATTTCATATATAAACAATTAATTAAACATGTCAAGGACATAGAGGCGGTCTACGACCAACATAAGACAAGAAAGGTAAAGACACGACTGACGACACAACGTAATTAACCTCCCCAATTATAGTCTTTATCGTTTGGACCTAGATAATTTATATAATAACCGAACTTATTAACTCGTCAATCCGTTTGTATCTATCTTAGATTGGCTACGGGAGTCATCCTCTTTAACTTGACGTAGCACCGGTAGGTCACTAGATCACCGTGGTATTGTTACGTGACTTCGCCTTTTGGTGCCTCCATCTCATATAACTCACACGCTTACGACTCTAAGGATGCCGATATTAACCGTACACCTCGTCCAGGCAACATTCCTGTGGTTAGGCGTACTTCCTAAACGATTACTCAAGCTCTCGTCCAACTAGCAATTACCAAGTTATAGTCTCATGCTAATCTACGACGTACGTATAAGCAGGTGCATGCAATTCCCAAATATAAACCTACCTAGATAACGCTGAACGTCCGAAGATCAATTCATGAGCCTACCTAAGAGTTTTATATTGGTATTTCCTTTTTACACGTTTTAATTAAACTAAGCGAGTAACGTAGCCATAGCCATACCTACTGAGATAATAAATTCTATTAAGTTAACCTAACCATAAAGACGTGGCTATTTAACGGATGAAAACAGGGCTCGGTCGACCGAATAGGTGGGCTCGGTCGACCGAGTGAACTCATTCGGTCACCCGAATCAATTTCGTCCCGCATTACATCCCCGAACGTATCTCTCGGCGTTTCATCATACGAACGATTAAACGGTAACTCGTAAAGCATTCATATAAACTAACTTAGATACACATTAATTAAACAATACGATTCATGAATAAATACTAAGTCTATGACGTAGGTTATGGGACCCCCATAGACAAGGTATCGCCACATCCCTAACGTCATAGCCTAGATCTACATCATCTAGCTATGAATTAACTAACTCAAACAATAAAGCATAATTGGGGGGAATTAATTACTTAAAAGAAAAGAAACGAGAAAATAAAGGCTTACATAACTCGCGACCTTTAAATTGCCGGAAACCTTCAATCTACTTATGCTACATTGTATTAAAATATCAAAGTAGAATTATATTCTAAAGTATGAGAGGTGTGTTTTACAATTGCTCATAGGTTTTGCTTATATAGGAGTTTCGGCCGACTTAGGAAGGATCTAGAGGATAAACACGATTAAAGTCGAAACCGCCACGACCGAGGCTCGGTCAACCGAAGGGATGCACTCGGTCGACCGAAGCGTGAGGCTCGGTCGACCGAACCTGGATTTTCCAAGTTCTCCACGTTTTCTTCGTCCGCCTTGCTCCCCACTCCACGCTTCGTGCCGATCCGATTACTTCTTTCGTTTAATGCTCCGATTTTCTTCCTTTATCATCTTGAGATCATTGATTAATTAACATTAATCCTCCCGATTTGTTGTGATCCGCAAAATAAGCAATTATCGCACAATAAATCGGTCTTTAATAATAAAAACATCTAAATACCAAATATCATATTAATAATCACTTAACATTAAATAATAAATATAAACGAGTGATTTAATATGAAATATACATTATTAATCTCGATTTAAGGTCAACGTTGATGACTTTTACGGGTATAATTTGACCGTCATCAAATCTGCACAGAAATCATTGCCATTCTTCAAAATCCTTAGGAAGGCCAGTCCTTTTGAGTGGAATGAAGAATGTAAACAGGCTTTTCAGGAGTTAAAAGACCACATTAGTCATTTACCAACTCTAACCCCTCCACAGGAAGGTGAGATACTGTTCCTATATTTGTCTTTTTGCAATGAAGCCGAAAGTGCTGTGTTGGTAAAGCAACATGGTATGATACAAAGACCAGTATATTTTGTAAGCAAAGCCCTACAAGGGCCCGAGGTTAGATATTCTGAGGTGGAGAAGTTGGTCTTAGCCCTAGTGCACGCCACAAGGAAATTGAGGCCGTACTTCCAAAGTCATCCGGTGATTGTGTTAACAAATCAACCTTTGAAGCAGATCCTGGAAAAACCAGACAAGTCTGGGAGACTGGCTAAGTGGGTAGTTGAATTTGCAGGATTCGATATCGAGTACAAACCTAGAACGGCAATTAAAGCTCAAGCATTAGCTGATTTCTTGGCAGAAGAGAAAGCTTTGGCTATAGAGCAAAGAGGCCGAGAAGAACAAGGCTGAAAAGAATAATTCTGAACAGTGGCATCTTTATGTCGACGGAGCCTCCAACAAAGAGGGAGCAGGAGCAGGACTCCTACTCATTAGTCCAAAAGGTGAAGAATTCCCCTACGCCCTTCATTTTGACTATCAAGCAACTAACAATGAGGCAGAGTATGAAGCTTTGATAACTGGACTAAACCTGGCACAGAAGTTGGGTGTGCAGAATTTAAAAGTCTACACAGACTCACAATTGGTAACAAATCACATCAAAGGAGAGTATGAAGCGAAAGAAGGTCCTATGAAAAAGTATCTGGCAGTAGCACAGAGGAAGCTGCAAAATTTCTTGATGATAGAGGTGGAACAGATAACTCGAGCCCAAAACACCCGAGCAGATGCTTTATCAAAGCTAGGATCGAACTTCTTGTCCAATAAAAAGGTGTTGGTCGAGCAATTGAAGCAGAAGAGTTGTGATATGATAGAGGTACAACCAATAACACAGGCAGAAACTTGGATGGATCCAATTGTCATGTACTTGAGAGATGGAAGACTGCCTGAGGATAAAGTACGCGCCAGGAAATTGATGAGACTCTCGGCCAGGTATGCTCTGTTCAATGACGTTCTATACAGAAAGTCTTATACAGCACCTTGGTTGAAATGCGTTACTCCAGATGAGGGAGATTATGTATTAAGAGAGATCCATCTCGGAATTTGTGGAAACCATTTGGGGGCAAGAGCTCTGGCCAGGAAATGTAGGCTATATGGATATTACTGGCCGGCCATGCAAGAAGACGCAGAGACTCTGGTCAAGACTTGCCGAACATGCCAGGTGCACAGTAACTTATCGCACAATCCTGCACAGAAAATGATACCGATTGTGTCTCCATGGCCTTTTGATCAATGGGGAGTAGACTTAGTGGGTCCATTACCCCTAGCACCGGGAAAGTTCAAGTTTTTAGTGGTGGCAGTGGATTATTTCACTAAATGGGTGGAAGCAGAACCCTTAACCACCATTACAGCCAACCAAATACAGAAATTCTTGTGGAAAAACATCCTATGCAGATATGGAATCCCCAAAGTCCTCATCTCTGATAATGGCACACAATTTGAAGATCAATGAGTACAAGCCTGGTGCACCAATCTTGGAATCTCTCAACACTTTACATCAGTGGCATATCCCCAAGCCAATGGGCAGGTGGAGCAAACAAATAGGCAAATAAAACAGGGATTGAAGAAAAGACTGGAACAAGAGGGATCTCATTGGGTAGATCATCTCCCAAATATCTTATGGGCGTACAAGACTACACCGAACGCGGCTACACATGAAACTCCATACTTCTTAGCATATGGGTGCGAGGCAGTAATACCAGCAGAGATTGGACACAAGTCTCCCAGAACCGAATTATACTGTCCAGAAACTCAGGAAGTGGACATGCTGCATCTTAAAGATGAGCTGGAGCACAAAAGGGACATAGCCTTGATACAAATGGCAAAATACAAACAGAGAATTGCTCAATACTACAACTCCCAAGTTAAAGATACGTATTTTAAAGAAGGCGATTTAGTTTTGAGGCGAAATGAGGCCAGCAAGCAAGGCCCCACTGGTAAGCTAGACCCAAATTGGGAAGGTCCTTATAAAATCATCAAAGTGCATGGAAAAGGATCTTATCAACTAGCTAATGCCTCCGGCAAAACTGTTCCTAGAAGTTGGAATGTTGTTCATTTGAGAAATTTTTTTCCTTAAAGTAGTTTTACTCTTTAAATAATGGTACCTTGAATATTGATTTATGTTCATTATATGATTGTGGTATGATGCTTTAATTTGTGTTGAAATTGTATTAAAACATGAAAACTAAAAATAGAACGTGGCGGTGCAAAAAACATAAGTATCAAACTTGCAGTGCAAGGGTATCTGGGCAAAAGTCCCACTCAAAAATATAGATGCCAAACTTGCAACGCAAGGGCATTATGGGCAGAAGTCCCACTCAAAGATATAAATGCCAAACTTGCAGCGCAAGGGCATTCTGGGCCGAAGTCCCACTCAAAAATATAAACGCCAAACTTGCAGCGCAAGGGCATTCTAGGCCGAAGTCCCACTCAAAGATATAAATGCCAAACTTGCAGCGCAAGGGCATTCTGGGCAGAAGTCCCACTTAAAAATATAAATGATGATAAACTTGCAGCGCAAGAGTATTCTGGGCAGGAGTCCCACAAAAATAATGAAATTGCCAAGTTGGCAGCGCAAAGGGCATTACGGGCAGAAGACCCCAAACAACTGTTAAAACTTGCAGTGCCAGAAAATTCTGTGAAGAAAACGTATGTTCTATGCAGCATATAAAGTAAAACTAAAGAAGCTAAGGATAACAAATCCTAACTTCTTTGCAGCGCAATGTGAAGACAAAAGATCTCTAAACCGAGAGGGATCTCTAAACAAAGAAACAAAGAATGTCAAACTCAAAAGGTGTAAAAGATTAAAAATGTCACTGACAAGAAATTACATATATAGTTATTACATCAAAAGCTGCTTGAAAAGGCAGCAAATTCAAAGTTTTCAAAGAAAAGTAAGTTAAGATGCAGAGGGAGCTGAAGGCTGAACAGGTTTCTCTGAAGGCTGAGCAGGCTTCTCTGAAGGTTGAGCAGATTTTTTCTTAGCATATTTGCTGATTATGTCTTCTTCATTCTTATATTCATCATATCACTTCGTGAAGATCTCCCCTGCTTTTTTATCATACAACCGGTGATTAGGCAAAGTGTTAATCACCAGGTCAGCAGGTTTGGCCTCATCAACACCAAGTGTATATCCTCTGCGCAGAGCGGGAGCCAATATGATCTGGATTTCCTCATAGGTCTGGGGAGAAGACTTATATCCAGCAACAACCTTCTGGACGATATTCTGAGTAGGGATTTCCTCCATCTGCCTCAGGGTTTCGTCAAAATCAGCCTTCATCTTCTTTGCAGTAGCAAGATTTTGCAGGTGCTCCTCATTCAATTTCGCCGACCGCTGATCTCTTAAATTTAGCTGCTCCTCTTGAGTAAATATCAAAGCCTCAGCTTTAGCAAGATCAGACTTCAGCTTCTCGATCTCTCGCTGATCAGCAAGGCGGGCCTCTTCCAAACTGGCCACCTTAGCACTGGCCTCATGATTAGACTCTTCCAAACTGGCTACCTTAGCATTGGCCTCGTCCAGCTGAGTCACTTTATGCTGCAAGGCAGAGATGTCTTTGGCCATGCTAGCCGTCTTTTTGTGCAGAGCCTTACCCAGGCGGTAACACTACCAAAGAAAACGTCTAAGAAGGAGGAAAATGAGGAAAAATATGAAAACTATGAAAACTTTATGAAAAAGACCACTTACAGAATCTGCAAAATCATCAGCAGACATATCCTCAAAGTTGAAAGAGGAGCCACTGGCAGAGCTGGCAGAAGAAGAGGGCCTATGCCTCTTTTTCTGTCTTTGAGAAATAGTCCTAAGGGGAACAGAATCCAGACCAGTAATTTGGCCCCCAGGGAGATTATCTTCAACAGTCAGGTCTACAGGATTAACGGGGTTCAGAGTATCCTGCTCAGAAAGATCAACATTGGGAATTTCCTCCTGTACAGCAGTACCAGAGCTAGTCCCTATTTGTGCATCCTCATGCTGACCAGGAAGTTCACCACCTTATGGAATAACGGATAGGGTCCGCTCAGAATCGTCTATCATTTGTTCTGCTTCTTCCTCCTCATCAATGTCAATGCTGATCAGGTCATCTACGTTGGCCACTACAAGGAAAAGGAGATAATCAAATTATAATCAAAAGTAAAAACATAATGCAAGTACAAACATACATTTTCTGTACTGTTTCTTGGAAAACTCCACGTAGCCAACAGGCCCTGCATCTGAAGCTGAGCAGCATCTATCAGGGCAGAACTTATGAAGTCTAGGTTGAGAAAGATTTTGTTACTAACAAGATATTGGGACAGCGTAGCATCAATAAAGTCTTCCAACTTGTCTTTCATGGAAGAGGTATTCCACCGCCACTAAAGCGGCATCCGAATTGTGTTTCACAAAGAAAAAGTGTTCTTGCCACTTCTTCTTTGTCTTATCTTTGCCGATTATCGGGATGAGCGGAGCAACGGCCCTACGGCGAAATGGTACCACCCCCCACTACCTTGTGTTAATTTGCATTGATAGAAGTTCTGAATAATGTTCTTGTGAAAGGAGTGGTGTTCATACGACACCAAATCATGAAACCTATGAGAAATTTAATGCTATTCGGATGGATCGACCAACTCCTAACTTATAGTACTTCATTATCTCTACACACCCGGGGGAAGAGGAAACCTTAACCCACTGTGGAGCTGATCAGCATATACTGTGCAGAAACCGGCCGGAGGATTGTAAGCATACTCAGTCGGTTTAGGAAGAACAACTTCGAAAGGCTCAGTACGGATCTTACAGGTTTTTAATAAACCGGCCATCTCAGTCTTGGTCATTTTGCTAGCAACACCATGGCAACACATTATTGCTTTGGTTTTGTCAAATCGATTGATTTCTCTCTTTAAGGTGTTTAAGAAAGCAGTGTGATCTTCTGGATACTGGTGTACAATCGAAGTGGGAGTAAATATCCCAGGAGGCAGAAGGTGGGAAGGCAGAATACACAATGGGTTATCTCCAAAAGTGGAGGTGTTCCTTAAATCAATTGAGGAGGAAGGATGATCGGAATTTACTACAGGTTCAGGGCAAAACACAGGATTAGACGAACTCACTTCCTCACTATCTATGGCTCTGGATATTTTCTCTGGGGATTCAAATAATTTCTCTACAGATTCACTAGAAGCTGTATTGGCTCTCAAACTCATCAAAGATCAACGATTTCAAAGAAGTGCAGAATAAAACAGATAAAGACTTACTTGTGGTTGTAGATGGGCGTTTCCAAAAGTTTAAATTATAAGAGTAAAGTGGACAGAGAAAGGGTTATGTGACATGAAATGAAGCGATGTAATGGTTTAGTCTACGGTTTTAATGATAACGGATGGGTGCAACTTGGCCTCGTTTCGCGTAGTCTTAATAACGGAAGCAGAACCGTTTCAGGCTAGGGCAGCTGTAAAGCAGTCTACCCTAGTCTTGGGGGACTTATGATGATTTATGGGCCCATTGGGTCGGATTATTTGTAATTGGGCCAGGCCCAAGGTTTAATAATAAAGATAAACGGACCGGTCGAGCTAGACCACCGAGTGCTGACCAGATCAAGACGCCGGACAGAATAGTCAGAGGAGTAGGACTCCACCGTGTTCTGACCAGAATGGTTTCTGGACAGAATAGCAGGTTGAACGTGGTGAAGACCGGGTCAACAACATCTCAACTGCTTACGGACGTGGGTAGATCCCACGTCTAGGAGATAATCCATAATAACTTCCCAGCACGTCCAGGAAGAGAGACACGATCTACTACTATATAAAGAATACCCTGAACTACGAGGGGGACTTGATTCCAGTTTATTACCTAAATTGGATACGTAGGCAGCTCTCTCAAGAGTTCAGTCCTAATTATACCCAAATATTCGTGTTCTTGTATTATTTTCCTAATTAGAATTACCCGATTACCCGTTTATAATATTCATACTGTATCAAATATCTTGTACAATCATCGATAAAAGTTACAAAGTATTTTTTACCGCCTCTCGTTTGTACAAATTTTAAATCACACAAGTCTGTATGAATTAAATCTAACGGTTCGGTGTTTCTTTCCACGGAAGGAAAATGTGCCTTAGTCATTTTAGCTTCGACACATATATGGCATTTTTCATTTTTATTAAATTTTAAATTAGGTAATAAATCTAAGTTCATCATCCGTCGAATTGATTTATTATTTACGTGTCCCAATCTATTGTGCCGAAGTCTCAATCAAGTAATCGAAGAGGATGCAATTTTATTAGCCTCATCGGGCACTGTGATCTTTGGCATAATTGCCATTACATTAAGCTTAAACATACCCTCGGTGGAATAACCCCTACCGAGAAACACACCATTCTTGGTCAAAATGACCTTATCAGAACCAAAATTCAAATTGAAACCAACCTTGTTCAATTTGTCACCAGAAATGAGATTCCTACGAATCTCAGGAACATGCAGCACATCATTCAGAGTCAGCTTCTTGCCTGAAGTCATCTTCAGAACCACTGTCCCTGATCCATCAATTGAAGAAGTTGATGAATTCCCCATTCACAGTTTGTCCCCTGTGCTAGCCTTGTAAGTTGAAAACACAGCCCGGTCAGCACAAACATGTCTTGTGGCTCCAGTGTCCACAAACCATTGCCTTGGATTCCCCACAAAGTTACATTATGACACCACAACGCAGAACATTTCCTCATCACCATCAGTTTCAGCCAGATGTGCCCTTGGCTGAATTGGCTTCTTGGAACGGCACTCAGCAGCACGGTGCCCAAACTTTTCACAGTTGTTACAGTTGCCATTGAACTTGTACACAGTCTGTGGTTTCTTGGAAGATTCAACATTTTTCTTGAAAGATTGACCAGATTTCTTCCTTTTCTGATTCTTGACCTCAGCAACATAAGCTTTGGCCTGTCCAACCTGCACAACTGATTTTCTTTCGAGCCCTTATTGTCCTCCTACATACGGAGTCGGACAATCGGATCCTCCATTGACATTTGATTTCGCTTGTGTTTGAGATAACTCTTATACTCCCTCCAAGATTCAGGAAGTTTCTCAATCACACAGGCTACTTGAAAATTCTCACTTATCATCATATCTTCTTCTAAAATTTCGGATATAATGATTTGTAATTCCTCAACTTGTTTAATAATAGTTTTGGAATCGACCATCTTATAGTCCAGAAATTTACCTACTATAAATTTTTTAGCGCTTGCATCTTCAGTTTTATATTTTTCCTCTAATGCAAACCAAAGTGTTTTTGCACTTTCATACATACAATAAACACCATACAGACTATTATCTACGCAATTCAAAATATAATTTTTGCATAGAAAATCACTATGCTTCCAACTCTCTAAAGCCAGCAACACCCTGTGCTCAGTGTTTTCAGGAGACACAACTGGTTTCTCTTCAGTGAGCATCCTTGCTAGTCCAAGTGTAGTGAGATAGAACAACATCTTCTGCAGCCAACGCTTGAAATTTAGGCCATTGAATTTTTCTGGTTTCTCTCCATGAGAAGTATGAAAAGCACCAGCAATGGTAACAGCAGGTTGTGTCACAGCAGACACAGTAGCATCCAAAAGTGGATTCAGACTTGTGGTTGGTGTGGTTCCAATAGTAGGTGTCACAGACGCATCAGTGACTCCAGTCATTTCTGTTCAGAATAGAAACAGAAGATCAACAACACAACTGAGTCGTTTTTGCCAAAAAAACGAGACAAAAAAGTTGAAAATCGTTTTTGCCAGAAAAAGATAAAAAAAAAGGAAGATGGACCGGTTTTTACCAAAAACCAATACCAAAAAAAATAAGGACCGGTTTTACCAGAAACCAATACCAAAAAGGAAGATGGACCGGTTTTGACCAAAAAAACCAATACCAAAAAGGAAAGGACCGGTTTTACCAGAAACCGATACCAAAAAGAAGACACCGACACATTGAGTATCACAGACGATACTCAGAACGAACAGAAAAATAAAAGGTTCAGCAAGCAGACTGAAATTTATTATTCATTTCGCAAAGATTTACTTTTTAGAGCAAAGAGACTCTGAAAAGAATTGTCTTAAGATTGTTATACCCAAAGTATTACAATGCGAAAATAAAAATAAAGAACAAAAAAAGATGAAGAACAATTTATTATATTTTGGAACGACAACAAACAGAAAGGAAAAGCAGAAAAACAACAAGGATATGTAACCGGACGAGCTAATCTCTGTCCTTAAGACAATTATGCTCCGGCAGTACCCACGGTTTAGCACTTGTCTCACAGGATAACTCAATTACCTGTTCAGGATTGAGGTACTTCAGCTTCTGAACTCAACAAACTCTTGGTGCTTCAGAATCTCTTCAACTAAAAATGCAAGTGTTTAATAAACCATCAGGTTGAAACTGCTCTTGTATTAAAGCCATATGAGTTGAATCGAACTCGAACTCGAATTGAACCTGACTCATACTCTCAGCTCGAATCTGATTTATTGGACTTGGATAATATCCAGATAAACTTTGTCCAAAAAAAATAATACTGCCTCAGGCCCATTCCCCAAAGCCAAAGCCCAAGGGTCACGGGAGGGCGGGCGGGCGGCGGCGCGCGCGTGTGGCATTTTTAGTAAACACTCAGCCCACTAAAACCACTCCGAGTTCTCTCCCTTTCTAAGAGATTATACCAACAACAAAACTTCCACCACTTAAATATTGAGGAAATGTTGGCACATTTCCCAATGTGGGATTAAGAAGTTTGTCTTTTCAACTTCCTTTTTCACACCTTTTCAACTACCAACTTTAAGCCTTAATTTCTCATTCATCCGACATCCGAATTGAATGATTCAAAACCTTATTTGACTACTTGATTAGACAAATTGTTTTAAGTTGTGGAAAAAGTTGAAGATCTATCTGTAAATTCATTCTCACTACCGTGTAGTTAAACATACAGAAGGCATTAGAAAATCAAAGTTTCATGGTGATCAGATCTTTAGGAAGCCACATTTGCAGATTAAAAAAATAATCCACCGTTAAATACTACACTTTCATTTATTTTTATCGTCCTCTATTTAAAAGATGGAATGCTTTGAATTCTTTTGAGATGCTTATGTTGCAAATTACTTTCTTCATTGCTTTTTAGTAGATTGAATCTGTCATTAGTTCGTCTTCGGAACTTTTGTAATGAAAACAATGTTGGGTGCAATTTTTTTTACGTACTAATATTTTTTATCACATCCTCTTGCTTCTTGCATCAATGCCTCTTATGCGTATGTAGTGTGCCATTGATAAGCTTTATCTTTGTTTATTACATGAAATAGGATCGCATTTCCATTTTGTGTTAGGAGAACTTTTTTTGTGTGTACATATCTCTGTTCTTTTAGTATCAATCACATTTTTGCATTTGGTATATTATTGCAGCTGCAGCCTGAAACAGTTATGACCAACTGTTGTTCTTCATCAACTTCATGTTTGTCCTCTGCGGTAAGAAACTGGCTTGATCTTTCACTGACTACTACCTGTCAACCCCAATCAATGAAACCGCCAACCACCTGCAAGAGATAAGTCGGATACTAGGTAGTCAGAAAGTAATTGTGCAAGTAAGAGCAACGAAAAAGAAATTCAATGACAAACTCACACGCTACACCGTTCAGGAGTGGCTCGAAAAGAAAAGTGATGCCTCAGGCGCAGGAGAATCCAGCAACACAGGTAACCAGTAAATTTACCCTTGCACACCCTGACGTTGCTATCTGCTTGAACTCTGTAATGCATTGCCAAACTAAACTCATGTAAATTTCCAGGCAAATTAGCAAAGCAGACAAAGGTGACACAAACATCCCCAGTCAAATCAACAGATGACAGCCCAGGCAAAAAAACCAGAGTTGGATCAAGCACTAACACCACGGCACCCTCCGAAACCAACGCCACACCAATGAAGAAGTTGAAGCTCAGACCCACAGATGAAGATTGATCAGCACCAGTATCTAAGTACACATAAATCGCAGCAGAATAAGCGTTTTTCGCTGTGTTCCCTAAAATATAAATATGTCCACTCCACGTTGCCCCATAAACTCATTTGATAGGGAACATTTACCGGCCTTTTGTATAACCAAACTAAGCTCACTGTAACACTTTTGGTATATCCTATGTACAACATGTTCGACTATGTAAACAACTGCCTTTAAACATGCATGTATACTTTTAGTTCCGATGGCTAACATTCCAAGTTTATAAGATAACAACCGAGGGCCACATCTCCGCACGATTCCCCCACTAGTAAGTATATATAGCCACAAAAGAGTAGATGACCACTAGTGAGTGTTTGAAAACATTCCTCACTACGTTCGTACGTGGCCTACTTTATTGAAAACTTTGATGATTTTACATTAGTAGTAGTTGCAGTAATTAGTCTTTGAGTTTTTTTTTTTTCCTTCTGTATTTTACATACTGGTCCCTGGTTGTAGTAGTAGTGCCTAGCTACCTAGTGGTGTCTTTTTCAACCTTTTGGACTGTTCTGTATATCACACCAAATTAGACTCCGACTAGGCGACTAGGCGACTACTACTAATAATAATAATACTAGTTGTATATTGCTTTTGCACGCTGATAGCGTGGGTTCATTATAATTATATGAATCAACGATTAGCCAATAGCCTCTTTGGTGCTTTTACTTGACAACCCCCCTCTCATAAAACTCAAGTCTCTTATGTCTCTCTGTCATTCATCAATATATCAATGGACCATGGGCCAGCTTAGACTCCCAATTTGGTAACCTCAAGTTCTACGTCTTTTTTTTTTTTGTTGGAAAGGCCATTGTAACGTCGACATTTTGGAGAATCTCACTTATTCATTCGTTGAATCGGGTAAAATATCATTCATCTCAATCTTCTGAACTTTTCCCCACATATTTACCATGTGCTGGAAACCAAAAAAAATAAAACCAGTTGATAGCTTCTTCTTAGCTATTGTTGGGAAAGGATCGGTCAAGATTTCTTCAAATCTCATACTTAAAAATATAAAAAATGTCCCCCAATTATCTTGTAGTCGTTTATCAGTCCATAAACTTACCATGGGTGTCGCTAATTTCACTATGGATGGACATTTTTCAGGACATATGATCTGGGAGGATGATTGGCAAGTGCAAATTCTAAACATGTAAGGCTTGTGGTTTGAATCAGACGAAACCGTCCAAAATTTTGGTGGCACCGTCTAAATTTGGACGGAATTAGTCACAATTTGGACGGTTCCGTCCAAATTGGGCCAGTGAATGGATTTGGACGAAAAATAGTCCAAATTTGGACGGTTTGACTATATTTGGACGAAATCGTCCAAACTTGGACGGGGAACCTGAAAAAAAATGGGGTCATAGGCCATAAGGACAAAATAAGATACAAAATGAAAAAAAAGGACAAGAAAAAAAAATAATAGTTGAGAAGGACAAAAACGCACGTATTACTACATGTGTTACTACGTGTGGTTGTAACAACGTAGTAGTAACACACATGTAGTAACATGCGGGTTTTTGTCCTTCTCAACCATTATCTTTGTTTCTTGTCCTTTTTCCTCATTTTAGATCAAAAACTGTCCTCCACAACTTTTAACCTAAAAAAATATCTAAATTTTTTTGACCTGAAACAAAATGTCAGATGTTACAGTGGCCTGATTTTCCAATTTCCCGTTCCAATGGCACTACATTGTTTTTATTATTTGGGGTGGTGGGCCTAAAGGACAATATAAGATGTTAAATGATGAAATAGGACAAAAAAATAAAGAAGTGGTTGAAAATGACAAAAATAATAGACATGTACAAAAAAACCCTTAATGATAATAAAAGATTTATTTGTTTTTTTAACATTAAATTCGGCCAAATAAAGCGCTGAAATCAAGGGAGAATGATTGGAACGGACTCTGTAACTGCATTTGATTCTATCAAAGCCGATCAAGAAATCAGAAAACGGAAATCAGATGATTAAAAAAAATCAATAGATGCAGATAAATTTGAAGAATTCGTACCCAAAGCTAATTCGATTAAATGAAAAGAAGGAGATCAAATTGGTGCTAACCAAACGACAAAACTCAAGGCTATGGCTCTCAAACGAACCCAAACAAACTTTTTTTTCTTTCTTCATTCCCGTAGCACAAGCACAAATTGATCACATTACCTGCATGCTAATATACAGGTTTTCATAGTGAGGAAAAGAATTGTTACTACTACTACTACAGCAGATTCCATATTATGTGCACACTAAAATACTGCATAAATACAAAATTGAGTAGAAACAGCTTAAGAATCTATGGGTATCAATCATGTACCAGACAAGGAGAAGTATAGGTACAACCACCAAAAACATCGATAGATCTAACCGAAACATATCAGTATTAATCAATCATATGCGGTTATGGTAGGAAAGACTTGTTACTACAATTTTTTTCATTGTTACTATATGCGTAAATGGACTTATGTATAGAAACATCTTGGGGTGGTATAACAATGTGTTAGTACGTGTATAAGTGTGTAGCTAGCAAAGCATTGTGAATGTATATGTTACTACTTGTGTGTGGGTATGTGTATATGTTACTACTAGTTTTACAACGTTTGGTGTAAATCCGTATATGTCTAGGAAGATTTTGGAGACATAATGTCTTCTTCTTGAAGACATAAATCGGTTGTTCTACACAATAGGTTGCACGCATGCGAGATTGCTTATGTGATGTTACTACAAGATGGACAAGATATGTGTTACTACTATTGTTACTACATGTGGTTTAAATCCGTAAATGTGTTGGCACATTTTGAACACATATTGTGATCTTCGCATACATAAACTAATGGTACGTTACTACGTTTATTATAGGCATCGTTTAATACTAATCTAATCTAATGTACGTTACTACAAGGTTTTTTTTGTGACTATATTCTTTGTATGTGTTTTACACTTTTTTTTTGCTAAAACTACACCTAAGTTATTAGTTGTTACTACAATATATTTTCGGTGGTACAACATGTTTCACATGTATTACTACATATTCTTGGGTGTAAGCGCATACATTTTCGGTGGTACAACATGTCCACAAATGAAGTAACACGTATTTCACAGTGGTTTTCATGAACACACTTAGACGTAGTACTACCACGATGCAAACAACCTCAAACGTAGGAACACATATTGTCCACTGTAAACCCTGAACCCTAAAACCCTGAACCCTAAAGCCTAAACCTTAAACCCTAAGCCCTAAACCCCAAACCCTGAACATTGAACCCTAAACTTAAACCCCAAACCCAAACCCTAACCACGAACCACGAACCACAAACACGAACCCTAAACCACAGACGCACCCTAAACCACGAACCACTAAACCCGAACCCTAAACACGAACCTGAACCCTAAACCCTAAACCTGAATATGGTTGTATGTCTCAGTGTTGTAAAACCACTACTAGAATTTCTCGGATTTGTGACGACGGTTTGCGTCACAAATTCGTCACTAACGCTCGTTTGTGACGAAACCTATTTCCGTCACGGAACACCCCGTTGCAAATTTTTGAGTCGAAATTAACCTTGTCACTAAGTTTCGTGACCAAATTTGTGATGAAAGTCATACTTTGTGACATAGTTGTGACAAAAATTTTGGTGATGAATCTGCGACAAAAATTATATTTTACAACGAATGTGTGACAAAATTTTCCGATAAGTTTGTGATGGAGTGTTGTGTCAAAGTTGCTTCATAAAATAGAGACAAATGTGTGACGAAAAAATACGACAATTTTGTAACCAATTTTTTTGGTGAAATAGTGATAACCATATCTTACAAATTCGATATGAATTTGTGATGAATGTTTACGATAAAATTGTGACAAGATTTTAGTGATTATTATGTGATGAATTCATGTGACAATTTTGCTACCAAATTTAGCAATAAAAATGTGACATTTATCCCTTACAATTTTAAATTAATTTTGTGACGGTTTTTTACGATAAAATTGTGACAAATGTTTATATTGACAAATTTGTGACAAATTTTACCTATATTTGTAACGGGTTGTTGTGTCAAAATCAATAGTTGCAATGACTTTGTAACAAAATTTATATTTCACATTTTTATTATATTTATTATTTACAAAAATTATATTCAACATTATAAATGTTCTCTTAAATAAAACGTTTCAATAGCATAAAACACTTCCATGATCATGAAACCGAAGCGAATCATTTTATTCATAATTGAGTCAAATAGAATTTCAAAACATGAAATCATTATTATTCATGCTTAACGAGACAAATACAAGAGACTAGGTTTTATCACCAAAAACAACTCAAATCTTACGAACGAGCAATCGTCTCTAAAAGTGTCCCGATCTTGTTAAACATCCGAAGAACTTGTTTAAAATCATGACGATCTCGCTTTCACCGCTAGCACATGTCCACTGTGGCCTCTTTCGGCATATCATCCGGAATCCGGGTCCCTTTGTTCCTAAGATATGGTAGGACAACTGTCACTGCTTCTTTAAACTTCTCTGCCTTGGCCATCAAAAGTAACTTCATCAAGAACATTCTCTGCAACAAATTAATTAAATTCAGAAATGCACAAACTCATATTCAGTAATGCAGGACATATGACATATGTGGCATTAGTAAAGGTCTCTCAGATATTTTAAGTTCGGTTTCACAAAGTTGAGGAATCAGAAACTAATTCAAGCTCACAGAGAAGCAACAAAGTTGATGATAAACAAACTGATTCAAGTTCACGATAGGCTAAAAAAGGTCCTGATCAACATCTTTTCCGCGTACTGAGAAAGACCGATATCACGTAGAAAACTAAACAGGAAAGAAAATTTTAACCTGCTTTATTGCATGCGAAATCCAACCAGAAAATGTCCAAACTACATATCAGAGAAAATCCACGCCAAAGTAAACAGGATAGGCTATAATTGCTCGGCACGGATAAATCAAGGAAATGAAAGCTTTTTGTCTACATTCCTATAGTAAAAAAACAGAAAAAGATTAGCGAATATATCGGGTGATCGAAGAAAGAAATGACGTTACAGAACAGAGTAAAACAACAACCAAGAATTCAAAATTTTCAAGAAATCAAAATTTTCAAGAAAGTAGATTCACATTGTACATTGAAGCAAAATGACACAGTCCAAGTTAAAAAAGCATTCACAGAAGACTAACATCACAATGATTGCAATACAGAAAGGTGAAAAAGAAAAGACTCACGAGGAATAAAAAAAATGGTTCAAACATTAAAGATCTATCATTTAGCAGACTCTGAAATATGGTCAAGTCAAAAACACCAAAATGTGGAACCTATGCCATTGTAAACGCAACTAAAAGCTACTTTAAAGATCAAGCAATGGATTAACTATTTGACAAAATATGTTCAAAAGACAACCTTTTTTTTCCTCCAAAGAGCCACCACTTAATACATCATCTAAGATACAAATGAAACACAACAAATGACAATAAAAAAAACTTCAAAACGAAACCTTTTCTCCTATTGACCCCCACACATCTCTCTCATCATCTAAGTTTCTATAACGAAATAAAAAACACAGACAAATATAGCAAATGGCCCTATGAAAAACCTTATAAAAGATCGATTTTCACGATCGACCTACCGAATGTCGATTCTCGACCATATAATCGACTTTTGAAAGATCGATCGTGTGGTGCGTCGAACCACAAAAATAAACGGTCATACAATTAAGCCATACATTAACACTACTACAATCTCACCTTGTAATAGAGCTGAAATTTCAATGAATTATTGTACGCTTCCACTACTACTGCTAACACCGGACAGAACCACTACCTCTTATGCGACTTAGAAGAGCTGAAATCACTAGACTACTTGTTATCCGACGAGCTCCAAATCCATGAAATAGAAATAGCAGCTAATAAAGTAAATCAGAAAACCTAATCCCTAAAAAACAACCCGATAGTGGAGATGAAATTGAGTTACGAATCTGTTATGATGGTAGGCGAATCCAACACAGCTTCTTTTATAGAAAAAGACTCCAGCGAAATTCAAAGGGCAAATAGAGAAAATCCATGGAGAAGAAGAATAGGATTATTCAATGGGATATCCGAGATAGAGAAAATCCATGGGGAAGAAGAATAGGATTTAGTAAGAGGGAGGGAGAAGGCTGCCGTTTGTGCCTAGGTTTTTATTTATGTGTATTTCTTTCGCTTGAAATTTCGTGAATTTGCGTTTGAAATTTTGGCACAAGCGTGAAAATATTTACCGGGAAATGAAATTCATGGCGTGCAAAATAAAACACGTCCTAAAATTAAGTTAATACATGGCGTGAAAAACTTGTACGCCATAAAGCTATAAAATTCTTATAACATTATGACGCGCAAGGTTATGTATGTCATAATTTCATAAAAAAAAATTGCATGCAAAAAAGAACGCCATATATTGTGCGCCATAAAATTGCCCTTTTCTTGTAGTGATATAAACATGAACTCACTAACGATCAAATCATTAATTCACTAATGAACCTCGGGTTTCAAATCATTGACTCATGCCGAGCTAACTAACGAACCTCGGGTTTCATATCATGAACTCAGTAAAGAATACTGAGTTTCAAATCATTAACTCACTAACACACCTCAAGTTTCAAATCATTAACTCATGACTAACTAACGAACCTCGGGCTTTGAATCATTAACTCACTAACGAACCTCGGGATTCACATCATGAACTCACTAACGAACCTCGGGTTTCAACCGACTAACTAACAAACCCGAGATTTGAAATTACTACTCAATAACGAACCTCGAGTTTGAATAACAACTCAATAATGAACCTCGAGTTTGAAATCTACTAATCAATAACGAACCTCGGGTTTGAAATCTGGAACTAACTAACGAACCTTGGGTTTGAAATCATCAACCGACTAACTAACGAACACCAAGTTTGAAATCACTACTCAATAATGAACCTTGGGTTTGAAATCATCAACCGACTAACTAAAGAACTCCGGGTTTGAAATCACTACTCAATAACGAACCTCGGGTTTAAAATCTTGAAACAACTAACAAACCTCAGGTTTGAAATCATCAACCGAATAATTAATGAGCCCCGGGTTGAAATCACTACTCAATAACGAATCTCGGGTTTAAAATCTTGAAATAACTGACAAACATTGGGCTTGAAATCATCAACCGACTAACTAAGGAACCCCAGGTTTGAAATCACTACTCAATAACGAACCTCAGGTTTAAAATCTTGAAACAACTAACAAACCTCGGGTTTGAAATCATCAACCGAATAATTAACGAGCCCCGGGTTGAAATCACTACTCAATAATCTTCTTATGTTTTGTCACTAATTTGTAGCAATGATGTCGCGAATTAGGGATGAACCATTTTCGTCACAAATTTTCATCACAAATCAGGGAAATTTGTATCAATATTGTCGAAAATATGTGACAATTTGCGATGTGGACAGATATATCGGTTAGCGTCAGATTAGCAATGAAGTCTTTTATGACCAAGCCATTTTGTCACAGAATTCTCACAAATTATGGCGCCCGAATTTGGCGCAAAGATTTGTGACAGAATAGTCACATACATTTTCCCACGTACATATTTTGTCACAATGTTGTCTCAATTTATTGCAAAAAAATGAATTATACGGTTTGTTGCTAATTCGTAGCAATATTGTCTAAAATATGTGACAATTTTGCGACGTGGACAGATATGCCGGTTAGCGTCAGATTAGCAACGAAGACTTTATGACCAAGCCAGTTTGTCACAAAATTCTAACAAATTATGGCGCCCGAATTTGGCGCAAAGATTTGTGACAAAATTGTCACATACATTTTGCCACATGCACATTTTGTCACAATGTTGTCTAAATTTATTGCAAAAAAAAAGAATTATGCGGTTTGTCGCTAATTCGTAGCAATATTGTCGAAAGTTTGTGACGGACAGTTTTCATCACAAAAATTCGTCACAAATCCGGGAAATTCTAGTAGTGAACGATTAAGGATGTCTTCATTCGGCAATACTAAATGTAAATAGCTACAAATGCATACTAACAAATTTGGACAAAAGAACTACACATGTGTAGTAATGTTACTACAAGATGGACGTATGTTATGTGTTACTACTATTGTTACTACGTGTGGTCTAACTCCGTATAGGTCTTGGAACATTTTGGAGACGTAATGTCTTGTTCCGCATACATAAATCGGTTGTTTCGCACCGTAGGTTGCACGTATAAATAAACAGAGATCGCTTAATGATATATTGCAACTAAAATTATTTTGGTCAACAAAACTTATCTAGTGGGAATAAAGATAATACTTTCACAAGTAATATATTGCTTCTTTTTATTATTTTTACAAATAAATGAATATATTAGAAAATAAAAAATTAAGGGTATTTTTGGTGGCATTCTTTTTTCTCTGATTATTTTTTTTTTTTTACACAAATATGTCACATCTATTATTATTTTTACTGATTAATTTTTTTTACTATATTACTTTTAACACGACAAACGTATTAAAAATTAAATTTACTAAGTTTACTACATTGAGGTCCCTATATTTATAACATTTTAATTTACTTTCTCTTCTTTCATTATCAAACCCTAAAATCATTCCCCATCTCCCCCGGCCTCCCTCCGTCATCTCCACCGCCTGTCACTCCATTTTTGCTCTACCTCCCTTCTAAACATTAAACTGCAAACAAAAAAAAAAATTGAAGAAGTCGCATCTGTTGGGTCTGGGTGAGGGGAGCCGATTTACAGCGGGAACACCACCCACCCAAAAATGAAGAAGAAGAAACGCGAGATTTTGGAACACCACCCAAAAAACAATAAACACCAAATTGTAGGGGAAAAAAGAAAAAAGAAGAAGAAGGAGGGGCCGATTTGTTCAAACGGTAGAAGAAGAAAAAAAAACGGTGGCGGATTTTCAGCTGGGTGCAGGGACGGCAATTTCAACCCAACCTGATTGATATCCACCCGAGCCTACCTGTTAGGGTAGGGTATTTTTTAGGGTAGGGGAGGGTATGAGTTTCATTTTACAAAACCCACCATGGGTAGGGTAGGGTATGAATATGTGTTGTCTACCCGTCATAATACTCATCCGACCCACGGTATATATATATATATACACACACACATATCATGATTAAATAATGACTACTTACATTACCTAAAACGTAAAAAAAAAACAACAATAAAATCTCAATAAAAAAGAAACAAAATAACAAAAATAAATAAATGTAATTTAAAGAACACTATACTGTCAGCTTGGGATACCACTCACAAATTCACTCTCCTTCGACCGCAGATAACCCAATTTGGCAGGATATTTGGCGGTTAAAAGGACCTAACAGGGGAACCATTTTATCTGGACTCTTTGTCACGACGCTCTCCCGGTTAATAAACGGTTATATAATTGTCAGGTAATTCAGTCCAATATTTGCATAATTTGCGGTATGGCCGAAGAGACCTCTCTCCATGCGTTGCGTGATTGTACTTGGCCCAATGCCATTTGGAACAGATGTCTGGATGATTCATATAAGAACGACTTTTTTGAAGCAGATACGACGATGGATTGGATCACGAATGCTCTCAAGACGAGTCACCCTCCCATGGGGACAACCAAGTGGAGCTACATTTGGAGGGAAATGATCTATGGTATATGGTATTGGTGTAATAGTTTTGTCTTTGGAGATAGAGGAACCCGACCACCACCTCATGTGTTCATCGCGCAAATGGTTGACAGAGCCAGGAATATTCGATTAGCATGGGGCTTAGATGATCAGTGATTATTAGACTTTATTTGTTGCTTTTTTGGTGAGCTTCATGTAAACGTTTGTTTGATTTTTGTGAGTATGAAATAAAACGGACCGTTTTTTAAAATTAAAAAAAAAAAAAAAAGAAAAGAAAAAGAACACTATTCTTCTTCTTATATATCAATTCTCTTCCAATCGATTCTATCGTCTTGTCAAAATCAAGGTTGAAAGATGCGATTTCTTTTAATCGTTTGCTATTTTGTTTTTAGTAATGTACTTTTTATATGTTCCGGTGTATGTTTAATCTAATATATTTTAAGAAAATTCTATCTTGAATTCTAAGGCACTTTTGTTTGTTTTTTCTTTTCCTTAAGAAATTGGCAAATTTATTTATGTTAATTTAGTAAAGATAAACATATTTTGTCACATCTGTGGTATTTTGGGAGTCTACGTGATATTTTGTCATGAATCATGAATTTCCCTTATTCAATAGATTGTAGGATTTATACATAATTTAATTTGTCTTGTTTGAAAACTTTTTAACTTACAGAACAAGTATCACGTCTTAAGGATTGATGGGGGCGGCGAGGAAGGAGGGTGTGGCTATGGGGGAGGCTGAGGGAAAGGGTGAAGGGAGCAGGCTTGGTTTCTACGGAGAAAGAATGTTTGGTTGTTGGGTTGTAAGGTTGGTGGTGGGTCGTAAAGTCTGGTGGCGGAGATGAAGATGACGGCGCCGGTATGTTGGTTGTTCGGAAGAAAGTGGTTGGTTAGTTTGAGGGGAGGGATTATATTGTTTCATTTTTTTTAACAAAGGACTTAATTGCATTTTCTAACAATTGCGGTATGAGAAGTAAATTTCTTATTATTTATGTGGTGTTTGAAGCAACAAAATAACTAAAATATTGTTATGGTACCTAAAGTAATAATTTGTGGTGTTGGGAGAAAATTTGTGACAATAGTAAAAACTGTGGTGCCATTAGAACCTCCCCTATAATTTACCTTTAGGTGGTTTCATTGGCACCAAGAGGGTCAAATCAAATATTTACCTCATCGAGTCGAACAAATACCTAAAACAAAGTGTTGACTCGTTAACCTTGATGAATTGGTCGAATTTAGTTAAATCATATTTGAGCAAGTCGAGCAACGAGTTGCTCACGAGTGACTCGGCTCATTTGGTACCACTTTTTTGCTCCGAGCATCACGTACAATCACGGAAACGAATGTCTTTAATATTGATAATTTCACGCTTACCGAAACGTCACTTATAGAGAACAATGGTGGAAAACATCACCAGCGTGTTGTACATAACGGTTGTCAATATTAGTGAAGTTGATAGAAAAGTCAATGATAATAACGTTTTCACATTTGATGCCTGAAATAATCAAAGGAATTAACAAAACATGTGCTCAAAGTAAATCTGTGGTGTCAGTGAAACCATTTACTTTATTCTTTGAATATCACAATGAAAAATATAGAACAAATTAATCATTGTATGAACCATAAATTCTTTTTTTTTGTTGTTGATAAAATGAACCATAAATTCCAATCACAATAACATCAAATAACACTGAGATAACTGTTTAAATAATAAAGTTCATACAATAAAATGTCTCATTCTCACAACATGTTGTAACGTTTGTTGTATTATATATATTAGTTGTGGACAATGGAATTTTCTAAATTAAAAAAAAAAAAAACTTGTACCAAATGCTTACAATTGCAAAAAATCGTACAAAACAATTATGCATATTCTCAGTGTCAAAAAAAAAAAAAATAATAATAATAATAAAATGCATATTCTCGAATGCAAATTTA
This sequence comes from Gentiana straminea, assembly GCA_036785695.1. Lineage (NCBI taxonomy): Eukaryota > Viridiplantae > Streptophyta > Magnoliopsida > Gentianales > Gentianaceae > Gentiana > Gentiana straminea. The sequence goes on from JAVUPR010000561.1 coordinate 254,830, forward strand.
TTATATAAAAAAAAAATGTTGTCAGATTCGATCAATAATAATAGGAGCCATAATATATACCCATAAAAAATGTATAATTATACACACAAAGATATGACATTGACGTTCACGTGGAGACACAAGAGGGGCAAAACAAGAATAATGTTGTAGAAGTAATATTCTTCTTATTATTAATGATAACAAAAATTCCAATAAAAAGAACATTTAATGGTTATATATATGGACGACGAGCTGACAGAGATATGAGTCCAATAATTATTATTCCGTTTGTTTAGTGATATATACATATATGGACCCTTAACTTGTCCTACTAACGTACCTTCTATCTAAATCATAGTATTAATAATGAATTGTTCATTCTTAATTTATACTAAGTTGGATATACTTCTCATCTACTATTATATGTTACCGGCCCTTTATCTACATTTATTATCCGAATTTATCATATGTACACTACAATAATTATAGGTCTAATTGATATTTTATAATCGATTTTTGTTTCAAAAAAATAAAAAAAAAATCGATTTTTGAATGAATTTTTTTCCCGAAAGTCAAAGCTGTTGGAGGTGTCATGCTATGCATTGCATGCATGTCATGTAATAGAATTATGTACGTCCATTATTTGAGTCCGAGTAATTTCCTTCATCGTAATAGTGGTCTGATAGGAAATATACTAATTTTACTGATTAGTTATTTAAAAGGAGTTTTAATCCGATTAAAACTCGTCTATGATGGAAGGATTAAAAGCTAAACCCTAGTTCAATTCGAATTTCATTCACCTCTCCACCTATAAAAGTAATACATTATTCCATCGATCATAAAGCATACATAATAAACCAACACATCATGATTGTAGGCCAGGAGAGAGATATTGAAATCCTCATCAAGGCGGCCACAACATCATGACGAGGAACGAAGGTAACACTCGTTATTTACCGTTTATACTCTAGTGATGACCATGATATTCTAGATTTATTGATAAATCGTTTTAACATGTCATACTAATTCTTTCAGACTAGGATGCACGGATACGGGATATGCGGATACGGGATACACAGATACAAGATTTTATGAAAATATAGGATACGGATACGCGAGTGTATTTGTAAATAATAAAAATATAAGAACTAAACCGTAAATAATTAAAATAAAATGACTATATATATATATATATATATATATATGTGTGTGTGTGGGGGGGGGGGTGCGTGCGCATGTACACATATTAAGGTTCAAACTCATTCTTTAAGTATCATGTTTTTCGGATACCCGTATCTGTAGTTAAGATACGTGTATCCGGTAAATTATCCAACTTTTAAAAATTACAATTTGACCCAGATATGTATTCAATGGAGTATCCGTGGAGTATCGATATCCGATAGTATCGGATACGGGATACGCTTGCAGGATGGAGTATCCATGCATCATAGCTTTCAGATACTATGATATGATATGAAAATTATTATATTTTTGGGCTTACATCGACCATTCAGAACATCACACGATGCCAAGATGTTTGTTTTTCTTTCTTCTTTTCCTTGAAGCAATTACGAAATATTACTGACCAATGAAGCGAAGCCATGTTTCATTTGCAATTGGTCTTGAAAGAATATTGAAATATTCGGATACAGAATAATACAATGCTACTGAAGAAGAAGAGATCTTTATGGGGACCAACAATAGATCTTGATATTATGAGATGGGTTTTTATTTATTTATTATTATTATGAGTTAGTTAACCCACTAATTAATTAAGCAATACTAATTATATTGTGTTTAAACTAAAATTGTATCATTCCTACCTGATTGTTTAAACTTATCTCATAGTTATGATAGTTGTATATATAGTATCTTTTTTTAATGCTTGAACTAGCATTAACGTGGAGATCGTTCAAGTCACAAGTCACTTTGGTAGCTCCATTTTGTCTAAGTATCATGAATGATCATAGACAGCTTGAGGTGAGGCAACAAAGGTTGATATCTGCTTGGGTGTCTATGAGGTGTTGTCATTGAACTCATTGTCAAAGTTGTGCCAACACATGGTAGCAATTTATTTCCACACAACTGATGTGCCATTTTGTTGAATCTTGGCTGAGCAGCACACTCTTGAACTCCTTAAATTGGTGGTGGTGCTATGCCACCTTGACTGGCGGCCACGACAGTAGAGAGCCGAGCTGAGATCGAAGAACTCATTGGTCAGTCAGAGCTCTTATACCAAATTTGATTTCTGAATCTAAGCTAAAATAATCAAAATGAAAGGGAAGAAGTTGCATTGTAGGAGGAAGTGAGCTCGGCTCAATTGATTCATTGATTATCTTGTAGGATGTAATATCGTTGGATGGATCAAAGATCCACCCGATTACACAGCGGAAAGTACAAGATCTAGATCTAAACAATCAAAGCACATAAAATAATAGATCTAAACTACGAGGGAGTTTAGATTACCAACCTTTTATGGTGAAATTACTCCAAGAGCAAAAGGTCAATCCAAGCTAGTTGAGAGCCTAGTTGAGAAGCCAAAGTCTTCCAACGTGTCTCCAAGACCACCAGGGTGGATGGTGTTTCAAGTTCGTCGACCTCCTCGATATGCTACCTTGAAAACCCGAAGTTTTCTAAAACTCGAAACCCAAGCACTATAGCCGAAAATTCTAGGCTATAATACTTGCAAATATGCGTGTATGTCTGTGTGTGATTTGGCTTGGGAGAACTCCCTTTATATAGGAGAGTAATCATTGTCCTCCAAAGATTTAATAATTAAGAGATAATTATTATGTTAATCCTTATTTTAAATAAAAGATAAATATAATATATATCCAAACAAATTAGGATAAATAAATATATTATCCAATATTCCATGATTTATCACTTAACAACTAAATGATTAAATCATATATTAATTAATTATCCAAGAAAACTAATTTCTCTCTAATTAAATAATAATCAAAAATGCGCCCCAAACCCTATGCATTAAGGGCTACACGCATTTTTACACACAATGGGCCTAGTCCACGAAAAATTTCTTTTCCATGTATTTAATTATCTAAAGTCCAAAATTAAACAATTAATCCACATATCAATTAAATAGTCCAATCCAACTATTTAATTATAATTGAAGTGAAACGACGAGAAAACATATGCATTCTAGGAGCCACGTCGGGACCATGGACCCATATTCAGTAGCTACAATAAATTAAATAATATTATCCGTCAGACCGAACAATAATATTCAATCTATTAATTCCGGGATTACACCACCATAAACCCGAAATTGAACTCTGCCGAATATAGATAACTTACACTCAACAATGAGTTGATAAGGTGTCCATTGATATAATCATTACATACGGATAAATCCTCCATAAACTGTTCGTTTCGATTCGGGATATCTCCGTAAACCCTTCTCGAAACCTCTTATCCTTATTTACCATTAACCCCATAGTGATCAATTAGTTCATAACTAATATAATATGAACTCCCGGGATCGATCGGTTTCTAGGATTAACAAATAAGGGAACTGTCTGTCTACTTCCCGAAGGAAGGAATGGATTCCATATCTGTGATAGCACAGATTGCTAACTCATCCTAAAATAGAGCCAACGAGAAGTGTTGGACCACATACTACGAAGTGATCCTTACTAACACATCAAACTCTACCCTAGTCTAAGCAATTGTATGTGATCACCTCAGGATTGAGATTAATCCATATATGATCATTTTGTGATTCGATAAGATTTCTCGATTACGGAATTATATCAAGAACTCAAATCAAATCGGTCCAGTCACTATATGATTATCATCATATATAAATGCCCCACTAGGTACCTTATTACCGACAAATCCGGATAAGATCGTCACACCGTAAAGTGTTTCGGACGCATTATTAGCATATTAATCATGAGACCCGTACTCGATTAATCAACGCTACGGACTAATTTAATTTTAAGTACATCTCACTAACTCAATCCTCTTGTGTATAGCCATACACCGAGTTATGCGATTACATAAAAGGTACTTAGGGTTTTTTAGTAGTGTCTTAATTATAAGCATACATGCATATGATAAGATGAATTATTAATTCTGTCATAAAACAATTAGATAATTATTTTTTGGACACTACACCTAACATATCTCTAGGTTACAATGAAGATGATGATGATGATGATATATATATATAGCAACAAATCTAACTAACACGGTGTCAAATCTAACATAAAATAGTTAGGTAGCATTACATTATTATGCATGAACGCTAACATCTCGTAACATAGCAACCGTTATATCATCCTAGACATATAAACGTAGGAGATAGATCCACCTATATTTCTTCGCAAAGAAATGCACAATACAATTAAGGCTATCATGAGCTTAAGCTCATCTTAGTGGTAAGTGTTCGGTAAGTTTGCACGTTGTAGTGGGTATTACCGGGTCGTCCAAGGAATCGAATGTTGTCGGAAACAAAAATACAGTTAACGTACCGGTGAATTGTCACGATAAATCTAATTAAAATAATAAAGTTCCTACAAATTCTATGGTCCTAAATAATTTCTATTAAACTAATAAAACAGAAGAAATCAAATAACACTAAAGGAAATAAAAATCGAAACACATCAAATTAAACCCGAATAAACTAATGAATTTAAAATCCAAACTGATATGAAAAATTACTGACTTTCTTCTTAATGTAACGAGACAGTAGGGCAACAAGGATTCTACCAAACAACCACCACCCAACCAGTTTGTGAGATGAATCAAATTTCTTGGTGTGATCTAACTTAAATCCAATCAAATTTATTTGGTTTCTGTTCCCTTTCTCAAGTGAAACAAAATTAACAATAAAAGAACATGATCATGAGTTCGTTTCCGAATCTCCTACCCAATTAACAATAAACTAATCTATCGGAATATCATTAACTGTATCGAATGAAGGGTTCTATGTAAATTTAATTCTCATCAAATTCAAAACAACAATCGTTTCATCGATTTTTCAATCTAACAAAACATACATTCAAACAATTCAAAACATTCGATAAAGAAAAATAAATTCAAACTCACTAATAATGTTTCCGAAAATCTCCTGGTTGTGGTGATGTTGTAATGGCTTCATCCCGTTGTCCTACTGCGAATTGCTTAGCCTTCAATCATCTTCGATCTCCAAAAGAAAATTGAAAGAAAGAAACTCATGTTTTTGTGTGATGTGCGTGCGAGTTTGCTAGGGTATGCGAGGCTTGTGTAATGATGTGTGTAATTAGGGTTGAGAATAAGCTGCTATATATAGGGAAATAAGTCGGCTATGCTTAAGTCGGCCGGTGGACGCCCGTCCAAATGGGTGAACGCCCGTCCAGGGTACGTAAATTGTTTTGAGTCGGGCCGAGTCTTGAGTGGACGCACGTCCTATGCAAAATTGGACTGCATCTCCTTCCTTCCATTAAATCTTCAAGTAGACATCTTTTAAGCTCCTTCCATTGCATGCAAGCGTACTACAAGATGATAAACACGGGCAAGGTGTAAACTCGTACATAAATAGATAAAAACCACGTAAACAACTCGATTTTGCAATTAAATTGTTTCCACATCCATTCTTTCAATATTTCATTTAACCAGTTAATTTTCTGTAAAAATTAATAAAATACGAAGGATATTATTACGGAATAAAGCGATAAAAACCATAAAAATCACCGTTAACAGTAAGCCACTAGGGCTTGCCATGGCCTCCAGTTGGAGGTCCAGGGATCGATCTCCTCCCCTTCCTTTCGTTTTCGGTATAAAAAAATAAAAAAAAAAATAAAAATTAATTAAGGCTATCACAAGTTCTTAAAACCAAAATATATTGAAGACTTTTTTTTGAAAGAACACTCGTTCAAATCTATCATAAACCTTCTTCAAATCGATTTAGAACCAATCATATCATCGATTTTTTCCATATCAATTTTCAACTATCATATAAAACTTTGATGGCCTTTCTTGTATGGTAAGTAGTGTAAAGTCTCTTGTGCCAAGTTGATATTCTCAACCTCCTTCGACTTGGTATTTTATTAGTTATTAAAATCTTCATTGTTACATTTTAAAATTTTGTGAATCTTCATTGTTACATATGGAAGCTGCTCACAAGTGGGCATATCACCATCGAATAGACTGTTACCTTTTTTAAATAAATTAATTGAAATACTGTTACACCATTTTATTATAAAATATATATTGAGGGGTCTATTCATTTTGACCATTTTACAAGATTTCTTCGACGATATTACCTTTGTGTTCATTCTTAGCACATTGTTTTAAAGATTACATTTTACTAAAACTAATGCCTATTGCTTCCACCATTCGACAATTGGTGAGAATGACATTAGCATCATTTCTAATTCTATTTCTCAACCCAAAAAAAACTAATTCTAAACAAAATAATTAATAAAGAAATTACATTCGACGTATTTGATGCCGGAAATGATATTTGACTGCTAGAATGTTGAAGTTCATATTGGACTTTGAAGTCATGAACCCAAAGTACGTATGATATCATGATAGATTGAATGTTATATTTTAACGAAATTCTATGCAAAACAAAGAATGTATCACAGAATTATGGCAAATATATATAAGGATCTCCTAAGTGTACATTGGAAGAAAATCAATTCACATTTTTGTCATTAATTTTATTTTGAAAGACATTGAAATATACAATTTATAATATTTATTTAAAATCAATAGTACTACATTATCAATGCTTTGGAATGATTGACATTAACAGCGCCGTCAGCAGCTTATTGGTGAGAAGATATTATGATAATTATTGATGTTCTTACTATTCATATAATAATGCAATTATTTTGCATGTGATAAGAAGTCTTTTGTACGTACGTAAAAATTTGAGATAATCACGTCATTTAACACTGATTGTAATTATATATGTAGGTAATATAATATGTACATGTCTGTTTTTTTCCATTTCTTTTTTCGATCGATTATATGCATAAACAGTTACACCTTTTATTATTTTGGTATAAAAAAAACAACATCATTAACTAAGTTGAGGATTAACATATTCTTTATTTCTTTTTTGAGGACTCGAATTTTATTATGCTAACGCCCGTCCCTCAACAAAAGAACTAAGTCCAATGATATACATTACATATTCATTGAAAGCATCGGAATTCTTTTTTTTTTTTTTTTTTTTTTTTTGAGAATTGCATTAGATTTCAATTCTATTACTTTTTCACATTTGGCAATTTTTCATCATGTGTTACATAGAAATAACACATGTAGTCTCAATATACTTTACACAAAAATAATAATTTGATTATTACAAGTACACGAGTTTTACAACATGATTTATAGTGTAAGAGTATGTTGTATGATGTGAATCAGTATATAGCATGTGTATTGGGATAACAAAAATGATATTACCACAACATAACGCGACGTTGACATCACGGTAGATAATGATACTATAACAATCGTCCAAACACAAACAACAAGTGACATAATGAATTTTTCCATCATTAATAGATGTAAAAATCATGTTGTCTCCCTCGTTGTGTTAGGATGATTTGCCCCCATTATTTTAATTCACATCTCAAGAAAACAAAATGAAGAAAGAAAAAGAAAAAAAAAACAAACAAACAAATCCAAGGAGGCAAAATGAAAGAAATTCTGGCAGCTGCCTGGGCCGGCCTCTCTATCTATCTTCTCTCTGTCCAAACTTTAATTAAATAAACAGCTTGAAACATTCCCAGCTGTGTAGGCCCACATTCATGAAACCACAAATAAATTTAAAAATAAAAATAAAATCCCATTTTAAGCATATTTTGCAGCTGAAAATTGCTACGTCCACTCCAAAAAGCCTTATCTGTCAAAGCATTGCCTATATAAAGCACAACACGCACCTCCTCCTTCCTCAGCTCGTAAACTAATCGGAGAAGAAGAAGAAGAAGAAGAAGAAGAAGAGGAGTACATTCGAGATCGAGAAATCGAATAAGCAAATCAATTAGCTAGCAGATTGTAGTAGAAGAAAGAAGAGATTAAGAAAAAATGACGGTGAAAAAGGCAATGGAGATAATCGCTTCTAACCCAGCTGTGATCTTCAGGTTCGTTTTCCTCCAATGTTATTTCATCCTTATGTTAATTTCGATGGTAAATTTGCTTAAAGAAAAGGTCTAATGGAAGGAATCTGATATGTGTTTTGGCAGCCATTCGTACTGTCCGTACTGTGTTAGCGTGAAGAAGCTGCTTACCAAATTAGGTGCCTCTTACAAGTGCGTTGAATTGGATGCTGAATGTAAGTTGTTTCTCTCGTTCTAATTTCGTGTATTGTTTGATTGTATAAAGCTCTGATTGCTTGAAATGTTTGCTGCGGTGGACACAATCATTTTTTGCTTGGAGGATCATTTGCAAATAGTTCACGGATTAAGCAAACTATCCAACAACTTATCTAGCTACTTGTTTGTGATGCAATTTAGCACTATACGTCATTTATTTTTGTTCTGTACATTAGATGCAAGCAACATTGTTCTTATTGTATACTTTGTCTTTAGGAATAGGCTATTGGTGGCGATTAACAGCATCGTATATGGAAATGGCACAAGTTCTTCACTGATCTTTTCTTGTGTGTATGTCTTTGTTAGAAATAGGATAGAGGATAGTTGCGAAAGGCTTGAAAACTGTTCTCTTTGCCTTTCTTCAAAAAATAAATAAATAAATAAATAAAGGATAAAAAGAAGGATTTGATCTACCCATTTTATGACTCTATCAGCCTTGACTTCTTACAGAGTAGTGTAATGATCATAACAGTCGTTCGACACAATACACTTTTATATCATTAATTATGTTGAGACTTTCATCTCTCTTTTTATCACTTACGAGTCGTGTGAGATGAAAGTCCAATGCACGGTTTTGAATGAGAGAATGAAGTGAGTAATCCTCTTTTTGACTCTACTCTCTTGCTCAGTCATTGCTTTTCTTTCTGTTACTTCAAAAGTAGCTACTTTAGCTTCAAATACTCAATTTGTTTATATTCCTTTCTATTTCTCATCGAATGAATGGCATGTTCTTCTATCTCCACCATAAGGAACTAATCCAAACCAACTCTTGCACTACTTTGGGAAAACGAGTTTCGCCACGAAAATCAATCAATGAGTTATACATTATGTTCAAGAATGTAAAATTTAATGTGTTGTGTAAATTGTCGTGACACGACTTGTCATCATAGTATTTTCCCTGCTATATGTATGTGGTTGGCACTTGGCAATGGAATGGTTTATTTAGAGGTTGTTGACTTTTACAATAATGATGGAGTTTGTGTTGTCATCTACCAAGCAGTTATTTTGTATTTTTCCAGCTTATAATATTAGGTAATTGGCAACCATGCAGCTGGTACAATTAAAAAACAAGAAAGGCCTTATTTTCATGGGAATCAGAATTACAAAATACTGTTATCATATTACTTAAAGTCTGTAATGCCAAATTTTGGTTGGATGCACATGTTTGTTTGTTTCTTTTGGAAAGCATGATATTCCTCCATTTGTGGGCATGCATTACTCTTGACACATTCATCTTTTGTGTATTAGAAAAAAACTTTCTGTCTTATATTAAATGCTAATTATATAAAGCATTGGCATGCATTCAGGTGATGGCGGCGAGCTTCAGTTAGCTGTAGCAGAATTGACAGGGCAACGCACCGTGCCAAATGTCTTCATCGGTGGCAGGCATATCGGCGGCTGCGATGGTACTGTGATAACCAATTTCTCAAAGATTTGATTTCTGCTTTCCGAATTTTTTATATACATGCCATATGGAATATATCGTTTTATTTCTAATTCATATATAGTAGGGTAGGAGTGTCTATGATGGATAAAAGTAAAAAATAGAAGGGTATGATGGTTGTCATTTGGCATAACTTGTTAAGGTACGAGATACATATAAACTAAAAATGAATAGACACTAGAACAAAACGAGCATAAATTTTATTCACATATAATGGGAAGTGGGAACATAGCAATGACATTGAATGTGCAATTGCACTGATGCAAATACAAACTCCAAAGTAAATAAAATGCGTAGAGCAATGGGAATATAAACATTAGAGTTCCTCAAGTAGTGCTATTCAGCTTAATCATGACACTCGGACCTTGTCTGCCCTTAAAACAATGTGCTCTTGCAATAGTGTTTCTGGCAGAGTTGTTTAGCTTCCAGAGGATACACAATAGTAGTTTTATAAATGTTCAATTCGTAGCAACTTGGAACATTGAACAGCTGCCGATGTTGTTGTGACTTTCTTTTAAACTGATGTAGAAACTAACTCCTTTGTATATATTTGTTTTTTTCCCCAAACCCTAATTATTAATTTCATGATCTGGGCAGCAACAACTGCAATGCACTATGGAGGGAAGCTGGTACCTTTGTTGAGTGCTGCTGGAGCTTTGAAATATGCATATTACACTGAATAAAGTAGAGTCACAAAGTCATGCAAAACAAATGATGATATCAAAGTGCGCTATGAATATGATATGGGTCATGGGTGTGTTTCATCATATGGGGTTTTGTTCATACAAAATATGTTTTTTATTTTTTTTAAAATTTTAATCTGTGTTAAATCTATCTATCTATAATAGTCTAGAGCAGATAGTATAGTTTACATGGTATTATTGTCGTCTACTTTCTAAGAATATCGCCATATTTTTTTAAATGAAACGATATTTCATTGCAATCAAAGCATTTTCTGTCCCGCTGGACTAAGATCCTGAGCATTAAATTGGTTGGACTTTTTAATGTTTTCATTAATAATATTATTATCAGTTCAAACTTCAAACACTAGAGGGGGGATATACCTACTACCTAGTAGAGAAAATCACAATAATGTATGCATAAGGAGGAATGGAATTTGGAAATTTCCTGAATTGGAAATCAGGATTAGTAAAATGGACCAGAAGAAAGTATATTTTGTAATGGATTATGTACAATCTGCCAGAACCAGAAGTGAGATTTAACACAAACATCAAGTAGTAAACACGTGTAGTGAATATCAAAGATATCACTGTATTTGAAAGCTTGAATTCAGAATCAACCACAAAATGGTAGTTTGAGATCATTTGCAAATCTGTAATTAAAATTAAAAATAACGCCTTTCAGACTTTAGTCTTACAAATGCCGTCTCTCGTGTCATTGTTTATAGTTCCCTTTGTATTAATCCCACCTCCCAAAATTCTCATGTGAAGCCTTTCTGCAGAGACTCTCGAATAACAACACACATACATATAGTGTTATTATGAACTCTCTGCAAAGCGCATATCCCACAGTAGAATTTTCATAAAAATTTGGAGCAATTTGTTCTCATCTCATCATCTTTGATACATGTACGAGTGAGGAAACCATCTTGCCAACATGTATTCTTTAAACTTCACAATCAACACGAAAAGACCATAGCATGGAATATGCATTAACGCCACCACCAGATACCTACATTTTATTACCATACCAGGAACAAGACGAGGATGTCAAAATGGCTTCAACACACGCATTTTAACTTGAATTACCAGCACTTCATATAATCATAATATGTACATCAATCAAAGACCACCTACCATAACGGGGCAAATGGCACGGAGAGGTCAAGAAATGGGTATGGCCACCTGAATCACAATTCATTCACTCACATTAATAAGCAAAAGGAGGAACAATACAATTACACTGACTGTGTAACAACAACTATAACAAACAGAGGACTCGTTTTATTTTTACCAAATTGGTACACAAGCATGAAGCGCCCATTGGAAGAACACGTAAATCCCCGTCCACAATATGAAGTAAGAAATCCGATGCCAAGGTAACCCCTGAAACAAAATATATATATATATATACCAACTCATTCAAAGGGAAACAGATGGAAGGCGGCAAAATAACCTTCAAATATAAATAGCATAAGAAAATGTAACTTACCATGCTGTTTAAAACAACATCCCCAAGAAGCAAGACAAGATTAAGGGAATGTGCAACCACTGTCAGCTAGCATAAGAGAATACATATATGTTCAGTTTGAATAGAGAGACACCTCAAAAAGTACGCAAATAATGAAAATGAACAGCTTGAGGAGTTAATTGTACGGAATATGTCATGGTATCGGGGGAATTACAACTCAAAGGGTGTGTATCAGATAAGGAACATCAAGTTCCAAGTGGTTAACGTGGCAACATATTACTCTGCTAGGAAACATCAACGACCGGAAGATACTGACTTATCAGAGAATGAACTACTTACAAAACTCATTTCGTAGTTCTTGATGGTAAGGAATGGGAACATTATACACCAGTAAACCACATCAGTGAGCATTACTGCCCCAGCCGTCATCTGCTAACCAAAAAACAACATTATAGGCAAATTACAACAGATTACCGACAGGCAAGTCAATAGGAAATTACATAATATTAAATGGGTAGAGCACAAGAATATATCAATATTTATACTCCTTTCGGCTTCAAGCCTCTGACAGCATAACATCTACCTCAGAAAATTGCATACCTGGAATAATATCTCAAACACATAGCATACAGCAACCAAAAACTGCGGCCTCTGAGATTTTTTTATAGATTGCAAACTTTTCACCGACTTCCCATTCACAGGTTTTTCAGATGCCAGAGACGTGTATGTGCCACGTTCCGGATCCTGCCCCACGTATGCGTCGGCAACATTAATAATCTTGTGATGCTGATAACATCCATAAACTGAGAGAAGTGATCCAAACTGCAACGAAGTTGAGAATTGCTATTTGAGACAAAAGAGACCACATTTGGCTATACACTAGGACAAGGAACAACATGGGAAACATAAAACACAAGCTTCATACCAAGAAGTATATTCCCACCAGCATGAATGTCCACCTGCACAAATCCGAAACCATCACAAACTTCACAGAATTATATTTCATACAGAATTACAGCTAAAGGAGGGGGGTGTATGACAAAACCATACAATAAGGAGGGGGTGCATGACAAAGCTTAGCAAAGGAGGATGAAAACAGATGAATTACTGAGTGTAGAAGTAAAAAATGTCAACACCGTGCCCAGTAATATCAAAAGTGATGGCCACTACGAGTACACAGAATGACATGATTCTGAAAGCCATCAAAACACTTATCGGAACTTCTTTGATACATGGGCTCCAAACTCTGTTCCAAGGAATGCCAGTTGTTTCTTCCTCCAATTCTTTGCCGAAATCTGAATGCTTTGTACGATCGTGTTTCCATATAAGATATACTGCGACAGCCATTGGTGTCAAAACCCATATTGCACAAAGTAAGACGCTCCAATTTAACCAGTAACTCAAGGATGTAGTATCCGCATCCAACAAAAGCACCATTATCTCAGAATTACCTGTTGATTGTCTCACAATTTTCCAAATGAATAACACAGAAAATGAAAAAGCAATGAAAAGGTTGATTCGTAAATACTTGATGTTATAATAGGTGCCAGCAATACTAAAAACAACTTGTCAATAGATTTGCCAATAAAGAAAAAATCATAAGTGCTTTGACAAGGGAAAGTCTTATTGCTTACCTTTTGTGTGATTTCAAACCAATTGATCTATATGGTGTATGATAGTGGATACTTAGGAAGGGCTGAAGCGTTGAATCAATTAAAAGATTTATTGGCATAGACTAGGATATAAGGTTATGGGTTCTTGATGATTCATGTGGTAATAATCGTAAACCTCATTGTTGCATCATTTATTAAGAGAAGAAAATAAAAAACTATTGCCACCATTTTATCTGCATAAATACATTACTTTATAGCTTAAGTTATTAATTCAATAACTATTACTCATCAAAACAAGTATCATTTGCCATAGATGTAGGCGATAAAGAAAAGGGCACTGAATGCCAGGAATTCAACTAAAATTACAGTCTTGTGGTGAAGAAAGATTTGTCAACAAAACAAAATAGTTCACTTGTTTTTCCTATGATGTAAGTTTACTTACAGAATCACTTCCAAGTTTCAATCTTTGGTTGAGAGCTGCGAAACCAAACCTATTAAACCCAGAACATTCATTCTTTTTTACGTAACAAAATACTAGTACAGAGCAAGTTCTGGATTTTTCTTGTGCATTCAGCAATTCCCCATCAAAGCATCAAATATTATGAACCTCTAATCAGATTTAGACTAGAGCTAAATGGTGAAACATATCTGCATCCTCAACAACTGTAAAGCAAAGCAGCCACTAACAACAAAACCATAGAATTGACACAACAGCCAAGTACTATGTTAACAGTTGTGACTAAAATGCACATGAACAAATGAAATCCAATCGCAACTACCGGACAGACAGGTATTGTTATAACTGTAAATTAATAACAATGTATCTACGGCATACATAAGCGCAAAAGGCACACGCACCTGACCTGATGCAGACAACCGGAGGACAACAGCAACTGAATGTATCGGCTATCGATTTCAAGTTAAGCTACCATTTGACTCCGGTATAGCAGCGTCGTCGAAACAAAAGAAAAAAATAGAAAAGAAAGAGAAAACGATTATCATGCACGTGTGCTTCGCCGGCAATAGAAAGAACGGCAACGCCGCGAGAGAAAAGGAGCCTTTTTTTTCCTCTCTTTTCTTTTTCTTTTTCTTTTTCTTTTCTACTTGCATTTCTCTTCATCATCCAGATTCATCCAATCTCTTCTGACAATTTGACACGTCAATACCACTCCATTTTCATTCTATTAATTATCGTCCATGTGTTTTCTGGAAAATTCTTTTTTAGGGACTCCCTATTAGGGAACTGTCTACGTGGCAGTATCTGGACCACACAATTTTCACACACGGGCACTGTGTATTCTACCTCAGGAAAATGTGTGGTTCAGATCCGTCGCGTAGCGATTCCTCTTAATGAAATTCCTACAAGTAGAACAACCCGTGTTTTCTATATCTATAATAGTAATAATAAATTTTATTTTTTTTTGGGGGAGAAATAGTAATAATAAAAATAAAAATAAAAAATTGTTGGGAGAAATAGTAATAATAACTTAGAAAATTTGCACTCCAACTTTTGTCATTTATAACCGTGTTCTTCTTTCGGTACCTTTGAAAACTAACAAATGAGATATTGTAATTGTAATGTAATCTATTAAAAACACTATCATGAATATATATGCTATTGGCATAAAAGTTAGTCTCGTAGATGCTCGTTATTTACAAGAGAAACGTAATTACTATTGATGTTACTCACAATCGTCTTTGATGATGTTTTTTTCCTTCTTGTAAGACTGTAAACGTCGGTATCATTCCTTTTCTATGTGAGTAACCTTATGAGTGATATATATAAGAATGATGTCCGAAACAAAAACGTGATGTGAATAGAAATCATAAATGCAGTAGTTTGAAGTGTTGAGTGGTGGCTGCTAAGAAGTTCTAGGCTCCTCGAGTAAATAAATATAATATCATAGAAGATCGGTCTTAATTGAAAAATAAAATAATGGTTAGGCCCAATTCCTTTTGTTTTTTAATCTAATATTTCACTCTCTCGACTAAAGAGATAGTGTTGGTTTGTGTGGCCCAAGTATCTGTTTAATGTGTGTTTCTCGATTTTTCCCACATTTTGTCGGTGGTCTTGCAAAGATTTTTTTATATATTAATTTGGGGGTTTTGTTTAAGAAGACCGTTTGACTAAAGCTTTGGTTGCTTTAACCCGATATATCAAAGCATTGGCTTATATGATCTATTTTTATATAAATAGATAAGATACCCAATTTACCATTTTTCAACTCTCAAAATCCGGTGAGCCCCAACCCTAAAATCCGATTTTCCGGCGACCCAAACCTAATTCCCAATTTTACCGCCCAAAATTGCCCTCAATTTCCCCCCAATCAAACACGACCCGTATAGATTAGAATATTGTCGGGACAATGGGCAAAAATGCATCATTTTCACAGCAAGCACCATCGATTTGAAGCACCCAAATCCTTTAAGCCCCCACTCCATTATCGATTAAGCCCCCAAATCCACCATTTTAGTGACTGGATTAGAGCAAAGCAGGATGATTCCTACAAAAAGAATCCCCCAAATCCCCCATTTTTGGAGCTGAGCAGAGCAGAGCAGATTTCTCAAACTCTCTCACGGATATGTCTTATTTTTCTTAGTTTTGGAGCATTTTTTAAGTACATGTTATTATAATAAAATGTAATGAAGTGGGGAAGAAGAAGATGCCTTGAAAGTTGGCTTGAGCAACCTTTTTTGAGACCATCGTTGGCTTGTACAAAAACAAGTTTGAAGTCGTTATCTTTTAAGTCCATTGTTGTCTGTTTTTACCTATATGTAATTGTTCATTGTGTTGCAGGATATTGTTGATTCGTCATGGGTAGGGTACGCAACATTTCGGTATATGTATGTTATCCGGTTGAGTTTGGGAAGAATGTAGGAGATGAAAAGGAACATGTGACCAAGCTTTTAAACGTGAAGAAAAGCGTTTCATTTCATGAATTGTATGAGCTGGTGAAAGAAGAGATGGAATTTGATACAAAGTTGAATGATTTTGAAATGAAAATTATGGCTCCTATTAGTAAAGCTTCACCGATTGTAGTTGATTGTGATAAGGTTGTGAAACTGTCCTTAAGTGTTTGGGATCCAAAGAAAGATGTGATATTAGTAAGTTTGAAAGCAAAGGATAACATAACACAATTTGAAGGGGAAGCAACACAGGAAACAAGTGTTCAAATGGATAACACGATATTGGAGGTCAAGAAACACGTCAGTTGGTATATGTTATGGGAACCCAAGAAACAAGTGGAAACAGTGAGGTAAATGAGAGATTTGATAGAATCGGGACCGATGAACGTTTTGAGAGTACATAAAGTGTTCATATATTTGAAGACACTTTTCTGATGTCCTTGGGTGAGGATGTAAGTTTAGTATCACAAGACCCCCTGAATGAGGAGTTTTTGAATGGTGATGGCTTGAATGAACAGGACCTGTGAATGATGATGGCTTCATTGCACAGGGGGCCCCGAATGTGGATTCGTTGAATGATGATGGTTTGATTGCACGGGATCCCCCGAATGTGGATTCTTTGAATGGTGATGTCTTGAATGCACTGGAACCCGAAACTGGTATCCTTATGGAAGGTGTAGATATTGTAAGCATTCATGAAGATGTAGACATACACGTCATCGACTTGTTCAAATCGAAAAAGTTTTTGGTGTATAAGGTTGAGTGGTTGGCTGTGAAGCATCATTTTCATTTTAAATCACAAAAGTCCACCAAAAGCCTTTATGTAGTGAAGTGTGAAGGGCAGGGATGCAAATGGCGGTTGCGAGCAACCAAACCTGTTGCAAGTAAACGCTTTAAAGTTACACAGTATCAATTTAAGCATACTTGCCGACCTATTATTGGTACAAAAGATCACGAACATGCTTCCTACAAGCTAATTGGTAGACATTACTGTTCGAGGTTTAAAGATCCATGTCAATGCACCAATGGATTTACAGAGTGAATTTTTGGAAGAATTTGGATATGAGATAAATTACGACAAGGCGCACGATGCCAATTTATATGCTGAGGCAATCATCCGGGGACCACGAAAAAAAAGTTATGGAAAATTACATAAGTATTGTCATCGGTTGGAGTTGGCAAACCCGGGTACTTTGACGGATGTTGAAACTGAACCAAACAACGAGTTCTTATATTTTTTTATGGCACTCGGTCCAAGCATTGAGGGGTTCAAGGTGATGCGTAAAGTCGTTTCTGTGGACGGAACGCATTTGAAAACGCATTACAAAGGTGTTCTACTTGTGGCAACGTGTCAAGATGGAAATGGACAAATATTTCCAATCGCATGGGGTGTTGTTGATTCTGGGAATACAAAAGCGTGGGGATGGTTCTTTGAAAGGCTGAAAAAGATTACAGGTGACACCGATGATCTAGCAATACTTTCTGATCGTCATGATGCTATAAAGGCAGGATTTGAGAATGTGTTTGAGAATGCGCATCAAGGATTTTGTACTTATCACTTGCAAAAGAATTTGAGGAGTCGTTATCGAAATAGAAATATCTCAAGGCCGTTTAAGGATGCTGCGCGGGCTTATACTGAAGCAGAGTTTAAGATTTGCTACGAAAAATTATGCGGATTATGTCCGGAAATAAAGGAGTACTTGGATGAATCAACATTCCCTTATTGGTCTAGATGTCACTTTCAGGCTTTACGGTACAATATAATGACAACTTACCATGCTAAGTCTCTGAATAGTAAGTTTAAGCGTGCTCGGGAATTTTCGATAGTTGGGCTGATTGAACATATCCGGGGGGAAATGCAGCAGTGGTTTGCTAATAGAAATAAAATTTCTACAAATTGGGGTACCTTTCTCACTGCCAAGGTGGACAAAATAATAAAAGGACACTACAAGAAGGTTAATCGGTATACCGTTTCTAAGATTGTTGATGGTATTGAGTATGAGGTATTTGATACGTCAGGTCAGTTGTCTTACATTGTTCATTTGGATGCACGGAAGTGTACGTGTAAGCATTTCGATTTAGAGAAGTATCCATGCGTGCATGCAGTAATTGTGGCAAAGCACATAGGGAAGCATGCCCACGATTATACCTCTCCTTATTATACCACCGAGTATTGGAGGAAAGCTTATGCTCAATGTGTGTATCCCTTGCCGAACGCAGCGGATTGTGGTTATCTTGAAGACGTGCCGAGCAAAGTGGTATTGCCACCGACGCGTGACAAGAGACAACCTGGACGTCCATCAATAAAGAGAAAAGCATCTGCCGGGGACGCGCTTGTACGTCCATCAAAAAAGAGAAAAGCATCTGCCGGAGACGGAAAAAAGAGGACTGTACAATGTCGTAAGTGCAAGGGATTCGGCCATAACTTTACTACTTGTTCGCGTTTGATTGCCCCCCCACTTGTTGACGAAGATGAATGGACAGAAGTTTAGCAACAGCTATTGTAAGGAATTTATTTGTAAGGTGTTGATGTTTTTGTTGGTCGGATGTTGTTTTACCTTGTTGGAATCAGTTCTATTATATAATATATAATAATAATAAATGATTATATTTAATTAATGAATTAATTAGTCAAAATTTTAACTTTTTGATACTTGTGTGGAAAGAAAATTTTGGAGTGAAGTGACGAATGAAACGTTCAAAACCACATTGTTTAAGTACAGAATGAAACTGTGCGGTTGTGATATCTCTACACGGTGTCTCCACAGGTGTGGAGACACCACACAAATATCTCCTTGGATGGGAAATATAGCTCATGTCATGATGAGGACAAGTTGGATTTAGGTGTGGGAATCCTTAAATATTGACGTGTGAAAAGGGCAATGAATGAGTGCCCCATATAAAATGAAGTTGTTATAGCTAGCTATCCACGCCTTTAATTACAACCATTCAAACCGACCCAAGGATCCTTTGAGTACTAACTAGTTTTCTCTTACTAAACCCCAAATTTAAGTCGTGGCATACATTCTTTTGTCAACCAAAATGGCTATCTACTTTTTAATTGCTTATCTTTTTCCATATTTTGTAATATATATATACTAGGAAAAGAGACACCCGTGCTCCGCATTTCCGCTGTTTCAGATTGTAAATAAACAATGCAATTTAACGTATGTATGCATTGTTGATGAATTGGATTTTTGGTTTCAAGCCATAGATGTAACAGTATATTATAATAAATGAAGAGTCGTTGGAATATGTAAAGGATATAGGGAAAATGTGGAACATCAAACATCCAAGAAACAATATACATCGCCAAAAACATATTCAACATTTTTTATCCGGGGTTCACTCCATAACACTCTTTATTATGGATTCCGGTATTGTAAGTCCACTATAACACTCTTCCATTCGGGGGATTATTCATGAGTTATCAACATTAAAGTTCTCCGTACAATGATTGCATTGTTGGAATATGTAAATGCGAAACATTCTGAAACTCTTGTATATTAAGAGAATATCATTTATTACATTGTGTAGTTAATAAAAGCATGATTAAATTACAACTATATCTATTTAATATATGTGCGTTGTAAACATCTAACCAACAACTTTAAATTTAAACATTAGTAACATTAAGCTATATATTATGTGTGTATATATTATGTGTATTTATATCTATGGCGGGTGTATCATGAAATACATAAAATACTCTTCCCGTCCTAATTTGTCGTGAAATTCGAACCCCTTAACTTTTAGGAAATATTATTTATTACATCGCATAGCAACTACCAACCCCATGATTAATGTACAAGCACACCCCTTTTATTATAATGAAATATTTCTTTCCAATAAATTTGATATTCATCCGTTCCAGCTATTTAGAAACCAACTTTAAATTAAAACATTAATGACATATTTCTTTTAGGCATCCATAACGCCTTTACTACCTTATGTCGTTATATAATAATATATAACATATTATTAAAACCATGATTATCTCACTATCACACATCTTCCACACTGTCAATACATTTTTTTTTAATAAAGATTGTCACACAACAAATTCATTCACTTAAGAAAAAATATTAGTAACTAACATTACTAATTAAAATCTATTTGGCACATCAATAAAAAAAAATACATCATACATTTTTTTGGGATATTCTTTTTGACTTTTAATGTCAAGAGGAGTAGTAATACTAATAAAATTTCTATATTATCTATACATTAATTATCTATTATTTATCTTACTACTTTTAATAAAATTTATATAACAGAAGCCCACCCAAAAGGAGCATTTTTTCGTCCAAACAGTAGTAAATAAAAAATTAAAAAAAAAACGGTAGTTTGGCTCCCCATTGAACACGCCAGCCTTTCCATTGTCTTTTTATTATATAGTAACATGATGACATGGAACAATAATAACATAAAATTTAAAGGACTCGATTGAATTTTCTGAAAATTGTGTTGGTAGAAAAACAAGTGTCACCACACTTATTTAGGACACATGGAAGGAAGGGGTTAAACCGGATAGGTAGATAAACAATTTTAGGCATGATATAAAGATCGTGTAGAAGCAAAGTCGTGGCGCTTATATCTTCAAAATAATATATCGCCGTGTACAAACGATATGTTTTTTTATGAAATGAATTTATTTTAAGAAATTTATAATATTTCACGTAAACGTTAACACAATTTTTTTGGCGTGATACAAAGATCGTGTAATCGCAATGTCGCGCCCTTATATTTTGAAAATAGTCGTACCTTTCTTACATATATTCGCACATTAAAATGCGATACTGATTGAGTCTTCAAAACGAAACAATTTAACTCAAACCCTTCTTAAAAAAAAAAAAAACACTTTTTTTCGGGGTGCGGCGCCGCCCATAAACAGATAAATATAAAAAATGGGGTTGGAAGTAATAACAGTTAAAAAAAAGGGACCAATAAAAAAAAAACACTTGTCACTCACCCTCTTTCCATTGTCTTTTTATTATATAGAGTAAGATATATATATATATATATATATATATATATATCGTAAATAGGTGTACCTTTTATTTGTGCATCTTTAGCACGACTATTCTGTCGTTTAGCGCAGGTTTTTTTTTTTTTTTTTTTTTTTTTTTTTTTTTTCGTAAATAGGTGTAATTTTTAAGCGTTCAGTTTCCACAATACGTGGTTGTCCTGTCGGAGGACCTGTGTCTCCATGAGCTGGACTCCCCACTTCCGATTTTCAACTCCACCACCGTTCCTCCTGTCCAATAATCGTTGTTCATCTCCACTGAAGGATTCCAGCGGGAGGTTGAAGAAGGTGGGGGTTCGTATGGATCTCAATTGTTGTTCATTTTCCCAGCTATCTGTGCGAGAAGGGTTGCGTTGGGTTTTCCGGTTCATGCTCCGGCAGGTATCTCCTTCTTTCTTCTTCGCCTTCGCCTGCACTTCATTCTCTTTACGTCTTTCCATTCTCGATTTTCTACATTGGTTGAGTGTATGCATGACCTTGGTGCTGCTGGTATATCTGGAATTGTAAATTGAAGAAATTGAATTGCTGACTACCTGCTACGGCTGTTGCATTGCATTCATGATTCTTTCTTTTGGTCAATTAATTTCATCTGCCACACCTACTGCTTGTGTTTGATTTTTTTTTTAACAATATTACAACTATTCAGTGCCTTTACTGTTCTTATTAAAGATTTGTTCTTTGTATCTGAATTCATGTCATCTTTTTTTTTCTCTCTGTTCATTGAAGAAACCTTTTTTTTTTACCTGTTTGGATTTATACACTACTGATGTTTATTTTCCTTTTGCTTTCCATGTATGGCGGATCATGAGGCTTTGAGGAATTTTCAAAGGGAAACACATCTGTAGAAGTCAAAATTTTAGTAGTGATGAGTTCTGGTGAGTACGTCCTTCGATTTGTTCTAAAAATTGGAGCAATTTGTTAGGATTTCTTTGTTTCAACAGGGAACCATAACTTCTACAGGTAAATCATCAATTTATTTTGCCTGTACAAAAATCCTTTTGCTCACCAACTGTTTTCAGTTGCGGGATAGTTGATGATATTTTTATTAGCTCTTTGGAGGTTGTTAATTTGTTCCATTGCTGATTTTGCAGAACAATTTGTATGTGAGCGTTGAACATTTTCTCGGCTAATCTTTGAGAAGACTACACTTTTCAGGCATTTCCGTTGTAAGTTCTGTGTGTTTGACATTGATTCACGATTTTCTGTTATGAAAAGTGTACAAGATTCGATTTCAGAGATACATTTGTCGGCTTATTAGTTGTATTCTCTAATTCCAACATTTATGCTCTGAAAACTGTAGCAGACACTATTTTTCATGGATATTTTCTTGATAAATTCTCCCTTACTAGCTCTAATTCAAGTTTATGGCTTTTTTGATCGAGACAATGTTAACAGAGGATAAGAGAAATTTTTAATTATCAGAAACTGAAGAAGACAACCTGAATGAGCCAATCAATGCCCCCATCGTCGTTCTATTATCTATTATTCATTATGTTTTGACTGTTAATATGTATTCTGCTGCCAATGCGAATCATCGAACGGCTGGTGAAAGTGCCTTCCGATTTCTTTCTGTCTCCTTACCTCTGCAGCTTTATTAATGAATGTCTTTTCTATTGATTTTTCCTCTATTGAAATAATGATATGCACAGGCTCTTAGGGAAATGACGGTAGCAGTCTGGTCCATGCAAGAAGGGCATCGAATTGTTCAAAGTCACATTACGACTATTACTCTAAGGTCAGCATTACGAGTAAACGCCCATCTGGACTGTTTTGCAAAGTCCAAGTTACTTACATTGCTTGTCATACTTGATCACATACATATTAGTAATTTTGTGTTTTATCATTACTACCATAATACTGTGGTAGTGGTCATTGCAAGAAATCTGGAAATATAATATGATGAGAAGATTTTTTTTTTGGGGGGAGGGGGGATGGGAAAGGTTTGGATACGTGGATTGCTGGACTTGCGTTGGTTGTTCTATTATCGATTTCCATTACGATTTTGGTGTTCTATTGGTGATGCTTTCTGCTTACCTTTTTTTATGCCTCTGTTTAAAATTATTTCTAAACAATAGCATGTAGTTGAATTTGAAAGCTGACTTTTTTGGACCGCTGATGTTTGATTTTTTTGTCCAAAAGGAGTTGGGTTGTGATTGGATATTTGTCCAGCAAGTATGGTGTACCAACCTATGAGGGCAGTTGGAAAGGGACTTACTTTTGTATACTTATATATATCAGCTTACAGACATTTCTCTACATCTCTGGTTCTTTTTCTTTTCCTCTCACCTGAAGAAGTTTGCTTAAATTCTATTTTGGAGCAAATATGAAGTTTTGTCAAGTTTGGATGGTTTTGCCCAGTAGACTTATATCATATTGTTTATGGATTTAACAAGGACTACAGCAATCTACACTTGTAAGATTGCTGCTTTTCTTATGTTAATTGTCCGATTACAGGATTAGATTGTAGAATCATTGGATTGTGCTCTTGGTTTGATGATGCTACTGACTTATGTTAGTTATGTATACTATTTTTAAACATAAGATATAGTATTGGCAAAAAAAGTACTATATTTATGCTTATGCTGCTTCTTTTTTATTTCTTGACTGGTACTGTTATTGGATGAATGTCTTTATACCGTTTTATGGATAGTTAGATCATGTAAAACAATCAGTCATATTGTGCATGGTCATTCCCTTAGCTGAAGAAAGGAAATCCTGAGATGGATATGACAGTAATCGACTGTCTGTTGGTTCAAAAATACTGTTGCCTTATTATAGCCTTACCGGTTTTTCTTGTTAATATATTGATGCCATGTTTCATATCTTATAATGTTACATATGCATTTTGGTGGATGCAAATGATAACGTTGTTGCGCATGACTCCAAGTACAATTGTAAGTCAGATTTTGTTTCCCTCTCATTAAACTGTCATAAGTGAATGTTTTCTATTTGTTATATTGGTCCTCTTTTTTTATGTTACGAGTTTTCATGTCTGTCTATTATGAAGGGTTTCCTATCGATCTTCACATATCTGTAACCTCAGTCTTACTTGCCACATTTGTACAGGCTCTACAGAAGCTAAAGCCGGAATTCCCACAAAAGAGGTTACTGAGTGAAGTATGTGCTTCAAGATAGACTCAACATGGAAATGTGTAACTTTTGGTACATCATTACAGCTTTAAGACTAAGGAACTAAAAAGCTGTCTTGGAATGTAAATAGGAATAATGCCATTCAATGGGCCTATGCAACAAAGGTATGCAAGGATCTGTAAAAAATACTTTGGGATTGTATATTAGCACCACCACTTTCAAAATGGCAGCTAACTTTAACTTACGTTTTCTGGTCAGCTATGTAGCATGATTCCGATGTAATGTTTCGATACATTCCATCAGAAATTAATGTCGTGACTGAGACCCAGAAAAATCTGAAAGACACACACAACGGGAGTCAAGATTCTGCACAAGGACATCAGAGTGGTCCGGGTGTGTCAACGATTGAAGAACCTCCGGAGGATGCGATTTCTATTTTAGCTGAGAATATGAGTAGGTTAAGCATCTCCCTAGACATGATTTGTTTCTGCTTTAGGTCTTCGGGCCTCGTTTTGTATCAAAAAATAAAATATATTCCATCGCAAATGGATCGGCAAAAGGTACAAACGGGCTAAAACCAAAACAGGGCCAACCGTGCATCGCACGGTACGCCTGCCTAGTATATATATATATATGGACTATTGGAGCAAAGTTTCATATATTATCAATTTGTTTTTATTTATATGTTTGCTAATTGTCCATATATACATATTCAACTTCTTTGATATACGTACTCAACAATACCTATCCATCATTTGCAGTCGGCAGAAGAATTTAGAATACTGTCTTTTTTCTACTGATGAGGCCACACACAAGATACACATTTTCCCTGCATGCATCTCCTATTATTCTATGACTTTATTAAATTTCTTCAATTATTTATATAGTCTCCACTCTCCTTACATTTTTTTTAGTCTTCAATCTAGTCTAGTAGCACAAGTAGTAGATTAAAATATAAATTGCATAGGTGATTAGACACCCCAAGGAAGAACTAGACAACAAATTGCAAGAAATTATTGTTAGTATTATCATTGGATAAACATGTTGGTTACATTTCTTCTTCGTTATTCTTCGAGCATCATGATATATAGGTGTGTTACAGCCTTCTGTATCATCAACACTTACATGAATTTTGGACAGCCTTCTGTTTATATGATGATTTTATTGATATACAGAAGAAGGAGATACATTCATGTTTCAATATAATCATAATGCAGTTTTACAGATGAGTTTGTAACTACTAGCTTGCTACTCTTTATAGACTGAAGAAGATTCTGTTAACTTCTTAACTAATCCTAACTAACTAACTAACAAATTAACCGAACTCCCTAGATGTTTGATCACATGCTTGAAAGAGTTTCTACTAGTACGTAATCCATCTTGCAATTGTAGAGTTGTAACACCCCCTCTCAAGATGGCCTTACTTGACTTTGTAGATGTTGCATAAGGGATAGTATGACAGCAGGTTTTGAAATGTAGCTTTGTACAAGGGTTTTGTAAACAAATCTGCTAGATGTAAATGAGTTGATATGGGCAGTGGCTTCAGCAGGCCTGATTCATATCTATCCCTGATCACATGACAGTCAATGTCAATGTGTTTAGTCCTCTCATGGAATATAGGATTCTCTATGATGTGTAATGCACTCTTGCTGTCACAGAACATAGGTATAGGTCTTTCCTGTCTTATGTTGAACTCTTGTAGCAGGTAGGTTAACCATTGCAACTCATAAGAGGCCATAGCCATGGCTCTGTATTCAGATTCAGAGGAGCTTCTGGATGTTGTTGTCTGTTTCTTTGAACCCCAACTTATCAAAGAATTGCCTAGGAAAACCGAGAAGCCAGTTATTGATATTTTTGTGTCCTCACAACTTGCCCAGTCTGCATCTACATAATCTTTTAGTTTCAATGTTCCTTGTTCCTTGTCCAGGAGAATTGTTTAAAAATTTCAGAAGTTTGTGTGCTGCCTTGAGCTGTAATTCAGTGGATGAATCTGGAAACTGGCTTAATTGTTGAGTAGCCAAAGTAATATCTGGTCTGGTTATGCCAAGTTACAACAACTTTCCAATGAGACATCTGTAATAACTGTTTGACTGTAATTTAGGTGAATCCTTGCTATGAAGTTTCTGTGATGTATCTATATGTGTTAAAGTTGGTTTGCAGTCCATATAACCATACTCTTCTAGTAATTCCAAACAGTATTTTCTTTGTGACAGCACTATGCCTTGTTTGGATCTTGCAACCTCTAACCCTAGGAAATACTTGAGATCTCCAAGGTCTTTAATACCAAATTTCTGATTTAGGCATGCCTTTGGGTCTTTAATCTGATCCATACTAGGACTGGTGATCAGAACATCATCAACATAAACCAGTAAGGCAATGAAATCACTATCTTTGCCTTTAACAAACAGGCTGCAGTCTTGTTTGGATTCCTAAACCCCATCTCAAACAGAGCTTGGGTTAGTTTTAGGTTTCATTGCCTACTGGCTTGTTTGAGGCCATATAAGGACTTCTTAAGTTTGCAAACATGGCCAGGTTTTGCAGAACAACCTTCAGGTAAGGACATATAAACTTCCTCTGCTAGGTCTCCATGCAAGAATGCATTGTTTACATCCAATTGTTGTAAGTGCCAACCTTTTGCAGTTGTTATAACAAGTAGGGTTTGACTGAAGTTAGCTTTTCAACATGGGGAAAGTATCTAGGTAATCCAATCCTAGTTGTTGAGTGTATCCCTTAGCTACAATCCTAGCTTTAAATCTTTCTATAGAAGCATCTGCATGCCTCTTGATCCTGTAAACCCATTTGCACCCAATTTGGGACTTGCGCTTTGGAAGAGGCACAATTTCCCATGTGCCTGTCTTTTCTAGTGCATCAAGTTCATCTTGCATTGCCTTTCTCCAAGCTTCATCTTTCGCAGCTTCATTGTAATGCTTTGGTTCAGTAAGAATCTGAGTACTTAAAACATAGTTTTTGGTTCTTGAATGACTACATACGTAGTCATTCAAATAATTTGGTACCACCATATTCCTAGTAGATCTTCTGGTCATAGAACCATCATTGACAGGAGGATGAACAATAGATTTTCTTGCTCTTGCTCATTAGATGTATCTACACCAGATGGAAGATCCGAAATAGGATGTGTCCCTAAAACCTCAGAATTTTCAGAATGTGTTTCTTCCATAAATGGTATAGGAAAAGTAAAATGATCTGTATCACATGATTCTTGTTTGTAAGGAAAGACCGTCTCATGGAAAGTAACATCCCTACTTATGAAAATATGTCTGGTTTGCAGATTTAAGAGACAACAACCCTTAACACTAACAGCAAGCCCTAAGTATACAGACTTAACACTTCTCTGTGCAAACTTATTGCCATCAGTAAATAAGTTACAGGCATAGGTTAAACAACCAAACACTCTAACATTATTAAAGGAAGGAACGGAACCAAAAAGTAACTCATGTGGAGATTTCTCATTTAAAATATGAGTAGGTAAAACATTTATCAAGTTCACAGCATAAAGTACACAATAAGTCCAATACACAACAGGTAAACCAGACTGAAATTTCAAATTTCTAGCCACATAAAGTATATGTTTGTGTTTTCAGTCTACAACACCATTTGTGGTGTGTGCACAACTGAAGTCTGATGTAAGATCCCCTTAATTATTATTATAAAAGTCTGACATATCAAATTCAAGGCCATTGTCAAATCTTAGAACTTTGATTCTTTTATTAAATTGTGTCTCAACCATATTACAAATAGTTGGAATTAGAGACCTAACTTATGTCTTTGATTTTAACAAATGAACCCAAGTATACCTACTAAAGTCATCAACTATGGTAAGGAAATATCTGTGACCATGGACACTAGTCACCGTATAAGGGCCCCAAATGTCCATGTGCACAAGATAAAAAAACTAACAGAAGAAGACAAACTCAGGGGAAAAATGTCTTTTTTGCTTTGCTAGAGGACAAACATGGCAAATGGCTTCAGTATCTACTTGAATCTCTTGATGTTTATTCTTCAACACTTGCAATCTCTTAAGAAAAGCATGCCCCAACCTATAATGCCATAGAAAATGTGACTGACTAGTGGGCACAAGTGAATCAGGAACAGAAACAGTAAAAGAATAAGAATCTTTATCAGCTGTAAGAATGTATAATCCATTTGAAAGATTAGCTGAACCAATCTTCTTCAAACTCAGCATGTCTAGAATCACACAGCAATCCAAAAAAAACTTAATATGATAAGCTATAGTTCTAATTAGTTTGCTAATGGACATAACATTGAATGTAAAGTCTGGCACACAAAGAACATCATCTAGGACTAAGTCTTTATTTATTCTAACTTGTCCTATGTGAGATATCTGTGCATCTAATCCATTAGGTAAACTAATAGACATTTGAGAAATGGCTCTACAAGAGCTAAATAAAGATTTATCACATACTATGTGATCAATAGCACCTAAATCAACAACCAACATAAAAGTTTAGAGATACCTGACCCTGCTGTGGGATGGAAGTTAGTAATAAGTGCAACAGAATTGACATTTGCAGATGTCCCACTTTCTTGGTTGCCCTTTAACATACTCAGGACGTGTTGATACTGTTCTTGAAATGCAGACACTTGAGTAGTGAGATTAGAATCTCCAGAATCAGATTCCACCCAAGAATCTGACCCTACACAATTTGCAGAGGACCTGCCTCTACCTCTGCCCTTAAAACCTGGTGGATAACCATGTTTTTGATAGCATTCATCAATTGTATGCCTCATCATCCCACAATGAACACATTGAGGCTTCTTGTTCCCATTGTTAAATTTTTTTCCTATTTCCTTGATTCTGGAACTGTTGAAGCAGATTTCTGATCTTGATTATTGGTACCAAAGACAACAGCATATTCTACTAATTTTGCACCTCAAATACCCCCATAGTTCTGCTATTTTTCTTGCTTCACTTCCATTGAAAACACACCTTAATAGAAGGTATGGGCTCTAACATAAGAACTTGAGATTTAATAGCTGCATATTCATCATTCAGACCTTTTAGGAATCTAATGACATGTTGTTTTTCTATGTACCCTTGAAACCATTTTTTTCCACAATCGCAATCTGGAGGAATGGTTAAAGTAACCAATTGATCCCAAAGCACTTTCAACTTCGTGAAATACTGAGAAACAAACAAATTACCTTGTTTAGTGTTCTGGATCTCCTCCATGATATGTGAAAGAGTGTATGTATCACCTCCTCCAAAAATCTTGCAGGTCATCCCACATATCTTTTGCAGTTTTGTAGGAAGCAATACTTTGAGCGATATCCCTGGAAACCGAATTAACCAACCATGCTTTAACCATACTATTACATTGACGCCAAGAAGAGTAATGGTTGTCAGCAAAATTAAGAGCAGGGATCGAACCATCCACAAATTCCATCTTGTTTTTAGAAGATAGAGTTGTGATCATAGAAATTTTCCAACTATGATAGTTGTTGTCATCAAGAAGTGGCTGGACGAGAATCAAAGCTGCATTCTCGTTGGGGTGAACTACGAAATCAGCTGGAACTGCTCCTTGAATCTCCATCTCGAAGCATCAGAACCAAAGAAGAACACAGATGAAACAAGAAAAAGAAAAACGCGGAAGAACGCAGCAAAAGCTCAAAAATTCATCTCTGATTCCATGATGATTTTATTGATATACAGAAGAAAAAGAAGAAGAAGAAGAAGATACATTCATGTTTCAATATAATCCGAATGTAGTTTTACAGATGAGTTCATAACTGCTAGCTTGCTATACTTTATAGACTAAAGAAGAAGCAGTAACTTCTTAACTAATCCTAACTAACTAACTAACAAATTAACCGAACTCCCTAGGTGTTTGACCACATGCTTGAAAGAGTTTCTACTAGTAATCAATCTTGCAATTGTAGAGTTGTAGCAATATATATTAACCGGTAAGAAATTTAGAAAGCACGACACAATGATGATGTTGAATCTACAAAGGATCAAAGACGATAAAGTCGGTCATTCATTGTCATGCAAATTTACGACAAAACACCTAATTACATATCCATAATTATAACTTTATCAAGCAATACACCACTTCTAAACCACCCTCGAGAAATTTAAACAGTTAAACCAAAAAAAATGACGTAGAATCTAAAGAGTAGTCTATCATTGTCATATTTTTTTTATTTTTTGGAAGCGAAAGGAAGGTTAGGAGGATCGAACCCGGACCTCCCACCGGAGGCCAAGGTATTATTGTCATATAAATTATTGATAATACACTTGAGGTTTTTTTTTTTTTTTTTTTTTTTTTTTTTGACAACACTTGTATAATAATTCAAACGATGTCAAACATTGCGTTTAATTCAAAAAATTTTTTTTTGTTAATTTTAATTCAAAAAGTTAATAAATAAAAGTGTTATTTGTTTATAAGGACGTGTTTTGGTGCTTAATTAGGCACTTAGGACATCCAAAAAAGATCATTAGTTATAAGGACAGATTTATTTTATTTTTCCACTTCTACCCTTCATATATACGATGTTAATGTATATTCAAACCGTCTTTAAAGCACATTCAAATCCTCTTCATAATCACAAAAGTAATTTCGATTCGTTCGCTCCCGATTTCGATTCTTCATAATCACAAATCGATTCCGATTCGCATATTCGCCGATTCGCATTATGCTTTCAATTGTGATTCTTATGCAATTTCGCTCGTGTAATCGGATTGTTCGCCGCATCCGCTCTTTTAATCGGATTCCGATTGTGCAATTTCTCGCTCTTGTAATTTTGTTGTCGATTTGTGCATCGTAGTTTCGAAAAAATCAACCTCGTTGTTCATCTTGTTCTTCAATTTTTACGGTAATTTTTTAGATTTTTGCGTGCATTCGTTATTGATTTTTCATATTTGTCGATGCTTTTCGAGTTTTTGTTTATTACTCATGTTTGTTGTTGATTTTGTTCGTGCATTCATGTCCGCAACTATTCTAAGTGGTCTATAAGTTTGAATTATTTTGTTTCTTGTTTGAATTAGTTTTTCTTCTTCTCTGTGTTTGTTCAGTGAGTGTTCATTTTTGTTTTTCTGATTTGGCTTGTCTTATGTTTGTTTATAGTATGATTGATGCAGTGACTTCTTGTAGTAGTCATTATCTTCATTGTTACATTTGTTCTTTTTTAATAATTTTTGTAATCTATGTTATTTTTGTGTGTATTTAGTGAATTTTAGTCGTAGTTAGTGTTATTTGAGAGTACGTTTGTTCTTTTTGAATGATTTTTGCATTATATGCAGTGTATGTGTTTTCTTTTAATGTGAGTGTGATGTTTCTTTTTGTAATTTTGTGAATATGCTTTATATGAATTTTGATTGCATTGTAAATAGAGTTATTTGAGTTTCACAATGTTGATATGTCATGTTCACAATGTTGATTCTTATGTGCACCTATAAGGAAGAGATGTGTGTTGTCACAGTGACAGTTGATAGTACGTTAAAGTATATTCATGATAGACTTTCAAATCGGTGGACGGATTTGAAGGATATGTCTATCAGTTTGTATTATGTGTTGCATGATGATCCCATGTGGCTGTTATGTTCCGATGATGATGTGCAGTCAATGATTGCTCTTGCTGAATCTTACAATGCTAAGCGTGTTAAAGTGGAGGTTGTACGGAATGATGTTGTTGGTTCTTCATCTTCGTACAATCATGGTAGTTGTGTTGGATCTGAGGATGTTTTTGATGATGAGGGTTCTATGATTTCGTCTTCGACTGATAGTAATGTGTTGAGTTTTGGTTGGGACAAAATTGTAATCAAAGAAGGTCAATTGTTTGTTGGTAGTGCGGATGATTTTAGGGAGTGCCTTCAAAAGCTGTCTATACAAACTGGTTTTAAGTATGTGTACAAGAAGAATGATAGTTGTAGGATTTATGTTGTTTGTGCTAAGATGAATGAAGCAAATTGTAGTTGGTATGTTCGTGCTTCGGTACAGAAATCAAGTGGATTCTTTTATGTAACTAAGTTGTGCAATGTTCATACTTGTGGTACTTCTTCGAGATCTTTTGGGCGAGATCGTCGTATGACTTCTGATCTTCTTTCGAAGGTTGTTCTTTGTAAGGTTCGTGAAGACTCGAGTTTCTCTGCATCAGATTTGCGACTTTTGGCCGGTACTGATCATGGTCGTGCGTTTTCTTATGCAGTTGCTTGGTCTGCTGTTAACAAAGCTAGGGATTTGTTATATGGTGATGTTAAAACCTCATTCAAAAGTTTACCTGGTTATGTTAATAGTGTGCATGAAACGAAACCTGATTCTGTTGCTATTTTAGAGGTGCATCCTGAATCTCGTCATTTTCAACGGATGTTTATTGCGTTTGATGCTTGTATTCATGGGTTCAAACATTGTCGACCAATGCTGTTTTTGGATGGGGCTCATTTGAAGTTTGATCAGTCTGGCCATTTGTTGGGTGCAACTGGGAAGGATGATGATAATGGTATGTCTTATTTTGAGTAACTGTTTATTTTTTATGCAGTGACACTTGAGTTTATGCAGTGACACTTGAGTTTATGCAGTGACACTCTATTTTATTATTTGAGAGTTGGTTTTTTTTTATCACTTTCCATGTGGCATTGCTTTGATATTTTTTTTTTTGAGTTCCTGTATCAACTGTCTCTGCATTTAGATTCTGATTTTTATGTTATGACTGTGTTTTTGCACTTTCTTGTTTTGGTATTGAGATTTTTGTTGCAGTGACATTGGTTTTTTGTTATTTTGCTGTGATGTTCTGATTTGATATTGTTCCAGGAATATATCCTCTGTGTTATGGTGTTGTTGATTCCGAGGATTTCGATAATTGGAGATGGTTCTTGTTGCATTTGAAGAATTTGCTTATCCCAGGTTCGTCGGATGACGTTCATGACCGACGGGAATCCTGGACTATTGGATGCTATACGTGAAGTGTTTCGATGCATTTCATTCTTATTGTATTTACCATTTGAAGTTGAATCGAAGACTTGTTTTAGTGGTAAATATGTAGGTAAATCTTTGCGTGAGAGAATGGTCCATTTGTTTTACCAATGTGCTTATGCTCCATTTGTTGAAGAGTATGAGAAATGCATGGCCGATATGTTACTTGAAGGTGGAGAGCGTGCGAAACTTTCTTTTTGAATTTAGATCCGAAGAATTGGGCCAATTCTTATTTTGAAGGTTGTCGGTATGATCATACTGCTTCTACTTTGGCTGAGTCGTTTAATGCTTGGATATTTAAGGAGAGGCACCTTCCGTGTTGAATATGGTAGATGGCATTCGTATCAAGATCATGACAAGATTCTCGATAAGCGTCTTCTTTGCAAAGCATCATTCAAGTCTTTGATCCGTCCAAAAGTTGATTCTATTTTGTCTAAGCCGATGGATTCAGCGATCGCTTTGGTGTTGCTAGTTGTAGTTATTATAAGTATGAGGTTTTTTCATCTCCGCCGGCAAGTGTTAATTTGGATATCCGTGCTTGCTCATGCAAGGAGTGGCGCGGAATGGTTATCCGTGTATTCATGGATTGGTCGTGATTGTGAGTACGGAGTTTTCCTTTGAATGAGTACGTGGATCCTTGTTTTTTGACACAAATTCTATGTTGATTCATACGATTTTGGAGTACACCAATTCCCTGGTCCATTTTTGAAGAATAATTCGAAGATCTTATGTGCTTCCACTGTTCCGAAGAAACACTGGTAGGCCTCGGACGAAGCGTCTTCGATCTCGTGGTGAGAAATCAACTCGTGTTATCCAATGTGGTCGTTGCCATGCGTTTGGCCATCATAATAAGAAGGGTTGTTTTGCTCGTCTTAATCAATAGTTAATCTATTTTTCTGGTTTTGTAAGCGTTGACTTTTTGATTTAATAAGCATGATTTGTGAGATTTCCCTAATGCAATGACATTAATGTTATTACATTTTGTATGCTCATTGAGTGCCAAGAGTTGTAATTCATTTAGTTGCTATTTTATTCATTGTAAAGATCTTATTATATAGTTATTGTGAAGTCATTTGTATTTGTTTTTTATACCCAATTTGTTTGTGATGTTTCTATGTTTGTGTTTCTTTAATGAGTTCATTCAAATTATTGTTTCAGTGAGTGCAGTGACATCAGTGTCACTGCATCTTTCTGAAGAAGTTTTTTGTATAGAAATTCTAATGCATTTAATTCCCTTTTCCACATAAAATCTTAACATCAATCCATAAAGAATTAGAAGTCATTGCACAAGAACCTGATGCATCAATCATTTCCGCTTGTTAAAACACAATGAACCCTCAAACATGAATTAGTAATTATGAACCATTGAATCTTTTGTATTTTATAAGATTATATACAATGAGATTTTTTCTTATACTGAATTTGAATTCAGTAGTGCTTCTTTTTATTCCCCTATCTGTTTGCTTTATTTGTATCTTTGTATTTGATTTTTGAATGAACTGAAATGTTTTTGTTCTGACTGCAGTGACATCGTTGTCACTGCATCTGACTGCGTTGTCACTGCATCTGAAATAACATGACTTTTGAGTTGATTCCTTGTCCTGTTGTTGGTTTCATGCACTCACTTGAATCTTAAAATTTTGTGCAGAACAATTAGAACTTTTACTAGCATTTTATGAAAAAAATGAACCATCAAACATATTTGATTTGTTTATACAAAATGAAGCATTAGTTATGAACCATCTAACCAAAATGAAGTATCGAGTTATGAACCATCAATAAACCCCATCGCCTTATGATAGTCTACTCTTCAACTACATCATACCAATGATTGACCATCAACATAGCAAAACAAGCCGAATAGTCAAAACAAGTAAAATTACGGCTATTTTAGTCCCGTATGTGAAGTCCGTCAATCACTAATGAATTTACTACCATTGCCTTGAACTCGCCGCACTTGTTCTCGTCGCTAGTTGTCTTTGGAATTTCTAAATCTTGTGCTAGCTTGTAGATGTAATATGACACGTAAAGGGCACGGTCCTCGCATTACATTTCAATGATTCTCGTTATTATTGTGTATCCTTATTTTTGGTCATTATGTTAAGAATTGCATTTAGACTTACGTTGCATTATCTTGTAAAGGTAGGTTTGCAACCTTTTCCACTTTCGTTGCTATTATCGGTTCTTCGGTCGTTTGGTTCAATGGCTTGTGAAAGCATCTCTAACCGCAAAATAAGACCATCCATGTGCAATGTTTTTGTTATATTGCATGATTTTTGTGAAGAAGATGCAAGGATGACGTAAATTCGGTGATAGAAGATGCGCTTTTATCATGATTTCTTTGATAACTTACCGTAATTTCACGATCAGCTCTTTGATGAATACATCGGGTATGTCCGGCTTCACCGCTATTTCGAATGATGCATTTTCCATGTTGTGTCGCCTAAAGTGTATGTTAGGAGTACCCAAAGTGGTATGGCCTTGGCTCTAATCCCATACAAGATAACGGGAGAAAAACTTTCTTTCCTTGTCGTATTATTTCCAAAGCATCTCGATCGTTTTCTCATTTCTGTATGTCTTGTCTCGCTCAATCTCTTCAAATATTGCCTGCACATTGCATTTTCATGATATTATGAATTTGAACTGGAAGCTATTTATTTAAATCAGTTTGTATGCCTACCCATGTTCCTGCATTGAATATGTGGTAGTTCGGCTTAACTAAATTTGCACGTTTTAAGAGCTCAATGAATCCTTGAACCACCTGTTGCAAATCTCATTAGGCTAAGTTAGTTTATTTCTTTATCAAATAATTCAGTTTCATCAAGTAATGCAGTGTGAGTAAGATTGAATTAGACTAAGATGCAGTGACGGTAAGATGGAATTAGACTAAGATGCGATGAGTAAAATTTTACCGTTTCGTCTATTTGTAGCTCATTGAGAACTTCCATTATCGAGTCAACGTTCACATATGGGTAGTCTCCGAATGATTTTGCCCATACTACAGCACTGCATTTAGTAATTTATTGTTAGTATTCATTTTTTCAAGAAGATTTATTTTGTATGTTGTTGTTAAGTTATTTTTGCTTACTCTTGTCCTTCATTGTTGTTTAACTCTTGAATTCTTTTGAACACTTCCGGGAGAATGTGTTTTCCACACTTGTATTTATCTTTGTCTTTGTGGATTATGATTTTCCCTTGAAACCTCGGATTTTGCTTAGGGATGTAGTAATCTTTCCCTTTCCCTTTCTGATCCTTCTTTGGCTTTTTCTTCTTTTCTTCGGCATACTGGAAATCAGGATTCTCTTTCTTTGTCCTCTTTCTTGCATTTTTCTTCACCCCCCTTTCAATTGTGAAATCTGGGGTCCGTTGTTGAGTACGAGGTCGTAGCTGTCGTGCAGGTTGTTCAAGTTTTTGTGCAGCAGGAGTGTGTTGATCAGCATCATCCTGTTCTTCCAAATTTTGTGTGACCTGGTGAGTTGCAATGTTGTCAATTTCATCTTGTAATTCTTGATTCTTTTTTTCCAGTTCTTCAATTATTCCTTTTCCTTTATGTTCTCTTTTTGCCTGTTAATGGTCGACATTGCAAGCTCAATCTTCTCATTCAATTCTTTAACTTCAATCTCCAACTCAGTTTTTTCAGCAGTAGTGACATCTAATGTCTCATTGATGTCCGCAAGCTTTGCTTCAAGTTCTTCATATTTCTTCGAGATATCCACTTCTGCCTGCTTCAAGTCTTCCACTTTTGATGCTAGACTTAGATTCTGATGTTGTAGCTCTTCAATTCTTTTCTTCATCATGCCAACACATGCTTGATCACTCTTGTCTTTTGCCTGCAAACATATTTTAAAATACAATAATTAGTAAATCAAGTTCCTTCTTTAGTATAAGCATTGTTTTCTATTTGCAGTGACATTGTGTGATGCAGTGACATTATGTAATGTCACTGCATTTTGGTCTTTTAGTAGTTTGTAGTTGTCAATACCATGGCTTGCTTTAGTTCTGCAATTTTGATGTTTGCATCTTCTACTTCTCTTGACAAGGTGATGTTTTTCTGTTTTATCTCTTGAACTTCATCCTGCACATCCTGCACCAGTTGTAGCAAATGTGAAGTTTAAGTGCAGTGACATAAATTTTTATTGATTGTCTTTTGTGGTAAACATGGAAAAAGTAGGTTTACAATTGGTGGTGATGGTGTTGGGGTCAACAATATGAATGATGGAGTTCTTCCATATTTATTTGTAGGTTTGTGTGCTTGTTTAGGAGTGTGTTGTTCTTGTACATCTTCATCTTGTTGTTGTGGTTGCATTTCTTCCTCATTGGCTTCATATTGCCAGTCACTTTGTTCTGTTTCCATTCCATCCTCTCCGCATTTGATATCATCACTTTCGAATCTGTTTCATTCTCTTCGGTTGCACCTCTTCTTCTTCTATTTCCATGGTATCCTCTCGCACATTCATGTTCATCACTTCCGCAGTTTCTTTCATTCTCTTCGATGTACCGTCTTTTCCTTTTGTTTCCATGCTTTCCGTCCACCGTCATGCTCTTCATGATCATCGTTTCTTTAATTTGTTTCATGCTCTTCATTATCATCACTTTCAGAATTTCTTTCATCCTCTTCAGTTGTCATTTCATTATCCGGATCCTTTTGACTGCTTTCTCCCTCTTGCTTTTTTCCCAAGCTTTGTATGAGGAGGAACTCGGTCAATGTTGGAGTCAATTCTTCAAAGATTGAACTGTTTCAATTTTGCATTATTAAAGTATTTAGTTATTTCTTTCATCATGGATTCACATACAAGTATTCTATGTTATTAAATAAAGAACTATAACAATAATGCAGTGCAGTGCATTTCATTGCAGTGACATGCAATAACAATGCTGTGACCATTTAGTGATCTTCAAAATTTAGATAGAATTACATTCTTAATATTTACCTGATGTTCTCCCATGTTTTGCAGCTTTCTTTTTGTTAGAATGTCTTGCAGTTTTCTTAGATTCCATTTTTTTATCCTTGGAATCCATGTGTGTGCCAAACTTTTCTTTCCCTGTTTTGCTCTTTTTTCTTTTTTCTGCTCGACAAGATCTTCTATAATGTCTGTGTGTTCGCAGAACCAGTACTGTTGCACACCAGTGGATAAATATGGATTATAATGCAGTGACATTGGTTTCCAATTAAATTTTGTAAAGAAACACAATTATAATCAGATGGTAATTGAGTGCACATACCCAGAACACAAGGTGCATCCGTTTACATATATTGGATGCAACCATTTTCGATTAAGCCCATTCTCCAGCTTCTTTCAAGTATATGAGATGACCAATCAAATGAGCTTAAATGACTCAAGTCATCGACATAGTATAGAATGACCATGGTATGTTCTCGCCCGATGTTGCGAAGAAGATCGTTGCAAGTAGTAGAAGACAAAATAGTTTCACCGTGTCCTCAACTGATGTTGAATCAGGTTCTTTTACCTTTTCCTTTATTAGTTCTTTCAGCGCACTTATCTTTATTCTGTCAACACCAGAGAACAATCTTTTTTGAATTGTTATGTCCTTTTTTGAGTTATTGCTCATGTCCCCTACCTCATTTTTTCCATCTTCTATTGCAAATATGAGTTTCACGTCATTTCTTGTTGGCATGTGATATTCCTTTCCAATCTTGAAACCCCCTTCTTTTGGTTGTATGCCATTATCGGCTCATCCAAAGCATGTCATTCTTCTTTTTGTGCATGATAATCTTTTTCTTTTCAAATGCATCAAACAAATGTTTGAATGGAGTTTTCTTCATTACTTTCCGATGCTCTTCTGTTATACTTCCTTTTATTCCTTCGAATATCTGGTCCATACTGTTCAGTGTTGATCTGTATTGTTCTCTAGTCCTGTAAAAACCAAATTAACATGTGTTAGTCAATGCAGTGACATGTAAGTTTTTGTGTTTTCCATGGAATGATAATGGATTGAAAAACCAAATTAACATGGGTTAGTCAATGCAGTGACATGTAAGTTTTTGTGTTTTCCATGGAATGATAATGGATTGATTTGGTATTTGAATCTTATGCCTGCAATGCCCTGATTTTATGCCTGCAATCTTATGCCTACACTGCAGTGACATTACATGATGCAGTATAAAGTGGTCTCATTATTTATTGGCATGAAATTCTACTTCTTTTTAGATTCAATGACATGATGTTTTCAACCTTGTTATGCAGAGATATCCGATTTCTCCTTTGAATAAAGACAGATGCTTCTAATTTACAGATCTTCCTTTATTGCTTATGGAGTGACATTATCTACAAACAAATCATATTTGTATCACAATGCAGTGACATTACATGATGCAGTATAAAGTGGCCTCATTATTCATTGGCATGACATTCTACTTCTTTTTAATTCAATGCTATGATGTTTTCAACTTTGTTATGCAATGACATCAGATTTCTCCTTCGAATAAAGACAGATGCTTCGAATAAAGACAGATGATTCCTTATGCAGTGACATTATACTTCTCTAAAATTTACTGCAATTTACTTACACTCATTTACACACAAAACCTAAGAAAACAGTCTTTGCTATGATTTCATGTACAGAAAATCGTATTTTTTGTTGCATTTTCAGTTTGTTTAGATACTTACCCGCATTTCTTCTTCGATTTTCGTCGTCGTTGCTCTTCTCTTTTCTGCCGAAATTACTTGCTTCTGCCTCGCCATTTTTCAGTCAGTGTATTAATCAATCACTTGCTTCCTCCTCGCCAGATTTCTTCTTCTAATTTCGCTTGTTTCTGCTTGATTTTTATCCGATTTTGGCTTCAAATGAATGATCTTCAGTTTTGTTTTCGTTTTTCTTCCCATCGGTCGTGGGTCGTTCCGTTTTCCTTCAGTTTTTTTTTTGAAAAAGCAGAGGTCATGGCTCGTGGGTGTTTATTTTGTTAGGGCTAAATTGGTCCATATATTAATTTTTTGTCCTTATAACTAAGTGTTTGTTTTGAGTGTCCTTTTTATCTAATTAAGTCCAAAAAGCGTCCTTTTCAATAATTGGCCCTAAATAAAACGTGATACACGATTATGAATGTTGTGGCTTATATACTACTAATGGCTTCCTCGTCAGGAACACCGTAAAAGTTGACAAAATCCAACAGACAATAGCTTACTAAATCGGAGAAATGGAGAGCTTCCGATTGGCTTTCCGGCCGTCGGCGACATCTCACAAGATCCTGAAAGCCGAAACACGCTCTGCGTACACAACTAAAATCGTGATCTCACAATGCCACCACTTGTCACCGAGAATCGCGCTCATTTCTGGTCCTCTCTCGAGTTTCAACAGAACGATTAGTTACAGATTTCAAATATCTGAGCCCGACGGTCGCCTGAAAAAGCATGGAAGTAGAACGGTGGCAGCTGCCGTAGCTGACAGTGCGGAGGACAGCTCTTTGAACTCAAATAATTTGATCAGGAGTTTGCAGCTTGGGGGTATGTTCGTAATCTGGTACTCGTTGAACATATACTTCAACATTTTCAACAAGCAGGTTCCTTCCTGATTTTCATTTGCTTTTCATACTTTGTGACTTTCACTTGGCTTCTGTTTTTCTGTTTCTCTAAGAGTAATTACATCAAGTATTACAGGTACTGAAGCTTTATCCATATCCAGCAACAATTTCTGCCTTCCAATTTGGTTGCGGAACAGTGATTTCACTTTTAATGTGGACCTTCAAACTCCATCCTAGTCCTAAAGTTAACAGATCTCAAGTAATCATCTCTACTTCTTCAAATTTACTTCATTAATCGTGTTGCTAGCTAGTAGTTTTTAACTGTTTCACTGCTGAGCACAATCACCCTGTGTCCTGTGACATGCAACATTTGTTTTTTCATAGATATTGCTTGGTGGGAATCTCCATCCCCATTCATGTAGAAAGAAAAAAAGGTGTCTTCACTGTGGCACCATGTCGGAAACAATATAACAATTCAAAAGTTGTGACTAAACAATAAAATCGACTGTGAAAAAATCGATTTGTTATTTTGTTATATGTGGTGTCATTAAGAAGTAAGAACGCTCTTAAAAACAGAAACTTTATTGATAGAGTAAAAGTCTGTTGACTAGCTAGTGGCATGTCCTCCCTGTGTTTTTTTTGTCTTTTAACGTTTTATTATGCTAGTGGTATGTCTCTGATTTTATGTCTTTCCAGTTGTTCATTAGTGGCATGTCCATGACTAGTATTATGTTTCATCATCAGTTAGGATCAATATTCTTGCTGGCAGTGGGACACACTGTGGGCAACCTCCTCACCAACATCAGTCTTGGAAAAGTCGCTGTCTCATTCACTCACACAATTAAAGCAATGGAACCCTTCTTTGCTGTCCTTCTTTCTACTTTGCTACTAGGGGAGGTATTCTCCTTAACTTTATATATGTGGATGATGATTTCCTCTCAAAAGATAGCACACTTTTACACTGTTTGTCACGCTAGGACCCATATCAATCAATAGGTCCTACGTCATGATCATCATGCTATAAAAGTGTATTGTGGCGCTTGTTTTTTTTTCCTTCCGAAAATGATGTTGTGAGGCAACATTGTTCCACTAATACATCTGTGGATCATTGATCGTGATGAGATCACCAATTTATGAATGATCTATAACAGTACAATGTAATGCTCTATTATTTTCTCCTTCCGCCTTTGTTCGGCTTGCATAATGTTGTCACATAACTTTCTGCTTGTGTTTGTCATGACTCATGACGCGTACAGAAGCCATCTGTATGGATAGTTTCTTCTTTAGTGCCTATTGTTGGAGGAGTTGCATTAGCATCATTCACTGAGGCATCTTTTAATTGGTATGAAGCCAACATACCATATCCTCCGATATATATATATATATATGTTATTATAAGCTGATTTTGTAGCTAATTCTCTGAAACAGGATAGGCTTTGGAAGTGCAATGGCTTCTAATTTAACTAATCAAGCTCGCAATGTCTACAGCAAAAGGGTCATGGTCAAGGTATATTCTGTTAACAAAAGCAATAAAAAGATGGCATGTAAGAACAACATTTCAAATGGCAATATATACAAATGTTGTGTGAAAAGTATTGTTACCTGAAATATAATAAGCAGGCGATTAATTTCTTGAACAGGAAGCGTTGGATTACATCAATCTCCTCTCTATTATGACTATCATTTCATTCCTCATGCTGTTGCCAAGTGCCATTTTATTGGAAGGCGTGAAGTTTAGTCCTTCCTACTTTCAGTATGCCGTAAGTGTTGTATTTTGTATCTTTTCTGATTCTGCTTTTGATTTTTTTTCTTCATGAATTAGCATTAATACAGTTTGATTACTATAAGTTTACAACACAAATAAATATGATACATACATAACTTTTATGATACCATCAGCTATGACAGTTGGGGTTAGTTGTGCATGTACACTCAGTCAGATTAGCTACTTGATGCATATATATTGACTCCCCTGTTCTGCAACAGGCAAGTCAGGGGCTGAATGTGAAAGAGCTGTGCATAAAAGCGCTAATATCTGGTTTCTGTTTCCAATGTTACCAACAGGTAAGATCTCGTCCTTACATGTAGATTGTAGAGCGAGCTATAAATGATCCGGAGTCAAATCAAAGCATTTACAACTCTATATTCAACACAGGAATGAAATTTTCATTTTATTGATAAAAACGAAAGGAATATCAATTAATAAGGAAAGAAATGAAATGGTTGATGTGAGTTGGTAAATGGGCAGGTATCATATAACATACTGGGAATGGTATCACCGGTGACACATTCAGTTGGAAATTGTGTGAAGAGAGTGGTTGTCATTGTTTCCTCTGTTATATTCTTCCAAACGCCTGTCTCAACTATCAATGCCTTGGGTAAGCTAATCTTCTCGTTACATTTGCTGGTTTTTCTCGTTTGTCTTTGTTGAAAAAAATGTATGCATATATCAGTAACATATAGTAATGGTATTTAAGAAAGTGACTGATTATTCAGGAACTGCTATGGCTCTTGCTGGGGTGTTCTTATATTCAAGAGCAAAAAGGATGAAATCAACACCGGCCAATACTGCTTAAGGTCTGCTGACACTTTTGGTTTCAATATTTGTGTGTTAAAAAAAGTAGGACTTAGACTACACTTTGTTTAACCTTTTTTTTTTTTTTTTTCCGAGTGTTTGTTGTATGTAAAACGTTAACCTGTAATATGTCTAGGACCACCATGTTATACTTGTCATCCAATAGGATTTTCTTAAAAGAGGGGCAAATTTGTAAAAGCATGGCATTTATATTTTACACAGTTGGGCCCCATGTATTTTTCTCGGATTTTTATATTGGATGCGGATCACCAAGTCATACTTGGTCCAGGACCATCATAAAATTTCCGTGTCAAATGTGATATAAGGAAGAGAAAAAACCGATTTTCAATGTGGTGTCAGATACAAATCAAACTCTCTCATTTTAAGGTAACAAAATTCTCTTAATATACAGTTCATGCATAATACATAGGATTACTAATATAATAATTAAAGGCTCAGATGCAGGCATGCTAATAAGAGTTAATGAGCAATTCCATGAAATCCGTTTCCTTCTGCCCATAAATCTCCTCGGACATACCGGGCTGATCAGGACCCGCTTTGTCCTCATTAAGTTTAGACCCGGATAGCTTATCATCGGCAGAAACAGGAACAGGGACAGGGACAGGGACAGGGACAGGATCGCCACCAGAATTCTTCGGTTCTGTATTGCTTGATCTGATTCTGATCTGATGGGAGCTCCTCTCAGGGGGTTGTTCCGAGTTCAGATCAATCATCATCATCATCAACTGGGAATCAACTTCACCATTCACAGCTGGCTGATTAGTTGAGCAATTAACTTGATCATTATCAATCTCAGCTGGCCCATTATTTGAATTATCAACTTCAGTACCGGACCTCATGATGATTGGCTCATTTGTGATCAAGCTATTAATATAGCTTTCTAGTGGAGTTAACTCTCTGCAGGGGCCCCCATTTCTTAATGCCTTTCGCAATGCATTTTGCAGCCTTCTTTTCGTCCCATTCCATAGATT
Source organism: Gentiana straminea (assembly GCA_036785695.1). Lineage (NCBI taxonomy): Eukaryota > Viridiplantae > Streptophyta > Magnoliopsida > Gentianales > Gentianaceae > Gentiana > Gentiana straminea. The sequence continues at coordinate 299,371 of JAVUPR010000561.1, forward strand.
CTTGATCGAGTTTTGACTCCTCCTAGGAAATCTCCTCGCCAGCTCGGCCCATCTGCTTCCCAATTCCTTGTGCCCTTGTATTATTTCCAATATTTCTTCCTCTGTCCAAACTTCTCTCTGCAATTTCAACTTTTTTTTTTTAAATTATATTGTGTGTCTGTATATATACATACATTGTGAAAAGACATTCACCAATTTAATATTTTTTTTAAAATTGAGATCCAAGCAAGGTGTATACAATTCATTAAACTCGATGCAAAACTCGAGTTATTAAACAAACCTCTCGTGATTTTCAGCTTGATCTCGAGTTTAAATATTTGTGACTAAACTCGAACGCTCGAGAAAATTTTAATATACTCGACTCATTTAGAATCTTAATCGATTTGACGTGTGTACACGAATAAATATTGAATTTAGTAGAGAGAGAGAGAGTAAAACCTTGAGATTGTCTTTCAAATGATTTTCCCATCTTTCCCTACATTGCTTTCCAAGTCTTCCTCCAAGCGTTTTAGCAATGCTGGCCCACCGCTTCTTCCCATACTTGTCCACCAATTCTGCCAATTTGCTGCGTTTCAAAATTTATATTTCACGTCAAATTTTGAAAAATCGATACACTCCATATATTTGTGTGTATACACAAATGAATTTTCGAAATAATACAAACATTTATGACATGCATCAACTATTTTTATTTATATGATTAAATAATTTAATCCGGGTTGAAAATCAACTCTCTATGTTGCTAGCTAGTAGTTGTTACACTCGGTTTACATAAAATTTTATGTAAAAAATGATTTTACAATCAAGATGATTCGTAGATTTAAAAATGAAAAAAAAAAATTGACAAAGATATATAATAAAAGAAGAAAATATAAGAGACCTGTCTTCTTCATGTGTCCAACGACCTTTGATAATAGGCTCGCAATCCTTGCTGCCAGTGGCAATAATACAATCTCTTCTCACTTGCTTTTTTTTGTTGTTATTATCCCTATTGTTACTTGTAGAACCCACTTCATAGGATTCATTTGGTAATAAATCATTAGGGGTTTCAGGAAAGAGGTTAAGCAATAATTGATATCTTTGGCATTCTTGATTGCTGCTATCCTTATTTGAAGTGTCTAATTCTGAGGTGTTTGATTCTTCTACATTTCTTGTATCTTCAATTTGATCAAATTCCTCTTCTACATTTCTAGTATCTTGAAATTGATCAAAATCATCATCAACTGAATAAGGAAACGAAGACAAATTAAGAGACAATTCATCATAAATGGGTTTTTTCTTGTGCATACCCTCATTTAATAATAAATTGAATCCATTCTGGGGAAAAGGATCCCGAGATGAAGAAGGATTTCCTTTGAAGTTCGCTCTGGATTCCATGCTTCTGTTTAAGATAAGAAAATCGATGTTGAAATAGATAAGTTTATGATCAAATCAGGAAAATTGACGTTGGGTACAGAGATGATCGAGTTTCTGTTCAAATCAAGAAAATCGGTGTTGAAATAGATAAGTCGATATGAGCGACGACAAAACCAAGTAAAGAAGTAAGTATGGTAGCACCTCGAGTATATCGACAGTAGCGGTGACACGAATTTTCCTAGAAGAAATTATGTTTCAGGTCAATTCGGTTTTAATTGAACTAAAAATCACAATAGAAATGAGTTCAAAACTCTTAAAAATACAAAAGTTGTAATGTCCCACATCGGAAAAGCTGAAAAAAGAGTACTAAGCTATAAGGTTGAGACATAATAAACTTAGTAACTTGGTTTAATCATTTTTTGTCAAACAATGACGATGGACCTAAGTATTTACTGAATTTAGTATGGCTCAAGTAGCGCTACTAGGCATGCCTTCTGAAGGCGTTACATGTGATGATATCAAAGCCGACTATCAATCAAACTAACTAAGTGTCACACCCGTTACCGTTGGTATACATGGTCACCTGTACAAGTGAGTTTAGGGTCGTTATATTGGTATCAGAGAGTCATGGGGCGTTGAGTTCTGGGTCATTATATTGATATCAGAGCCGACTACTAGACGGAACAAAGTCACACATTGAGAGGTGGAAGGGGCCACCTCTAGAATTGAGTTCTCGGGTGTTTATATTCATATTAGAGGGGCCCACCGAGACATAAATGATTTAATAACTTGGGTTAATCATTTTAGGTCAAACAAGGACAATGAGCCTAAGTAAATATTGAATTCATTATGGATCAAGTACTTAAGCCTCAGTTTTGGGGTGTTATAGGTGCAATTTATTAATGAATTAAATATAATCGTCGGCAATGTGTAAAAATAAAAAATTAGATTATACCAATAACTACTGCAGCACCCAAATCCTATAATTTGACCATTTAATACCAAAAAAAAAAAAAAATTTAAGTCCAACTAAACAAAATGAAGCTGAAATACATATAATTTATTTAAAATCTTCTAATTAAGCTCAAATGAGGAATAATTAATGGCATAAAAATCTTAATTAACTATCTCATTTAGCTTTTGATCGTCCGGGAAGAAAATAATACTAAAATTAACCCAAAGTTTTATCAAGTCTAATATGTTATATGTGCATGTATGAATCAAGACAAGAAATGAAGGCCCGCCCTTTGAAATTCAACGAAGTCCATAAGCAACACATTCATCATAATCTTTGGCCATGGATTTACAAGTGTTGGGTGCATAATCTTTTTCTCAAACTATCATTAAATATCTTTGAGTTTATTTTATTTATAACCAATTTTCGTTCTTAATTAAGTATCAACATGTTTTGAAATCGAAGAGGATTAAATTTCCTTTTAAACAAATTATACTAATTATATACTCCCTACTTTAGATTTCACACATGATTGATGAATTTAAACCCTTTTAATTCTTGTTTCTAAGCCTTAACTCTAACGCTTCACCAGATGTCATAGGTGGTTGTTTGTTTTAGTCGGTTGCCTTTTGGCATTTCTTGCATGCTTCATGTGTCGTTTTCTACATTGTTGACACGATTCAAGCGTTATCGAGGTTTGTTGGCTTCTTTCTTAGACTGATAGATAGATAGAGCTTTTAAGCTAGCTGCCACACCGCTTCCTCCTCCTTTGACGGGACCCACACTACACGTAATCTTTATCGTTGATTCATTGTACTACATAGTACTTATTATATGAAAACATTGTAGAAACTAGAAAGTTACGTGTTAAAATCAAGCGCTTATCATTCTACTAAAACCAATTGGTGGTACTAAAGGTGCTACTATATTTCTTATACATTAAGAGTGTGGGCAATCTGTCCCCAACACCGCTTCTCAAGTGTTGGCAATCTGTCCACAATTTCTTTTTAAATAATGTTCCAACCAGGGTTCGATCTCATGACTTCTGGCTCCGATAAGATCAAGCGCTTACCGTTGTACTAAAACCAATTACTTTATTTCCTTATCATTTAAGGGTGTGGGCGATCTGTCCCAACATTACGGAATCTTACATAGGTTTTATCAACGGTTGTAGTAAGCAGAGAAAGAAAAGTCGACAAGTTTATGGTAAACAAAGACTAAAAGCTAATCCAACATTCAACAATTTTTAATTTGAATCCTCCAAATGTGCGTGCAAAAAAAAACACAGATGGGATCTAGTAATTGAATAGCCTATGTTCATGTTTTACTGCAGGATGACCGTGTTCCGTTCTGTGAACTTAAGAGATACGTGCCCAACAGAACAGAACAGACGAGACAGGTTCTGATTAAAGGATCGGTTTTGAAGACATCTTTACACTAATAGAAAAGGAATTTGTGGGGACGTGAATAAAGACATTAAGGCAAACAATTATCAACATAGCGTACCATAATTCAACATCTTTTTACATAATAACACAGAAGCAGAGGAAAACAATCTGGCTTCAACATCCCCCAACAACCATGGAATACATATACACATGACGCTTATTAAACACACCACAGCAAATCTACTCTCAGGCATCACGACGACATTCTACGTCTAAAAAGTCGAATCTAAGATCAACATTCGACTTAATTCTAAGCGTGCTGCCACGGTAGATCAACCGTGGTGCCTTTAACACACGCCCTACACATATGTATCCCCCCAAAAAGTGTCCCATGACCTTGTCGCAAATTTCCAGATTTTCCACTGCCCAAAAACCAAAGCCTCCACCCCGTCCATAATTAGCATTAGTTCACCATTTATGAATAACTAGACTTAACCCCAAAAACAAACTAACCGATTTAAAACCAAAATACACGGAGGAAATTAGATACAAAAAAGGCCAAGACCATGAAGTCTAGACCCAAGATTTGTTAGCATTATCTTCTGCTTGAATCCATCCATTATTTTCTTCCTTGTTGCTTGGTGGAGATGAAGGCTCTTTATTTTCAGGTGGTCCTGAGCGGATAGTAGCACTACGAGCCATCATAATCTCATGGAAACTACGACCAACAGGAAAGGACGATGGAGCCTGATTTTGAAACCTTTCACTACTAGGGCTACGACTACGTTCCCTGCTGTTGCTTTGGTTGTCACCACCACTGAAGATTTTACTAGCTGCTCCAGCCCGGCTCATTGTTTCATGAAAGCTTCGATAGGGAGGAGCTTCGACGTCTTGCCCACTGCTTTCATATCTGTCAGTCACAACACTTGCCATCAGTTCCTTTCAACACATTTTATCTATTTCACGGACTCCAACGCCACTTCTATTTTACGGAACCTCTATTCATGTTGAAAAGCATCAGAATCTCTATGATGCATAATTTTGAACAAAGAAACTGTATTTTGCGTTGTGCATGTAGTGCAGGGTTTAAAGATCCTGTAATTTACGGATATATGTAGCGATTATCGTTTTTAACGGATCTAAAATATTTACAACTGTATTATACATATTTATTTTGTTTTACAGTATCTACAACAAGTGTTCTTTCATCAGGAAAAAAAATACGAGCAATTCTTTTTTTCCTTGAGAATGGATGCAATTTCAGACTTGGGAAATATACAAAGCGAAATACATATACCTGTCAGGAAAAAAAAATACGAGCAATTCCTTTTTCCTTGAGAATGGACGCAATTTCAGACTTGGGAAATATACAAAGCGAAATACATATACCTGTCATTTGAAGACGAGGACATCCAACTGCTTCTTCCACCACCACCACCTCTGCCGTTATAATCAGAATCACTACGACCACCGCGTCCACCACCACCACCACCACCACCACTGCCACCATAGCCACCACCACCGCCACCATAGCCACTGGATTCAGACCAACGCCTATTCCTTCCCATTCCTCCATAACCACCACGTGAAGCCATGTCACGAATTTGAGCAGGAACTTTCTGATTTGCACCTTCCAAAATTTTCACAAGATCAGAAGCATATTTTCCATCATTTTCACCGAAAAACGTGTATGCTGCACCCGTAGCACCTGCCCTTCCAGTCCTTCCGATTCGATGGACATAATCCTCAATTCCGGTAGGAAAGTCATAGTTTATGACCACCCTGCGATAAGTAAACCGCCATGGCAACATGAAAACACCGATCTCCATTAAATAGAGAGACAAAAATAAATGTCTAAAAAGGTATAAACCTGATATCCTTAACATCCAAACCACGAGCAGCGACATCAGTAGCTACAAGCACCGGAGATTTTCCACTACGGAACTGACTCAAAACATTGTCCCTCTCACTTTGACATTTGTCCCCATGGATAGCAGCTGCTCCAAATTGCCGCTCCAAATTATGTGCAAGTTGATCACACATCTTTTTTGTTGAACAAAAGATTATAATCTTGGACCCTGGTTCTTCAGATCGCAATATCTGTTCTAACCGTCTGCGCTTATCCATTGGTTGTACAAGTTCAACATGCTGCAAGTTATTAACTAATACGCTCAAGGTATTGAAGTATATTGTCGATTGTAAAATCTGAAGAAATGTAACTTTCAGGAAATTGACGTTAATGGAGGCGACTTGAGAGGGAGGGGGGAGGTATTGGGGGGATGGGGGGAGGTTATGAGTATACCATACCTGCGTAATAGACTTGTTTGCAACAAGTTCATCAACATTCCCAATGTTCACCTGAACAGGATTTACTAAGAGATCTGCGGCTATTTTGCGAACCTCCTTTGGCCAGGTAGCAGTGTACATTAAGGTCTGACGCTTGCTAGGCACCTCTTTTACAATTTTTCTTATCTGGGGCTCGAAGCCCATATCGAGCATCCGATCAGCCTCATCTAGCACCAAGTAGGAAACTTGAAAAAGGCTAATTCTTTTCATCTCGAGAATATCATTCAAACGACCAGGAGTTGCAACAACAATGTGCACACCTCTATCTAGCTCCTTCAATTGAGGGCCTTTTGGTGCACCTCCATATAGACACTGATATCATCAAGCACATAGAAATATGGAACGTGAGCAAAAACAATTAAGCTAGAGACTGAAACAAATTAATCTGATATTACGTTGAACAGAAGTACGGCTAATACAGTAAGTACTAAAAGTTTATTCAATCACAAGTATAGTTGTATCTTATACTCACTTAGACACGGTACAACTTCATGACGAAAATTCATTTTGTATGAATTAGCATAAGAATGACAAACATGTTCAATATGGAGGGTAGGGGGAGGGGGGAATATTCTGGACTCGGAAGCATGGATAAATTAGAGCAGTAAGAACTTAAATGAAAAACAGCAGACTAGCAAATTTAAAAAGCTGAAGGATACGACAAGGATCTATCATACTGTGCAGGATATGTTAGATGATTTCCCGAATTTGACAGCTTCATCTTGAATCTGTGTTGCCAACTCTCTTGTTGGTGACAAGACTAAAACAGTAGGACCCATCCTAGGATTGTTTTGTTTGCGCTTTAGATGAATAAATCCTGGCATTAAGTAACCCAATGTTTTCCCCGACCCTGTCTTAGCTATTGCCACTATATCACGACCTTGAAGAGCAATTGGCCATGATTGCGCCTGAATCGGAGTAGGAGCAGAGAAACCAGCACCGCGTACCTAGAAAAAAAATAAACAAAGCCCACACCCTATGAGCATAGGTATTAGGTAATAACATCAAAAATTCCGATTGCTTCTTTTTGGACATGTGTGAATGGGCCAATGCAAGCAGTAGCATTGTCTTTGACATATAAGCGCCATGTTCACTGCCACAAGAAATGATATAAGGACACCCTTCTATTCAAACCAAACGGCATGAATCAGTGAATGATAACCCAGGCTAGCCCACAAACTAGGACAATTAGGAAAGCAGCTGGTGCATGAAAGCACACAAAAGCACTCCGTCTATGCAGAATTACCATCTCTCCCAAAAGCTCAAGTTGCTAGGGAGGTAGATAATTAACATATTCAACGCAACTGACTTCAACACACTCGCTCAAGCATGAGCCTATAACAAAGAGTCTGGACCAACAGAGGGCATATAAATGGCACTCTAAGGCCAACAAAGAGGCCCAACACTTCAACAACGTCAACGGGAAGGCAATGTTGGCAGAGAGGTTTGAACCCAAGACCTCCGTCCATGTTGAATTAACAACTCTCCCAAAAGCTTAAGTTGTTTGGGAGCAAGATAATTAAAATATTAAACGCAGCTGGCTACAACAGTCTATGTGAAAGCCCAAAGGGCTAGGCTTCAGCATTACCTAATATTCCAGAAAAATGATAGGCCCACTGGTGTGAGCTATTGACTTATAAGTAGGACCAACTGATTAATATGGGTCCCATTACCATGATCGGCTCACATAACAAGTAGGTAAATATTGTCACTACATGTAGTGTATGTATCATTACTTCTACAAGAGGGCGTTTTCACGGCTTAAAACCATATCGTTTGGTCACATGGCAACAGCTTTTACCGATGCACCAAGGGCCCCCTTCTAGAATGATTAGGAGAGCCTCAGAGCCCATTTTAAATTTGGTCCATGGACTAAAGGCACTACAATATCATGCAAACCCTCGAAGAGGGCAGAGCACTGACATTTAACGCCTTCCTAGAGCAAATATCCTACCTGCAGCAAAGGAACAATACACACAAAAAAGAAGCATGTGATCCCAGAGCTCTGTATGACAAATCTCCACCTCTCACACGACTTGGAATCAGGAACATTTGATTCACTGAAAGAAAATAAAAAAAAACCAAAACATAAGAGGGTGTCAAGAAGCGCCTACCTCTCGCAGGAGCTCAGATGGGATTTCAGGACAATCAAAAGAGGACAGTGGCGGAGGTACATTGTTTCCCTGGTAGTCAATCATGAGAGTTAATTACATTAGCGATGATCATGAGAAGAATACAACCCTAAAAGGTGACAGATGACAAATCATAACATGGAAGGAACAAATGACTGCAGAAAGAAGAAAAAATGAGATGTAACACCAAATTCAGCATACTCACCAATTCAAAAGCAAAATTATCTTTCTCACAAAAAAAAGCAATACAGTGAGTCAGAAAGTGAAACATCCTTGATACAGCCATAATAGAACTTGCACCAGAAATGAACAAGGATCTTAAGCCTCCAAAACTAAAAGCAATTTTCCAATATCCACTTTTTGTACGAGATGAGATAAAAGCAAAAATTTTGTGGCTGATTCTCTCACACCCAACAAGTGCCATTGTACAACAGCCAAGCAAATTTCTTGAAGTACACTAGGTGCCTTGACAAATTTTAATAGCTCATTAAGTGTTTATCCTCCACAAGCTCATAGATTTATACTAACTCCATTTGCAGTTTAATATCTAAGCTTCAACAACAAATGATTAACAATATTCTTCCTACTAAAACCACTGTACAACTGGCTGAATTCGGTCAGATCACTAGATGCTTAAATGTGTGTGTCTCACAACAAAAGATTCAAAAATCAGGCAGCAATGGACATTATTAGTATGAGGTATCATACTAGGGATGGGCTTTAAGCAAACTTTGAGCTCAACCTGATCCAACCATCTCTTTCTTTTATGATTATGCTACTTGAAGATATTGCAACAAGCCAACAACACTGCCTAAGAGGCAAGTAATATCAAGTTCATACTTACAGAGACAGTAATTTCATGCTTGCGACGGTAAGCCTCCGGAGATAGACCACTACCACTGGATGTGATATTCCCCTTGACCATTGTGTCACCCATAGTATTGTTTGGAGTATCACGAGGATGATCAGATCCAGTTCTTTCATACTGAAGCAATATACAGAAAGAAATTTGATCAAGTTCATAAAGTACACAGAAAATAAATTGCCAGGCAGAATAGGTGTTTGACAATAGTTCAGCGAAGAAATAACAATCAGAAACAGCAAGACAAGCACGTGTGTATATGGTTGCACACTTGCACTAAAGGTTAACTTAAACGTAAACATCATATGATCCCAACAAATCACCAAAGGTGCCTCAGGCAGAAAGAGAAGGAAACCATAAGTAATGCATATCCTCAAATAATACACTTTAAATACATTCCAAGGCTGCGAGAGAATAATACAAAATGGCAACAAAGAAGCTAATAAAACATGCGCTAATTCCCATCTCTGAATCCGAATAGCTGCCGGTTGTCTTCAAAATAATATGTCATTTAAACACTAATGATCAACATGCATGCCATTCAAATCATGATGTCAAAGATAGCAAGTAAAATTCATGCATCAAAACGGATTGAGAAAGAATGGCAAGCCAGAGAATATACTTGAATTCCAGCTTCAGGGTCGAATTTTCCTGCCTCGCCATTTCCATTTCTGTTGTAACTATCGTCATTATCGTTTGAGCTAGCATCACCAACCTGTCCCATGGAACACTTTTGAACATGCGCTGGTGAACTTATGGACTTTTGTGGTGAAGCGGATGCAGCTGGAATAGACGGGCCGGGCTTCTCATATTGTGTAACGTTGGTCTCCGGATTCCAAAAATAAAGATAGCCTGTTGTTCCATCAATTAGGCCTTTCCACGGTTTCGGGAGAGTAGGATCTTCTGGTGCATAACGTACAGCCTTTGCAGCTGCCATTATAGACAATGTAGCTTGGACACTTCAAATTCAGCAATCACTGTAAGGAAAAACAACACTACGTGAATTTCTGAGCCTTTGCTACCTATATATATACATATATATATATTTTATTCATACAATATTGAACCTTAAACCTCATAATAAGCTCGATATAATGTCAGTTAAGCAAAATCTGCTGACCGATTAACATGCATCACCAAATACGTTTCTAAAATGCAATCATACGTCTATAAAACACAAAACACAAAACACAAAACACAACACACAACACACAAACCACATCTCTACAAAAAAAACGAGCGAGTAAGCTTAAGTGATAACCAGATGCTTGCACTACAAAATGGCCGGAATAAAGCTGATCCGAGTCGAAATTTATTGATCTGAAAGCTTAAAACAGCTTATCACATTTGAAAATGAAAAGGCGAATTGAAAGAATTAGGGCTTACCTACCCACTACGCTTAGAATGCCAAAGGACAAACCTCGAAGAACAAAGCAAAAGAAACGAGTCAAATGGCTACAATGCTCAGCTTCTCCGGCGGAATTTTCTTCTCGCCGGCGAACACAAGAGAATATTCAAGTTTAATTTTCAACGGCGGGAGCCTTTACAGCACGCGAGAGAGGACTACTGCACGGACGAGGAGAAACGTAGGTTAGTCAGTGGGGTAGTGAAGCGGCAGAGCAGTCATAGCGTCTCCACTCTCCAATACACTACAACATTTTTATTTTACTTTTACAAAGGGAAAAACACATTTTGAGTCCCCTGACTTTTACACTTGTCTCAAATATATCCCTTGACTTTTGAAATGAGAGTAAACACTCTTAACTGTACTTTTTCTTACGATTTTAGGTAGGGTGTACATGGTCCGGTTTTTCGGTTTTTAACCACTTTTAAGACCAAACCATTTTTTACGGTTTTAAAATTTACAAACCAAAACCGAACCATAGCTAGGTAAAACCATTTTCACTGGTCCGGTTTGGATCGACTTGGTTACGGTTTTTTCCGGCTTTTAGTCCTCTTTTTTTATACGAATAATTCACTGAAATGGCATTATCACGGTTCAACGAATTCATGTCATTATTCATACAACAATCATACAAGATTCTCATTATCCATCTACCATACACCATAACTCGAATGTCATTAGGTCCTATATATATATATATGTGTGTGTGTGTGTGTGTGTGTGTGTGTGTGTGCGCACGGGCACAACATTATATTATCATATTTTATAATTAAGATGATCATATAAAGCCATGTAAACTGTTTTATTTCATCTTGCCATAGGTCCTATTAGGATGTGCATCAACTACGTGTGTGAGTTGTGAGGTAGTTGATTGAAGTATTAATAGATCATGGACTGAGATATTAGTTATTTACATGTAGTGATAATTGAGGGGGCCGACAAAAAGTCGGTTCACTGTGGTGATCAGTTCTCACAATATACTGACGAAAAGTCGGTTTTACTGTAGTGCACAAGTAGAGTGGTACACGAGTGGATTGGTGCGGTGCAAATAAAAACCCATTAATTAATAGTGTCGATATTACGACACAGACACACACACACACACACACACACACACACACACACACACACACACATATATATATATATATCCGGTTTGGTCCGGTTTTTATCTTAGAAAACCAAAACCAAATTGTTTTTCACGGTTTGGTTTTTTACAATACAAAAACCAACCAAACAAACAACTATGGTTTACGCATTTTCGGTTTGGACCGATTTGGTTCGGCCGGTTGGTTTGGTTTCCGGTTTTTTTTGTTCACCCCTAATTTTAAGAACACTTAACAGTTTGACCATTAAAACTAACTATTGACTTTAAAAAATTAATTCCAAACACTACATCACCCTCCACGTATGTTTTTCTTTTTGGGTAGAAAATTCCCCAATTCAACCCCCAATAAAATCCCTACAAAATATTTCACCATTCCATCGATTAAAACCCATCAACAGAGCTGCTTCTTCTTATTTCTTCTCTTCTTCCATTTAATAATTAATACTAGTGGTAGAGCATGCCGTGCAAGGCACGGCATGCCCATTCCAAAGAATCTCTATCTTATGTGATAGTTAAGTGTACCTGTAACTAATACTATATATTTGATACGTAAACATTACATGAAAATCCAAAGATGACAGGAATCAATATAAATAGCAGTATCAAAACATAAGCCATACATATATACAAAGGCCAAGAAAGCAAATAAAAGCTATGCATATATATTACATATAGGTGTTTGTGCCCCCCGAAAAGCTACAAAGCTGCTAAAATATTACATGATCGTTGATAATCCCAAAACCTAAAGCAAAAGAACTTCTGACAGTCTTTAGTTCAAACCAACAACTTAACATATTATTGAAAACCATTAACTGTCATTAGAAGCACAATTAATGGTCATAATATGCAAGTGTTTTCATTATTTAAAATAGTTGGAACTTACACACATAAGACGGGGAGTACTTGGCACGGCATCAAAAGAAGAAACACCTTTTAGTGGCTTGGCTGCTTCTCAGACTGTTTGTTCTTAAGTTTTTTATACTGGACTTTGACTGCCAAGAACTGGTGCATCAGTTTTTTCTGCAGGAGATGGAACTACATGAGTAAGGAGCACATCTTGGTTTTCACCAGAAATGGCAGTAAATACGATTCCTCTTTTTGTGGTTGGACATGGCAGCATGGTTTTCTTATCCATAGCAGCTGTAAGTGCTATTTCTTCTATTACTTTCTTGGTTGATGGGCTAAACAGTTGCTTCTCTTTTTCAGCATCCATAGAAGGAGAACTTTGTAGGCTTGATTCAATTTCATTTACAGTCAGATTGGAAGACGACTTTGTTGTTGTATGATTGAGTTCTTCTTCAGTGTACAATTTCACAACTGAATAGGTCCTTTCAGCCTGATTTCTGAAGTTGTTGTCATAATGCTTAAGGAAACACACAATCGACTTCTTGTCTATTTTCCTTACAATCTCATCAGTCAATGGTGCATTCTACAGGCACAAATACATTTGATTAAGAGAAGTACTGATATATATAATGAACGGGGGAATGAAAATATAACTAAGCTGATTCATGCAAAGTGAGCAAATTAAACTCAAAGCACATAAAGTGCAGTATATAAAAAAAAGCAGCCTCAGTTATCAAATCTGAGAAGAAAAACGATGCATTTTACAGACACAGATACATTTGATTAAGAGAACTATTACATATATATTATGAATGGGGGAATGAAAATATAAAAAGTTGCTTCATGCAAAGTGAGCACATTAAACTCAAAGCACATAAGGTGCGGTATATAAAAAAACAGCCACAGTTATCAAATATAAGAAGAAAATTTGGAGTGCTTTGTAATTGATTACCAATTTATTAATTATTGCCATTTTTCTGTGGTAAATGTTTGTTGACCAGTTAGGTAGAAGCTATATTCAGGTGCGGCTTTTGTGTTTGTTAGCATATTAAGCTGCATATATATGTGGCATTACATTCCTAGTAATTTATAAGTACCTTGTTATCAGCTTCTAGAAGTTCAGGAGCAGTGTAACCGATAAAGTTTTCTGCAGTTGATGAGAAAAGTGTGGCAGAAAGTGTTCCGGATTCATCATTGAGGAAGACATGTACATGACACCTGCACAAATGTAGGTGGAGTCATGTGAAGGAAGTTTCTTTATCTGATTGTATATCATTATGGCAGAAATAAGTGATCTATAGGTTACCGTGGTTCAACATTCATTTCTTTGTGGCAATACATGCACGTAAGGTTCCAGCCTACCGGAAGACTGACGGTTTTCTTGCATTTATCACAAACTGTATACCAGAGCCTGTCTTGTGCTGGCATTAGATGAATAGTTCTTGCAATCCATGCAGCCTGGAACTATAGAGGCAAATACAAATTTACTGTTGTCATTGTGGATGTATAATGGGAAAAAAAAACATAGTAACATACGTGGTGCATACTTTTTCCATTGATGATGTAACATCTCTGATTGGAACAATGTCTGCAGCAGCTGGGGGTGGAAGGAGGATGTCAGTTGATTTGTAAGCTTCTTCTTGAATTAGCAGTACAATCTCCTGAGCATGTTCATTGTACCTACATCAATGACAGTTTTTTTTATTACTAAGGGATGCGTAAGTTTTTAAAAGTTTATTCAGACACCGCTATAAATCCATCAGGTTATCAGTTTTAAGTAGATGCAAGTCAACAAACAGAAATTACCAGGCAATCAAAGGTTCATTTTCATGGAGTGGAGGATTGATCATGAAATAAGGATTAAAACCGGTTGTCAGTGACAAACCTGCAAAATCCAAATAAAGAAAAGATAGACAATGTTTTATTGAGCTATAATCGTAACCAAAGCTTATCATATATGCAAACATAAAATATACCATTGTGAGTTGTGACTTTAAGATCTATGCCCACAATGAGGGTTGGTTTAGGGAGTCTAGTGGTAATTCCAGAATCATCTTCCTTGAGTAGATCCTCCCATACACGCAAGATCATAGGTCGCATCCTATAATGAACAACACATTAAGCTGTAGTACTATAAAATGCAAGAGAACTAAAGTATTTAAACAGTATAAACTCACTCTTCATCAATCAGGATGTAGTCTCTGACAAAAGGTTTTGTAGCATTAGGAACAGGGTATGAGTGCACCATTAATGCTTTCACATCTGTTGGAAGAAGGTAAAACTTGGTGGTTAAGTTATTTTTTGTAATTAACATCTCAAACAGAGGAGAAACCAAATCTCACTATTTAAGACCCCAAGTTGCAGGAATGTGTATATGCATATATGAAAGTGTAATATCGTTCTCCCTCAATTGGATTTACCGTTACTATTCTTCCAATTGAATCACCTTTAGTTCTCATCTTCCATCTTTTTTTGTCTTGTTCCCAAACAAAGAAATCGGGAAATTCAGAATACGTACACTGTTTATTTATTGCTTCAGCATTGGTTCTATTCATGAAAAATATTCTGTCAGCATTGTCTTTTTGTTAAAAGGATTATTCATTATATTTTCCAATCTGTGTTTTGGGTTAAAATTGATTGGCTGATAATTTTCCAAATGAACCTGCAACTGTATAACTGCAGGCTTCATATCACCCAAAGGAAACCTATACATTCTCCATAATGCTTCAGGTGGAGACAGCCACCTTCCGGATTGGTATTGATCAATTTCGTCTATTTGTTTAGGTGAGTTTTCAGGTTCAATGTTAAACATTATTCTGTCATTTCCTTTGCATATATATTTGAATATATATTTTATAGCTTTAACTGTAGAACATATTTCTACATTAATGTGGCAATCAAACTTAGCTATTAAATAAGGATTGTACGGTATAACCCATCTATTATCTAACCATGCTCCTCTGACCTTGACTTTATGACCATTATTACATCTTCTATATATTGGATATGCATCAGTTGTTACAGTGGTTTGTTCACAAAAATCTTTAGGGAATGAATTCCTACAGAAACCATCTTTTTTCATACAAACATTGTTCGGATTTAACTTACCACAGGGACCATGCAACATATGCTTAACCACTAATCTGTATAAGTGAGGATGCAGTTCTTTGTCAGGCAATTCAACCGAAACAATCTTATCAAACTCTTCTGGTCTATATAATTTATAATGAGACTTTAGAATTAGTAGAAGATGAGCATGAGGTAGACCTCTTTTTTGGAATTCTATCACATATGTATATGCAGCAATCTTCCCAAACTGATTTTTTTTTAAAAAGTTCAATTTTAAGTTCTTATAGTTTTGCTCTAAAAATCCTAGCTAATAAGTCAGGTCTATTCTGAGCTTCTTCACCATGCTTCAACATTTCTTTTATCTCAGGCCAATTAGGATTACATGTCATTGTTAAAAATATATCAGGTTTTCCAAACTTACGGACTAAAGTCATTGCATCTAAATATTTTTTTCGCATATGCCTAGGTCCTCCGGTGAAGGCAGCCGGCAAAATTGTACGCTGACCTACCTTCACAGCATCATTCTCACCACATGCTACAGCATCAACAATGCCTTGCAAATACTCTTGTCTAATTTTTTTTTGTTGAACCCTAAAATAATCTAGACGTTGTGTTTCTAACTTGACAAACATATCTACAGCATATTGCTGGAACAATCTCCCAAAATGAAGTAAATAAGACTCATCATTGTTCCTTATCTGAAACTTGTAGCAGTAGTATTCTCGGATTGATACATTATTAAAATCATCAATTTGTCATTTAGGTTTTCATATTATGTGTCTAATAATTGTTCAACCGTTTCAGCGAACCTTGGATTAACAACTTTCTTATATTCATCCATTCTTTTTCGTTTACGGTTTTTCTGTTTCACACCGGTTTTGCTTATGCCTTGGTGCCATCCAAGTTGACCATAAGGAAACATAAGCGGATATTGAAGTGGGTCATAGCATCCATAGTAATAATTTATATTATGTGAATGCCCACCGTGAGCGTAAACTCTTATACTTCTTTGTTGACTCTCTTGTCCATCAACTAATATCCCAGCTATTTGAGGTACTGTTGGAATGTTATAAACTTTTTGATTGACTTTTGGATTACAATAAAGCATAATTTGTAGCTCATCTAGATTCCGAACATTTCTTAGATTTCTGAAGAATCTAGCATATGGATTTTCTACAAGCACTGTTAATATCTTATCTAATGTCATCTCAAAAAGTCTAGGACATTTTTGCAAACGCACTGTTTTTTCATATTAAGTATCAAGAAAGTAGAGCTGTAGGTTAGCACAACTATCAGGAGTTCCTATAAAGTCATTCATGAAATGATATACCTGTCCCTGAACCCTGAACGTGTAAACACCCTTATTTCTTCTTGCCAAATTTTTGTCATAAGTTGCTCCAAAAGATGTAAATGCTAAATGATTATTGTATGTTCTAACAGAGTTTCTAAAGTTTTCAGCTTCATGCGTTTGGCCAGTTATTAAATCCACAATAAGTTTAGGCAATCTAGTAGAAGCAAGTACTATATCTCCAGAAGAACAACAAAAATTATCGGTTTCATGTGCAATTTTTTTTGCAGAGCAGTAACCACAATCAGAAAGTGTTTCAAGTACATCAGTTTTTTCGGGAATTTCATCTAACAAATTTTTTAGTTGTTTAGGTTGGATATTATTTGCAGCTCGAAAGCTTCTTTCAGCACGTTTAGTTCGCCACCGTTTAATTTTTTCTGCTCTATTAATTTTCATGGCATTGGAAATACTTGGTGCAGCACTTGATCCTGGAATGAGCCTACCATTATAACTTAGCTCTGCAGGCAACGTGACTGATTCATTAGGATAACGATCACTAAATGTTTGCCTATTCACAAGAGTTATTTTGTCGTTAGCTAGACCATGAGTACAAGTCATTACTGTCATCGCAGAGGTATTTTTGGGTTGTTTGTGTGCGGGAACATTTCTGGTGTACATGATAAATTTTCTTTTTTTTTTCATACGCCATCTAGCAATTGCTAATTGGCGGTAAGTTTTGATGTTTTGTTTTATTTCCATTTTTAGAGGCAAAGATCGTGACCACACCTAACCTATCAACTATCATGTTAAATGACTACACAGATAAACAGATCACCAGAATAAATACCAACAACACAATAGAATCCAGGACAATAAAAGTACGTATGGGGGTGTAACCAAGCAGTAAAACGATCAGAGGAATACCTGTGATGAAGAAGCCATTGCAAACAGGCTAACAGAAGGGAAACACACAAACAGCTCTGTTGGAAGCAGAACAGCTAACAAGTATTCTTGCAAGGAAGAGAAGGCATTAGACTAATCAGTACAAGAACCATATGATGCTGCAAGTATATTGTTAATACGCAAAAAGCACATTGTTCACTGGACAGTAGTGGCTGACTCTAAGAGAAATCAGCAATTAACCAAGTAAGAAAATGTAACCATGGTAGCAGAACCGAACATAAAGCAAACAATAAATGTGCTTTTAAATATTGTTTACTACCCAGGTGTAATCTCATTTGCATGATCATTGCAGCTAATAAGAGCAGCCAGCCACTAAAGTAAATGTACACGATTACTTCCCATGCACAAGGCAAAAAACACGTATTTTATGGCTCTAAAGATATGTGTATTTATTTTAGCCCTCAAACATCGTGGAGAATTCATCCACGAAACACCAGATTCTGAAGAACCTGCTTTCCATTTCCACCACAACTATTCACAACCTCTCTGTGAGAAAGCAAATGCAAGCAGTTGTAATGGACATACAGCAAATAAAGACCTTAAAGAGTAAACATCACTAAAGACCGAACCTCAAAGGAAAAGATGTATGAATGTCTTTAAAAAGTCAATCAAGAGGCCTTTTTTTTACCAACATAATAAAAGTGCAAAATCAAACAACATAGCTTTGTTTGTGTAAGTAACAAAAAGACATAGGTTGAACATGGCATGTAAGCACACAGAAATACTTAGAATTTTCTGAATTCATCTACAAAACAGTAGGTTCTGCAGAACCTACTTTCAATTCCCATCACTACTATTCACAAGCTCTTTGTGGGAAATCAAATGCAAGCAACTGTAATGGACATACAACTGACAAATGTCTTAAAGAGTAAGAAATCAATATTAAAGGCTTAACTTTAAAAGAAAATATGCATGAATACTTGTAGAATGTCACTCAGGAAACGTTTTCCTTTTTATCAACATAATAAAAGGACAAAACCAAAGAGTAGAGTTTCGTTTGTGTAAGTAACAAATAGACGGGGGTCGAAAAGAGCATCAAAGGACACAGCAACATTTGCACATTGCCGAAGAAAATTTCAGAAACATTATGGATAATACATGAAACATATGTTAGACCTTACACGGATCTAACTTAAACCAAGAAAGTACAGGCAACTATGTCCACCTTCCTTTATATACATAGATACCAAGTATATCCAACAATGAGGAAGGTCGACTATAAATACAGCTAATACAAATATATATAAGCACATAAAGGCCTTTATCACCCTTCAACTACTACATGCAGGAGGAAAAACGACAAAATCCAGGCGGATACTGAAGATTAAAACAAGAACCTGGAGAAATAAATGAAATACAAACACGAAATGGAAGCAGCATAGGATGAGAGAAACGAAACCACTGATGGTCCTATTTAAAGGGCAATTAACTACGGCCCCAGTAAAATCAACCCCCTCCCCCCCCCCCTAAAAGAATACTGTTCCATGGCCAAAAAACGCAACTTGTACTGTGAAATTACCAATTTTCTTCATGACAAACAGCATGGCTTACCAAATCTACAGGAATCTGTTGTTTCTCCCTAACTGCTCTGAAGGTTTGGCAAAATAATCGATTCCACCTCGACCTAACCACCATCGTGAATGAGCCTCAACCGCACACGTGAACAATCCGTGTATCTAGCCACGAAATCTTCCATCTCTCCATCTGCAGAATGTCAAATCGGACATCCAAGGGGCCGAACATCGACAGCAAGGAAG
The DNA here is from genome assembly GCA_036785695.1 of Gentiana straminea. Taxonomy (NCBI): domain Eukaryota; kingdom Viridiplantae; phylum Streptophyta; class Magnoliopsida; order Gentianales; family Gentianaceae; genus Gentiana; species Gentiana straminea. The sequence continues at coordinate 318,846 of JAVUPR010000561.1, forward strand.
AGAACCGGTAGGGAAAGAAAACCAACGCCGGTCCTTTTTTTTTTCAGGGAGTGTATATTTGTTTTAGCTAATAATAACTATAACATAATCTTCTTAGTTTTTTTTTTCCCCTTCTTTATTATTGTGCCAGAAAGCAATTAAAAACTTCACACATTGCCACGTATCTTGCTAGTGCCAGAGAAATTAATACTATATAAAAATTTAAATATACTACACACTTCCAAGACACTATCGACACGCATCAATACGGCACCAACACACCCCGACACTCTTAAACCCAAGCATTTGGAAATAACGTTACATTCAAAGGAACATCTCTGTATTTATATATATTTATGATGCACAACACTTCAATCTAATCGACGAGCGTCGTGTCCAACATAAGACACGACACAACACGCTCCGACATGCCCCAACACCGTTATTTAAAAGTTAAGTAGCTGACACGTCTCGAACACATTGCCGACACTCCCCAACACGGCACCGACACTCTCCGGCACCCATAATCCATCTTTAAATTTCATTTTTCTTTATTTAATTTTTTTTCAGCGGAAACCTTAATAGACACGATTTTTTGTATTAAATCTATATTTTTTGGGTTGGCAAACAATAATTTTGAGTCGTTGGAATTTTTTGAAGGTCAGCCGCATTTTTGTTGGCACTATGTAAAGATCGAATATCTCTTTTAATACTCACAAAGTTGATCTAACATGTCGAGGACGTATCGTGTTTTTGTATTTCGCAAGCAACCTTATCGCCGTGTCCACAGCATGTTGTACGACGTATTTGTGAAACATGAAATATAGATATGTGTATTAAGAAACCATTTCTTGGTCTAAAACGGAAGAATGAAACAGCAAAAAAACATTTTGACTATATATATACACTATCATGTCGTGTTCTCCCTAAGACATGCTACAACACACTCCAACACCATGTTCGATATGTGCCAGATGGTGAAATTAATATTATATAAAATTTAAATATCCTACACACTTCGAACAGGCTGTCAGCACTCACCAATACGGCACTAACACACCCCGACACTCTGATCACTTGGAATTTTTTTAAGCGCAACAACAATTTTTTTTGGGCACCATATAAAGGTCGAACATCTCTTTTAATACTCAGAGAGTTTATCTAACATGTCGGTGATGTGGCAGTGACAATCCGATGGGATTTTTTTTTCCTGTTTGTCTCAAAATTTAAATACCCTACACACTTCAAACAGACTGTCAACACTCACCAATACGACACTAACACACCCCGACATTTGGATTATTTTTAAGCCAACCACATTTTTTTTAGCCCTATATAAAGGTCGAACATCTCTTTTAATACTCAGAAAGTTGATCTAACATGTCGGTATACGGCACTAACACACCCCGACACTCTGATCGGCTGGAATTTTTTTAAGCGCAACAACATTTTTTTAGCACCATATAAAGGTCGAACATCTCTTTTAATACTCAGAAAGCTGATCTAACATGTCGGTGATGTGGCAGTGGCAATCCGATGGGATACCGTTTTTTCTTTCCTGTTCGTCTCAGTAAATGCAAACAATTAGAAGGGGGATTACTGGGGAAAGTTATTGTGTGGTGAGGGAATTTGAAGTGAAATGACGGGTTAAACGATCAGAACTACACAGTTTTAATGCAGAATGAAAGTGTGTGGTGTGCCACACAGTATCTCCGCACCGTATGAAAACACCACACAAAAATCACCCGATTATTGGAAGGGGATAGGAAATTTCATGGAAAGAGGGTAAAGATGTGAAAGGAAGAAGATTTTGTGTGTATAATAATAAGGGAAAAAACAGTAAAAGAACTAAAAAAATTAGGTGGCAGCCCAGGAGCCTCCCCAATTTTTGCAAAAGGCATGCGTGGCTTATTGCTGTCATTAAATAAACTACTAAACGGTGTATGATATATGGTTGGTTTTGATTTCATAATTTGGTTTTAAAAAATAGTTAAAACCGAAGTAGTAAACCGAACCGTAAACATCCGTAAATAAATACAATACAATATAGGAGTAGGCAAGGAAAAAAAAAACCCAACAAAGCAGGACACGTGGCATGCTGGAGCATTGTCAAAACTTTTCACACAAAAAAAAAAAGGGGCGACGTGGCTCAATGCAAGAGCTTCTTGCCCATTCATTTAATAGATAGGTGGACTAGTCTTAGAGTATGCCGTGCAAGGCACGGCATGCCCGTTCCAAAGAATCCCTATTTTATGTGATATTTAAGTGTACTTGTAACTAAGATTAGATCTATTATATGTAAACATCACATGTAAATGCCAAATTCGACAGGAATAATGTAAACAACAGTGGTATAACAGTAAAACATACATTTATATAAAGCCCAAGAAAACAAATAAAAGCCATGCATATATATTACATAAAAATCATTGTGCCCCTGAAGAGCTACAAAGACGGCAAAATATTACATGATCATTGATAATATTTGATCCCAAAATCTAAACCAAAATAAGTTTTGACAGTCTTTACTTCATAAACCTAGAAGTTGACATATTATCCAAAACCATTAACTGTCATTAGATGCATAGCTAATGGTCGTAATATGCGAGATGTTTTCATTATATAAAACGAGTTAAAACTTACACACATAAGATATGGACTACTTGGCATGGCATCAGAAGAAGAAACAGCATTTAGTGGCCTGACCGCTCCTCAGTCAAACTTTTTATTAATTACCTTTAAAATCCAGTTAATGGCTACAGCACCATGGGTTGAACTGTTTCCAGAAGCTCCAACTGACAGTAGGAGAGCTTGTGTGGTGAATACGCCCATTGCTCCTCAAAAAAAGTGCTGCAATAAAGATAAAAATCTTCATCACTGTCATTAACATCAAATAAACTTGAATATTATTATCAATTCTACCATCTTCAATGCGAAATCCCTTACTGAATCTTTTTTGGAATTCAAACTCTTTGTACCTGATAGTGATACCTCAACCATGGATCAATCTCCTCTTTCGGAAGCTAAATATCACATATCCATAAAACCAACAACAAAGTACTTAATCTTGCTTTTAACTTTCAATCATTCAGGCACTGCCTCACATTCACCAAGCACTAAATCAAGAAAATGATGCTTAGAATGAAAACTAAATATATGGAAAAGAAATATACATAAATTAACAATAGTTTCTCGTTTATATCCCTTAAAAAACATATTGGCCCCCAACATGAAATATGGACTTTATCATCACTTATGACTTACAAGGATTAGGTTTTCAAGATTTAACACAATGTCATATAGGAAAATAGAGTTACAAAATAAAAAAAGGCAAATTTGAACAATAAAGTGGGAACTTGCTCTTACTCTGCTCCTTACCTATAACAACACTTCAGGAAACTTCAATGCGGATCAAATGCGAAATGCCAATATGAAAGCATAATTCTTAAATTACATAAAATAGCCCCCAAGAATATTCATTAGCAACCGTTTGTGGTGTTTAAGCACAAATTAGCATAGGAAAACAGCAATATATCTAAAGAAAAAGACAGTGAAAAAAGAGTCGTCTAAGCAACAATTCTTACACCTGCTTTGGGCTGTGTTTTATACCTTTCTGGATGATGCCCTACTCTCATAACAAATTTGTAGAAATGACCTGCACCAATAGAGATTTCATCCCACATTAGAATATGTTTCAGAATCAATATTTATGTTAAACAAACTTCATTTTATTGTTCGAATTCAATATACCTACACATAGAGGGTAAAACAACTACCAAAGACATGAAGACGTGATCTAGGAAACATGAAGACATTAATGTAATATCAAGACATATACCTCTCCACTTGTAAAGAGATCTGCAAAAGCTAAAAGAAATTGCATTAAGTAAACACTAAACCTCAAACCTAAAGAAGCCGGAAAAACACACACATATGTATTCAATCAATTTTAATAGAAATCGTGGTCATAAGTAGGCTATAAGAAAAGTAAGAAGAAATAGGACAGAAAATACATCCTGAACTGGCAGAAGACCTTCAGCTACGGATCCACAACATCCATCGTATTCCTTTGTCGAGCCACAGGGGCATCCCTTATTTCTTGGAAATTTCTGCATAAAAAGGAACACCTAAAAATTAACTCTGACCATACTTATCAAACTTAAAGAGAGAAATGAAGGCCAAGCTAATTTTAAGTGTTAGCAAATAAAAAATGAATCATAACCTTTTTCCAAGTAGCTGCACAACAGTTCTTGTATTTCCTAACAGAGTCACAGGGGCAGGGCTTGTTTCTTGAAATTTTCTGCATAAAAAAGAATGCCCTGAAAACTTAACTGCGACAAAATTAAGCTAAATGGAGGAGTAAAAAGAAGGACAAGGTAATTTAACTCTCAGCAAATAAAAAAATGAATCATAACCTTTTCTTCAGGCATCAACTTTTCTTGAGATTCTCCTTCAGATGATCCCCCAGCAGCTAATTCACAACAGGACCTATATTTCTTTTTTGAGCCACAGGGGCATGCCTTATTTCTTGAAATGCTCTACACCAAAGAGATACCCAAGTCTTAATTACATTTATCAAGCTGAAGGTAAAAGAAAATAAATAAATAAAATCATAACCTTTTTCTCAGGCAGCAAGCCCTTCTTCTCATGCATCTGACTAATAAAATAGCTACGGCAAGAACTAAAATCCACGAATACATCACGGATCAAGAAACTAAAAAAAATCCAAAACAGACATAACTAATTTCATGTCCATCCGAGAAAAACAGATGAAGGGAACACACCTTTAGCACAACAATTTCTGGTTATGAAATCTTTTGAAGTAGCTCCTATAATCCTAGATTAGGCATGCAAAAACAAAGAACACATGAATTAAAATTGATGTTCCAATTTGCAAATAAAATCTATAAGAGCACATGTGAAGAAAATAATGGATATTACCTGCAGTTCAATTGATGCGTGGAATGGCAAAGACTTCAATCTCTTGCCTTATACCGGAAAAAAAATCAGTACATAGAGTGGTTCAATTGTTCCAGAGAGTTAGTAAAGGAATGATTTCATTCCAGTCAACTTTGTACAGAAGCAAAGGAGTTGGGATCAATTTTGTGGTTCCAAATTGATTGGCTGACATGGTGGTTGGAAGGGAAGAGGTGAAATTGGCCGGAGACATGACGAGAATCGAAAGCGAGGGGGTGGGGAGAAGGAGAAGGGGTAGTTTTTGGGTTGAAAGAAGGAGGAGAGTAGGTATAGCAGGTTTTGACAATTGATGTAAGAGCAATCAAAGTTGGATTTGATACGGTAAATGAAAGTGGGAAAATGATGATAACACGGTCCGACACATTTTCGACACGACACGGTCCGAAACGTATCCGACACGTGCCGACTGCTTGGAATAATATTTTAATTTTTTTTAATGTTCGTCACATCTCCGAGACGTTGTCGAGACTCCCCGATATAGTACCGATACTCCCCGACGCTCTTAAACCCAATCAGGATCACTCGTGTTGAGTTTATATGTTTTTTGTTCATAAATAATCAATTTTCAAATTTGTAATATTTTATAGGTCAATTTCAATTCTTTTCGGCATAGCACACAAATTTTTTTGACGGTATCTAAACAGGGCCGGCCCAACCATAAGGCCATCGAGACTGTGTTCTTAGGGCCAACGGTTCTCCGTGGCCCCAAAAAAAATTCCAATGTAGATACAATTCGATCCAACCTAATATAATGTGTTCATTTTTCTTGTTTGAATCGATAAAGGCCCGAAAAAATTACTCGAACCGCTAAAGGCAAAAACAAAGAAGGGGCGACGTGGCATATATAACGTGTCGGCTACTATGAATAAGAAAGCGAAAAGAAGCTACTATGAATAAGAAAGCGATAAAAACGAAATCTGAAGTGACACGTGGCATATATAACGTGTCGGCAACGTGTTGTGCATTTAAATTTTGTAAACAGTAATATCGTCATGGCCGTGTCGTATCGTGCGGCGTATCTACATACGTGTCTTTGCAACGTTGATATATAAAGTATGTAACACGAATAATAACAAACTAAAAAAAAAAGAATATCAAATATGCAAAAAAAAAAAAAAAAAAAAAACAATAAAGTGCCACGTGGCACTGCTGGGGCATTTTCAAGGGAAGAGGGACGTGGCCTCTTGCCCATCCTTTGTGCCCAAGCTTTTAATAGATAGGTAGATAGGAGTCAGAGGCCAGAAGGACAAGATAAGATACAAAATGGCTGAGAAAGACAAAATGTAGTAACACATATACAAAAATATAGTAACACATGTACTAACTGTCCTTCTCAACCATTTTAGATTAAAACTGTCATTCACAACCTTTAACATTTTAGTATTTCGATTTCAGGAAATAGCAGACGTGTCAATTTGCGAAGACGTAATATTATATTTATTATTACTTTGGATTTAAAGTTTAATATATAAAGAAAATATTGATTTTAGTAATTAATATTTTGGAGAATTAATTAAAAAGCAATAAGGGAGTGAGAGGTTTTATTTGAGAAATAAAACTTCCCATGTCATAAAGAGGTTGTCAGGAAGTTTGTCAGACGGAATAGTTCAAACCGTGTCCTCTCTAAATTGGAAAAGAAAGGCAAAGATACTTCTTCAAATTTCTCATAAGGTATTGGACGGTTTTTAGAATCGATTGAAGATTTAGAATCAACAGAAGAAGGGCTACGAGTTGGTACTAAAAGATCAAAGTTTGGAAAGGTAACGGTTTTAGCCCTATTTATGGATTTATCAAGGTTTGATCGAGTTTTAATGGTTAGAGAGGCTTAATGCGTAGTTATTTTGGTTTAGAGGGTTGTGATCATCAATTAATCCAAGTTTAATTGTGATCCAATAGGTTTTGGTTGAGGTCTGAGGAAGTGCTGTAGATCTTCTTGTAGTTTTTGCTATGTTTTGCTTGCTTGAAAGGTAAGAGGCTCTTTCTAATGTTTAATTAAGGTTTTATGGTGTTAAGGTTGTGTTTTGGGTATGATTTGTGGTTAGAATTCATGCTGGTTGTTGTTGTTGTAATAAAAGGTGCTATAGTATGTTTAAAGCCTGATTTCTTGCTATTTTGGGGTGTATGTTGGTGATAAACATGTTTGGAATGGGTTGGGAATCGTTAAAGTCCAGAAAATTGTATGTTGGGGTTAATTTACGCTGAATGCGTGCGCATTAATGGGCAATGCATACGCATTTCTTGAACAGGATGTCTGGTTTGGGATTCTGCTGCTGAATGTGTGCGCATTCAGAGGCAATGCGTACACATTTCCACTGCAGAAAGTTCTGGTGAGTTTCCGATCTCTCAATGCATGCACATCGAGTCAGAATGCGCACACATTGGGACATTTTTGGGGTTTTTGCTTGTTTTGATCCCCGAGTCTAGTTTTAAATGTTGTTTATTGATCTAATAACATTAAATGAACATGAACAAACCTTCATTAAACTTCTGATGCGTTTAGTTCCGGCAACGAATGTACTCTTCCTAAGAGTTGAAGTTCGGGACCTTTGGAAGAGAATGATTGGCTTGTGCTTTGATAAATTAGTATTCATCATTGTCTGTGGAATGTGCTAGGCCTTGTCAGTGTCTAGTGGTCTAGGAAGAGAGTAGTAGATGTGAGGGAGTTTACTTGAAAACACTTAGGTGGCTAGTTAACAACAAATAACAAACATACTTGTGTAGTTAAGAGATTAAACATCATGCTATTCTTGGTAAGGCACTGTCTATATCGCAATGTGTGGACGGTCAGATAAAGTGAATAACTCTGTTGGCCTCTAAATGGAATGGCCGGGGGACTTCGCCGAACGTGTGCACTATCGGAGTCTACTAGAAAATACTTTTGTGGTTATTGGTGTGATCCACCAATATATTGCACCCAGATACTTCGTGGTGAGTAGCACCTATTGAAATAATGTCCTAAACCCAATCGGGTTGGACCGGATCCAACCGGGTCGGACCATTTATAATATTTCTTTATGTTTATACATATGATAAATGACTTTTCTGTTATTATATATTTGTTCGTTTAACGGACCAATTATGATATTGTGTATATGATAACGTCCCTAGTGTCAAACTGTGAAAGAGAAATCATAATAGTGATTATGTTTGATGAGATCTCGAATTACTTTAATGGTTTGATACTTAAATGTCTCTAGTCGTATGTGCTATTAAATGAGATATTAATAGTACGATTAAACTATCACGTATTAGATGTCTTCTATCTTATTGAAGAGATGGATAGATCTCATCTATCAAAGTATAGAGACACTTGGACTGTACGTGGATGTGTATTAGAGAATGCGTACGTTAGGCTGACCCCACTTACATTATTAAGTGTCGCATTATGTGGCGGTTGTGTAATTATCCTAAGACCGGAGTCTTCATGACATCACGGTATGGATTGTCATACTTTGACACTATTGAGGTTTTCCCTAGCCATGGGGCGATCATACGGTAGTGATTGAGTGTGATACTGAAGCATGGGTAGGATTCATGTTGCTCGTCCGGAAACCGCGCATCATATGATTAGAAGTAAATATCTGAAAGGGTATTCTTATAAGGAATGTCTTACTCTTGTGAATCTTTGCAAAGTGGAAGTAAATGAGTTACTTCGAGGGAACATGATATCCAGATTATAAGATATGGTCGTTGATGTATTGACACTCGACGTACGACCGTATGGATGTTGTAACAGCGGTAGGATTATGTTTACACGGTAACCGTTTCACATGAACGGTAGTAGTAATTGCATTTGACTCTTCCGATATGATTGGGGGTCACGGTGTGTTGCTAGACGCTATTTCGTGATCGTTAGGTATGAATGGCATTTTCGTAATTGCACTGTGTCTACGGCCAACGTATTCGGAAGCCTATCGGGTCACATACATATGAACATCTAGCCGGATTAAAATGCGGTTATTGTGATAACCAAATAAGGAAAATTTATATCGACTATAAAGTGTTATAATGATAAATTAGTATGGTGGTATTTATTTATTATGAATCAATATAATACAAGGTATTAATTATGTTGATTAATTAAATATACGTATTTGACGTATATGTCAATATATATATATGTATATATGTATATATGTATATGTATATATATATATATATATATATATATATATATATATATATGTATATGTATAAATGATAAACATGTATTTTTTCAAATTGTTTAATCATATTATTATATTAATTAATTAAAAATATTCCGGGAGCCAATATATGTATATATGTGGCGCCACTTAGTGTATTAAGATACACTTGGATTTTATAAATTAATTAATAGTATTATCATATATTAATATCATATATTAATGAGTATATATTTGCACACATGTGTAAATTGATTTATGGTAATATAATAAAGATAGTCAATATTAGATATTGACAATATCTTGAATTTATTTAATATGAGATATTAAATTAATGTTTTGGGACTTAATTAAAGCACTTTAGACACTTAAAAAAGATCATTCTTTATAAGGACAAAATAACACGTATTTGACTAAATTGCCCCTGTCTCCTTTATCAGTTCCAGTCGATTAAGAAAAAGAAACTGCTCTATGGAATTCGCCGTCGCATTTCTCCACGCTTTCTCCGCTCCATCCATTTTCTGCTGCAAAGGAGGTGATTTATTCCTCACTTTTTCTCTCGCATGGCGATCTACACAGAGAATCAACGAGGAAATAAGGTGATTTATAAATTTAATCGATTTTGTAAGTTTATGGGTTTGTCGCTGCTCAAATTTTGCCCAAAAAATGGGATGTGGTGATTTAGGGATTTGTTTTTCGTCGGGGTTCCTTGTTGTCGGTTTTTTTCTTCAATTGGAAATTCCTTTTCCATTTTCAATTTTCAATGTTTTCTTGTATATACAGACTCTAACTTATCAAGCTGAAAATTGAAGCTGAGAGCTTGTAATTGAAGAACTGGGTTGCATGTTCAAGTTGAGAATTTGAAACAAAGCAGTGTTCTAATGTTAAACTGAATTTGAATTGATTGTTCAACCTTTGTGCTTGAATATGGTCTTCATACCTGAGATTGAGCTGCAAGAAATTAAAGAAGACCATCACATCTCAATGATGAACAAGGTTGTGTTCAGCTAATTAAAGAGTTGAAGTTGAGAATCTGAATAATTTTGGGCAATGAAGAAGATGCTATTTTAGGTGTTACAAGACTGCATAATCAGAATGCCAAATGGAAATTAAAACATATAATTATCATTGAAGAAGAAACTCAACACTCAACCTCTCATCAATTACAGATCGTGATTCGAGGAGGTAACACATACACATGTGCTATGTTAGGTTCTAGAGCAACATGAATTCTTTTACATAATAGATGCACTTCATGCTCTCTTTAGCTTTGTACATTGAAACAAAGAAAGAAAAGCTATACGTTGATGGTGGGTTTGTGTATGATTCGGAATAAAATTGATGCGGTGATATTGATGTCACTGCATTTACAGTTAGAGAATTGATGCAGTGGCATCGATGTCACTGCATTTACAGTTAGAGAATTGATGCAGCTAGCCCTTTTGTGTTTTTTTACTCTTGTGCACAGCAATTGTTTGTTATTAAGTTGATTGTTCTGTTCTTTTGCAGGTGGGTTATCAATTGTTGTTTTTTCTTGTTACAACTCTGCTCAAATTTGATAAAGTCACTGACTTTGCAGGTAAAATTCAATGGGTAGTAGTTTTCTTTGGTCAGTGAATAAATTTGATTTTGCTCTCATCCTTCAGTTATCTTCACTTGCAGGAAGCACAAATTTTGTAATATTAGCTAACAGAGTTCAGAGTTCTATTTTTCAATTGTTATTTTCAATTTCATGACGAATATGATTGAAATTTCCATTTTTCCCCATCATGATTACCTAACAAAGTTCTAAACATATTATGAACCCGAAACTTCGAATGCCTTTCGAGCAAGAACCCGGAAAAAGGTTATACAAAAGTGCACTGGTTGCTTTGATATGGAGAAGGAGAAGCTTAAATGGGTGATGGCTAATAATTCATCTCCAACTGATTTCTTGATAAAGGATGTTTTAGACATCAAACCAAGGGAGATGAGAATAGGGTTGGTCTTTGGTGTAGGTACAGGCACATATGCTGTAACTTGTTTTTGTAATTTGCTGTAGTAAACTAATTGACCTGGTGAATCTATTTGTAATTAATTTGCTGAATTTGTAATATTTTTACCTGCAACACTTTGTACCTTATTTGGACTATTAGATGAACCTTTTGTAATAGACATTTTGGAATATTTGCTGAACTTCACTTTGCATTTGAGTAATGATCCGGACACAACTGTTGTGACACAACGAGTGTCACATCATGTATCGACACCGTTGCTCAGTTGCTTGATGTCTGCATATTAATTGCATTAGTCTTTTAGTCCATCTTCTGCCAATTTTCTGAAATCTTATGCAGCCATCGGGTTATTTCATAAATGTTGAACCTATTTTTTTTTTGTGGCTGTGAAGCAATATTAGACATAGTAGATAATTATGCTGTTTTCTTTGTCAATGAAACATAGTTTGGCCTAAAGGGTCAAGTTTTTCATGAATTTACTTAACAGAAGTCATTGTTCCTATTTTGTAGGCCGAATCAGAAACCGACGAGGTTTATAACTAATGATCTTTTTTGGTATGATTATGAAAGGCTTTGGATGATATTTTATTTTTTCTTCCTTTTTTTGAGTAATGATCCGGACACAACCGTTGTGACACAACGAGTGTCACATCGCGTATCGACACCGTTGATCATGATGTAATAATGATAAATTAGTTTAACATGCATCACCTTGAAACAAAGAAAGAAAAGCTATCCGTTGATGGTGGGTTTGTGTATGATTTGGAATAAAATTGATGCGGTGATATTGATGTCACTGCATTTACAGTTAGAGAATTGATGCAGTGACATCGATGTCACTGCATATGTCACTGCATATACAATTTACAAAGTTTTTGTTTTTGCAATTTGGGTGTTGATGTCACTTCATAAAATGTTGGTGTTATTGTGTGTTATTCGATACTCCCTAGGCTCGAGCTTGAATCGCGATGTCTCTGCATATATGATTGCCGATGTCGCTACATAAATTGTTGATGTCATTAATATATGATTGCCGATGTCACCGCATAAATTGTTGATGTCATCGCATAAAATGCCGATGTCACCGCATAAATTGCCGATGTCACCTTGCATAAAATGTTGATGTCACTGCATATCTGATTGCCGATATCACTACCTAAAATGTTGATATCACTGCATATATGATTGCCGATGTCACTGCATAAAAATATGAATTAAGGTGAAAGATTTATGTTGATCGTAGATTTATATCAAAAGATATAGCCATTTGAAGTCGGTTTTATGAAAAAAAGAAATTGATTTTATGAAATTAAGTCGGAAAAATATCAAATGTCATCACGGTGTTGCTTCATCAAATGTCACTGCATCCCGGTGATCAATGCATCCCGATGGTCTCTCGCATCGCGGTGTCTCGCATCGGGAGTGGCCACTTCATCGCGGTGTCTCTGCATCAGGGGTGGCCACTGCATCGCGGTGTCACTTCATCGCGATGTATCTGCATATATGATTGCCGATGTCACTACATAAATTGTTGATGTCATTCATACATGATTGTTGATGTCACTGCATAAAATGTTCATGTCATCACTTTGCATATCCGATTGCCGATGTCACCGCATAAATTGTTGATGTCACGCATATATGATTGCCGATGTCACTGCATAAAATGTTGATGTCACTGCATATATGATTGCCGATGTCAATGCATCGCGGTGTCATTTCATCGCGGTGTCTCTGCATTGCGGTGGTCACTTCATCGCGGTTGTCAGTGCATTGCGGTGTCACTTCATCGCGGTGATCAATGCATCGCGGTGGTCAATGCATACGGTGGTCAATGTTTTAAAAAAGAATAAATCAACTTATTCCGTCAAGAAAAAAAAAAGAAAAAAAAAACTCACAATCAATGATTGTCAATGTCACTGCATATATGATTGCCGATGTCAGTGCATCGCGGTTATTAGTGCATCGCGGTGTCTCTCCATTGGGGGTGGTCACTGCATCGGGTTGCCCCTGCATTGTGGTGGCCAATGCATCGCGGTTGTCAGTGCATCGCGGTGTCATTTCATCGCGGCGTCCCTGCATCGCAGTTGTCAGTGCATCGCGGTGTCACTTCATCGCGGTAGTCAATGATCGCGGTGGTCAATGAAAAAAATAAAAAATAAAAAATTTCACTGTCCGCCGCCCGGAAAAAAAAAAAAAAAAAAAAAAAAAAAAAAAAAGAGCAAAACACAACAGCAACTTGAGGTTCTAATCTAAATTAAATAAAAAAAAGTAAATCAACATTCAGCATATGACTTCCGTTCCGGTTTTTTTTTTGTTTTTTTTTTCCTTCATTACGGGTATTTGGGTCTATCTACCTATTTTTTGTCCTTATAACTAAGTGTTTGTTTTGAGTGTCCTTTTTGCCTAATTAAGTCCAATATGCGTCCTTTTCAATAATTGTCCCTTAAATTAAATAAGATAAATCTAGATAATCTATTTTCCTTATTTTACTAGTAAAATGTTTTGTTTCTTCTCAATCTATTAGGAATCTACTCTCAATCAGATTGGGACTAGTAGGGGGCGCAGGTCACCATTATAAATAGTGGTGTACCAAGCTCTTTTGTATCATTCACAATTAAAAGAGTTCTAATTTACTAGAAAAATTGAGAGTTTCCTAAAGAGTTTTGAGAGAGAGAAAATGTCGGTCTAGCAATCGAGTTTTTCTGGTAGGAATCCATGATGGGATTCTGGCGGGTTGTTCATGTGGACTAGCAGTAGAGACCGAACGCTTGGGCGGCTTCGTGCACCACTACTCCTTCATAGACGATAAAGCTTCGATCTTTTAGATCATCTAAGGTAATTTTCTCATTTACTACTTATATGTTTGTTGCTTAAACGAAGTCGGTCCTGGTTAAAAGGAAATAAAATTTTAAATTCCGTTGCGTTTCCGCGTAGATTTCCTAACAGCACCATGCGGAGTTCCTTTGATTGCGGATGTAACAAAGATAAGCTAAGCTAGAAACCAATAGTCACGACATGTTGATGAGTTTGAAGTGAACTCAAGAGTTGTGTTGGTCACGTAAAGATAACCTAATTAATAATATGAACCTTTTCATTGTAAGACTGAGTTATTCATTAACTTATCCCTCTTATCTAAGTATGTTGTACTTACCTCCTTTGCATGTTTGTTTTATATGCATTGTGGGGTGAGAAGATGAACATGTTAACCATGAGTACGTTGAGGATGTTATGTGACGATGATGCTTCACTTGATTTATTCAGTTTCCTTTTATTTTGTCGTACTAGACAAGCGTTGTATTGTTTCCTTTAGACTTTGTTGTAATTTGATTTCTAAACTTTGTAAGACACGTTTGTACTTTTAAAACATCGTACCTTGTAGCCTTTGGAGAATTCGTTGTTGCAAGTTAAACTTACTATCTTTAGTTTGTTGAGTTTCTTCTCTTAGTCACTTTTATGATGTTTGCCGAGTTTTTTTAGCTTCCGTCTTGCTAAACTCGATAAGACGTAGTAGAGAATTACATATAATATTGAATTTATTTAATATTATACGTGCCGAGCGTTTCTTTTCCGGATAAAGGCTCGGTATCCGGAAACTGGGCGTTACATTCCACTAGGCATCTTCTTCGATCTTCTTTTAAATTCTTCATCTTCTGCAGTTTCATTCCCAAATGGTTTGTTCCAAAAATTGTGTAAGGTTCATGTACTTATGTATCAGAAGAGCATATCTCTAAAGGATTTACAGCTTCTGATCTGAATGAAAATGGCAACTTCTTGCAATAGAAAGAATCCCTTAATGAAATACTGTTTGTAATCAGCTTCAAGATCTCTGTTTACAATAACTCTTTTATTCCAGCACAATAAGTAGTAAAGCTCAGCTACAAGAGCTAGAAAAACACAACAAAAAACTACACTCAATCCCAAGCCCACTTCTCTCAAATATTTCATCTTTATACTTGTATCATAACATTAACAATCAACAAAACTCAAAATCTACTCAAATAAGCCGGTGGGCTGTAAATAATTTTACAGTTTAACTAACAACAATGAACTAATTTAGGGATTTTCCTGGAAAAGTTTTTGGGGATAATGGTGTTGAAATAGTGTCATAAACCCAATCGGGTTGGACCGGATCCGTCCAGGTCGGATCATTTCTACTATTTCTTTATGATTATACATATATAATAAATGGCTTTTAGGTTGTCATATATTTGTTCTTTTAAGAACCAATTATGAATTATTATATGATAACGTCCTTAGTATTAAACTGTGATAGAGAAACCATGATGGGCGATTGTGGTTGATGAGATCTCTAATGACTTTAATAAGTTTGATACTTAAAATGTCTCTAGGCTTATGTACTATTAAACAAGGCATTGATAGTATAAACAGGCTAGCACGTATTATATGTCTCCGTCTTTAAAGGCAGAAATAGATCTCGTCTATCGAAGTGTAGAGACACTTGGACTGTACGTGTACGTGTATTAGAGAATGCGTACGTTAGACTGACCCACTTACACTGTTAAGTTCACACTATGACGGTTGTGTAATTATCCTTAGGACCGGAGTCTACATAGCATCACGGTGTGGATTGTCATGCTTTGACACTATTGAGGTTTCCCCTAGCCATGGGGCGATAATGCGGTAATGATTGGGTGTGATATTGAAGCATGCGGAGTATACATGTTTGGTCATCCGGAAATCGCGTACCCTAAAAGTAGTGGTAAATATCCGAAAGGGCATTCTTATAAGGAATGTCTTGCTCTCGTGAATCTTTGCAAAGTGGGAGTAAAAGAATTACTTCAAAGAGAGTATGATATCCAGATTATAAGATACGGTCCGTATGAATATTATTACAGCGAAAGGTTTCTATTTACACGCTAACCGAGCACATGAAAGGTAGTAGTCATTGCGTATTGACTCTTCCGATTATTGAGGGTCATGGACGTGTTGCTAGACGCCATCCGTGATCGTTAGATGTGAAGGGCATTTTCGTAATTGCGCCTTATGTCTACGGCTAACATATTCGGAAGCCTATCGGGTTACACACATATGAACATCAAGTCGGATTAAATGTGGTTATAGTTGATAGCCAAATAAGGAAAGTATTTATCTCATACTATAAATGTTATAGTGGTAAATTAATATGGTGGTATTTATTTATTATGAATATATATAATACAAGATATTAATTGTGTTGATTAATTAAATATGTATATAAATACATATAAGTCGAAATTTATATGTGTATATTGATGCACATGTATTTTGCAAATTAATTAATCAAAGCATTATATTAATTAAAGAATATTCCTGATGCCAATTATGGCATGTAGGGGGGGCGCAGATTTGAAGTGTATTAGATACGCTTGGATTGTGCAATTTAATTAATAAGATTACCATAATATTAATATTGGATATTAATTAATTTTTGGAAAATAGAATTATGGTAATAAGATAAATATATATTCAATATTAGATATTGTCAATATATATCTTGGAAATATATTTAATATAAGATATTGAATATTAAATAAGATAAATCAATCAAATCGATTTTCCTTATTTTATAGGAAAATATTTTCTTTCTCATCAATCTACTAGAAGCTAATCCCAATCAGATCGGGGCACACTTGGGGCACCAATTTTCCCTATTTAAGGGAGACTTGGCTAGCTCTTTTGTATATCATAATTTCAAGAGCTAATTGTTCTTGTGAAAAATAAGAGAGATTCTTAGAGAGAGATTATAGAGAGAGAAAATGTCGACCAAACCGTCGAGTTTTTCTAATAGCAATCTTTGGCGGGATTCCGGCGAGGTGCTCGTGTGGATTACTGGTTGAGGCCGGACACGTGGACGGCTCGCGCACATCTACTCCTACCGGACGGTCAAAGCGTCGATCTTTTAGATCAACCAAAATAGTATTACCGTCCCCTCTCTTATATGTTTATTGTTTAAACGAAATCGATCATGAATTGGGAAATTATCAATATTTGAATTTCCGTTGCGCTACTCGATTGATTTCCTAACAAATGGCGATGAAGAAAGGTTTTTAGGGAAATGAATGTGTGAGGTGTGATTGTGTTTTGACAATGGAAGTGTTAACATACGTGGAGGGTTTCTACCAAAAGAATAAAATAAAAACACGTGGTGGTGATGTAGTGTTTGGAGTTAATTTTTGCAATCAAACGTTAGTTTTAATGGTCAAACCGTTAAGTGGTCTTAAAATCGTAACAAAAATAATAGTTAGGGTTGTTTATTGTTATTTCAAAAGTTAAGAGATATATTTGAGACAAGAGAAAAAGTTAGAGGACGAAAAGTGTGGTTTTCCCTTTTTACAAACTAGTAAAAAAAATTAAACATCATGTATTAAAAACAGTTTTACTACGTCAAATCGGCTTAACAAAGCAAAACTCGTTACCGATCGATGTAGACTATTCCAATCAAATCTACCCAACCCCAACAAAGATAGATTCGTTTGGTCTAGAAAGTTGAGCAGGTCGATTATATATCATCATGCTTCACAAAAGAAAAATAATAAAACAAAACAATCTGCAATGAGGGCACCCAATATATATATAGTGGAAATGTTGTCCAAAGGCGCGCGTTTGAAGACGGTGGATAGACGAAAGATAATTTAACTTCAGCTCGATCAATGGCAGGGAACCCAATTAATTTGCTGAGCTAGCTAGGTAATTAAACGCCGACGGGTGATTGTCAAAGCTATGAGGATTCAAAATCATAAAATTCTTCCATGCACCTTGTGCAAAAAAAGCATGCACCGTATTCCTAGAATATATAATCTAAATATGACACAGGTGAGGTGGCTTAAGATCGAGTTTTCAACTCGATCAATAGGTATTGTTGACATTAATTAATACACCTTCTTCCAATGTACGTAGAGTATCTGGCACAATGATGGTAGGGTCGGGATATCCCCGCCCTCTGCACCCACTTGAATCCTTTTCTTGATCGGTGGCTCGGTTCGTCAATGTCTTAGTCGTGGAAAGACAAGGTAGCTGCGGAATTTGAATGACCCGTGGCCACCTGCTTGGTGGGGGCATCCGCGCCTTCTGTGCCCCTTCTTCCTTTTAGGACATCGTGCCACGCATGCATGATTCAACGTCAAATGTACCAAGACGTACTAGGAGGTAATTAACCAAAATGTGAAGCCTGGGACGGACTTGAACTGCAATAAAGAGCCGTGTTAATGGATTCAAGGTACTCTAAGTCGTCACAAGAAGCACTAACGAAAAGGTGATTAATGTTGGCCGCCCGTTTTGTCATAAAAAATCACGCACATCTCGCCTTTTAAATGTGCCAATGGGTGGTTAAAATAGTTGCCGAGACATGGGTACATCACCTACGGAAGAGGATCCTCTCAAGTGTCTTTATAAAGTGATCTCTTAAATGTGTTATTCTCATGCGGCAAAGTGGAGAAACAAACCTTAGCCGGTTTTTTTTTTCTTCATCTTTTGAATTTGCTGGTTTTTTTTTCACCCTTTGAATTGACGAGACGCCTATTGTTGCTCTCAATTAAAGACAGCGTCTATAATTATCATTCAATGCTGATTTTCCCCCCCTTTTCTTGTCTTTTTGCACGATATATTATTCTTGGGTAAAATTGTTATTTTTTGAAATTTACTTTGAAAATTATTTTATTAATTAGAGTGTAATCGAGCCGAGCCGAGTTAATACTCTTCAAAGCTTAAGCTCGACTCAACTAAAAGGCAGAATCGAACTCGTATCATCAAATACTTGATATGACTCGACACGGCTCATGAGTTCGATTTTTTATAGATTTCATTAATTTATATATAAAATATGAGAAGATCGAGCTCGGTTCGTCTTATACTCGACTCGACTAATAATTAATTATTTATTATATTAAATATATATATATATATATATATATATATATATATATATATATATATATATATATATATATATATATATATATATATATATATATATAAAATTATAATATTTAACTATTTAATATAGTTCGATTAACTCACGAGCAACTCCATTAATGTATTTTGAAGTTCGAGATTGGCTCGGTTAATCATTCGAGTGGCTCAACTCGAGCTCGAACTCGAAAAAAACAAATGGAGTCAAACTCCTTTCTAAGCTTCATTTACAACCCCTTTCACTTATTTATTTATATTTAATACCATAAAGTTCAGAGTAAATTTCAAATAGGGCGGATCTACCTTTGTTGGTTGGAATCTCGTGACCCACTGAGATCTGGAGAAAATTTTTCAGTATTAAGATGATATAGTTTTGTTATTAAAAAATATGATTTTGTTGTTAAAAAATGTAGTTTTAGATTTCGATGACCCTATTAGAATTAATTTATGAACCAAAAATATAGTTATATATATTCCGGTGATACCATTGCAACAAATTCTGAATTCGCCCCTAATTTCAAAGAGCAACATTTTTTACCAAAAATTTAAAAAAAAATACTTAAAAATAAAATGAAAAAAAACAAAAGGAAAACAAGTAAAAAAGAATGAAAGAAAGAAAAAAATAAGTAAAAATGCTATGTTTATTTGATACATTGAGCCTACGTGTCTTTTGAATTCTAGGGATTAAAATAAAAAACGGCTGAGATAAAAGGAGTAATGTATTTGTCCATTTGGCAGCATGAGAATAGCACACTTGAAAGATCACTTTATGAATATATTTGAGAGGATCCTCTCCCCCTACGGCCTACCTCATTAATGCGCATCGGGGAACCACCAAAATATGTACTATCGTGAAGACATATTCTTATTAAGAAAAGGAAAACCTTATTTTACATGCTCACACATAATTTTCTCGGTTTTATAGAATCTATGTTCATTGAGAAATGAACATGGAATCATACAACGCATGATTTTGAATAGAGAAGTTTTGGTTTAGGGAGTAAATATGTTCAATGTATTCAATAGAATCTAGATATGCTTACCAAACAAATATGATGAACTATAGCTGATTTCTCGTAAAAAGCCAGTCGCATTATGCTTTCCATATATAAGCCACGTTTTGGTTTCTCGATATGATTCAAGTGTTGTATTAGTATAAGTTTGTAGGTGTAGTTATCATTTTCCCTAACATGAATATAAAACGATGAATATCAAGGTAATGTTAGGTTGTTGATAAATGTTGTTAAATTAGAGCTTTCAAGGGAATGTTAACAATAATGTCAAACTGCATCGCAGGAAATTAGAACTTGATAAGACGTAGAATCGTGTTGGAACACTTTCCTACAAAAGTTATTCGACCCTTATTCAATGCCCCGGGTTGCACGAATACCTTTGTGAGATAAGACTACGTTTGCCCTTTTCTTTTTGGCACCAAAAGAAAAGTATACTAATGGAGTTTTGTAGAAAGTTTTGACACTCAAAGATGAAGAACACTTGAAAATGTTTTCAAAGTCTTCTCTCAAAATGATCAAGTATTGTTTTGTTTTCAAGTGAGTTTTAAAACAAGTAAAACTAGTTTTTATACCTTCTAGGATCAGAAGTTGTTGGTTAAAAACGTTTGGTGTAAGAGACACCTTTGTGGAAAGGTGTTATTAAGAAAAAACTGCTGAAAAAACAGGAAAAGACACACCAATTTGCTTTTCTAGGCCACAGGCGGGCGCCTGTGAGGACCTGAAAACTGAACAAGAACCTGTTCAATATTTTGCCTGGAAACGACTCCACAGGCGGGCGCCAGTGTCACAGGCTGTGACACTGTTTTTCCAAAACCGAATTTTCGTGTCTTTTAAGTTTGTTTTACGAACTCTACTTGATCATTTATACCCGTAAACTCGTAAACACTTATATGAGCGTGCACTCCGCACCTCCAAACCCACAATAGAGTGTTCCGAGTTCACCCATCTTTGTACCAAACCCTTGATCACACTAATGGACATGGTTATAGTTAAATCACCAACAATAAAGACATGAGATTAAGTTATTAATTAATCACTTTGTTAAAGTATCCAACATTGAGAACTTTTGATTGTTTCACCCACCATATTAAAAGATAAACTACACTCACCCCACAACCTATGTTTTGGGGATGAGATACATCCTCTTATATAGGGCTAGCAAAAAATCCCATATTCCCGACCCCTTCCCGAATCCTGACCCAAAACCGACCCGAATTGCTTGTCGACCCGTATTATTCGGGAAACTTCCCGATCCGACTTACTTTGTCCCGATCCGACTTACTTCGGTATGGGTTTCAGGTATATGCTCAAAACCCGACATGCCCCGACTATTATATACTCCCTCAGTTTTTTTATTAGTCGCTTTTGGTGAGGACACACAAACTAAGAAAGTGATTAATGTGTCTGAAATCTAGTATGAAATGAATAGATTGTCCTGTTGGAACTTTAATGGTTAATTAGCTCAAACCGGGTCTAAATGTATGTGGCAAACAGTCCACTTTAGGCTCGAATTTGAATGACTTGTGGAATTAATTTCCGGGAGCTAAAAAAATATTATTGGAAACTACTAAGATAGTAGTTGATGTTAGACTTTTGAATCACTCGATTCCGATATCGGGTGAATGAGAAATTAATGTCTAAAGGTAGAGTAATTTATGTGGGTGTTGTAATGGAAGTGTGTTCCATTTGTCCCACATAGGTATTGAAACTAAAGTCGCTCACTATATAAATGGGAGAGTTTCATAGAAAGGCAAGCCCAAGGGGCAAGAGAATTTTGTGAAGGAGGAAGGACTTAGATGCTTGTTGGTTCACACACACGCCGCCGCAGCCGTCCGGCTCGGCTCGGGCTCGGGCTTGGCCCAATATTAATTTTTTGGACCAGCTCAACATTTAATTATGAATAAATGCAAGAGTAGAAACAATGCATCAGTTTAGAAATTAGATCAGTCATCAGTTCGAGTTCCATCTGTTCATGACAGGAAAAACTGCTCCAACTGTCATTTTGAACAGATACAACCCTCTCTTCTTCGAATTCCGAACAGATGCTTTGCCTTCAATATCTGCCTATATAAAGAACATCCCTGAATGAAAATAACACAAATTTTTCATACCATTACTCTGCACAAATAAACATTAAACACTTGCATTGTCGGAGATAAACAAAGGCACAATCAGTTCGTTGCTTTCCTCATTCAAGTGCAAGAACCCGGAAAGGTAGACTGTTGTATCTTGGGAGACGTATTGCTATAAACCGTGTGCACCATAGGCGGGACAATTATGTCTTAAGGACAAAGTTCTAAACTCGTATCAGTCACAATAAGTTTTCGCATTTACATTTTGATTTCTGCATATTTTGTTCTATGTGTTGTAGTATCATGAATATATGAATAAAGTTTTCATGCTATGTGTTTATCTTTATGATTTATGTTTCTACAATATCATGTTGTTCATCTCTCAGAAATTTAGCAAACTGATACACTACTATAATATATCTAACAATACAATATCATGTTGTTCATCTCTCATAAATTTAGCAAACTCTACTATAATATATCTAACATGTCCTTCTTTATTAGTTTGAATATATTTGTAATCATTAAATACACTATTTTGGAAATGTAAACATACATTGATAGTAGTGTTATTGGTGTTTCAAAATGACCTTTGGTGTTTTTGATGCATCAGAAATGTATCTTTTATTATTTGAAGTGTAAGAATTTGTTTAAATTTTGTAAATAATGTAAGGTTATAAGTGGAAAAAAATAATAAATGATGTATTGCTAATCTAAAATGACAGGTATTAGTGGAAAAAAATTCTGAAAAGTGGCAGTTAAAAATACCGAGGGAGTATTATATTTATTTATTTTATAATTTTTCTTATTTTTTTTAATGGGGAAAATATATCTTATTAGAACAATTATTTTTATTGTTAAGGAGGAAAATATTATAGTACCACATACAAATTGATGAAATCATCCGGAAAAACGAAATAGAGTTTCTTCAAAATAAAATAAAAAACCATTCTTCGTCTTCGAATTGTCCATTTCTTCAATCACGGTAATATAACTTTCATCCTTTACTTTCTTCCTATTTTATCACCTCTCGATTCACTTTATCACCTTGTATCAGTAAAAACTAAATTTTTGCTTGCGTGCGACGAATGGATGGAGATGTCGTAATGAAATTCGACAGACGATCAATCAAGATTTAGAGTTAAAAATGGCGTTTAATATTTATTTATATTCATGCAAAAAAATATTTATTCATATAAGTAATTTGTTGTGAGTTAGATGATTATGATTTATGAAGGCTATAGTGAAAGTAATAATTTTTCTAAGTTCACTAAAAATTCCAACTAGAAAAAAAAAGTTGTGAAAAATCTTTGATGATATTTTTTCTGGATATGTTCTCCCGACCTGACGGGATCCCGAACATTCGTGTATCCCGATCGTCGAGTCCTGACAGTTCTAGGTACGGGTGGGGGAGAAAAATAAATTCCCAATTCACAGTCGGATCGGGATCGGGTATGAGGGTTACGGGACGGGTCCTGACCCGATGCAACCCCTACTCTATGGGTTTGGCCTAGATTTTCTAATGGTGTCAGAGTCGCCCTTTTTATCGTGCAAGTGTTGGGTCTTTTGTTGGCATTAAGAGTGCCCCTTATGTGCCTTGTGTGTCATGTGACCCAAGCTTTTTATAGGTCCATACTTGAGGGGCATTATAAAGTGTCTTACATTGAGAACTTGTGTAACGCCCCGCTCCCAGATACCGAGTCCTTATCCGGAAACGA
Organism: Gentiana straminea; assembly: GCA_036785695.1. Classification (NCBI taxonomy): domain Eukaryota; kingdom Viridiplantae; phylum Streptophyta; class Magnoliopsida; order Gentianales; family Gentianaceae; genus Gentiana; species Gentiana straminea. Next base: position 342,655 of record JAVUPR010000561.1, read on the forward strand.
AACGCTCGGCACGCATAATATTAAATAAATCTAATATTACACGCAAGCCTCTACTACGTCGTATCAAACAAAAGCAAACGGAAGCTAAAAAGACTCGGCAAACACCATAAATGCTACTAAGAATAGAAATCAACGAACTAAAGATGGAATGTAACATTTATTACATTGGAAAACCAAACGAAACGTAACAACGAACGAAATGCTATGACAGCAAGTACTAAAGAAAATTACAAGAAATTCCCCAACGACAACAAGTCTAGTGAATATAAATATAAATAAATAAAGTCTTCAACTTCGGCGTCCTTAAATGTCGTCATCAAAGTCCTCCTCGAACTGCAAGATTACCTGTTCGTCTTCTCTCCCCCAAACACATAAATAAACATGCATTTGAGGTAAGTACATTGTACATAGTAAGAAGTAGAAGCTACAATTTAATTAAGGTTATCATTAAAAGATTATCTTGGTGAGACCGACTCAATCTAGAGTTAACTTCATGTCCATCAACATGCCATGACTAACTGTTTCTAACTTAGCTTATCTTTGTTACATCCGCATTCAAGGGCACTACGCTTGGTGCCGCCCACCACGAGACATCTGGGTGCAACCTATTGGTGGATCTCACCAATAGCCACGGGCTAGTCCCGATAGTATACGCGTTCGGCGAAGTCCCTCCGTACTTGGGGTCTTATGAACCTACGGAGTTATTCAATTGTAAAGTCCGTCTGCTCCTGGTGCCCTCTAATGGCCAGCAAAGTTATTCACCTGTGAAGTCCCTCTACTCCTAGTGCCCTTGGGCCAGCAGAGTTATCCACAACGAGTACCCTCTACTCCTGGTGCCTCTAGAAAGGCCAGCAAGTTTACTCGTTTTATTCGAAAGCCTACACATTGCGATATAAACTTGTGCCTTACCAAGGATGACATGATGTTTAGTCTTTTTACTACACAAGTATGTAATTATTAATGGTTATTAACTAGCCACCTAAGTGTTTTCAAGTGAGCTCCCTCACAAACTCAACTCTCTTTCTTAGACCACTAGACACGGACAAGGCCTAGCAATTACACAGATATTGATGAACTCTAGATCACCAAAACACAAGCCCTATCATGCCTTTCCGACGGTCCCGAACTTCAACTCCCTTTAAGAGTACGTCCGGTGCCGGAACCAAACGCATCAAAACTCAATCGGGGCTTGTTTATGTTCATTTAATCTTATTTAAACTCATTAACAATACTACATTTTAAGCTAAACATCACAATAGCATTAGCTACAAAATTCACTGTCTACTAAATCATAATTTATATTTTTCGAAAAGAAGTAACACAACACAAATATATATTATACTTACTACATCATCTGTCATTTCAAAAAATACTACACATTATATCATTGTATAATATGCAAGATCATAAATACCACTTTTGCATTTTATGTTTGATTATTATTATTATTATTATTATTTTCTATCTTTCCTAGGAAGAAGCACAAGAGAGAGGTAGTAATTCCTTTCTCTGTTTTTTTTTTGGTGAATATATACGCAAGCAGCATAGCTGCATAACTTACTTTTTATTTTATTTTATAAATATTATATATAATCTTTGACAGCAGCCGAAGAACACAAATTAAAGAAACATACAGTCTACCTCTTTTATTTTTCTCGACAATAGACAGATAAGAGTGTACCAAAATAATAATCATATGCAGAAAAACATATAGCATAAAAACACGCTTGAACATCTTCTTTTACTTTTTTTTTTGAGAAAATATTCTTTTACTTAATCCCAACACCATAAAATAACAATTATTAAATATGAAAACTCTCTTACAAAACGAATCAAAAACACGATTTAACCTCTCCAAACCATAATTAATTTGTAGGAAGAGCCTCTTACCTTTTTAGCAAGATAAACCAACTTCAAACTCAGAAAACTGCAGCAAAACCTTGATCTTTTCTTGCAGATAACCTTAACAAAGCTCTGATCTATGAGTGTTGAAACGACGCTCCTTTCACGACGATTCCAACGCTTCTCGCGGATCTAAAAACGGTTGAAAACTCCATGAGATATCGCAGAAACTCTCGTTGGCTCTTCTTACGCTCTCAGCCGCGTTTTTCTTCCAACTCTCACACGCAAGATGAGGCTTCTAAGGAGGAAATTTCTGATTTAAAAGGTTAGGGAAACTACTGGGGTTAATTTCTCCTTAAATAGGAAAATCCCAATAATTAACCTAATCCCTTATTTTCCTTAATTGCCCTTTTTACTTAAAATCGGATTTATCTCCAAATTATTTATATACATCGGCCATATATATATAAATACACTTGATAGACTTTAAATCCGTAAATTATAATATTCTATTTTTCGTAAAAAGACACGTCTGCCCTTTTTCGAAAAGTCGGGATATTACAACTTGTGATTGTTTGATCCACCATATTAAGATATGTATTTCCCTCATCTCACAACCTAGGTTTTGGAGATGAAACTCCCTTGATACGAGTTTGGCATAAATTTTCTACACACTTTCGTCAAAATTCTTTGTAACTTTTTATAAAAAAGGGATTAATTCATTGTCCTTATAATTAATCCCATGAACATATATATATTCCCATAGAGGGGTCGTCCCATAACTTATCACATGCAAATGGACTACCATAGGATCATTAATTGAATTCACATATTGAACCTTTTCATACTAGAAAATTATCAATCTGGTTCTGAAATACGCAATCTTTTATTTATTATCATTTATTGAGTTTTGCAGAGGAAAGAATATATATATATATATATATATATATATAGGGCAAATAGCCAAAATAGTCCGTGAACTATTATGATATTCCCATTTTAGTACGCGAACTATTTTTAGTATCAAACTAGTCCGGCAACAATTTTCTTTTTATAAGGTCAGTCCATTTTTAAATTTTAGGCAAGTTTCTGTTGATGTGGCAATCAAATGACTTTAATATGAGGGGCGATTTCGGAATATCAAAAAACTCAATTTGGCAGCCCTTTGAACACAACTAAACACACCCTTTTTGAATCGATTCATCCATAAAATTAGAAATATTAACAGCAACCAAAGATATTCAGGCTACTTCTTCAATTCCACTTGCAAATTATCACCATCAATGTTCTTTTTCGTAAAGAAGAAGGTGAAGCATGAAATCTACGGCTCCTTCAAGTAGTTTTGCTAGCAAACCATTTGTTATTGGACTGAAATTGAACGGAAATTTCATTGTCAAGTAGGCTAGTGGCTATCAACATTGAACGTTGCCAGATTCAATGGTGGGTCTTTTTTTCCGGAGATTAAGTAAACTAATGCAATTGAAGTTTTTGGCTGATGGCAAATCACTCTACAATCATAGTTGAGAAAATTGTGAATGTATATCTATTCAAAAAAAAAACAAGGATGAGAGTTTTTTTTTTTATTTTTAAATGAGCTTTCCTTGCATTTAATTGCAGAAATCTTATACAGCAAAGCAATGCCTGTTCACCATTTACGACGTTTGAGGATAGCTGTTATGTAAAGATAAAATAAATAAAAAAAGATGTGGAAGATTTATTTTTTCCTTTCATTAAACACGATTTTTGATATTCCAAAATCGCCCCTCGCATTAAACTCATTTGAGTGCCAGATCAGCAGAAACTTACCTGAAATCTGACAATGGACTGACCTTGTGAAACGAAAATTGTTTCCGGACTAATTTGATACAGAAAATAGTTCGCGTACTTAAATGAGAATATCATAATAGTTTAGTTTACGGACTATTTTAGCTATTTGCCCATATATATATATATATATATATATATATATATATATTAATATAATGACTTGAAAAGAAATCAGTTTTAATGATATTTTAATAGAGTTCATAGCTCAAGATCGGTTTGACTTATTGTTCAAATAGTTTGACTTGAGCTTGAACTCGAAAGAATCAAATCGAATCAAATATCTTTGCAAAGTAATTAATTAAACAAGAATAACTCAAAAGTAGTTTAGTTAATTCATATACAACCCTATTTAACTAATCCCTTTATTAAATGATGTATAAACATGTTACATGTCTGCCTAACAATAATGTATTAGCAATAGCAAACTAATCACCACGAGGCCTGGTCGATCATATCTCCAAAAGAAAAAGAAAGAAATTTGCAATCTACTTAATTGATATATATATAGTAAAAGAAAGCAATTAAAATGAAATATTTGCAAACTAGCCATTGGACCAGGTCGATCTTGTTAATGAACCAAACCGCCGGTTAAACCGAGTAAGTCTAAGGTGATCTATTGATTAATCACCATCAAGACAATTCATCAACGTTAAATCAAAGTGATGACGGATAATAATTATCCATTTTTGAATACCAACAAAAATGAACTGAAAAGATTTGCTTAATAAAGTTTATCCCAATTTAGAAAGTAATTAAAAACGTCATTAGGAAAAGTAGCTTTCCAATTTAGAACCTAATGACCACTAAATTCGAACTCTAATTATATCCCCTCAGCATCAATGTACGATTAAGAGGGCAACATCACATGTGGAAAACTTGGTTGATAATAATATTAGCTTTTTAATTAGTTGCTCTGTAATCATCTTTCACGTCTCTAATTCCCACACCATGTGATTATATCTATTATAAATTTATTTATATATTTCTTAATAAAAGTATCAGACAAATGAAAGTACATATATTAGGTCAAGAAATGTCATTTCTGCCAAACTATTAACACTTAGATTAGTAAAAATCTGAAGAACAAAGCTGTTATATATAAGGAACAAAACATGCATGAGTCCATTTCTTTTGTCTTAATATTTAAGATCGATATTAGCAAAGACCAATTAAGTAAATATGAAACACATGTTATGTGACAAGTTAAATATTCGTTACGATTTGTTTGTATGAAATATATATATATATAATGGAATTTCGTAACAATGCTATATTTGCTATGCCCATGTGTTTAGCTGAATGTTGCAATGATTCGTCACACCCCGAGATGTTTTGTTATATTTGTTGTGAGATTAATTTGTTTGCATGAATGCATGTTATATAGTTAACTAAGTCTTACTAATAATAAAACTACATATATATATATATATATATATATATATTTATATATTGGTGGAGAAAATCTTTAAAGAAAAGTAGTTATCACATACAAAACGTACTTCATCAAAATTAAGACCGCTGTTAAAAACACTCATGTATATATGCACGTGGTGGATTATCAATAATGCCACCACTAATTCTTGATGTGTCCAAATCTAAACATATAATTAACCAAATTAGTGGAGTGATTAAGAATAAATATAAGTATAACTAACACCATATTTGAGTGGCTTTATATTAGTGTGATTACCAGTTGAACATGATATTCTATTTGATTAATGGGACATGAGTTTATATATTGCAATATATTAACGAAAGTTACTCAGAAGTTAATAAATTGACAATTAATTATAAATAATAAAAAAAAAAGGCAATTCAAAAGACAAACCATGCAAGGTGTTACCATGTTTTGACTGATGAGGGCTCAAGTGAGAATTTTTTTTAGCGTGAAATTCAATGAACAAAACTCCATTATTTTATTTCTATAAATAGAGAAAATCTTTACCCTAGTTTTAATCCCTATAACTAGTCTGTCTTGTTGTAATTATAGTCATTTAACCTATGTTAATCGTACAATAATATCGACCACACACAATTATCTTCAGACACCATTTTAATGGAATATGCATGCATGCATGTGTCCGAACGATCGATGCTAAAAAATAAGGGATGTGATCATTTGTCTAAGTTGTGTGTCTAATTTCGATATCTAAATAATAACTACGTCGTTTTATATGTATTTGATTTTTTTTTTTCCTTCAAAAATTCAAATACACACATAAAACCTTTTACTTAGACATCGAAATTAAACACATAATTTAGACAAGTGATCTCAAACCAAAAAATATACTACTACATGTTTATATGTACTACTTAAAATACTAGTAATGCTTTTCTGTTAAAAAATACTATTTTACTTTCATACCCATTTCAATGTCACAAAATTAAGTCTTTTTAATTTTATTTTATGTAATGGAATAAACTGCATGGGAAATGAAAAAAAAATATTTAATTAATTATTTTGAGAATATATATCTAGCAAAAGCATACTATGAATTAGCATCTTATATCCACGTCAAATTACAATGTGTGTTTTTTTTCTCCTTTTTAATAAATTAAAGCTGAAAAAAAATACATGATACGTACATTTTATATATATATATATATGTTGTTTTTCTTCACATGCATGAAAGTTAGGTCACAAAAGGGTTTCTTGGCCACTCGAAAAAAATAGGAGTCCACCCTCTCTTTTACTTTGGTAAATCATGTAAGTCGCCTAACTATAAATTGTGGACCTCTTCTTTTTTATTCTTCTACAAGCTATAGCCCTTCTTCTTCTTCTTCTTCAAAATATTTTCTCCTCTATCTGCAACCTATAAAAATAAAAAAAGAAAAGAAAAATAAATGGATAAGAAAGCAAGCAATAATAGTTCTAAAGATCCAGAAGTGAGAAAAGGTCCATGGACTATGGAAGAAGATTTGATCCTCATCAACTATATCGCGAATCATGGCGAAGGCGTCTGGAACTCTCTTGCTCGATCTGCTGGTACGTATACATACATCACATGCTTTTCTTTCTTCTAGATAATATTGCTCCTGCATCATTTATTTATGATCAAAACCATGTAAAGATCGATATATATATATATATATATATATATATATATATATATATATATATATATGTATTAATTTCTCTTCTTATAATAAACAATAATAATACTTATCTTTTATAATTACTAGGGTTGAAGAGAACAGGAAAGAGCTGTCGGCTCCGGTGGCTAAACTACCTCCGACCGGACGTGAGGAGGGGGAACATCACCCCGGAAGAGCAGCTTCTGATCATGGAGTTACATGCAAAATGGGGAAACAGGTTAGTCTTTACATAATGTTTGATAACCTAAAATTGGTATTAACAGTGAGATCGATCAAGATAATTATAATTAAAGATAGTATAGTAAAATAGAAAAAAACTGATATACGGATGATTAATTGTTCGGTGAAAGATTATTAGGGTTTAATCTAAATTGATTCTACCTAATAATTTGAGTTTTCATTAGGGTTTTTGTTTAGATCTTACTGTTCGATCTATTAGAATATTGCTAAGAAATTAAAAAGAATTAAAGTGAAAGTTATACTTGATATATATATGTATTAGCTTATTTTGGGTAAGCAGTTTTTGTGATTTAATACATAAAAACCAAAAAAAAAAAAAAAAAAAAAAAAAAAAAAAAACAGAAAACATAAAATCAAAATTGATGTGATTATTTGGATAAAGTTTTTTTTGGTGCAACAAGGTGGATATCAAGCCCACTCCACAGACTGGATTGAGATCCATTAAAGTTTTTATTTTATTTATTCTTTGTGGCAATTTTACTATGTAAGCTAGTTTAGACTCGATTTGGCTATAATATGTGCCGTAACACAATTTTAAATTAATGTTCATATCGTAAGATTTGTTGATTGATTTAAGTCTTACCATGATTATACTATAAAAGTGTCTTGTAGTATATATTGTGGATCAACTTCCGGTGACCCTAACGCTACTCGAGCCAATGGTAGGCTCAGTGTGCAAAGCACATACATCTGACTGGGTGCGGTCCCATGGTGAATAAAAAGAAAATTGACCACAACAATTGAGATATAACACGTTTCATAATATACTATATACATCGTAGTCAATAATACTAAACTATTGTGACATAATTAAATAAATAAATTGACATGATTTGTCCATGTATGGAAAAAATGATACAATTTTACATCATTGATACATGTTTTAAATTATAAGAGAAAAAAGTAACATCATATGTGTGCATATCATATTATGAGGATTTTTTTTTCATGCTTTTGTAACCGTAATAATCACATATTCACATATTCATCATATGCTTTTGTAACCGTAATAATCACACTTTTAAAAAAATTAAAAGTGTACAATTTCATTTTCCTTTGATATATATATATATATATAATTGAACCGATAACCTAGGGAGGTTACCGGTTCGATTCTCCTATGACGCGTTATGTTGAAATGGCTTAGGCCTTATCCATGCGTAAGAGTCAGACTTTGCAGGCACTATCCGAGCCGAATTACGAATTAGTCGGATCAGTTGGTTCTGGATATCAGGAGAGCTGTTAACGAGCCGAGTCGAGCTGAGTATTGGCTGTTCGAACTCGAGCTCGTTAAGCTCATGAGCTCGTTCGAGCTCGTTCGTTTGTTAAACGAACAAAAAATTCGTTCGAGCTCGGCTCGTTTAAAACATGAACCGTTCGAGCTCGTTCGAGCTCGGCTCGTTAGACATATATTTTGTCTTTTGGCTCGACTTTGGCTCGAATTCGGCTCGAATTCGGCTCGAGTTCGGTTCGTTAGACATATATTATAAGCATATAAGCATGTTCGCGAACATTATATAAGTATGTTCGCGAACATAATAAGCATGTTCGCGAACATAATCGAACGTTCGCGAACCAAGCTCGAGCTCGGCTCGTTAAGCAAACGAGCATATAATCATGTTCGAGCTCGGCTCGTTAAGCTAAATGAACAAACGATCACGAACACTAACGAGCCGAACACGAACTTGTTCACGAGCGGCTCTGTTCGTTTAACAGCTCTCAGGAAATTTAAGGAAAAAAGTACAGAAAGAATAAAAGGAAAAGATAATCTATATTAACGTCTCCTGGAATGAAATTATTAATGTAATGGGTGAGGTAATTAATGTGTTTACAATAATTAGTGAGAAGCTGCATGGACGAAACAATATCACCCTTTACTACACGGATGTAAAAATAAATAAATAAATAAATATAAAATGGATTGCATCTATTGTTTTAAAACGTAAGGATACTTTCTCTTTGACGATCACCGTTCGTTCGATTTTATTTTGAGACGTCATTCTATTGGTCAAGTCTTAATCTTTAGTAAAAATAAGATTCTACAGACATAATTCGAACCGAGCTCCGAATTAGTTGTGTAATGGCCCTGATTCTGAGGCTTTAAGAAAAGAAAAAAAAATAGAACGAATTGATATGTATGTATGTATATAGCATAGGTATACATACATTGGAAGTAATTTATATAAACCATATAAAATTGGAAGTAATGTCATATGTACTAGTCATGATAAACACAAAACAACTTTATGAACATATATATATATATATATATATATATATATATATATATATATATATATATATATATATATATATAGCAACTTTTCATTAATTGATTGAGATTTGATTATTAAATCAAGGGGATTGGTTTAAAAGGACAAAAAAAATGGGGAAAATGAGAATCAGGAGAGTGGAAATATAATTTAGGTGATAAAGACAAATCCACTGTTTATAACCATAATTCCACTGTTTGTTGCAGTGGAACTGAACTCAAATCCAATGTTTCACTATCACAGTGGAATAAGAATATGTCATTTTTATCTGAAAAAAAATTTCACTGTCCTCTTTATATATTTGTATGTTCAAAATGTCATTTTTAACAATAAACCCTTAAATCAATTGAACCGAGTGAAAGGTTATGAGAATTAAATCTCGGATTGTGGGGAGCCCATATTATATTCTTTAAGAAAAAATTAGGCATATAACCCAAGATGATCCCATCTCCCAAGAAAACGAGGAAGAATGCATTGTAACCATGCATGAACCGTCAAATGGGTGGGTTCAAACCAGCGGTTTGATGGACCGAACAATTATGGTTTGTTTCTTCGGTGAACCTTGAACCGATGGTTCAAAACCGTTTGAATCGTCTTTGAACCGTATAAAAAACCAGCTAACCTTTTCGAACCATCGATCTATGGGCCGTTGGTAAACTGGAACTAGGACAAACCGATAGAACGGAGGTTCCAAACTGTTTACAAACCGTCTAACCCCGGTTCTAGTCGAAAACCCGGCCATGGTTTCATAAAAAATACTAGATCAAGTGCAAAAATGTGATGACTTTAACCAATAACTTAGATCTCATTCTTACTCCTCTTCCCCCGTTCTTGCAAAACCCAATTTGGCATGCATGTGTTGTCTCTATTGGGCCGGGCACTTTCCCATAAGGTTCTATCGTCGGGGCATAAGGGTCCTCTTGCTACCCATATACGAGACACCGTATCAATCTTCTATGACCATATATTTGCTTCCACTCTTGTAGCGTTCGTGGTTGACCTCTTCAAATGTGTATCGATCGAAATGCATGTAAGGTGCATGTTAAGCTCCCAACATTTCAATAAAAGATGGTTTTTCAATTACGGTGTCATAAACTGTATTTGGTCTCAACCATATATAATCCCATCTATAGTATATGTACGTACGTGCACGTACACATATACCAAAAGGAAGTGATGGAGATACTCCCAAAAAAAAAAAAAAAAAAAATCACAACCACAAGATTATATTGAATGTAAAAATGATGTAAACTTAGGGGAGTAAATCATTCATTATTCATACCAAAACAGCAAAATGGTGCTAAGTGTTATGTCAATTACAGTATGTTTATTTGATATATAACTGACTGATTTTTAATGCTTCTGATCGACATGAATTCATAGTGTGACAATATATAGATAATAAATTAATGTTCACATACTTGGATACATAAACGATGAATTTTACTGTCCGACATACAATATAGTATCATATTAACGCCAGTCCATAATTAAACCCGCAAAACAGGATAAATGGTAACTACAACCATAGAACCACACAAAACATATATAGATAGGATCTTACAGAATACAATTATACCATATATATATATATATATATATATATATATATATATATATATATATATAGTCTGTAGTCATACCCCTCTACATATCAAAAATAATAATAAAGAAATGTAGAAATACTTAACAACGAGTCATCATCAAAATTCTATCTATCGGATCCTTTATGGAAAGATTGTAATGGCATATTATATCATAACTCAAGGAAACTTTTTATGATAGTAAATAAATCAAAGATAAGTAATAAGAAATATAAAAGGAGAATACAAAATAGGTTTTGTAACGTCATATAATTACGTAATACCGCTTTAAAAAAAAAAAAAATTTACGTAATGCCAACCAAAGCTTGGGAGATATGCCTTCGATTCTTATGATAATAATCAAAAAAAAAAAATAGAGGGAAGAAAAAGATAGGATTTTGGAGCCAACGCTTTTGCTTCTTTGATTCTCCTCTTGTTTGTTAATTTGTTTTTCTTTTTTCTTTTCTTTCCCTAGCTAGCTAAACTTTCTCTGGTTTCAAGTGTGTGTGTGTGTGGGGAGAGGGGGGAGGGGGGGAGGGGGGGGGGTATGATTGTGTGTTTCTTTATTGCTTGAGAATTTGCATAGGAATACTTCAACCTATATATACACATAGCTTCCATTAAGAAAATTGAAATAAAGAGAAAAATATTGCGTGGCTAGGAATTTGAGCCAATGAACAGGGTATATATAAATATATTTAAATATTACTATTTTTAACAATTACGGTGATTTTGCGTTTTTTTTCTTTTACGAAAACATTGATCATAGGTATTACTCCTTCCATTCCGTAATATAAGTTATTTTGATTTTTTAGTGATATCTCAAAATATAAGTTTTTCTAATAAAATAATACATTACAACATGTACCGGTTAAAACGATTTGAAAAAGGGCAATGTGGAGAAAACGATGTTCAATTGATATTTGTCTTACAAGCCTGAAAACAAGCCTCTATGTAAGAGACCCAAAAAACATATACTCCATTTTGAAGAAATTAAAATAAACTTCATCATAAGAGAATATGTCAAGTAGCAAACATGATCGGTGGGCCCTTGGTGATGTTCCTCGGAGGGCTCTCCGTCGACGATATCTTCATCAGTCTACAAATAATCCTCATTGACAAAAAAAAATCAAGTTTTGAAAACCATTTTTTTCCCAACACCACCGCCAACCTTTGAATCTTTAGTGACACATTTTTGAGTTTTGACCATGTTCATCTGACCATTTACCATGTTCATGCGATGTGTACGTATGTCCAAGTCAGAAGAACAATGTTGTTCCGCTTTAAATGTTTTGACTGCTCATAACATCACAGGGAATGGCAAAAGCATTGATTGACGTCATATGAAGGTATTGTGGCGGCATTGCATGAAATTAAGGCACACAAAGGCTGTCACATGGCATCAAAATTCAAACAAAACTATATTGTTTTAACTTGGACCGATTGCGCAGAGTAAACATATAGATTATTTCATATTGAGTGATGATCGTTCATGTTACTAGACAAAAATTAGTGGCCATGACCATGAATCATGGATGGCATAACAACAACAACAACAACCACCATAGCAATAATCGTAACATTGCTTTTAAGGGTGCTCAATATATATACATCAAGTTATAATAACCCCTTAAACCCCTTCTCAATAAAAATATAATTCAAGTTATACTTGTTGCTCCAATAAGATTTTTTCGTTAATGATAGTTTTGAATTTGGAAGACTTTAATTATACCATGGCACCACACATCCTTCACATATTTACTATGGCACCACACTTTTAATTACAAAATTGCATTCATTCAAAGACATCAAAAATGTGACGAATTATATATAGTCAACCTCAACTTAACTGAATATTACCTTTTTAATACGCTCTTGATTCTGAATAATCCAAGATGGTTTTTAACTTGATATATTCAGTTATAAAGTGCGTTCATTACACTATCATATTTAAATAAATTGACGTCCCCAGCAGAGACATAGGTCGGTGATAAAAGACTGAGGGTTCTACAATGACAATTTTGCCTTTAAGTTGAGTGTGAATGTTCGATTCCGTAAATGGCTGGCTTTTTCATCAATGGCATCCTTACCCTACAATGCAACCCACCTCACATTACTTATATCACCTATACACCCAACCTCACCTCATTTCAACCTACTCACACACTCTTTCCTCACCTTAACATACTATGCAGATTTACCCTACCCTCTCCGCCCACCCTACCTTATCTCACCTTACTCATCATTATGCCACATCATCATCCCACCCTATGTACCATTCGCCCCACCTTACCATTATGCCACATCATCGCTCATCCCACCCTACATTTCGCCCCACCCCACCTTACCATTCGCCCCACCACTACCCAACCCCACACCTATAAACTACCTTATCTCATCTCACATTATCCTATCACTCTACCCTTCCTCATTACCACCCCTCCTCATTACTACCCTTTATGCCCCTTGCCTTAGCCATCATGCACCACCACTCGACGTGTCATATGTAATCTATTTTATTCATTTCACGTGTCAAATGCAATAATTAAATACTTTCATTCAATTGGTTTCACTTTATTCAATTTCATTCATGTTCAACAAATCATTACGTTATTGGGTTATATTTTCATCATATATAATCGGAAAAATGAATGCACAGGTGGTCGAAAATTGCAAAGCATCTACCTGGAAGAACAGACAATGAGATAAAGAACTTTTGGAGGACCAGAATTCAAAAGCACATGAAGCAAGCAGAGAATTATACAGGACAAAGTTCATCTGAACAAAATGAAAGAGTAGCAAGCACAAGCATGCAGACATCAACTGCTACAGCTCCTCATGAAATAATGATGGAGACACAATCTCCACCATCCAATTACACGATGGATCATATGCCGGAGGCTTTCCAAAACCCTTTTCCCACTGAATCGAATGATAATCTTTGGAGTATGGAGGATCTCTGGTCACTGCATTTGCTTAACTAGTTGTTATATATATATATATATATATATATATATATATATATATATATATATATATATATATATATATATATTCAGTTGGTTAATTTTATATATATATATATATGTATAATGTATGGTTTATTTAAGTATTAGTGTACTTTATTTTGATGCAAGGAGTTTAATATAAACTATCCGCTTGTATTAATGCACCGCGTTATACTTAAGCATGTCCATATATAACTAAATTGAAATGGTGTTATATTTAGTTATATTTAGCTCCATCCAGTAATCTCCTAAAAAGGATCGGGCAAGAGATGTTTGTTTGATTCAATGTAATAGAATGTAACGAAATAAAAAATATATGTGATGAAATTGAATGATTGAAATGAAATGGAGACAGTACATTGGTGAATTTGTTACACGGTAGAATGAGTGGGAGATATATTATAACATTTAACACAACGATGATAACGAATGATAGGTAACAATTAAGGAGCGAGGTTGTTGGGACGGGTAAAGTAAAGTAAGGATGTATATATACAGGTAAGGGCAAGGTTGGGTATTAGGTAGGGGTGAGTTGTAAAAAGTAGAATACGGGAGTATGAGTGGGGTAAATGCGACGGGAATGGTGAGAGTAATAAGGACATGCTAGAGGTGATAAGAGTAGGCTAGATGTACGGTGGTAAGGCAGTAAGCATAATGGTGGAGGGGTAGGGAATAGGAGTGGGTAGTTAATAAGTCTACACGGAAATATAAATTTAGAAACACCACAAAATTGACTCAACTAGTGATCAGTATATGATTATTTGACATTGATATATTTTAATACATTTACAACCATAACTTGAAAGTTGAACCATACTTTGGAATATATGAGTCTTGACACAAATGTTAATCTAGACCAAGATCAAATATGACTTGGTTGTCTCCAATGGTACGTAGTCTCAAATCAATTGGAGCGAAGAACTTAATCCCAAAAAATCTTAGGTGTCAGAGAACTTGATTGGTTAAAAAGTGATGGTATGATGATTCTTTTCTTATCTGTGGACCACTATAAGAACCAGAGTTTTGAATCTACGATATGATATAGATTATCTAAATTCTTCACTTCTCCTACGTAGATACCTACTATTCCTAGATCATTTAATTGGGTTGACAAGAGCAACCATAATGAAATTACGTACACTTATTATAAATGTATGCAAGATTTCTCAAGCGTAAAAGACTCTCTAAATTAAATTAAAATAAGCTTAATTAATTTTCGCATGCATCTACATCTAAAGCTAGCTGTGCATTTACCATAATCGACACAGAGAGAGAGAGAGAGACCCCATGCCAATTGGGTGGCTTTGATCTCTTTGTTGTTGATACAAATACCGAACTAAAATCACAAAAAAACAAACACGTGTAAAGGCAAAGAAGCTGTTTTTGGCAAAATTAAACTTGGAGTTTCTCCATTACATCTACCCTTTTGCATGGCTTTGCATGCATGTTTGGTGTTTGACGTAAACCTAACTTATCAATCTCCATACCATACCAAATTCCATCACGTGGGCTGGCTTGCTTATGGACGAATTTTGTCGATACAAAAGAGATTTTATGTTGTTATAATTAATGTTATAATATATTCTCTTTTATCAACTTACACTTACATGCATGTGCATGACTTAATTATATCGTATCGTTTTTATAATCTATCATTATACATACAAGTTTATAGTATATATGTGAAAGTGATCAATAACTAGGATTGGAATTGAATGATGTGATTCATGTTACAATGGTACAATCTTAAATAACATTTATTATATAAAAACTAGCATTAATGTAATGTTTTTTTTTTTTTTTTTGAATGTTGTGATTAATTCCTTAGTTTCATTTGCATTCCGCTGCGTTCCTATGTTTCTTAATATCTTTTTATAATATATGATAAAAAAAAATGATGATATGATGCTGTCAAAAAAAAAAAAAAAAAATGATGCTGATATATATGAATCACGTACCCCTGTTTATTTATATTTTTTTAGGTCGAGCCACTCCTTTTAGTCACATGTTTTTAGTGCCAAAATTCTTGGTAATTAAAATGGCAAAGAAACAAAATTCACATGAGGAGTAGGCAATTGCAGGGGCTGTAAAAGGAATGTATAAAAAATCGAAAAGCATTATATGTTTTATATTTGAGAAATGACTCTTCTATCCATCAAAACTTGTAAAACTTTATAGTGAATTTCGACGTTGATGGTTCTAAAATGTTGATTTTTTTTGGTTGGTCAAATTACACATATTGTTTGCTTATAATCAAATTTAAAAAGTGGACATGTATGCATTCTTTATAACAAGGACGGAGCCATGAATTCGGCTTGGGAGGAGCATATGGATTATATTCGGATTTTCAGGTTGATTGAATTAAGATTATTTGGATTAAGTTGGATCACATATATATGTTTTTTTGGTATAATTTTTTTTTGGAGTGAGTCTTGCTTCCTTTGGTTTTTTTTATCTACCTCAGTCCATTTTGCTAGTGACGATACTCAGATATATATCCTTCATGAAAGTTATACTAATCCGGGTTGAATTCAAGATCCTCCAAGCCTTTGTTCTACATGACCTTTGAGCGCCCAAACGACCTGCAAGCAAAACTAACAACCAAAAATATTTGCCTCTGGAAAGTCCATCTAGTGTTTAAGCCGGTATAAGATACGAGAGCGATACGAGAGCAATACGAGAGAATGTTTATGTACATGAAAGAAAACATACCATGTAATGATTAATACTTGAGATATATAAACACATCAAGCCAACGTAGTGAGGAGGTAGTTATGATCATGCTGTTATGACGACATGATCTCCTCTTTGACAACACAAACTTTCACACAAGACAATGGAAAAAGACCAGAGAATCTTTGAGGTGTCATGTTGGAAAGATTTGGGTTAGACCTTACCCCTACATAAGAACCAGACTCTACAAATACTGCTCGGACCATCATCTCTAAATCAGTCTGATCAGTTGACCCCGAATTCCGATGGATTTTAAGGAAAAAAAGAAAAGGACCAAAGAGGATCTATAAGCTATGTTAGCTTCATAAGGAAAGATCTCGTGGGCTATCTTTTCACTAAAAAAACCAAGCTACTTGAACGTGGGCCGCTCGTTTTATGCACATGTTTTTAGAGCCAATTGCTTGAACAATAAACCATGTGAAAGAAAAATGGAATTCACATGGCGGGTCGGCATACCAATGATTTGCCAAGTCCTATCCTTTGGGCCCAAAGCCTACAACCGAAAGAAAAGAAGGGTATTCTTGACATCACGGTTTTACTTCATCTATCATATTTCATAATTATTATTTGATTATTATGGGAGCCACATTTATACCGATATTTCTATCAATGTCGTTATATATACATGAAACGTCAATGTCATTGACGTTGTCTACCATCGTCCAATGTGTGATGTTTTTGTAAGGATATAAACGTCAATATCAGTGAATTGGAATTTATTCTCTAAAGTAGTGATTGTGATACCTAACACAATCATGGTGCTCAAAGTAAAAATGTGATGCCATTAGAATCCTGAAAAGATTTAGGATATCCTTTCAAATTATTATCTGTGACAAGTTCATGACACAAAAGTCACAACAATACTTCTATTAATGCTCTAGCATATCTTATTTGATGGTTTGTCTTGTACTTTATCACATTTTTCTATAATATATTGGATAACAATGTGTATGATGGTAAATCTTATGAGCATAAGGTGTGTAATTGCATTAAATAGAAGAAAAGGCATAGTATAAGACAGAAGATTAGATATATTATCAATGATATTTTGTAAATTTATAATGCAATTCTCTACAAGTTAAAACTATAATTTATATTTTTAACAAAAAAAAAAAAAAAAAACTAGAATTTAGCCAATTTCCAACTAAGAACAATGAATTTGAATAAGAAGAGATATATAGATATTGGAGAAAGAAAATAGAATAAAGAGAAAATAACTATTTATAAGTCATCAATAATCTTTTTCTACATCACCATTTCCTAGGTTATAATATCATCTAATTGCTCTCCAAGTATAACGATACGAATAGAAATGTTTTACTGCAAGACCGATAAACCGAAAGAGAAAAAAACAATAGAAATGACATGTAACATGCTTTAAATTGATTTGATGACGCAATAATGCCGTTAATGACATCACCAATGGTCAAATACGATAAATTAAAATATAATTGTAAATTAAAAGGTGAGACCAAGACTCCATTGGGTTATAGCTGAACAACCGTTCCTAGGTACGTAATCTAAACCCCTCCTACGAGGACATATCGTGATTCTTTAAAATAAAATACATAAAATAAGTCTAAGTTATATAAAATAAACTTGTTTTTTAACTGAACGAAACACGAAAGTAAAAGAAACTTACTTTACACCTGTCAAGGATGAATCATAGAAAACTCCTCATCTTTATAAGTGTTGAAGACCCTTTGCTTGAACCACTCCAAACTTGGAAAGACAAAAAGCAAAACAAAAAAGAAAACAAAAAAAAAGTAGTAGTAAAACCCCATATTATTATTATATATATTTATTTATTCTTGCAAATCTTCAATGATGGCAAATCCTCAATGACGCTTAAGATACTTCATTGCACATCCTTGGAAAGAATCCCATAAATAAGATTTGAAAAAATAAAACATTAATCTGTCAAGAAGCTTCCTTTGGAAGGAAAGACATGCAATTGCAAGCAAACCTTGAAGAATATGTAGTTTTTCTTCAAAGAAAAATTTGGCAATTATATATTGTATTAGAAGGCCTACGTACCTTAGCTAGGAACATAATGCTTATATAGAGACAACTATATACTAAGAGCTTCAAATAGGAGAGCATGAAAGAACATCTTCCATTGCATGCATTCTGCTGTATCTGTTGAATTACCGTCTTCCGATAATTTAAATCGTTAAAAACAAAAAGAATTCATATATTAAATATTTGAATACATTCCTTTAAAAGTGGTCTATACTAAAGATTTTAGGTTAACATGACACACAAAGACATAGAGAATTCACGTAATGATAGGTTTTTTTTTTGTTTTTTTTTTTATATTTTAAATGTAGTAAATTCTACTCCCACATCATCACACCACACAAGTTTTCATTTGTAATAAAACCTTAAAAAATCTAGAAACAATCATAGCCACAAAATTGTAGTATTACTTCATGCAACACATGATGAGAGTAAACTTAACATTTTCCATAAAAGACATTTCAAGGTCAACTGATTAGGAGACCCAACATTTGAACATTATAAATGAAAACATTTGAACATTATAAATGAAAAGATAATATTCGCAGAGAGATTTTGAATTTAATACCTTTACATACTCTATACTATGTTGAAATATCATATATTCCAAACATAATCGATTATTAGCTCATGCACCGTTATAATATAGCCAAATTTTATGGTGGGTGAAAAATGTGAAACAATGTTTATTTCATATATATTCAATGCAATTTTTTTCGGAACATCAGCTTCAATATTTATAAATCGACTATTGATAAAGAATCTAAAAATCAAACAAAGATCTTTATTTAAACACAATCCAATATCTAAACAATACAAAAAAAAAAAAAAAAAAAAAAAAAAAAAGATGACACGTAGAAATAGAGAAATATAGCAATTCTATATCTATTATAAGTGATACAGTAATTGATACTAAACAATACATCATCCAAATTTATAAAAAAAAAAAACAAAACAAAAGATAAAACATATTATGTAGAGTTGATGACCCCACGACTTCTATGGAGTTAAAATTAAGATGAACGATCCTCCTGTTTCCCCCACCAGCAGTCCCCATGTTAATTAAAGTCGAAGCCGACATTTAACTGTATTCATGTCTAAAGATGAATAATTTCAAGTAGGAAAATGGTTTACTTAGTCTGGATTTCAACGTTTTATCATAAAACCGCAATGTAATGTGTTGATTTAGGGCAATTCTAAAGGCACCACACTCTTTAGTTTCGGTACTACGTTCACATGTAAAAATTTGCACGTCAAACATGATGCCGAAGTAATTATGTCGTGCCTTTAGAATTGCCCTTGATTTATAATAGACACAATAGTTGGGAGTTTTTTGTGGTCAGGATTTGCATATACAGGCCTGGATTTTTTCCCGATAGGATCTAAAATCAAGAAATAAACAAGGGCAGATTCAACAACATCAAATTAATCCAATCAATCCTTTCTATCTGCATCCTAAAGAAAATCCCTACAAATGCAATACTAATAGAGTAGTTATCTACGCCAAGTTAATGCAAACTATGATATAGATCAATGCAACAGTGGCTACCCATGTTCTTAGTTTCTAGAGTAAGCTAAGCTACGTCAAGCTAACACAGACATGATGAAGATCAATGCAAGCGCAGCTACACATGTTTTAGTTTCTAGGGTTAACTACTTCAATTTAAGGTTACGCACAAGCACAACTCAAATCCTTTCTCAACTTGACGAGACCCATATTATCCACTGGACTGCAGTCAAATCTTTGACAATTTCTACATATATCAAGCACGATTTCCTAGATACAGAAAAGCTCATAACCAGGTTCTAACTCGGATTTACCAGGCCCAGGATACTCACAACAGATTCTGTCGGGACAACAAACTCAATTCAGGTTCGAAGAAGAAACCGTTACAAAGAGTCTCATAGGGTATTCTATCAAGGCCTGTATATCCGAAATACACTCACTAAGTACATAGAAGATAGAGTGAACCCTATGATATTGCATGCATCTACTTGAGCCCACTTCAGGATGATGAACCTTTTTTCATCTCTCAGTCATCCGCAGGATCTTGAGGACACTCAGTTGCACTGCGTTTGATTGCAATTACAGGACAATCAGCATGCTTCACACAGAATTCACTCACGGTTCCCACAAAAACCCTGCAACATACGTTAAGGGTTCACAAAGCTAGTTAATGATATAAAGGTGCCAAAGACAATGATATGCAAGTGTACAAATGCGGTTTAGGATGGGTTGTGATTGTTTTCTCCTACAGACATACCTCTGGAATGGACCAAGACCGCGGCTTCCAACAACAAGAAAATCTGGCTGGAGACGGGTAACTTCATGGCATATGACTTCCTTTGGATCACCATGCTTGACCCATGCTTCACAGGAAAGCTAACAAAAATGCAAGATGTGATGATGAGAACTGCATTAAGCTATAATAAAGGTCTAGAAGTATGTATCACTTTATGGCGGAAACACATGTAATACTCATATGGAAATTGTTCCTAGGCATATGAATGAGGAAGAACATAGAAGAAATGTCAAGGAAATGATGGTCAAAGTACCCCTATCTCATGGCATCGATTCACAAAGTACTCCAAAAGATGGACTCCTCTGATTTTGTCCCTCTGCTTCATCCTTTCAAAGTCCATAGGTGATGCAAAAATGCTGTCCATATCATTGAAACCTTTCCAGAAAAAAAGAATGTGCGCGGATATATCAGCAATCAACCCAAGTTGTTTACGTTAAAGTTCAACATTCAAAACACAGACTGGACAATTACAAACTCGGTTACTTTTCGTTTCAGAAACTCACTAATCTTGGTGCTCATGTAAGATCTACATAACTAGTTCATTTCTCCATCCAAGAGGTACCTTCTCAACATCACCTTTTTCACTAATACTACTGGGTAATTTAACAAGGTAGAATATTAACATTCAAGTAATGAAAACAACAGCCTCAGAAATTTTCTCACAGCTGGTTCCTTGGGATTTCATGCTGAAGAAAAAGTATAAAAGAAATCAGCACTCCACAGCCATATTTTAAGACGGATCCTAAACTTATGACCTCCGGAAGTAGCTTATTTGGAAAACAAAAACTGAAAGAGAAACACGAATAATCAAAAATAAAAATGCAACTAAGCTAACAATTCCATTGTCACCATATGTGCCAGAGCATAGAAGTACAAGGACTCATACTGGAAACATGTTGAGTTGTTTGAACAACATTATACAACGTTTACAAGAGAAACAAAAGCATTTCAGCTGATTCTGATAACTAATTCATTGTTCGCATAGCATCACGATCAGCTTCAAAGGACACACATACTAACAGACAGACCACCAGAAGCACTAGAAAGTAGAAACAACCAACGATGCATTGGCACGAAACGAAGTTATAAATCTCAATCATACAGCTATCTTGAATTTGTTCTTCTAAGCACTTCACCGAATCGTTCTAGATGAAAGCTAATGCGATTTCTAAACAAAGCAAAAAAGCAACAAAGAGACAAAAAAATAAAAAAGGAATATGGATGAGTGAGTCGCACATGGTTTTCAGCTTTTGCTACACAAAGTGCATACGAATTTGAGCAATAAGGTTGAAACTGTCTGGAAGATAGCTGAATATTTTCATGGACGCTAGGTATTAAATAACATAAGCAGCGCAGAAGCTATTATACGCTCAGGCTCAGATCTCTCTCAAAGCTAAAATTCCAAAGTAATCTCAAGTTAACATGTCAAGCATAACATTCTAAGTTAGAAGAATAACAAAGATTTCTGTAGGTAACAAGCTCGAAGAACAACGAAATATTCTGACTCGAATCCCTAATTTACATATTAATCCAACATCTCAATGCTCGAAACTCCACCGAATTCGTCAGAACGATATTACCGATTAAAAAATGCAGAAGACCTCATATCATTAACACCAAAGAAATTCAATGCGAAGAAATAACATACCGTCTTCATCAGGAACTTGAACATGGAGAAGAAGCAGCTTGAATCCAGAGGTGTTCGAGCGCACGATCTTCTTCAGAGTCCACTCGAAAGCTCCTTTGCTGCTGATTGAAGCGTGAGGATAGCCTTTGATCGTCGACTCGTTAACCGCCATTAGAATCCTGCTTGGTTGCTCGCCTTCCATTCTGCAAATTCAGCTGATGCTTGACTTCACTGTGTATTTGACAAAGACGCGGTAACAAATGGACGCCCTGGTTTATATACCGTGGCGTAAATGACTAAACCTCGTCAAATAATTTTTCTCCGATTTCGATTTCGACAAAAAGGTTTAAAATAATATTTTATGAGAGTATTCCTCTTTATCGAGATTAGGTTATACCATATGTATTATTACTAGAATATATTAAAATAAAATGATATTTTCACATCAATGCAAATAAGTAGCGTGAAAGTTCACTAATTCATCTATGTGTCACATCATTATAAAGATTTCAGAAATTTTATTTGTTACTTATAAATAAACATCAAACTCTACATCTGCAATGGAAACAAAATTTAAATTAGTTGAAAAATCCGTGAAAAAACATATAGTAATAATATTTCCGTTCATTTGCAGCACGTTATTGATCCGCCTGTCTACTATGCCATATTACTAGCAAAGTAGTATATTTATGTTTATTTACAGCATATCTTTGATCCGCCTGTCCACTATACCATATTACCAGCAAGGGTATTAGGGCATGGAAGTAGTATTATGGAGTTTGAGTTAAGCTACGTCTAATCTAAACCAACGAAACAAAAGGATTTTCAAGACACTAGCACCAAACTCATGTATGTCTCGCTATAATTTGAAGGTGTTCGTGATTAAGTTTAAATTCATGAAGTGTTTATTCTAAAAGAACATTGATAAAATATGAAAAAGATTTGTATAATTCCTTTTAAACTTTGGCAGTATAGTAAAGGCATGACTGGTTTCAAACACAATGAAAATTTTAAGCTAAAGTTCAAATATAATTTACACAAAACATTAGTAAAATATAGAACATGATATAGATATCATCCGAACCATACATAAATCTCACACGTATTTTCATACTTGAGTATGCATGGGAGCTAAACGAGTCAGGTATGCGAATACTTAAGATTAACTCATTTAACATTTGAGTCAAGTTTGATCTCAGGTTGTATTTAACGAATTGTTCGAGAAAAAAACTGAATCAAATTTAAATTGCTCACGAACCGTTTGATTCGTTTATTATCTAATCGAGGTATTGCATCGGCCTTTGTAGCTTAATAACTAAACGAGTAAAGTGTGTGAATGCTTGAGATTGATTGATTTAACATTTGAGTGGAGTTTGATCTCAAAGTTATATCGAACCAATTGTTCGAACAGAAAAACCGAATCGATTTCAAAGTGCTCACAAATCGTTTGACTTGTTTATATTGGATGGATGGTTTAATAATGGGCTGGCATGAACCAGATACACTAATGAAGCCAGCCCACATGCTACAATTATATTCATAGGCCCGAGTTGTCTATGAAATCAGCATATTATGCACAAAACCCTAATTATTTTATCTAGCGCCGTTTCTGTCTGCCTATAAATCTATTGTTTTTGGCCTTTATCATTCAAACTAGAAACAGAGTGGTGTACTTCTTCATCTGTATCAGATTTCTCCATAGTTTCTTTTTTAATAAATTTTTTGTTGAATGATTTATTTGCCGCTGTTTTTGTCTGGCTATAAATCTTTTTGTTTTGTCGTTAATCATGTTTATTTGCTGCGATTTTTGTCTGGCTATTCGGGCTTAATTATGTTTATTTGCCGCATGGCGTTTCGGCCTCAATCATATAAATTAGACACAGTTTCGGCGTTAATCATGCGAGTTTTGTTCATCTGTGTCAAATTTCTACATTAGTTTTTGTTTTTTTAATTGTTTTGTTGAATGATGATTTATTTGTTTTTTGAAGAATGGCGAGGAAAAAAAGAAGGCAGTGATGATGGTGCTTTTTAATAATTCTGACACCTCTTGTATGAGAAGGTCCAGTAATGGATTCTTCATTGAGCACACAAAGCAACTCTCTGAGCCTTTTGATGATGATTTTTTCATCTTTTTTGTAGCTTATGATTTATCATTTTAATGATTTCTGTCTTTACTTATGATTGATTGATTTTAATTTTAAATGGTTAGAAAAATGAGTGGAAATTCAGGCAGCCCTCTTCCGACAAAAAAATAAATGGGAAGAGAGGTGTTGTTCTGCTCGTACAATAAAGCTACTGCTCTTCAGATTTGCTGAGATTTTTGTCTTTGAAGCTGGTCTAGTAAGCTTTAGCACATTTTTTTTTCTCTCTCTCTCTAATTTTTTTAAAGACAATGCACAGCTTTTCGTATGTACCATGAAATTTCAATTAAAAAAAATTATGGTTTTTTAGTCGAACGCCTCTGTAGAAAAACAAGGGATTTAAATGTCCTGATTAATCATTAAAGATGTTAGTGCAGAATGCAGGTGAATAGATTCATGTTTAAATGGTCTGTAAGTTGCTTCTCGATCATGCCAGCTGCTGAATCCTCTCGACCCTCAATCCAAGATTTGGATCAACAGGATTGCAGAAGGGGGGTTCTTGAAGAAAGTTTCATTTATTTAATGCATCATTAATTTCAAATGTAAATTTTATTTTTTTTTTTTGGGGTTAAATTTTGTAATCATGCACTTGGAAGGTGCTATATCATATGTAAAGAAAGAAATGCAATGGAATTCTGTTCATATCACCATTATGATTCATTGTAATGAAATTTTCTAATTTGTTCACTTTCAGTTGAATCCCCTGTAACATCCATCAAATGATAATCTACACAAATTATCATCTTGTTTACATTTGGTGGTCATCAACTGGTGTAATGAATATAGCTCTGAAGGAGCTGCTTACCAGCTTGTTCATGAGATTTTTTGTTTAATAAATGATATATGTTAAATCTTTATTTGTTTGTCATGAGCTTGTTTCTGATCGTTTATTTAATAATGAACCAAAAAAATAAAATAAAATAAAAAATCATGTTCAAGCTCTATCGGGTTTTTGTCTCTGTAAACATATATTTTCATTCTAGCTAAGAAATCATTCCAATTGCAGATCAAAATCCTCAAAATAAAATATTAGTATCAAAAGGATCAGAAATCATGAAAATAATTGTTAGTAAAGCTCGTTTTTTTGTTCAATTAGAAAATGAGTTTTTAATTTTGTTCAAACTTTGTTTTATAAGCTAAACAAACAAACTAACGAGTTGTACATGATGTTGTTTATAAATGACTCGGTTCGTTAAAGAACATGATTACAAACACTAACGAATTGAACACAACAATATTGTTCATAAATACCTATGTTTGTTTAACAACACTAGTAATGAACATGTTTGTGTTTCATCATTGCCTAGAGTTTCAAATGGAAGAAGAATCACGTTAATCATCAAAATAAAAACATACAAAAGAATTACTCTATAGTATTCTTGAAGGTGAAACATAATAATTATTATTATTATTTAGTAGTAGTAATACACAAACTTGTCGAATGACAAAGAACAAATATATAAATATATAAAAAAAAAAACATCTCGGTGAATGAAAGCATTCTGTCTATACGGGAAAATGATCAAATAAAACTATAATTACAATGTAAGTAGTATAAATACCAAAACTCGGCAGCCTGCTTTTTACGACAGCGCATCGTAATGCTCAAAACGGCATACTGCGACTAAACTAGGCCTTACGTTGTCAATTTCAATCTCATGTCTGCTCATCTCTCTTGATCAATGTATTCAGTTTCTTTTCCAACTGCAAATTCAAATTATAAAACTTCAAAAATTCAGTGGATAAACAGAACAAGTTAGTGCTAAACTACTTTGCACACACGACCCGGAAACAAAAGAAAGAAAAAGGGTACAAACCTGAAGATTTTTCAACTTTTGTCTTTGTAGTTCATCGGTTATATTCTCAACACTGTAAATCGAAACAACAATTTATTATTATACGTAAAATAAAAAAAAAAACTAAACATCAAAAGTTACTCCAAGAATTTAATATTTAACTTTATCATACATACCTATGTTGCAGATGAAGTACTTGTGATTGCAGCTCTCTTTCCCTAGTACTACTCGAAGATGACTGCGCATAATCACAAGGTCAGCGTCAATAAATCATAACACCTTTTTTTGCACCTTGGGACAGCAGTAAATATGTAAAACAGATGGAATATTTATATCGGGATAAGGACATTTTTGGTCCATTTTGTTTCAAGCCCCCAATGGTTTCATCATCGCACTTTTACCCCCTCATTTTTATATTCATATATCCATACAAGTTTTAATGCCTATTTGTATCCATACATACAACGGAACAACTTTCCAGAAATGAGGATCACCTGCACATGGTCATTAAAACTCTCAGCCAACTCCATCGGCCCTGCACATTAAGTCGGTCCATTATCAGAGAGGCCAGTTATTTTTTAAAACTAAAGAACAAAAAGTCAGTATTCGCTCTGCACATATGCACACTCAGTGATATATTTTGCACTAGCACGAATACGTAGGTGTGGATATACGGATACGGAATACGGGATACTGGTATGGAAGAGATATTTTAAATTATACAAGTATAGGGATAAAACTTTAAGGACAAGATTACAAACATTAAGTCCTAAATAAAACATTTTTAGTGGTTTCAAGCCTTGTTTGGTAGTTTTTCTTCAATTTGGGTAAGCTGTTCATTAGTTTTCCTGACGTTTTTTTCTAAAATTTTCAACAAGGTCCTTCAATATACGTATCCAGGTTATGAATATGCATATTCAGATTTCAGACTCAATATCCGACTTTTGAAAAATTGCAAGTTCACCCCAAACGTGTATCCTATAAGTATCCAGAGTGTATCCGTGCCGGATACGTGACAGGCTACCAAACAATAGTATCTGTTCATCATTGTACATTAATAGAGGAGGGGAATGAAAGGTAGTACCTGAAGAATGCTCAACATACTTGATCAATTTAATCAACTCTTCCTGGCAATATCAAGAAAGCAATTAAGAACAGCTGCAACGAAGGAAGAATTATGTGAGAAATGACAGCTATACCCTCTGCAAAGTGTTCTGCTGAAAGATGCACTGTAATGACGTAAGAATGGATGCAGCAGGAAGGCCACCGGTTGAACTTCCCGAAAGAGGGTTAATCGGAACCTGCAAACAAGGAAAATAAGGCAATGGTTACAAAGTTATAGCCTAAAAGATACATCGCTAAGTGTAAAACTGACACAAGTTGCAGATATTATGCGTAAATATCCTTTCACACAACCAACAATCTTAACGTACCACATTTTTATTTCCAATTTGGTCAAAATAGTGTAATCTAGAAGCGTACCTTGGGATTAGTATCTGCAGAAGTCACTTTAAAACGCCCCTTTCTTTGGACAACGGCTCCATCAGATGCATCAACACCTACGACCAAACCTTGAGATTTGAGATTAGAGATGGGAGAGATGTATCGACACCTGACTGATTTTAGTCAAAACAAGGGCAAAGTGCCAATACCTTGCACACATTCTTTAATGAGATACAAAAGTACAGGTTTCACTTGCCCATTCTATAATCTTACAGATAAAGAAGAAGCAAAATGAATTACCAGAAGAAGGATTAATCATGTCCTTTTTTGAACGATACTGCATTGGACCGCTATGATTTCTGTCCGCCGGATATTTTTGTAGAAAATGTTCCCTATACCAGTAGTAAAAGTTATGTCACTAAACATGAATCTCACGCTATAAATATAATGGGAGCAAAAGACATTGCCACGTTGATCAGCAAAAGAAATTTCGAAAAGAAACGAGCAAATAATATTTACCTGCTGTCCCCTTCAGTATTTTTTTTAGGATGCGCAGCTATTCCACTACCTTGAAGCTTTTTATGACTAGGAGTGACAGTACATGGCAAGGAGCTGTTTTGTCCCTCATTTAGTCCGTTGTCCGTGATATCTCCATGAATTTCAGCTGTTTCCGGCACTTGTGCTTCAGACGGCAACTCAGAATCGGAAATAACGTCTTTAATGTGTTGACTACCAGCATCCATGTCATCCTCACAAACATCAAAACAACCTCTGTGCAAAATGCATGTATCAGTTCAATAAGACGATTAAAGAACAAATTACCAAACCATCCAACTAAGTAACTAGGTATATTCATTAACCGGTTATACATGTAATTCCGTAAAAACGCATATATTGTACCAAACCATGCCTATGGTCAAGAAATACATAAGAAATGCAGTCAATAGACGTCACCAAAAGCTCCTAAACACATGTATACTATATAAACCCATTGATGAGCAAATTAGAGGCACAGTAAGACATGAGCGCACTTGTAATCAACAAAAGACATATCCAGTAACCAACAATTAATAGCACATGGACAAATGATTATTAAAACCAAAAGACTTGCTACTGGTTTCCTATTATGCAGTAGAAAATCCCACATGAAATCCAAAAGTGGAGGTGTAAAACGAATACTTGAGGGCCTGAAGAGGTTTCAAGGGAAATACAGCTAATGAATCATCCAGATCTGGCATATCGTTGCGCTCATCCTGAAATGGAGATGGTAGATAATTAACAGATGCAGAAGAAAAAAAAGGATAAGAAGTCGTGTGCCAAGTTGCCAACCAGCATTATCATGCATTGAAAGACAAACAAAAATACCTGCATATGATCAGAGCTCGAAACCTGCCTTTCAGGAGACGTCTCCTCTGCCGGAGAACCAGCGTCATTGTGCTTGTCCCTTGGATCTTCAACACTTGAAACAACATCAACATCTGGAATCTAAGGCAATAACATCAATAGTAACACCTTCCAAAATAAACAAACGAAGAATAATTGAATTTCTATTTTATCATTACTGACTGGAGCAAAAATACATACAAGAGCGGCTTGGTTTTTAAGGTCCTTCAAATCGAAATTCCATGCACTGATACCTCTGATATACTCTTGCTGCACGATAATCAAAACACCACATTAAGTTGGCTTAAATTCTTCAAGCAAAAAGAGGAACAAAGTAATAACAAATAAATGACACTATCTTAAAAAGATGGCTCAATGTAAATTTAGTAAATGTATGATCACATGCAACAAACCCATTACATTCCAGCCCCGTCTTCTTTTTCGTCTCACAGAATGTAAACATGGAAAAATTTACACAAAATAATTCCATTTTGACATCTCCGCCAGAGAAGAAGCTTCCCCACATTTCAAGGTGTAGAGTACTTAATTTTGAAGAAAAAGTGTGTACATCATCTATTTCTCCTCAATTACCCATATGGTGTGAGGAGCAACGTTGCTGTGAATCTGTGATAATGCAGTCTTTACTTAGCATCAAGTCCATGACTCACAAGAAGTAAGTAGATATTTGAAGTAAACTTTACGTATCATGCATAAATCTACAGCCTCAAGAGTCAAGACCAATTTAACTAAGCATATCATTCACTTGTAGATTACAGTCTACAGCTCATGGCATGATTGAGCATTCCACGAAGAACAGGAACGTGTTGACGGAGCGAATCATGATACAGTGAAAAGGGAATGTAGTCGAGTAATTGAACAGTTTCCAGGGAAAAACCTGTGATAGGTGATCTTTGTCCTCATATAGAGACCTATTTTGTACGAGAAAATCTGCTTCCTTTTCCTGAAAACTAACATCATCTTAGAAAGGGCAAAAGAATCCTCAAAAATTAAGAGGATACAAAAAAAAAAAAAAAAAGGAATTAAACTCGCCACTATTAAAAAGATAGCAACATGAGAGGCATAGATTGAGAAGAGGACAAGACCTTAACAACCCTAAAGCGATCACCTAAAGGAGGAAGGCCATCCAAAATTGTACGGGCCAAATACTCGCTTGAACGTGCGCTTTTGAAGAAGTGATGTTTCAAAAGCTTTTCGGAGGTGGGGCGTTTCTTTGAATCCTTCACTAAGCAAGCAGCTACAATTTCTTTGAAGGACTGCAAGAAAAGAAGAGGTTGAAACAACCCGGAAAAAAATCTTAACAGAAAATCGACGTAAAAACGACAAACCTTGGAAAATCTCCTGTCCCTTTCATAGTCCAAACCTGGTGGTGCATTTTGCAAGGTCATAAGAAGGACCTACATGATATAAACAGGCCAAACCGCAGTTAATATTGTGAGAACTTTGCACAAACAACACCTAAGCACAATATAAATCAAGCCAAGGATTGCCTTCATTGGTGGATATTTCGAGAATGGCGCATGGCCATGAGCAAGTTCAAGGGCTGTTATGCCAAAAGACCAGATATCTGCTCTGTTAACAAAAAAAAATCCCGTTCAGTGCTAAGGAAAATAAAATAAAATAAGAATTAAGCAGCTTGCTGCTGCAAGAAAAAGTTAGCTAGCTAAGCCTCACTTAAAATCATATCCATGCACCTGCTGCATAACTTCTGGAGCCATCCTGACAAGCATTTCAGAATAAATATTTATTACAAGCAGAAAATGGTCAATATTGGAAAATAACAAAAATCTCGAGGATACAAGAAAGAGCATACCAGCATGGAGTTCCTACAAACGTGTTTCTAGAACGCTGTCTGTCGCCTGTATCAAACAGACAGGCAGTGACTCCAAAGTCTGCCAACTTGACAGTGCCATTAGTATCTATCAGTATGTTCCCTGCCTGCAAAAATCATTTCAATTACGACTAAAGAAAAGGCATATTCGTAAGCCATCCTACGTGGTTGGGCAGGCGGTGGTCAAATTATTGAGCTTGTGGGTATCATCTTAGCTTAGTGTAGTGAAGACCGAATTGAGCTGGTCTATAGCTGTGAGCTGTGAGCTGTGATATTTCTCAGAAACAAGAACTTTTACCTTCACATCTCTATGTATGTGTCCTAGGGAATGAAGATACACAAGAGCTTTAAGAACTTCCCGTAATAATGTAGCAATGACAGGCTCCTCGAAACCGTCTGGATAAGCAGATTTCATTATATGAAGGCAAGATCCACCCGCCATATACGGCATAACAACCCAGAGATGGTGGCCTGCGGTGAAGGAGCAATTCGCACGCAACACATTCGGGTGGTCAATCAAACTCATTGTTTGTACCTCTCTTCGGATTCCATCCTTACACCCCAAAAGAAATAGCATCAATAAGAGGATCCACCACATAAGGTATTCAAAAGTTTGAAACAAGCACCGAAAGCACGTGCATTTACTAGACCTTTGAATGAACATAAAAATTTAGCAAGATCCAAAACTGCGGAAACCCCAATTTTTTCAACAACTGTTTCTTATGATAGACGAAGAGGTAAAATGGTTTTTTTCCCAGAAATCAGGCATCTTTCATTAATGAATGTAAAACTGTACAACCTATGCACTATACAAAAAGATTCACAGCAAAAAGGCTAACTACCAATTTCCAAACAACCTAACGAGGTCATAAACTCGTGTCAGAGCTAAAGCACATAAAGTTCTAGTGTCCGTAAGGTATCTAGACCTTCAAAAACAATCTTGTTACCCCAAAACCACCCAAAAGAGGTAAAATATTTAGTCGTAATGGAAAGAATTGAAATCTTTTATTTGTATTTATTTGGGAGACGAATTAGCAAATCTTATCCGGTCAATTTACTACTAAATCAATTATTTTTCTTAAAAAGCATGAACTTGTAATTTTTGTTGTTTGTAAATCCACTTAGGCAGACTCATTCCTCCCTCTACATGTGCACCTCATATTGAGGTATTGTTTGTGGTAGATGAGGAATTATAACCTCCTTGAATCAATCATCGTCATTGAAATGACATTTAAAGAAATGAGAACTAAATGCAAAATAATGTAAGAAATTATAAGCAAATAGAACAAGAAAAAATGACAATGATACCTAAGCACAAGTCACATCTCGTAGTAAAAAAGGCAAATGAAAAGAGTTGACTAACCAGATCGTTGTTGCACTTTTCAAGATCAAGAACTTTGATAGCAACAACCTCATTCAGAGGAACACAGAGTGCACGATATACGGTAGCACTGACACCTTCTCCGACTTCCTCATACAACTTGTAGTCTTTTGCGTTAAGAGGATACTTCTTCTCCATGGGACACTACTAATTTAGAACAGAAATATCACCTCCTTTACACCTAGAACCAAAGGTAGGCCAATTGAAAAGATAGATAGTGGATATAGGAGTGACCAACATTTCGCATCGATAATTAACATAACATCTTCATGGCTATCATTTAGGAGTCCTATGGATCTAGTAATTGAATCCAATGACCACCATCAATGAACCTCCAATAACGCAGCCAAGCAAACTCAGAACTGACTTCTAAACCAAAACCTGGAAATGTAAGCACATGAGTTCAAAATTTGACTTCTCATTTTATTTCTACCGATCCCATTTGTGCATTAAGTTACTCAAACGAAAAAGTGGAAATTGTTGTTCTTGCCAAAAGAATACCAATAATAACCAAAAATAGAAACAAAGAAAGACATTCTGCTCATACTAGTTTTTTTCCGCTGTAAAAATGCAATTTTGCTCAGCATTTAAACAAAGCATTTATTAGCAACAAAACTACCAAAACCAGGGCATGCACGCACCTACGTCACTTTAATAAATTGTGATTTCACATGCCAAAAATGAGAAAACGAGTGATTTAAGATATGCAAAACTACTAAAATAATGGAATGAATAGTTCATAGTGCATGCAAACGGTGCCGATCCATCCTCATACGGGAAATCAAACCATAGCAAGGTTCCAGACCGACAAACCAACTAAAGGAGTACCATAAATGTTATGTTATCAACTGACATATCATGGAAGCAGACGCCAGATTTTAACAAGCCTAATTATGATCATTTGAAGGTATTCCACAGAAACATTGAGAGAACAAGCTACACAGAACATTCTGAAAATGACAAAACTGGATTCTAGAAGAATCTTTACTCTTACGCAACCCAATTCACGAATGCACCACGAAATTATTAACGGAAAAGACCAATTCTTGAACTTATTACTAGTCAACTCTAAGTCTAGTCTAACGTAATGCCATGTCCGTCCATCGCCACATTTTTTACTCATTCCTAAAAATCATAGTTCAGGAGCCTAGGAACGAAAGTTACCTTTATGGAAATAAATTACTAACAACATATAACATTAACAAGGAAAAAACCAAAGGAGCATCAGATCGTAATGGCACTAACTTAATTCCTGCAAATGCCACCTCTTCTATTAATGAAACAATTAACAATACCCAAGAATGCGTGACATGACAGAGCATCATCAAGCTCAACCAGATCCGAGCTATTGCTCAATTGCCAATAAAAACACAAGATAAATCAAACTTAAAACGGCAAAAAGCAGGAAATTTTAACCAACATAACGCAAAACCCAGCAAAATTTCAACAACCAAAGCTTGTTCTAAGCTTATATCCTATCATTTCAGCTGAATGAACATTTATGCAACGCGAAGCAAGAAAAGGTTTTGCATCAGATAAAAAAAAAAGAAAAAAAAAAAAAGAAGCTGCATTAATTTGCCTACTACCTACCATCAATTTAAGGGAATCATCTAAAACCGAATTAGCTAAAACAAAAAACAAAAAAAGACATGAAATCAGTAACATCACGAACACGAATACAGTAAAACCGAAAGTTAGCAAATGGTATCTTTGTTCATAATAGCTATGAGCTCAGACTGAACTGTAAACTGTAATCTAAATCAGGAAAAAGCACCGACCTGAAAGCTGGGAAGAAGGACAACAACCACGAGCCCCGACCAGAAATTCTCCCCAAACCAGTAAGAAGAAAAGAGAAAGCTGAGACTATTGAAATGTCGTTGACAGAATGGCGACAGAGTTTCGACTAATCCGCCATTGGCGATGTGCACAGAATCCATACATATACGATCTTCGTTATTTGTGTCGTCCGATGATTACCCGATTGAATCTCCGCCGTCAGTTATTATTATTATTATATTATATTGTTCTCTTCCTTCCGAAATAACTGGGCAGTTACATTTTTTTTTTGACATTTATTGTGTTTTTCTTGGAGAAATTTTAAAATACAACCGTTGTATGAAACTGGCAAGTATATTATCATTTTTTTTTGATATTTATTGTTTTTTCCTATAAAATTATTTTCCTACTTTTATTTATTAATAAGTGAGAGAATACATAAAACATTGCATTAATTATATAATAAGAGTTTTTTTAGTCATTTTGACATTTAAATTTTTAACATTCAAATTAAAATATTAATTCTTTTTAATTTTTTAATAAGTGTGTTTTTAATAAATGCATTAATTATTTTAGAACGGAGAGAGTATTATTTATTTGATACTATCTTATTGTCTTTTTAAAACAATTGCATATTCTCAACAAAAAAAAAAAAAAAAACATAAATACATGAAATTGTCGTGATACGAAAACAATATAATACACGAGTAATACATTGCCTTGCGGTACATGTTTTTTCTAGCATATTAAAAGTGGGTCCCACATATCACTACAATAGAATTCGTCTAGTAAATGTTTAATTCAACAATGGAAAATGATACGTGCATTTAAAAAAAAAAAACACGTTATGTATCATTTTTTTATCTTTCACCATTGATGATTGATCTAAGGTAGGACCCACATTAATCACAGAACCACCAAGATTAATAGTGAAAAAGGAGAGAGTGCTACTTGGAATGTACATTGAGAGTGGATATATCACCGCTCATTCAACAATATCAAACATTGAAGAAATCATAGGTCCTATCGACACGAAAATACTTGTGTGGTGTCTCCATATATGTGAAGACATCGTGTTGTTCAATACTTCTACAGCCTAATACTTCTCAGCAACCTCCTGAACAAGAATCTATCGACCCGAGACAGAACCTCGGCGGCCCATCGAACCGAGTCGTGGACCTCGCTTATTGACTCTCGCGGTCGCCGAGGTGGATGACGACCTATTGCTCTAAGGAAAGGGAAAAGATCATGCACCGATCATTCTATTCATTCTTATTTATCTTATGATCGGTTGTCTCCTGTCTTTGCCGTGTTTACACAGACACGGACTCTCACTCTATCCCTAGAAATATTCGGAGGCTCTTCAAAATGATAAGTGGAAGGTCTTTGTTAAAACAGAGATGACCGCCCTCCCGGATAATCATACTTGGGATCTCACAACTCTTCCAAAAGGCAAAAAGACAAATACCGCAAATGGTTATTCACTATCAAATACACCGCCGATGGCACTATTGACAAGTACAAAGCCGATTGGTAGCCGGGGGATTCACACAAACTTATGGCATTGACTATAAAGAAACTTTTGCACCGGTGGCAAAGCTCAACACCGTCGGGTACTAATTTCTCTACCGTCCAACTTGATCGGCCTCTTCATCAATTGGACATCAAAAATGCTTTTCTAAATGGGGACCTTACCGAGGAGGTTTATATGACTATACCTCCCTGGTTTTATCAATCCTCATACTCGAGGCAAGGTGTGCAAGGCGAGGAAATCTCTATATGGCCCGAAGCAATCACCAAGGGCATGGTTTGGAAAATTAACAAGCGTGGTCAAAGTCGCTTGGATATCACCAATGCAATTCGATCACACTATGTTCATCAAGACAACCAACCGAAGAGGTCTATTCTTATTGTCTATGTGGATGATATCATCCTTACCGGAGATGACCCCGCCGAGATCCAACACTTGAAAGAATTGCCGGCAAAGGTATTTCGGGTTAAAGACTTGGGTTTACTTAAGTATTTTCTTGGCATGGAAGTAGCTAGAAACATCAAAGGAATCTCGTCTCCCAAAGGAAATATGTCTTGGACTCTTAAAGAAGCGGCATCTTTGGGGTGCAAACCCGTCGTATCCCAGAGTGACCCAGGTCATACCCCGCTACATGGTGACATTGTAAGAAAGGAACAATATCAAAGACTTGTAGGGAAACTCATCTACCTATCCCATACAAGACCGGATATTGCATATGGTGTCGATCCGGTTAGCCGGTTCATGCATTGCCCTACCGAGCAACATTGGGATGCGGTGAATAGAATACTTGCGGTATTTGAAGTCCACTCCGGCCAAGGGTTACACTTCACCAAGTCCGCGATAGATCCATCAAGGTCTATACCGATGCGATTGGGTGGATGCCACATAGATAGAAGGTCTACCACAGGCTATTGTTCCTATGTATGGGGCAATCTTGTTACTTGGAGGAGCAAGAAGCAACCTGCGTGTCAGAAGCGATCTTCGAAGCCGAACTCGGGGCACTTGTTTTAGGCATTTGTGAAGCTCTTTGGCTCAAAAGAGTTCTTACCGAACTTCAAACAACCTATTCGAACCTATCACACTCTGTTGTGATAATAACTCAAAGACTATGCATGGCGAGAGGATCCGGTCCATCATGACAAAACAAAACATGTGGACATTGACGAGACACTTTACGAAGGAGAAGATTGATGCCAAGATTATTCAACTCCAGTATGTTCCCTCAGAAGATCAAAATGCTGATATTCTTACCAAGGCTATTCCACCTCTTACGTTCAGCAGACTAAGTAGCAAACTTGGCTGCATCAATATATACAGCCCAGTTTGAGGGGGGTGTGGAAATATATCACTCAGCAGTCTGCTGAGGCTCAGCAGGGTGCTGAGCAGACTGCTGATCCTCATGATCACAGCAGACTTTATCGTGCATAACTTTATTTGTACACTTTATTTATTTGTAAAAGACATATTAATTGTGATACATATAAACAATTAATATGTCAAACTCTAGTTTACTTTATGTCATAGACATAGACATAGATTGTACTTTTACTTTTTGCTTTTGTGCCGCCCACATCTACATACTCAAGTGGCCGCCCTAGCTAGCTAGTCTCTTTCCAAATTGTATCTATTTATACTCCTTCATTATCGATGAATAAAAGATAAGTTGAAGTTTACTCTTGTGTTAACACATTCTCAAACTCTCTTCATTTTGTTTTAAAGAACCCGTTGTACTTTCTTCTAAAAGAATCTTTGTAAGACAAGTGTTGTATCTTTCTTTTGTAGCATCGTACGTTGTAAGCTTTATCTCGTTAGTGTAAGGTTTTCCTTTCTACCCATAGTCGGTTTGTACTCTATTCTAGTAGCATTTATGGTTCTATCCGAGCCTTTTGGGCTTCCGTTGCTTTAATTTTTGATACGACGACGTAGAGGCTGGCGTATAATATTAAATTTATTTAATGCTATACGCGCCGAACGTTCACTTCCGGATAAGGGCTCGGTATCTGGGAGCGGGGCGTTACAGTTGGTATCAGAGAGAAGTGTTCCTTTCTTTTATAGGTTTCCATCTCTCCATTCCTTAAGACAAGACTTCTTTAGACCACTTAGTAACCATTCTGACTTCCTTGATCTTTCAAAATGGTAGGAACCCGTAGAAGTTCTTCACTAACCTAAGTTCTGTTCTCAAGATAAGGTATCTTGGATCTTTAGAACCTTTCTGATCTCTCTTGCTCTTGGTGGTAATTTTCGTAAAGCTAATAACCCTTATACCGTGGTTAGTTTTCACTAGAGCCTAGTGAAGAGTCTTCTTAGGCGAAGGTTAGGTTGAGTTCTAAGCTCACATCTTTTATGTGATGCCCTCAAGTTTGTTCCTTCTCGGATCCTTATTATTTCCCTATCTTCTTTCGACCTTTCGAGACTTTTCTCTCTTTGCTCTTTTCTTTGAGGATTTAAAGTTTTCTTATTGCGACATTCTGATTTAATCATTTCTCCTAT
This sequence comes from Gentiana straminea, assembly GCA_036785695.1. NCBI lineage: Eukaryota > Viridiplantae > Streptophyta > Magnoliopsida > Gentianales > Gentianaceae > Gentiana > Gentiana straminea. Next base: position 380,996 of record JAVUPR010000561.1, read on the forward strand.
TTTTATAAATTGGTGTTATGCAAAACGGGTAAACGATTTTATTCATGTTTCTATAAGTCTTGTAATACCCTTTCTGGTGTTCCAAAAATTCTGTAAATTTTCAGTCACTTAGAAAATTGCCTTTTCTACAATTTCTCTTTTGGCATCAACTTAGTTTTCAGTACGGATTGTTCATAAATTGCTTAACAAGGAGGAGTACTCTGTTCAGAAAATTCTGCAGCGGTACTCTTACTTATGAATCTGTTTTGAATGAGCTAAACCCCTTAAAATGACTTGAATTTTTGATATGTTGTAGATAACTCTCTACCCTGAAAATTTTGTTATGGAGTCAAGTGCCAATTCTTTCTGGTTTGAGTACAATCTGCAACACAATGCAGATTATAAATTTCTGAAATTTTTGACAGCTTGCAGCAGTCGACGAAAATAATTATTTTAACCAACTTATACTTTTCCAAGAATTCTGAATTTTGAGTAGCATATGTAAAACTTGCATACCTACAACTTTTATTTTTACATCATGTTCAAAATCAGTTTGGTTTGTCCTGTGCAAGTCAACCATTACATGGTTGATTTATGCATATATACTTTTAAAACCATTTAAGTACTTGTTCATGAAAGGCTAGACAACATTCTTTCACCTTGTAGGTTTAGGTGTGGGGTTATAGGTGTTGGGAAGGCTTTGAAGCATAAGACTTTTAACTTAGTGGTTATCCGTAATAAGAAGTTTAGTAGGTAGATATTAAGTGTTGTAGATTTAATACCCTTGTGTGACAAGAAACAATTACATGGTGACTTTCCAATCCCACGTTTTCTTTGATGAAGTGCTCTTTTATAATTATTTGGTTTCCTACATGGATACCCCGATTTCAAATGTTTTCCCATTTATACTATTTGCAATCCATGTTCTAGTTAATTCATCCATGTGAATGGTTTTTTTTTTTAAAACTCGGTAACGGTTCTCTCATTGCAATGTTTTGCTTTCCAAATGTATACATACTTTGATGTGTCTTATTTTTATTTTTATGAAGACGTTTTATCGTGTCAAATGTTTGATTTAAGGAAACAAGTTTCTTATCCTTCGAACTTTCGAACTAGCAACTGCATACCCTCCCAATGCATCATGTTTGGCCAATTCGGGACAATACACTTTTGCATCCTAGCGTTTACTTCAATGCATCCCCTACAAGGTGTTTTAGTGCACATAACTTTTGTTGAAAGACTCAACTCTTTTGTTAGGATTTTATACCATTTTGATAACCGGTCGAAAGATCAAACCTTCTCAAAACACCCATTTTAATTACATATCATTTTGTTTTCCGGTAAGAATAAGTGAACAACTATTTCTTGCCAAAGTGTCATTTAATAGTCCAGACCTTTTTTTTCAAGATACATATATATACATATGTTCAAAAGTCCTATCGATAATTACTTTCAAAGTACTGCAACTTTTACTCCCTTAGGAATTTTTTTTTTTTTTTGAATAAGCGAGTAGTCGAACCTCTTTTACGTCTCATGCATGTCTTTTAAAGTAATGTTTTGATAAAGAATTTTAACCTGCAACTTATTTTGTTAGGAGTACTCCTCGACAAAATTTGCTACAAGTGTTAAGTTGTTTTGTCTTATTTTAAACCTTCCTTCTTCAAATTGGAAGAAATGGCTTCCTGATTTTTTTTAAACAAAGGGTTGTCCTCATTCCTTTGAACATTTGCACCATTGATGCAAACCTTTTAACAATTTCACAATAGCCCTTCTTGTGTTAGTCTTTGAACGACACGAAAACATGCATCATTTGGAACTCTTGTGTCTTCTTTACACGTCGTCACTTATGATTTTTTTTTTCACGAAGCATTTTTTCGATTTACCTTTATCATTGAACCTTTGGAGAAGATGTTCCCGCTTTAAAAAAAAAAAAAAAAAAAATTTAGCGCAACGGTTGTTGAAAGAAATAGAAAATGCATTCTCTCGAGTTTATTTACTTTCTTTTCCACGTTATCATTCATGACCTCTTTGCAACATTTCTCCAATTTACTTGGATTTTCATCATGAAAACTTTCGAGAGAATATTACTCGTCTTCAAATTTTTTATTATATATATATGTACATATTTGAATAAGATTTGAAACTTCTTCTACTTCCAGACCTTTTCTGTTGAACTCTTTAATAGCGAAGTAAGAAAATTTATTCGTTTGTATTCAATCATACCAATTACTTCGAGGGAAAGGAAAGTGTTTTCATTATGGATTTTATAGGATGGTCTTTTGGTTGCAACAAATGTCCCAGCCAGGGAACTTTTGTTTTATCGATTTTATCACAAGTGGCCTCATCTTGGTAAATTTTATATGTCATCCATTTTGTGTTATCCAAACAAATGTTGAACCAAGTTCAAACCATCTTTCATTTTGTGTTACGTGTCTCAAATTTCCCATTTGTTATCTCCTTTAGTAGTTTCAGTTTTCAAAAGACTTTTATAACCATTCTTACCTTTCTTCTGGAATCAAGGTGAGAATAAGTTTAAAACTTTGTTTCTTGTGTATGCTTTGCTTAAAAATGAAATCTTTTACAACTCCAGTCTTCTGTTGGACTATAAAATCATGGTTGCTGATAAACTCACTGTCAAAAGTTGTTTTCTTGTCTATAGGAAAGCCTTATAGGTTTGGTAGAAGATGTTTATATGGTTTCCTTTTTGAAGACTAGTAAAGATTGAAGTATGTCTATGGTTTGGGTGTGCTATAGATGGTTTAGTGATGAATTGATAACAAGACGGAGTTGAAGTTCCTTAAGTTAATAGCTAGTGTCTTGAAGGTAAGGAGGATGTATAGGTCAAAGCAACCCTCGTATAAGTATGGAAACAGCTGTAAGGGTGACAAAGTGGACGAAGAACCTAGAAGAATACTACATGTTAATTAGTGGATTGACATTTGACTTTTGGGACAAAGTGTTATAGGAGGAGCTCAAGAAGTTAGGTTATAAGAGTTGAGTATAAAATAACTGAAAGGTGTGAATAAGCTAGAGTAGTCTTTGGGGTCCGAAGTACAAGATTAGTTGCGTTGGACGTCTTGAAGTTTTGACGATGAAATTACTAAGGTTCAAATCGGTTGGAGATAACGTTTTGTTTGTTTTTGAAACCGAACTAGAAGGTAGGCAAGTTTGGTATCTAAGATGAGAGTGGTGTTGGTTCTGGCAAGTTTCGAGGACGAAACTTCTTTAAGGGGGGAAGAATGTAACATCCCGACTTTTCGGAAAAGGACAAAAGAGTCTTTCAACTAAACTCATATTTTCGTGTTATTTAATTAAACGATTTAAAGTATATATATATATATATATATATATAATTCGAAACCTATATATTTAAAAGGATTTTGGGGTTAATTGGTAATTATGAGGTTGTTTTGAGGACTTAAATGGTAATAACTCTTTGGGGAGTTATTTTCTACATTTAAACCTCCCACTAATAAGAAAGGGAGTTATCAGGCAAAGAGTTATACGTTTAAAAAAAAAAAGAGAGAGAGAGAGTCTGTGAATGGTGAGCAAAGGAAGAAGGAGAAGAGACTTCTTCAAATTCACGGTTCATCTCTACTCCGATTTCAGTTTCGTCTGTAGCAGGAGCATCGTGAGTTTTCGAAGATCGTTTTGATACCAAAATATTCAGGTTTTATCGAGGTAAGAAAATAACCCTAATCTTAGTTTCTTCACGCTTTGATCGTGGTTGGTTGTAGAAAGTTGTTAGTTTCGTAGTTTAGATTGTCTAGCAACCTTTGATCATAATTAATTTAGGTTTAATTGTTGATCAATTAGGTTTGAGTTGGAGTTTCAGAGTGGCTGCCGTTTGCTTTGCTTTTTGCTTGCTTTTGCTTTGGATTTAAGGTAAGAGGCTCTTCATAATGTTTAATTAAAGTTTTATGGTGTTAAGGTTGTGTTTTGGGTATGATTTGTGTTTAGAAATCATGCTAGTTGTTGTTGTTGTAATACAAAGGGTTATAGCATGTTTAAGACATGTTTTGATGCTATTTGGATGTATATTTGATGTTTAAACTTGGTTGGGTTTGAGTAGAAATCGATAGAGTGCAGAAAACTGTGTTTTATGCAGTTTTGCCCAGTTTTGGCGCCCACCAAAGCTTTTGGCGCGCCCCAAACCTGAACCAGAGAGTTCAGTGACTTTCTGGGATATTTTTGGCGCCCCCCAAAGGCTTTGGCGCCCCCCAAACCTAAACGAGAGAGTTTAGAAGAGTCTCTGATGCATTTTTGGCGCACGCCAAAGGTGTTGGCGCCCTCCAACACTGTTTAAATGTTATTTTGATTGTTTTAAGCTACGAGATGAGTTCTAAACGTTATATCTTGATTTAATAACAATAAATGAACATGAACGAGCCTAGATTAAGCTTCTGATGCGTTTAGTTCCGGCACCGAATGTACTCTTCAAGGGAGTTGAAGTTCGGGACCGTCGGAAGGGTATGAATGGCTTGTGCTTTGCGGAATTAGTATTCCTCAATGTTTGTGTATGTGCTAGGGATTGTCCTTGTCTAGGGTCTAAGTAAGAGAGTAGTATTTGTGAGGGAGCTTACTTGAAAATATTTATGTGGCTAGTTAACAATTAATAATAAACATACTTGTGTAGTAAAAAGACTAAACATCGTAACACTCTTGGTAAGGCACCTAGCTATATCGCGATGTGTGGGCGGTCGATAAAGTGAATAACTCGCTGTGGCCTATAAACGGCTAAATGGCGGGGGACTTCGCCGAACGTGTGCACCATCGGGCTTTCCCCCGTGGCTATCGGTGTGATCCGCGATAGGTTGCAAACGATACCTCGTGGTGGGTAGTACCATGCGTTGTGCCCTTGAGTCCCGATGTGACAAAGATAAGTTATGTTAGAAACGTTTAGTCACGACATGTTGATGGACATGGAGTGAACCCTAGATCGAGTCGGTCTCATAAAGATAACTTAAAAATAATTAATGAACCTTTCGTTGTAAGTCTTGATTATACATTAGCTTCTTCATCTTGCTAAGTACTTTGTACTTACCTCAATTGCATATGTTGTTTTGGTGTGCTTTTGGGGTGAGAAGACGAACAGGTTAGCCTTGAGCTCGTTGAAGAGTTGAATGACGATTCAGTGACATTGACGCCATGATGACGTTCTATTCTTACTTTCTATTATAGGTTGTACTAAATTTTGTACCTTTTGTGTGGAAATATATCACTCAGCAGTCTGCTGAGGCTCAGCAGGGTGCTGAGCAGACTGCTGATCCTCATGATCACAGCAGACTTTATCGTGCATAACTTTATTTGTACACTTTATTTATTTGTAAAAGACATATTAATTGTGATACATATAAACAATTAATATGTCAAACTCTAGTTTACTTTATGTCATAGACATAGACATAGATTGTACTTTTACTTTTTGCTTTTGTGCCGCCCACATCTACATACTCAAGTGGCCGCCCTAGCTAGCTAGTCTCTTTCCAAATTGTATCTATTTATACTCCTTCATTATCGATGAATAAAAGATAAGTTGAAGTTTACTCTTGTGTTAACACATTCTCAAACTCTCTTCATGGTAGCAGAGCCATTTGTGTTCTAACTTTTTCCGCTGCAAAATTCATATTTCTGAAGAATGTCTTCCACATCCGACATTACTTCAACCTCAGCAGACTCTCAGCAGCCTCAGCTGACTGGGAGTACTGACAACTCCTCTTCTTATACAAACCATAGACTTGATGGTAACAACTATCTGTTATGGTCAAGGTCTATGAAAATGTACATTTCTGGACAAAGTAAGATGGGATACTTGTCTGGAACTAAACCTGCACCTGCTGAAACTGACCCCGGTTTTGAAGCATGGGACACAACAAATAATCAACTCATGACCATCCTCACGAGGTCAATGACAAAAGAGATAAGTGAAAACTTTATGATGTATGATACCGCCAAAGAAATCGGGATAATGCCGTAGATCTTTACTCCAAGAAGGATAATACATCCGAGGTATATGAACTAGAAGCTCAAATTCAAACTTGCGGGCAAGGGGATATGTCTCGTAACTCAATATTTCAATCAACTATCTAAGGCTTGGCAACACTTAGATATGTTAGAAACTCACTCATGGAATGATGTCAAGGATCTTCGCTCTTTATAAGGACATCATAGAAAAGAAGAGAGTATTCGGGTTCCTCTTTGGACCGAATCCTACTCTTGATGATGTTAGGGGAAGAATTCTTGCCACCAAACCTCTTCCAAATCTCAAATCCATGTTTGCCGAGGTCAAACATGAAGAAAGTAGGAGAAAAGTCATGCTTCGAAATCCACTACCGACAACCCTACCGAAGGTGCCGCCCTACCGACCGTCGGAAGGCGCCGAGGTTGCCGAGACATACAAGAAGCCTACCGAGAAAACCGGAAAAGCGTTCGTGATCACCGCAAACGCACAAATCACACCAAGGACAACCGCTTGGAAGCTCCATGGCAAGCCTAACTCCTCAAAAACCTCAAAACCTATCGGGGAAAGTCAAGGCGGACACATTAGTGAGGAGGAGAATGAAAACCGGATGAATGCTCGGTTGTCGCATTCAAAGCCTTCCGAATCAACAAAAGGAAGGTAGTCACTCTACCGATGTTGCTACTCATACTCATACGGGTAAATTCTACTCTTCCCTTAGCAATGAAACATGGATTGTTGATTCTGGGGCATCCTCCCATATGACCGGTAATAAAAACCTTATAACCAACTATATGCCTTGTCACCAAATTCATAACATTAAACCGCGATGGATCTATCTCTCGTGCAAAAGGTGTTGGAAATGTTAAACTCACTAATAAGATATGCCTACAGGATGTCCTATTTGTTCCAAACTTAGGATCGCAATCTTATATCGTCGGTAGACTCACTAAAGATTTGAATTGACCGTTGTTTTTAAGGAAAATCGGTGCACATTCCGGGATCCTACTTCACGGGAAGTGATTGGGAAGGCTAAACCTTGCGCCGGATTGTTTTCGGTCAACCCCGCCGAAGACGAAGACCGAAGACCGAATCGCCTCGGCACTGCTCCCGGACTTTAGACAATATCATGTTATGGCATTATAGATTAGGACATCCAAGTTTTGGTTACTTGAAATCTTTAACTCCCGAATTGTTTAAAGGATGTAATCGAATGACCTTCAATGTGATATTTGTCAATTTGCTAAACTTACAAAATCGTGTATGCTAAGTTACCTCATTTGCATTCCTCACCCTTCACCTTAATACACGGTGATGTGTGGGGACCCTCAGGGTGAAAAGTATAACGGGGAAAAGGTGGTTTGTCACCTTTATTGATGATCATACCGGGAACACTTGGGTTTTTTTAATGAAAGACAAATGCGAAGTTGGTCATATCTTTCAAGAATTTTATCATATGGTCTCCACTCAATTTGATACTAAGGTCAAGATCTTAAAGATCGATAATGCTCTAGAATACTATGAGTCTAATCTCGGTACCTTCTTGTGAGATAGAGGAATTGTTCATATCGTAGTTGTGTGGAAACACCTCACAGAATGGGGTTGCCGAGAGAAAGAACAGTGCACACCGCCGGAAATGGCCGTATCAATCATGTTCACCACACATGTTCCTAAATACATGTGGGGTGAAGCTATACCGACCGCAACTTATTTACTCAACGACTTCCCAACAGAGTGTTAGGTTTCAAAACTCCACTCCAAACCCTACCGACCACACACTCCCGCCATCATCTTGTTTCCCGCTTGCCTCCAAAGATCTTTGGTTGTACCGTGTTTGTGTATATCCATGCTCAACACGAAGTAAACTTGATCCTAAAGCTCACAAGTGCATTTTCCTAGGTTATGCAAAGGACGAAAAGGTTACAAGTGTTATTCCCCTATTGAAAAGAAATTTTACAATTCTATGGATGTAAAATTCTTTGAAAGGACCCCTTATTACAAACAAACCTACCGAGCCATTCACGATGGAAACCCGATTGAAATTGACTTAAACCCCTTCCCTCAAGCAAACCCTTAACCTCGGCAACCTCATCGATCCTCGGCAGATCGAACTTCGCACCCTACCGACTCTCTACGGCCTAATACTTCTCAAAGAACCTCCCGAACAAGAATCTACCGACCCGAGCCGCCGAACCGTAACCTCGCAGCCCCACCGAACCGCAGTCCGCCGGACCTCGCTTATTGACTCTCGGCAGTCCGTCCGAGGTGGATGACAGACCTATTGCTCTAAGGAAAGGGAAAAGATCATGCACCGATCATTCTATTCATTCTTATTTATCTTATGATCGGTTGTCTCCCGTCTTTGCCGTGTTTACACGGGACCCGGACTCTCACTCTATCCCTAGAAATATTCGGGAGGCTCTTCAAAATGATAAGTGGAAGGTCGTCGTTAAAACAGATGATCGCCCTCCCGGATAATCATACTTGGGATCTCACAACTCTTCCAAAAGGCAAAAAGACAAATACCGCAAATGGTTATTCACTATCAAATACACCGCCGATGGCACTATTGACAAGTACAAAGCCGGATTGGTAGCCAGGGGGATTCACACAAACTTATGGCATTGACTATAAAGAAACTTTTGCACCGGTGGCAAAGCTCAACACTTGTCGTGGTACTAATTTCTCTAAATTTGTCCAACTTGACCGGCCTCTTCATCAATTGGACATCAAAAATGCTTTTCTAAATGGGGACCTTGCGAGGAGGTTTATATGACTATACCTCCCGGTTTTATCAATCCTCATACTCAAGGCAAGGTGTGCAACCGAGGAAATCTCTATATGGCTCGAAGCAATCACCAAGGGCATGGTTTGGAAAATTAACAACCGTGGTCAAAGTCGCTTGGATATCACCAATGCAATTCGATCACACTATGTTCATCAAGACAACCAACCGTAAGAGGTCTATTCTTATTGTCTATGTGGATGATATCATCCTTACCGGAGATGACCCCGCCGAGATCCAACACTTGAAAGAATTGCCGGCAAAGGTATTTCGGAGTTAAAGACTTGGGTTTACTTAAGTATTTTCTTGGCATGGAAGTAGCTAGAAACATCAAAGGAATCTCGTCTCCCAAAGGAAATATGTCTTGGACCTGCTAAAGAAACCGGCATGCCGGGGTGCAAACCTCGTCGTATCCCCGCAGTAGACCCCAAATCATACCCCGCTACATGGTGACATTCCGTAAGAAAGGAACAATATCAAAGACTTGTAGGGAAACTCATCTACCTATCCCATACAAGACCGGATATTGCATATGGTGTCGATCTGCGGTTAGCCAGTTCATGCATTGCCCTACCGAGCAACATTGGGATGCAAAGTGAATAGAATACCGCGGTATTTGAAGTCCACTCTCGGCCAAGGGTTACACTTCACCAAGTCCGCCGATAGATCCATCAAGGTCTATACCGATGTCGATTGGTGGATGCCACATAGATAGAAGGTCTACCACAGGCTATTGTTCCTATGTATGGGGCAATCTTGTTACTTGGAGGAGCAAGAAGCAACCATCGTGTCTAGAAGCGAAGGTCGAAGCCGAACTCGTGGCACTTGTTTTAGGCATTTGTGAAGCTCTTTGGCTCAAAAGAGTTCTTACCGAACTTCAAAGAACCTATTCAAGAACCTATCACACTCGTTGTGATAATAACTCAAAGACTATGCATGGCAGAGGATCCAGTCCATCATGACAAAACAAAACATGTGGACATTGACAGACACTTTTCGAAGGAGAAGATTGATGCCAAGATTATTCAACTCCAAGTATGTTCCCTCGAAGATCAAAATGCCGATATTCTTACCAAGGCTATTCCACCTCTTACGTTCAGACTAAGTAGCAAACTTGGCCGCATCAATATATACGGCCCTAGTTTGAGGGGGGTGTGGAAATATATCACTCGGCCAGCTCGCCGAGGCTCAAACAGGTGTCGAGCGCATCGCTCGATCCTCATGATCACAAGCAGACTTTATCGTGCATAACTTTATTTGTACACTTTATTTATTTGTAAAAGACATATTAATTGTGATACATATAAACAATTAATATGTCAAACTCTAGTTTACTTTATGTCATAGACATAGACATAGATTGTACTTTTACTTTTTGCTTTTGTGCCGCCCACATCTACATACTCAAGTGGCCGCCCTAGCTAGCTAGTCTCTTTCCAAATTGTATCTATTTATACTCCTTCATTATCGATGAATAAAAGATAAGTTGAAGTTTACTCTTGTGTTAACACATTCTCAAACTCTCTTCATTTTGTTTTAAAGAACCCGTTGTACTTTCTTCTAAAAGAATCTTTGTAAGACAAGTGTTGTATCTTTCTTTTGTAGCATCGTACGTTGTAAGCTTTATCTCGTTAGTGTAAGGTTTTCCTTTCTACCCATAGTCGGTTTGTACTCTATTCTAGTAGCATTTATGGTTCTATCCGAGCCTTTTGGGCTTCCGTTGCTTTAATTTTTGATACGACGACGTAGAGCCGGCGTATAATATTAAATTTATTTAATGCTATACGCGCCGAACGTTCACTTCCGGATAAGGGCTCGGTATCCGGGAGCGGGGCGTTACGGTTGGTATCGAGAGAAGTGTTCCTTTCTTTTATAGGTTTCCATCTCTCCATTCCTTAAGACAAGACTTCTTTAGACCACTTAGTAACCATTCGACTTCCTTGATCTTTCAAAATGGTAGGAACCCGTAGAAGTTCTTCACTAACCTAAGTTCGTTCTCAAGATAAGGTATCTTGGATCTTTAGAACCTTTCTGATCTCTCTTGCTCTTGGTGGTAATTTTCGTAAAGCTAATAACCCTTATACCGTGGTTAGTTTTCACTAGAGCCTAGTGAAGAGTCTTCTTAGGCGAAGGTTAGGTTGAGTTCTAAGCTCACATCTTTTATGTGATGCCCTCAAGTTTGTTCCTTCTCGGATCCTTATTATTTCCCTATCTTCTTTCGACCTTTCAGACTTTTCTCTCTTTGCTCTTTTCTTTGAGGATTTAAAGTTTTCTTATTGCGACATTCTGATTTAATCATTTCTCCTATTTTTATAAATTGGTGTTATGCAAAACGGGTAAACGATTTTATTCATGTTTCTATAAGTCTTGTAATACCCTTTCTGGTGTTCCAAAAATTCTGTAAATTTTCAGTCACTTAGAAAATTGCCTTTTCTACAATTTCTCTTTTGGCATCAACTTAGTTTTCAGTACGGATTGTTCATAAATTGCTTAACAAGGAGGAGTACTCTGTTCAGAAAATTCTGCAGCGGTACTCTTACTTATGAATCTGTTTTGAATGAGCTAAACCCCTTAAAATGACTTGAATTTTTGATATGTTGTAGATAACTCTCTACCCTGAAAATTTTGTTATGGAGTCAAGTGCCAATTCTTTCTGGTTTGAGTACAATCTGCAACACAATGCAGATTATAAATTTCTGAAATTTTTGACAGCTTGCAGCAGTCGACGAAAATAATTATTTTAACCAACTTATACTTTTCCAAGAATTCTGAATTTTGAGTAGCATATGTAAAACTTGCATACCTACAACTTTTATTTTTACATCATGTTCAAAATCAGTTTGGTTTGTCTGTGCAAGTCAACCATTACATGGTTGATTTATGCATATATACTTTTAAAACCATTTAAGTACTTGTTCATGAAAGGCTAGACAACATTCTTTCACCTTGTAGGTTTAGGTGTGGGGTTATAGGTGTTGGGAAGGCTTTGAAGCATAAGACTTTTAACTTAGTGGTTATCCGTAATAAGAAGTTTAGTAGGTAGATATTAAGTGTTGTAGATTTAATACCCTTGTGTGACAAGAAACAATTACATGGTGACTTTCCAATCCCACGTTTTCTTTGATGAAGTGCTCTTTTATAATTATTTGGTTTCCTACATGGATACCCCGATTTCAAATGTTTTCCCATTTATACTATTTGCAATCCATGTTCTAGTTAATTCATCCATGTGAATGGTTTTTTTTTTTAAAACTCGGTAACGGTTCTCTCATTGCAATGTTTTGCTTTCCAAATGTATACATACTTTGATGTGTCTTATTTTTATTTTTATGAAGACGTTTTATCGTGTCAAATGTTTGATTTAAGGAAACAAGTTTCTTATCCTTCGAACTTTCGAACTAGCAACTGCATACCCTCCCAATGCATCATGTTTGGCCAATTCGGGACAATACACTTTTGCATCCTAGCGTTTACTTCAATGCATCCCCTACAAGGTGTTTTAGTGCACATAACTTTTGTTGAAAGACTCAACTCTTTTGTTAGGATTTTATACCATTTTGATAACCGGTCGAAAGATCAAACCTTCTCAAAACACCCATTTTAATTACATATCATTTTGTTTTCCGGTAAGAATAAGTGAACAACTATTTCTTGCCAAAGTGTCATTTAATAGTCCAGACCTTTTTTTTCAAGATACATATATATACATATGTTCAAAAGTCCTATCGATAATTACTTTCAAAGTACGCAACTTTTACTCCCTTAGGAATTTTTTTTTTTTTTTTGAATAAGCGAGTAGTCGAACCTCTTTTACGTCTCATGCATGTCTTTTAAAGTAATGTTTTGATAAAGAATTTTAACTGCAACTTATTTTGTTAGGAGTACTCCTCGACAAAATTTGCTACAAGTGTTAAGTTGTTTTGTCTTATTTTAAACCTTCCTTCTTCAAATTGGAAGAAATGGCTTCCGATTTTTTTTAAACAAAGGGTTGTCCTCATTCCTTTGAACATTTGCACCATTGATGCAAACCTTTTAACAATTTCACAATAGCCCTTCTTGTGTTAGTCTTTGAACGACACGAAAACATGCATCATTTGGAACTCTTGTGTCTTCTTTACACAGTCGTCACTTATGATTTTTTTTTTCACGAAGCATTTTTTCGATTTACCTTTATCATTGAACCTTTGGAGAAGATGTTCCCCGCTTTAAAAAAAAAAAAAAAAATTTAACTGCAACGGTTGTTGAAAGAAATAGAAAATGCATTCTCTGAGTTTATTTACTTTCTTTTCCACGTTATCATTCATGACCTCTTTGCAACATTTCTCCAATTTACTTGGATTTTCATCATGAAAACTTTCGAGAGAATATTACTCGTCTTCAAATTTTTTATTATATATATATGTACATATTTGAATAAGATTTGAAACTTCTTCTACTTCCGGACCTTTTTCGTTGAACTCTTTAATAGCGAAGTAAGAAAATTTATTCGTTTGTATTCAATCATACCAATTACTTCGAGGGAAAGGAAAGTGTTTTCATTATGGATTTTATAGGATGGTCTTTTGGTTGCAACAAATGTCCCAGCCTGGGGAACTTTTGTTTTATCGATTTTATCACAAGTGGCCTCATCTTGGTAAATTTTATATGTCATCCATTTTGTGTTATCCAAACAAATGTTGAACCAAGTTCAAACCATCTTTCATTTTGTGTTACGTGTCTCAAATTTCCCATTTGTTATCTCCTTTAGTAGTTTCGAGTTTTCAAAAGACTTTTATAACCATTCTTACCTTTCTTTCCGGAATCAAGGTGAGAATAAGTTTAAAACTTTGTTTCTTGTGTATGCTTTGCTTAAAAATGAAATCTTTTACAACTCCGGTCTTACGTTGGACTATAAAATCATGGTTCTTGATAAACTCACTTTGTCAAAAGTTGTTTTCTTGTCTATAGGAAAGCCTTATAGGTTTGGTAGAAGATGTTTATATGGTTTCCTTTTTGAAGACTAGTAAAGATTGAAGTATGTCTATGGTTTGGGTGTGCTATAGATGGTTTAGTGATGAATTGATAACAAGACGGAGTTGAAGTTCCTTAAGTTAATAGCTAGTGTCTTGAAGGTAAGGAGGATGTATAGGTCAAAGCAACCCTCGTATAAGTATGGAAACGCTGTAAGGGTGACAAAGTGGACGAAGAACCTAGAAGAATACTACATGTTAATTAGTGGATTGACATTTGACTTTTGGGACAAAGTGTTATAGGAGGAGCTCAAGAAGTTAGGTTATAAGAGTTGAGTATAAAATAACTGAAAGGTGTGAATAAGCTAGAGTAGTGCTGGGGTCTGAAGTACAAGATTAGTTGCGTTGGACGTACCGAAGTTTTGACGATGAAATTACTAAGGTTCAAATCGAGTTGGAGATAACGTTTTGTTTGTTTTTGAAACTGAACTAGAAGGTAGGCAAGCTGGTATCTAAGATGAGAGTGGTGTTGGTTCTGGCAAGTTTCGAGGACGAAACTTCTTTAAGGGGGGAAGAATGTAACATCCCGACTTTTCGGAAAAGGACAAAAGAGTCTTTCAACTAAACTCATATTTTCGTGTTATTTAATTAAACGATTTAAAGTATATATATATATATATATAATTCGAAACCTATATATTTAAAAGGATTTTGGGGTTAATTGGTAATTATGAGGTTGTTTTGAGGACTTAAATGGTAATAACTCTTTGGGGAGTTATTTTCTACATTTAAACCTCCCACTAATAAGAAAGGGAGTTATCAGGCAAAGAGTTATACGTTTAAAAAAAAAGAGAGAGAGAGAGTCTGTGAATGGTGAGCAAAGGAAGAAGGAGAAGAGACTTCTTCAAATTCACGGTTCATCTCTACTCCGATTTCAGTTTCGTCTGTAGCAGGAGCATCGTGAGTTTTCGAAGATCGTTTTGATACCAAAATATTCGAGGTTTTATCGAGGTAAGAAAATAACCCTAATCTTAGTTTCTTCACGCTTTGATCGTGGTTGGTTGTAGAAAGTTGTTAGTTTCGTAGTTTAGATTGTCTAGCAACCTTTGATCATAATTAATTTAGGTTTAATTGTTGATCAATTAGGTTTGAGTTGGAGTTTCGAGTAGTGGCTGCCGTTTGCTTTGCTTTTTGCTTGCTTTTGCTTTGGATTTAAGGTAAGAGGCTCTTCATAATGTTTAATTAAAGTTTTATGGTGTTAAGGTTGTGTTTTGGGTATGATTTGTGTTTAGAAATCATGCTAGTTGTTGTTGTTGTAATACAAAGGGTTATAGCATGTTTAAGACATGTTTTGATGCTATTTGGATGTATATTTGATGTTTAAACTTGGTTGGGTTTGAGTAGAAATCGATAGAGTGCGTAAAAGCGTGTTTTATGCGCTTTTGCCATTTTGGCGCCCACCAAAGCTTTTGGCGCGCCCCAAACCTGAACCAGAGAGTTCAGTGACTTTCTGGGATATTTTTGGCGCCCCCCAAAGGCTTTGGCGCCCCCCAAACCTAAACAGAGAGTTTAGAAGAGTCTCTGATGCATTTTTGGCGCACGCCAAAGGTGTTGGCGCCCTCCAACACTGTTTAAATGTTATTTTGATTGTTTTAAGCTACGAGATGAGTTCTAAACGTTATATCTTGATTTAATAACAATAAATGAACATGAACGAGCCTAGATTAAGCTTCTGATGCGTTTAGTTCCGGCACCGAATGTACTCTTCAAGGGAGTTGAAGTTCGGGACCGTCGGAAGGGTATGAATGGCTTGTGCTTTGCGGAATTAGTATTCCTCAATGTTTGTGTATGTGCTAGGGATTGTCCTTGTCTGGTCTAAGTAAGAGAGTAGTATTTGTGAGGGAGCTTACTTGAAAATATTTATGTGGCTAGTTAACAATTAATAATAAACATACTTGTGTAGTAAAAAGACTAAACATCGTAACACTCTTGGTAAGGCACCTAGCTATATCGCGATGTGTGGGCGGTCAGATAAAGTGAATAACTCTGCTGGCCTATAAACGGCTAAATGGCAGGGGGACTTCGCCGAACGTGTGCACCATCGGGCTTTCCCCCGTGGCTATCGGTGTGATCCACTGATAGGTTGCAAACGATACCTCGTGGTGGGTAGTACCATGCGTTGTGCCCTTGAGTCCCGATGTGACAAAGATAAGTTATGTTAGAAACGTTTAGTCACGACATGTTGATGGACATGGAGTGAACCCTAGATCGAGTCGGTCTCATAAAGATAACTTAAAAATAATTAATGAACCTTTCGTTGTAAGTCTTGATTATACATTAGCTTCTTTCATCTTGCTAAGTACTTTGTACTTACCTCAATTGCATATGTTGTTTTGGTGTGCTTTTGGGGTGAGAAGACGAACAGGTTAGCCTTGAGCTCGTTGAAGAGTTGAATGACGATTCAGTGACATTGACGCCATGATGACGTTCTATTCTTACTTTCTATTATAGGTTGTACTAAATTTTGTACCTTTTGTTTTAAAGAACCCGTTGTACTTTCTTCTAAAAGAATCTTTGTAAGACAAGTGTTGTATCTTTCTTTTGTAGCATCGTACGTTGTAAGCTTTATCTCGTTAGTGTAAGGTTTTCCTTTCTACCCATAGTCGGTTTGTACTCTATTCTAAGTAGCATTTATGGTTCTATCCGAGCTTTTGGGCTTCCGTCGCTTTAATTTTTGATACGACGACGTAGACGCGTATAATAAAATTTATTTAATCTATACGCGCCGAACGTTCACTTCCGGATAAAAAAAATTACGGGAGCGGGGCGTTACAATACCTATGAAAAATATTTTGGACGGAAAAAAAAATTACCTGAAAAATATTTCGGGTCCGATTCGCGATTGGATGGTTTGACTGTATTTGGACGAAATCGTTCAAATTTGAACGGGGAACCTGAAAAAAAAATGTCAGAAAATATTTGACCTAAAAAAATATCAGATATTACAGTGACCTGATTTACTATTTCCCTAAAACATCAATCTCACTTACGTGTGATATTCTTTTAATGATAGGAACGTCAATATCACACACCTTCATTTCCAGGTATAAAGATATAAGTATCCTCCAAAAAAAATATCTTTCTTTATATAAAGAGAGAGCAAAAGCTCAAGCTCTTGCCCACGTCGACGGTTTTCAGCATTTTTTCCGCGTTTGGGCTTTTTTTTTTCCGGCCCAGTTTTCTTCTTTCAGCCCTTAAGCCCAGCAACCTATTATCCACCTTATCCACCCTAAAAGCAACAAACTCAAAACATTATGAAGGGTTGCCAGGGTTTTCTTTCAAGATGGAATATTGTGTACCGGCGGCGGCGATTTTCGTTCACCGCTCTCCGCACGCCTCCAAGTCGTTTTGGCGTTTGTCTCTCCTCTTCAGCTTCTCGCTCTCGCCGTCAACGTTTCTTCACACGATTCTCAGGTTAGAAACCTCATGCTCATCAATTGCTGTGATCTGGAATTTTGCTTTACTGCTTGATGAATTGGTGCAGGAGAAGGGATAACACCCACTGCAATTCCCTATATTCGCTCCTATATTTGCTTTCTACTAGAAATGAGTTTTGTTTTGATGTTCTGTGTTATCAGCAAAAGAATCAAACATCTGCTTTTTATACGGTTCGTTTTTGACAAAAATGTTTCAGTTTCTTGTGATTAAATCTTTTAGGGTTTTTATTTTACAGGTAGTGCTGATTAGGATTTGGAGTTCGAATTGCAGTTGGTGTCTTCTTCTTTGCCTTAAGCAACAGGTATATGACTGTATTCATATTAACTTTTGTGTTTCTTGCGTTTTTTTCGTATGATCTTCTTTTTTTTCATGTCTCAGCATTAGTAGTCTCTGGAGTTTTAAAGATGGATGCTTTTGTTTAATCTGTAGTATATCAATGTTTTTATATGCTTCTATTTCTTATGTGGTCTTCTAGATTGAGTTACCAACAGTAGCTAATGGTCTTCGGCCAACAAAGAGCTATATATGTCTTCAGATTTAGGCGTAAAAATAACTTTCTGTTGCTTTATTTGTTTGACATATGATCTATTTTGTTCTTAGTATTTGATGATATGACTAGAGTTTTTATTTTTTATTTTTTGGAGTAGACTAGAGTTTTTCAAGAGCTAGATTTTTTAGCGCTGTTAGATAAAGACAAATGCTTCTATTATATATTGTACATGCATTGATTCAATTTGTAGTCAGTACTAGAAATGGATTTTTTTTTCATTGTTCTGTGTTGTCAGGAAAAAAAAGGCTTTCAGTTTTTGTACAGTTTTTGTTACACAAATACTTGAATTTTCTTTGGTGAAATCTGTTTTGGTTTCTATTTTACAGGTGCCGCTGATTAAGATTTGGAATTCTTTCTACATTTGGTGTTAATCAACAGGTATAACACTTCATTCATATTTATCTTTTTCTTGCTTGCTTGCTTGCTTTCTTTGGCATATGATCTTTTCCCTTCTTATTGTTTTAACATAACTAGAGTTTTTGAAGATGTACACTTTTTAATTGTTCTTGCATAAAGATATAGGCTTTTATTCTTTTGTATGTCTAGGATTGTTTGTTGTTTCTTTTTTGCCTGTTTGGTTTCATGTCTACATGATACTTGTTTGCTTCTTTACGTCTTAGTGTTGTTAAGAATATTTAAAACCTATATGTAAGATTAAAGTTTCATGCTTTCTGATAGGTAAAGAGGTTGACCTTTGTGTGATCTTCTAGATTGAGTTATCAAGAGTAGCTAAGATAGTAAAGAACTTAAGATGAGAACTAAAGGTAAGGCAAGGGCAAGGCCTGGGACTCTTGTTCCAGTCTGCCATTTTTCTCAAGCTCAGTTAGGAATTGGAGAGAGAGAGAGAGAGAGAGAGAGAGAGAGAGAGATCTCATCCTAACAGAACGTTGTTATAGCTTCACAAACATCAAATAATTCGTGCAAAGTGTAATCTAGCAAGATATATATGATAATGATCCAACTCTTGTGATTTATGTGGTTGAATTGGCAACACTTTGAAGTTGCTTCAGATATTAGCAACACTTGGAATAAAGCAACACTTTGAAGTTGCTTCAGATATTAGCTTGTAGGAAACTTTTTAACAACACAATCCAAACGTGTTTATCAAGCCATACATGTTCTTGTTCCCAGCCCCTCCTTCTTATATTTGTTTTGGATCATGCGTTCTACTTCAAAATGAAAACTTTTGCTTAATTTATGTTCTAATTAGATAGATGTTTCTAAGTTGCGGTAAGATTTAGAAAATGGGTTCTGGTAATTCTTTCATAACAAATTATTGAAAGATAGATCCAAACATGGAAAGGTAAGGAAAAGTTAATTTCATGCATCTCTTATTTTTGTGTGTGTGTGTTCTTCTCCAAGGAAAATTTCTTGAATGTATTGCTCAACTTATGGGTAACAGAAGGAATTGACGGCTGGATAAACAAATGAGACAAGAACTGTGTATAAAGAATCCGTCATTCCTGCAAAAGTTTCTTGAAGAAATGCTGCATACAGAGCTATGCTATCGGAGGACATTGCTGCTAGACGTATTCAGGCTTTCTTCAAAGGATACCTGGTAATAACAGCATCATACATTAAGCATTGTTACATTTCAACTAAAATCATGTCACATGTCGTCTTGTGATTAGATGCAAGTGAAATTCCTCATTAAGGAGTCTTCGTTATAGAATTCCTTGTAAGGGAGACTTCTCTGTGAGATATTTCTAACTTGTTTACCCTATTTTGCAGGCAAGGAAATCGGTTCGTGGTTTGAAAGGGATTGCAAGATATCATAGTGCAATTAAACCCTTGGCTACTGAAAATCAACAAATATATGCACTGAAAAGAATACATTTCTGGGCAAAAATACACGCTGAGATAAATGCAAGCCGATTTTATATGGTCACAGAAGGTAACCCTTTAATCAGATTTACCCTTTCCCTATTTTATGCTGACAAAAACAATTGTGCTTCTTTTTACAGTATACTTAGTTCTTTCCTTCAAGGTAAGATGGATTGCACAGGAATTCCTTGGCAAAAATGTGTGTTTCCCCGCCAGTTTCAACGTTAAAAGACGAGTATCTTAACTTTTGTTTCAGATGCACGCGTTAAAGCACTTGTGTTCTAATATTGAAATGTAGTCACTGGAGAGACTACAATGCTTCTTTCATAAGAGGGATACCAATTCATATAGAGGGTGGGGGAGAAGGCAGACAATTTCCGTTAAGCATCAGGTATAAAAATTTATTTCAGTTTAGATTTCTGTTTCTTTATTTGTTTGGAAGATGATCTTTTTTGTTCTTACGTTTTCATGTCCTATCATGCTATGTTTAAGATCGTTTGTTGTTTCTTGTTGCATAAAGACAAAGGCTTTTACTTCTTTTGTAGTACACATGTCTTTTCATGTTATGTCTAGGATAGTTTGTTGTTTCGCTCTTATTTCGGTGATTATAAGACATCTGCAGTTGAAACATCACAAGAAGTGAGCAAGGCACCCCAAGAAGTGCAATGGTTAGTAGTATAAATGATATTGTATCGACAACAAAACATATAATTATGCTTCGACTTCTTCTGTTGTAAACGTATGCAAACAGAACATCTACTTATTCTTCGACTTCTTCTGTTGTAAACGTATGTAAAATCGTTCCTTTAGAAACAAGTATGTATTGATTTCATGAATTTAGGTTACTTATGCTAGCTTCTTAAATCATCTTCACTAAATTGCTTAATTGTTGTTGCTTTATATAGAGTTCTGGTTTACTTAATTTGCCAGGGCAATTCATCACCGTGCCTTGCACGGCCGGAACTCACTAGTATATATATATAAATATCAAAATCAATGAAATTCATTTTCGTGAAAAATGGAGAACTGAGATTGAGGGGATGGTTTCACAATAGGCCTTAGTGGGACTGTGAAGTATGTTTGGGATTTAGTTTATGTTACTATTAAACTTACTTTTCATTTGTGGGCTTGATTTAATCAGATTCCCTCACATGTCCAAAGTAGTTTGGCATTTTTTTGTTGGGAATTTCTTTTTTCATGCCCCGTACACCGTTGCTTATTTTTATAGGTATAACTTCACGTACGAGGCCGAAAAGAGGTTATCCTCACGTATACGGACGGGGTGGGTGTTTCCCGAGTGTATTGAGGGATTTGCAAATTTCACGGGTGTAATGTTAAATGGTACATATGGGGTGAATTTTATACATACAGAGCGAATTTCATTTCCCGTGTGTATACACCCGTGAAAAGCCATTTCCCGGGTGTATACACACGGGGCGAGCCAGGATGATTATGCACGGGGCAAAGACTGTTATTCCCGGGTGTATACGCCCGGGATTTATGTTTCCCAAATTTTATAAGCCCGGGGCGAGTTCATTCATACAGGTGTATACGAGAAACCTCTCATTCTTCCCAAAGAAAAAAAACAGATCTAAATCGAAAAAACACCCCCCCCCCCCCCCCGGTTTTGAAATCGGATTTCCCTCCCCCCGGTTCTTTCCCGTATGAAATCTCCGAATTCCTCCAATTCCCGTATGAAGAAGGAATTAGTCTAAGGATATACAATAATCCCCCGTTCTTACAAAATAATTTTTTCAAAATCAGATAATTCAACAATGTCAGGCTATGAAGAAAGAGATTATGTTGATGATTTTGTCTTGGATTTTGGTTCTTGTTGTGATGGTGAGAATGATTTAGGCCGAGCTTTTGGTGGTAGCCATAGTGGTGCTGTCGGAGGTGGTGGTCTGGGGCTTCCGGTAGTGGTGCTGGAGATTTTCGTCTTGGATTTGCAGCTTATAGCGGCGGTGGTGGTGGTGGTGGTTTTAGTAGTGCAGTTGGTGGATTTGTAGGAGGTGGTGGTGGTTTTTGGTGGTGGTGGTGGTGGTGGTGGCGGCAGCATCCCCGGCCCAATTCTTCCAGAGGTACCAATTACATATTTAGAAAATTAGATTTTAATATGTATTAAAATTATTTTTATACATTATGTAACGTAGTGTGATATTGCATATATCAACATTTAGAAAATTGTATCATATTGTATTTAATAAATATTTTTATTATGTAATATAATATATTGTATTTAATAAATATTTGTATTATGTAATATAATATAATTTGAAGCCCGTAGTTGTATTGCCGTATTTGATTGATTAATTTAGGGTTTGGTTTAATTTGAATTTGTCGGTATAGATGTTTAATAATAAAGCCGTAGAATAGGTTGTTAGTATACATTACATTTATTATGTAGTCTACTAGTAATTAACTAGATTTTTAGACCACTGATTTTTTAAAATACTTTTGCTTATTTAGATTTAGGTGTATGATCATCCCTGATTATCGGTTTACTTACGTATACACCGTATTTTACTTTTATTTAAGTTTATATTCATAAATAAATTGTACAAAAATGAATACTTGGAAATACGACAAATAGAACAATTGAACATTACAACCAATTGAAATACGGCACATTCCATGGTATGCCTCGACCTAACGAGGTTCTTAGAAATTGCATGCTTCCCTAGGGTGTTTCAATTCCTTCTGATCAGCTGTGTCGGCCTAATCATCAGGCTTTGTATTTAGGCTCCTTATATAGCTAGCTCGTAGAAAATTTCATTAGGTCTGCTCAATAGAGCATCTTTTCTCATTCTCAGCAGTCTGGTAAAGCCTCGGCCGGAAGTGAGGCATCCGCTAGATCGAAAAATTAAGTTCTGTTCTATTGGCTCTGTCCAGCATCTTTTCCACCAATCGTCATGATGTAAATACATCTAACACGTCATGATGATTACTTTATTACGACGCTACGACACAACCGAACTTTTCAATAATATATCAAATGAAGAAAAATATACAATGACGATGGGTTAGGCACACCACTTGCCCTACACCAACCAATACTAATACTGTTACATAGTTTTAATCAAGTGTGTTGCCTTTTTTTCGTTTGATATTTTTCATGATATTTTTCAAGTTTTTATGTTATATATATATATATATATATATATATATATATATATATATATATATATATATATATATATATATATATATATATATATATATATATATATATATATATATAACACAAACTACGGGTTGTTTCGGGTAATTGGATTTTAGTTTTTTATTTACTATTAATTGTCCAAATAAATAACTAAAACCCAATAAAATCGAAACAACCTGTAGTTGATTGATAAATTATATTCTTTTTTACGTAGTCAAGTGGTAGTATAATAACTAAAACCAAAAAAAATAATTTTATCTAATTATTTGGACAGTTCATTGTAAATAAAAATTAAAACAGAAAAAATAGTTATATGTAATTATTTGGACAATTCATTGTAAATAAAAACTAAAACAGAAAAAATAGAAACACCCCTTGTTGATTGACAATTTTTGTTATATGTAATGAAATGGAATAAAATATATAATTTAAAGCTAGTATGTGTTTTGACCTCATTTAATAAAAACTACGTAATATTGGCGCATACGTCATCCCCGTTTTACGGAGCTACGGCATTACCAAACTTTTCAATAATATTTAAATATACAGATTGATATATATATATATATATATATATATATATATATATATATATAAACTGTGTAACATACATACATTATGCAGCTTGTGGGGGTTCCAGGTGCGTATGTTATTCCACCACATTTGCGATGGTCAGCCCAATGGCAATATAAGGGGGAAGCAAACGTGGACGAGAAGATTGGCGCTTCTAAAATTGCCAAATTGGAAGAAACCGTCTTTGGTCCGTTTGTCAAAGCGAGAATATATTGGTTGTTTTCAGGTATTATATGGCACTACATGCTTGAACGAATGGTATATCCCGATCGGGGCGATGAGTTACAATTTCGATTCGGTGACGTGATTCATACATATGGAAAAAGAGAGTTTGCCATGATTTTTGGTCTACGTTGGCACTTACACCGGGGAAATTGGAACTACGTCGATGTGTATAGGAGATGGGCGTTTATTCGCTGGTAACAAACCAATCATGCACGGTCGCAATGTTAGAGACAAAATTACTAAATAAAGATCAAATTCAATCTGATGTTTTAGACCGGTTGTGTCGTGTGTACATAGTTTCTAAATTTTTGTTAGGATATGAAGAAAAGACTAACATACCAAGGGAAATATTCTATATAGCCGAGCTCGACCTTGATCGATTTAATTTGTATCCGTGGGGTGAGTTCTTGTGGGACAAAAGTTACTCTTTGATGGGAAGTGTCTCGCTAATGTTAAGAGATAAAGAGATAGGGAAAAAGTGCACAATCCTCATATAGAAGGATGGTATCCCGGGTTGCAGTATTGGGCATACGAGATCTTTCCATTGTTACACACCCAACCCGATGATAGAAAACGGTTCGTTGATTTAGTTAGACCGAATGCACTTCCCAGAATGTTGTAATGGAGGTTTCACACACCCACTCCAAAATCTACCACATTTGATGAATTGTTCATTGAGGTGTTGACTTAATTATACTTGCATTTTTTATTTATACACTTATATTTCTACCTAACGTGCTGCAACTAATAGTGATTTTGTTTTTATTTTGTAGGTACAAACGAACAATCCTATAACCTTACAGGGACAAGAATTGCAAAACATACGCGGGTTAGGGATTACCGAAGAACAACTTTTGCCGCCACGGCGTGCATATAACCTTTCCGATGAGGTACGTGATTTGGTCAATGCCCGAGTGCCTGATCAACCTCGATGGCGTCGAAACTAGGTCGATGACCATGTGCATCCAACGTAGGTACCTCGTGGAGGAGGTGACAGACCTAAACCTAACCTTGGAAACGGCGCCAGAAAGCTGACGGACATTACCTAGGCTATACAGATCCTAATCGGCAGTGTACCGGGTCAAATTGTAGCTCTAGTCTGGTGAGTCAGGTCGTATTCCTCAGGGAAAACATGGTAATTCTTTTAAGTGGGGTTAAACACCAATAAGCTATTATTAATTCGATCTAAGTCGCAGTTTTTACCATTTTATCGGGTTAGATTATGCTAGTAGTTAGATTGTTAGTAAAACAGTAAATAAATAAATAATATATATATTTTTGGATCTAGCCAAGAATACTTTACTGAATCAATATCTTTTAGTAGAAATAAATGAGACAAATCTTCCTTTATTCAAGGTGTAAATTATATATGAATCGGTGTACTCCTAAGCTAGACAACTCCTCCTCACACGAGCGTATGAAATTGTCATATGTCAAATGTCATCAGTGTAAGGTCCACAACTGCCCCATGCTAATCTTAGTTAGTCTGAATAGGTACCGAGTACAAATCTACCCCGGATAAAAGAGGTTATTCCGTTCGTCAGACGGCCGATGTTATTCAAGAGGCTCCGGTTGTCAAGCGGATCGATTTAACACAAACGGTGTAGTTTCAATTAAACTCGTGATTTTAACATTATTAAGATCTCGAGTACAAAGTTAATAAGATTTGTTTTTCCAGGACAAATCGCCCCCGGGTAGGAAATAGGATTCCGTTAATCGACGGCCATTTTTACCCTCCGGTTTTTCTATTTTTACTCATATTCGACTTCTCCGGTCGTACATCGCCAGGTTATATGTGGTATTCATCATGATTAATTACGTCAATCCGAATATATTATCAATACGTTGCAAAATAGAAAAAGATTCATTATAATTAGTTTTAATCATTTTTACCGTAGCCAATCATCCGGATCTATAAAAAGATAACTAATTCGATTTATATCTTGGCTAGATATATTTTTAGCTTAACATTATTATAGATATAGTATACATCATTATATTAGAATAGATTACCGATTACAATTTGTTGAATCGGGGTCATTTCCGCCGCATCTACAATCTTCGATAATTATTCTACCATTATAACGATACTATAACTACTTTATTCATATATATATATATAGAAACAACAAACATAATACTTTAGAAAAATACCCGATTACAATTTGTTGATTCAGAGGTTGTACTCTTCCGGACATTACAACGACTTCAGCAATACCGAACTTCCGAGATTTTCCCGACCATTACAACGGTACTAATTTATTTATATATATATAAAAAACATATATATACATACATAGACATATGTATATATACGGGCCCCGAAAATAAAAAGACAAAAGAGATATAGATCTATGATATATCATATATATGTATATATGATCTACAACAAAAAAAAATAAAAATAACAGAGACGGAGAGAAAGCAGAGAAAGGGAAAGAAGAGGGGCAAGCGTTCATCTGCTCTGATCCTCTGTATATATAGGCAAATATCAAGGCCGGACCGGTCCGGATTGGTGCCGGATCGGTCCGGTATCCATCATTGCTTATGACTCAGCTGGATCTAGATCCTTCGATTGTGTATTTATTTGTAATAAAACTTCTAAAATTCATATCTTGAGTTGTAGATCTCCAAAAATTATGATTCAAACGTCAAAATTAAGCTCTCGGAAAATTCTTCAACTTTCATGAAGGACTCTTTTTCAGAAAACGCCGTCTTGATAAGCAATTCATACTCCGAACGTTTTGCGACATTTTCCCTAATACAAATCAATTAGCCACTTGACCACCATTTGAGTTGTAGAAGTCCGATTGACTTGATTCAAAATCCATTGGAAAGAGTTCTTGAAGATATACAACTTTTATTAAGGAAACTTATTCAGAAAATGTCGTTTTGATGAGCCATTCGTAT
Source organism: Gentiana straminea (assembly GCA_036785695.1). Lineage (NCBI taxonomy): Eukaryota > Viridiplantae > Streptophyta > Magnoliopsida > Gentianales > Gentianaceae > Gentiana > Gentiana straminea. Next base: position 407,411 of record JAVUPR010000561.1, read on the forward strand.
TACGAAGATATTTCGGGATTTTTACTAATCCGAATCGGTTAGTCACTTGACTACTATTTGAGTTGTAGACCTCCAATTGACGTGATTCAAAATGCGTTGGAAAGCTTATGTGAAGATCTACAACTTTCATTAAGAAGTCATCCCCTGAAAATGCCTCTAAGCTGGGTCAAATCTCCATCGAAAATAAATTATGGTTTAAGTACTTAGGAAAATTTGCTCCGTTTGAACTCGTAAGCTTGTGGCACCTTCTTCTAACCTTAACATACCTCCTTTAAGGCTCAAAACATGTCGTTACGTGGAATCTTGGTCAATGTATAATCCTGCAATGAACCACCAAAATACCAAACGTAAATCCGACACGACACTCCGGTTACTAAACCGGTACAAAAACTAATTAAAAACTTATAAAAATACGATAATTTATATAATAACTACTACTTATACATTTGAATAAAACTTAGTAATTTTGACTTGATTTGATACAATAATGCTCAAAATGGTATCAATATTGGGGTAAAATGTCGTAATAATGATCATAAATTTATCTCTCATCACAACCCCCTACTTAGCTTTTGGTCGTCCTCGATCAAAACAAGCGATAAAACAAAATGAATAAGAGATAAATTCATGAAGATATAAGGTATAAGGAACAACTAGATAATACAACCATTAGAATTACAACCAGGCTTTAACCTCAATATAAATGTATAACAGAGTGTGTGTGTGACAAGCCTTTTCAATTTCCACTATCCTCTCTTGAATAATTCAAGCAAACGCACAAATATCCATTCAGACAGCCCTAATGACTTTCCTAGGTATAAGCAGTAGCCGTTCCACACAAAGTTCTTCCGAGTACTTATTAGGATAATCCCTAAAGCATATCATTCAGTTTATACTGGGGATAGTCAGAAGATAACTAAGTTTTCAACCATTGTCATTTTTTTCTTTTTTTTTCCTTTTTTTTTCACATTTGTAGCATATGCCTTCATTCCCAGCAATATGACGTTTCGTGATAACACCCTAGCTGGACTACTATCATCAGGCAGTCGGGAGCTTTTAAACCTCATAGTGATATAGGACGTTTCGTGATAACGCCCTACTGCACTCAAATCATTGGTAGCTACAACCGAGATATAAATAGTTCATCTTTATTATTTTTTTTTATTTTTTTTATTTTTTTTCATAAACTTAACTTATATCCTTTCTATCACATTCAAACCTTCAGATATTCACAGTACACGTTCAAAAGTTAGGTACTAAGTTACTGTTATTATCTAGAATAACCACTAGGATACCGAATGGATACAGTTTAAAATTTTCGTTTCAATATCAAAGGCTTACGTGAAGGAATTCATGTTACACAAATATATTTGGAATTACAATGCACTTACGGTTCACGTTGGTTATACACATCCAAATTGATCATTATATCTTCAAATCCATGATATATATACCTTATACAATTTATTTTAATCAACTAAATAATGCTCGAAAAAAAAATCGAAAACTAAGGGATGTATTGATACAAAATAAACATTAATTCCATTGCTAGACCAACGACGATTCTACCCCCTACTAACGAACTTACATTGTCCTCAATGTAAAGTGAGTGTAAATAAGTTGTTGGGAAAGCAATGGTGCACTAAAACAAGTCAAAACAAATACTCGGATGATAAAAAAGGGTGGGTGGGTGGGTCAAAGTTATGACCTCCACAATTCCATAGTATTTGAACTAATACATGTCATACATTATTTCAAATTTAAAACATACTAGATCATGATATGAAATATGTGACAAAGTATTAACTCTGAGTCTTTTATACCCAGATCCTCAAGGGTTATTTCAAATCGTTCGAACAACCTAAGTCCAAGAAATGACGCATTTGAATTTTTCTCTTTTTTCTCTATCAGGATTTTCGGATAACCTCCTAATCGTTCCCTTTTAATGTCATTCAAACATTCATCCTAAGACTTGGTGAAACAAAATGAAAATCAATCCTAAGTATTAGCAAAGTATCATCCAAAGTATGAGTAATTATTATATTTAACATTTTTACGGGCTGCCTCCCGGTAGCGCTTTTGGTTAACGTCGTTTGCTCGACCAAAATGATAAGGATTAACTAATATAATATACTAAACAAAACGGGATACTTCTAACAATTACTCACAAAAGCACGTAACAATTAAGCACATAATCCACTAAAAATAAATGCTTAAGGAGTAAAAAGGAAGGATAGTACCCGTCATTGACTACATTTATAGTCTATAGCCAGACTTTACCGTGCTTCAGTTTTTAAGGCACTGGTGGTGGGTCATCCTCACGCACTGCATCCGTCTTTTTTATCAATATTGCTTTCCAACATATGTTAGACGAATGCCGTCGAATCCAACGGTTCTTGACCTTTTCCTTTGATTTTCGAGCTTTCGGTTTGTGAGCCTTCATATTATTGATAGAGTCATCTTCTTCAACTACCTGCGTGTTAGTACGATCCACCACAAGAGAACACAAAGTGTCTACACAAGAACTAGATTCTAGTGTAATGTATGGATATTTCAATGAATTGTAAATGTTGAAGATAACGCGCTCATCATTCACTCCCAAACTAAGATTTCCCTTACAAACATCGATGAAAGGGGTATTAATAGTTAAGTGCCGAAAAGTGTCAAGAAAATATGCATACTTATTATCCAACTTCATCTTTTTCATTTCATTTTTCGGGGAATGGGGGAGTAATTCAAGATCAATAGGGTTAGAATGAATACCTCCCTTACCCTTGTCGTTAGATGAAGATGGTAAAGCTTCCTTGAATGATTGTGCCTTTTGAAGACATAGTGTGTCATCATTCAGTACATTTTTCTTCAAAATATGCAAGTGGATGTGGTGATGCCCTTCCGGGTTGAACCGATGTGAATTTAGGTTGAGCCGGATAAGGTTCGGTTTGAAATGGCCCTTTAGATTCCATATTCTTCTTATATTTACCATCTAAATCATCATCTACTTCATTATTCCCGAATTTTTCTAATCCATTACTTCCACAGATCCTTCCACTTCTGGTAATAACAGCATTTACCCCACTCAGATTTCTTTCGATATTACTTGGCAATCCTTCTGAGGGTTTACTATTTTTACGTTCTACTTCTCTACTCAAGTGATATTCCAGATTCCTCAATGAAGCTTCTATAATTCTTATTCTGGTATCATGTCCACTTATAGATGTTTTCAACGTACTCATATCCTTAGTGACTGTACCTATAGAAGTCATCATGGTTTTCATATTTTGAGCTTGAGTTGACATCCTACCCATCAGATTTTCCATTAATTTATCCCATTTATCAACTCCTTCAGGTTGAGTTGAACTTTGGGTGACTGGTATGCTTTGAGTGGTATGTTGTGGATACGGTCTAAGTAATGATTGTAGGTTCTGATTCGAGGTATCTCCTTGATAAACCTTATTAGTATATGGATTCTTATATTGAACTGGATACGGTGGTTGTCCTTGCTTACTAGGGTTTCTAGACCAACGAAAAGTAGGGTGATCTCTTCTAATAGCATTAAAAGAGTTTGAATACGCGTTGTTCAAATTCCTATGCTGTTTTAAAAAACTCACCTTTTCCCTTGAATAGCCTTCTGGTTCTTCCATCCCTAATGACACATTATCATGACTTGAGTAGTCATTCGATATGATATTTTCCGAGTTTATCGTTTTACTGGCTAATAAGCCGTCAAATTTCCTACTCAAATTCTCCAAGTGTGCTAGGACTTCTGTATTCGATGTACTTTCTCCTGCAAATGCTACTTTTCTGGTGCTAGAACCGGTTTCCCACATTCTGTTGTTTTTGGAAATCTTTTCTATAGCATCGTAAACTATTTGAGCTTCACTCATCATTAACGAACCACCACATGCATGATCAACATCTGCACGTGAGTCTCTCCTTAATTTACGACAGAAAAGTTGGATTTGCATATCTAAGGAATAACCATGATCGGGACAAGCTCTTAATAGCTTTTTAAATCTTTCCCACGCATTCCCAAACTTTTCTTCGATCCTTGTCTAAAATTAGCAATCTCGACTATTAATTCCAATTTTCTACCAGGAGTAAAATACTGCTTTAAGAACTCGGTTTGAATATCCTCCCAACTAGTCAATGAATGATGTGGAAGTGACAGAAACCAATCTCGTGCTCTTCCTTTTAAAGAAAAAGGAAACATAGACATCCTCGTTAATTCATAATGAGCACCATGACTTTTGGCTGTATTACACAATTCTTCGAAAAGATAGAGATGATGATGTGGGTCCTCATCATCTTCTCCTAGAAATTGGGCTCTTGTGTCAATTAAACCAAAAAGATGAGATTTTATTTCGAAATTATTTGCTCCTTTATTGGGTAAACGAATTGGATTATTAATCTGGTACCTTCTTACGGTCTGATCACATATTGGTCCGGGTTAGGCTGGTTTTGATTATGCTTATTCCGATTCTGATTATTTCTATTATTCTGATTCTGTTTATTAGGTTGAGGTAAATTCTGATTAAGGTTTTGGCCATGCCCTTGAGCATGAGCAATTCCTTGTTCAGGTGTTTTACCAACGGTTTCGACCATTTTCGTAACTCGATTTGACAATTCTTGTGGAATAGAAAATATCGAATAGAAAATAACACGAAATCGATAAAAAAACCACATTTTTTTTCTCTCTCGGTAATTACCGACTCCACTCGGTATTTACCGAGTGTATTTTTTTTTTATTATTATTATTTAAAATTGGTATCTTACCAATAGGTAGGTACCAACAAAAATAAACGAACCGCGTTTACTTTCTACTATCGAAAATAGAAAATAACTCGAAATTGGTAGAAGAAGAAAATTGGTAACTAAAAGAAGGTAGATACCAACGGAAAATAAAAAAGAAATGTGATAAGAAGAGTGTTGACTTATCCTCGAGAATTTTGAGCAAATACAAGTAGTAACCCTAGACACAAAGAAAGAAATTAGCGACGTTTTCCCCGGCAACGGCGCCAAAATACCGACGACCTAAACCTAACCTTGGAAACGGCGCCGTAAAAGCCGACGGACATTACCTAGGCTATACAGATCCTAACCGGCGTGTACCGGGTCAAATTGTAGCTCTAGTCTGGTGAGTCAGGTCGTATTCCTCAGGGAAAACATGGTAATTCTTTTAAGTGGGGTTAAACACCAAGAAGCTATTATTAACTCGATCTAAGTCGCAGTTTTTACCATTTTATCGGGTTAGATTATGCTAGTAGTTAGATTGTTAGTAAAACAGTAAATAAATAAATAATATATATATTTTTGGATCTAGCCAAGAATACTTTACTGAATCAATATCTTTTAGTAGAAATAAATGAGACAGATCTTCCTTTATTCAAGGTGTAAATTATATATGAATCGGTGTACTCCTAAGCTAGACAACTCCTCCTCACACGAGCGTATGAAATTGTCATATGTCAAATGTCATCAGTCCAAGGTCCACAACCGCCCCATGCTAATCTTAGTTAGTCCGAACAGTACCGAGTACAAATCTACCCCGGATAAAAGAGGTTATTCCGTTCGTCGGACGGCCGATGTTATTCAAGAGGCTCCGGTTGTCAAGCGGATCGATTTAACACAAACGGTGTAGTTTCAATTAAACTGTGATTTTAACATTATTAAGATCTCGAGTACAAAGTTAATAAGATTTGTTTTTCCAGGACAAATCTGCCCCCGGGTAGGAAATAGGATTCCGTTAATCAGACGGCCATTTTTACCCTCCGGTTTTTCTATTTTTACTCATATTCTGACTTCTCTGGTCAGTACATCGCCAGGTTATATGTGGTATTCATCATGATTAATTACGTCAATCCGAATATATTATCAATACGTTGCAAAATAGAAAAAGATTCATTATAATTAGTTTTAATCATTTTTACCGTAGTCAATCATCCAGATCTATAAAAAGATAACTAATTCAGATTTATATCTTGGCTAGATATATTTTTAGCTTAACATTATTATAGATATAGTATACATCATTATATTAGAATAGATTACCGATTACAACTGTTGAATCGGGGTCATTTCCGCCAGATCTACAATCTTCGATAATTATTCTACCATTATAACGATACTATAACTACTTTATTCATATATATATATAGAAACAACAAACATAATACTTTAGAAAAATACCCGATTACAGCTGTTGATTCAGAGGTTGTACTCTTCCGGACATTACAACGACTTCAGCAATACCGAACTTCCGAGATTTTCCCGACCATTACAACGGTACTAATTTATTTATATATATATAAAAAACATATATATACATACATAGACATATGTATATATACGGGCCCCGAAAATAAAAAGACAAAAGAGATATAGATCTATATATATATCATATATATGTATATATGATCTACAACAAAAAAAAATAAAAATAACAGAGACGGAGAGAAAGCAGAGAAAGGGAAAGAAGAGGGGCAAGCGTTCATCTGCTCTGATCCTCTGTATATATAGGCAAATATCAAGGCCGGACCGGTCCGGATTGGTGCCGGATCGGTCCGGTATCCATCATTGCTTATGACTCAATTTGGATCTAGATCCTTCGATTGTGTATTTATTTGTAATAAAATTTCTAAAATTCATATCTTGAGTTGTAGATCTCCAAAAATTATGATTCAAACGTCAAAATTAAGCTCTCGGAAAATTCTTCAACTTTCATGAAGGACTCTTCTTCAGAAAACGCCGTCTTGATAAGCAATTCATACTCCGAACGTTTTGCGACATTTTCCCTAATACAAATCAATTAGCCACTTGACCACCATTTGAGTTGTAGAAGTCCGATTGACTTGATTCAAAATCCATTGGAAAGAGTTCTTGAAGATATACAACTTTTATTAAGGAAACTTCTTCAGAAAATGTCGTTTTGATGAGCCATTCGTATTACGAAGATATTTCGGGATTTTTACTAATCCGAATCGGTTAGTCACTTGACTACTATTTGAGTTGTAGACCTCCAATTGACGTGATTCAAAGTGCGTTGGAAAGCTTATGTGAAGATCTACAACTTTCATTAAGAAGTCATCCCCTGAAAATGCCTCTAAGCTGGGTCAAATCTCCATCGAAAATAAATTATGGTTTAAGTACTTAGAAAAATTTGCTCCGTTTGAACTCGTAAGCTTGTGGCACCTTCTTCTAACCTTAACATACCTCCTTTAAGGCTCAAAACATGTCGTTACGTGGAATCTTGGTCAATGTATAATCCTGCAATGAACCACCAAAATACCAAACGTAAATCCGACACGACACTCCGGTTACTAAACCGGTACAAAAACTAATTAAAAACTTATAAAAATACGATAATTTATATAATAACTACTACTTATACATTTGAATAAAACTTAGTAATTTTGACTTGATTTGATACAATAATGCTCAAAATGGTATCAATATTGGGGTAAAATGTCGTAATAATGATCATAAATTTATCTCTCATCAGGAGGACATGTCGATGCTCCTTAGTCTATCAGGAGTAGTCATGATAATGAGCGACATCCGGATACAGGCCAATCTTCGGAGGGGTACGTTCACATCAATGATGTAATGCCCTTTTTACATCATGTCTTTGACGGTGTGAGAGATTATTTTACGAGGAGGGTGTAAATATAAAAGATCGAGTGGACTGTATGGAAGCCAAGGTGGACCGCATGAACACTATTTTAGAGATGCTTGATAGAAAGATGAATGTCGGCCACCTTCCTCCGCCTGTTCAACCACCGATACAAGTATTATATGATTTAACTTGTTGTCTGTCGTTTACATATTACTTTGTACAAAATTTATTAACATGCTTGTTTAAACCGCAGACGCCGTCTCCGCCTCCGCCCCCGACTCAACAACAAACTGTCGGAGAGCCAAATGATCTTCCAGCTCAAAATGTATCCGAACAGTCGGTGCCCCTTCATCCTCAACGAGGGGCCAACATAGGGCACACCACGATCGAACTGCAACGGGAATGACACCGTCATCCGATCTTTATGTTGCGTCTGGTTATAATGTAGACGTTCTGAAAGACGATGTAGACGACAATAATGTAGACTATGTAGATGATGTAGACGATGTAGACGTCAATAATGTAGACGATGCCGTAATTGCAGAGGGAATGGTAACTGACACTACATGCGGTATAGTCGTAGCCTCTGAGGGCCCCGAACAACACGGTTCATGCTTGTTAGCTAGTCCAGTTCCAGGATCATCTAGTGCAGGGCAGTCCGGGGTAGGTGAAAAAGCATCATGTAGATCTAATTCAGAAAGCATCTCGTAACACCGGTTAACCGATGTATGATGCGACAAGGGCTTCGGTAGGTTGTAAAACCAACTGCCGTGATGAGATCAGACGGTGAGTTTGTTGGACCCCAGAGCTTTATAAGAGCAGGTGCTCGGAGATTTCAATTCACTCGGAGGCTGAACGGTAGTGCTCGTGACCGGTGGAAAGCATGGATGAAAATAGAAGACCCATTCAAAACCGTAGATGTAGCCACCCTGCCCAAATACATGTCCGATTCCTATAGGGTTAAAGTGGATGAAAAATTCTTCAAAATGCTCATTACACGAGGAAAGCACATTACAGCTCATGTGAGTAATGTGAAACTTTTGACTGTTATCCAAACCATTTTTTTATTTGTAGTATTTCGTATTGCATTGTAATAACTAAACTTTATGTTTTTCATTTTTATTTCAGCATGTTGACTATTATCTGGGGTTGCTGGCAATTTGAATAATAAATATCCCACATCCTATCATTATGGTGCAACGATGTGCAATACCCTTTTCAGCAGATTATAGGTCAAGCAACTGAATTCCTTCGAAGATTCGTGTGAGGGACAACAACTGCCAGAGCAATTTGCATTCTACACAGCTGCCTGGCATCACAGTACGATTGCCCTATTGTGTTTGGAAAGTTAGCTTATATCATGCGGTGACCGTGGTCATGTCGGTGCCCAAATGGACCATTACGGTGTATGACTGTTGTTACGATCATGAAGACCGGGATCGAATAGACATAAATGTACGCAAATGGGCCAAATACATGCGTCTGTTGTTGAGTGGGGTCCCTCGTGTATCCGGTTTAGAGAAGATGCTGGATCCATTGAAACCTGCTTTCAAAGTGGACCGCAAGGGTCGTGATGCTTGTCCTCAAGTGGCCACCTCGTAAGTATTTTGTTGCAGTTCATGTATTTCGAACAATTTCTTAAATATCTTAATCACAAACACTTGTATATATGTATTGTACAAGTCTGACTGCCTCATTTATGCGTTGAAGAAAGTTGAGCATCTAATCATCAATGGAGCCACTCTTGAACCGATTAATAAGGAGAATGTAGACTACTTTCGCGCCAAAATGGCGATAGACATATATGATGGAGTATTACGTGTTTATCACTTGCATATTTTGGGGGAAAATACTATCTATGTGTATGACATTTTCTTGTATCGAATATGTTTTGTATTTGCAAGATCATAGACGTGTTATCTTTTCTTGTATCGAATATGTTTAGCACTAGAAATTTATTACGCACTTTAGTTATAATTTTTTGTTATATGCATTAAAGCTTAGTGATTTGTTAACTCCGCATACGTACCACACTATCACATTAATGATGACATCCGAAAACGACTTCTACCAAGATAACATTAATAGATACCACACACAAGCTCGAAATAGATACTTGTTACACTAAACGACTTTATTGATGGAAGATGATACAATCATCTGAAGTCACTTTAACGATGACTTGTTAAATACGCTTGAAAAGAAACTTGTTACATTATCACATTAATGATGACGTCCGAGAAACGACTTTTACCAAGATAATATTAATGATGACATCCTAGAAACGACTTATACCAGGATGGTGGATGATGATGGAAGATGATAAGGTCTGAATGGCAAGCTTTGTCATCCGTGTCGTACTCCGGGACCCTAAATCGTCTACACGCAGCCGTGATAAGAAATGGGTAATAAATATATCCATCACCGTGCCACATCATGGATATTTGTTTCATCTTACCAATAATGTATCTTCCCACGTTAACTCGCTTAGTGAGAACTGCGTAAGCAAGAACGTACAAATCAAAACTTGGTTGATCGTGATGTATGGTACCATGAACGCGATTCGCAAGAAACTTAAGCAAGTCTGCATGGAAGTTTTAATGCCTGGAAATTTCCGCAGAAGCAATTCCCCAGATTAAGGTCTACCTGGCCTTGCTCATCACAACATTTCACCGCAAACACACCTCTGATGATGCCATTAACTTCAAAACCTCTTCGTTTCGCAGCATCCTTCGCGACGACTGGTTCAACTTCCGGATGCAATTCTCTAGTACACGACATTGCAAATCCCCTCTTTGGAAATGCCATTCATGTGCAATACTACGGATGTACTCAAACATGTTCGTTATATTACGACCGCGGGCATCCTTAATTCTGTTGTTGAAGCTTTTTGCATAATTACTTGTCATTATCGCATACCTTGTTCCGGGTGCTCTACTTGGGAAAAGTTATTTTGGTCTCCAGGTATTCTGCTACCTTTGAAGCCTGCCTTTTTAGTTCTCTGAAATTTCTATTGAAAGCAACTTCTGAGTAAGCGTATGCCGCTTGTTTGAAAGTCGCCGGATTCCATTGTTCGTTCTTAAACTTATCATTAATGTTCATTGTTATGTGGTGGTAGAAATACCCATGATGTGCATTTAAAAATACATTTGGAATGCAAGTTATGATAGACATGTCTCTATCAGAAACAAAAACTAAATCCGGGCGTTCTCCTCCAATGGCCGCCTTCAGCTGTTCCAGGAAATACGTCCATGCAGGGATGTTTGCTCCATCAACGGCAGCAACCGCTACTAGAAACAAGTGGTCACCTGCATCTACCCTGATAGTCACTAGCAATTTACCACCGTGAATGGTATTCAAATGTGTACCGCCCACACATAATATGGGCCTGCAGTGCCACCACCCTACAAGACTAGGCCCCAAATCCATAAAAGCGTACTTGAACCTACCATACTCGTCTTGCTCCACGTGTGTCTGGGTATAGGGATTCAACATTTCCAGCATATGAAAGTACTTAGGTAAGATATTGAATGAATCTTCCGGTGAGTGGCCTAGCTCAAGCGCCCCTTTCTGTTTACATCTATATGCTTTTTGATAATTAAGACCAACACCATATAAATCATTCACCTTGATTTGGACGTTCTTTCCCATGAGACGCTTGCCACACTTTATGATATTATTCTTGATAAGTCGACCTATAACATTAGGTTTGGCATTACGGCTCCCATGTACGAGACTCGATAGTCCACAAGTATGCTTTTCAACATAAATGCTTATCATCCAGACTTTTTTTGGTGTCAAAACACCCCTCACTCTCCAATTGCATTCTTCGGAAGTATTACAAACGAGATACAGTGTGGATGGATCAGATCTGCCCACTTTCCATTGATAATTGTTTTTCAATGCGTGAACGTTCATTGCAAATTTCATTTCTTCCTTTGTGGGGAACTCCTTACCAATGAACATTTCCTCATAATCTAGTTCATCTAGCATCCCAGTAGAAGGACACGAGGGTATTACAAAGTGCGGAAGATTATCTCCATAATTTGTCGCTTCAGAACGTGAGCTCATGCTCTGAGTGAATGTATGTTCCACTGTAGCATAAGGTTGAATATGGGTGTTGAATAAGTTCGTTACCGAAGTACCTTGCATATTGGTTCCATGCTCTCCGAAGTTCGGGAGGCCGTGTGATGGTGTTGGATAAGCCCCACCTTGTGGTGTTGGAACATTCATACTACCAAACATCTGACTTGTGAAGTTCGGGAGGCCGTGTGATGTTGTTGGAACATTCATACTACCAAACATATGACTTGTGAAGTTCGGGAGGCCGTGTGATGTTGTTGGATATGTCCAACCCTGTGTTGTTTGAACATTCATACTACCAAACAACTGACTTACGAAGTTTGGGAGGCCGTATGGCGTTGTTGGATGACCCCTACCCTGTGATGTTGGAACATTCATACTACCAAACATTTGACTTGTGTGTTGAACGTTCGTTTCGGTGTTTGGTATATGAAGTATGTGATCGAATTGTTGCTCAGGTATGGTTGACATACGACCGACACTCGACTCTGGCATGTTAGGTTGGGCACATTCTATCAGATATTCATCGTGGTCGGATCCCGACCCAATTTCAGAGTTGCTTAACCCAGCATTTGAATCAAAATCTTCGCTAGAATCATCATCCGCTTCAACAACTCCAACATTCAAATCAATTCTATTCTTGTTATTTTCGTTTACATCCAAATTATCAACTCTCGTGTATGCCTGATTATCGTTAATGGGTATCGGCTGGTTGTTAACGACTAAAGGTTCAGCATTAATGCACAATATTCTGGGACCGAGACAAAACAGAATCAATGTATACTGCAAGTGAATCTTCGTTTCTAATCGCAATCGGTGGCATCCCCGTTCGCCCATCACCCGTGTACAACGCTTTAACAGTCAATTTATATTCATGTTGTTCAATGTCTAGTGTTTCATACAACTTGTCCCGGAATAGCACGAATCAGATATCTTGCGGCACACGCATACAAAAACCTGTTCCATTGTCGTAAGACCAATTTCTTCCTCTTTTAACAGTTTCCCCCCAATCGCCATTGAAGCTAAAAAGAATGTTCATCTTGTTGTTATCTACGAATATTTAAACGAATCACGTTAGTATACAATTGACTATAAAAATATAAAATGCTACTATATATATAATTTAGGGAAAATTATGAAAAAAGACAAATAACTTTTTGAAATTATAAAAAATGACAAAATATCATGTATTAAGACAATTTTGCCCCTCTATTTACAAATGCTCCTAAAATGAAGTTGAAATATGAATTCCACGTTCTTGGAGAAAAAAAACGTTGTATAAAATTATTGAATTATATATATCTTTTCAATCATCATAGAATTTATACTTTAAATATCTTCTAGATTGGTTTTTAGTTTTTTTGGTGAAGTACTTTATACTTCGTTTGTCATTGTGTGCGTTTTTGGTATGATAGATTATTGAAAAGTTTGGTTGTGTCGTAGCGCCGTAATAAAGTAATCATCGTGACGTGTTAGATGTATTTACATCATGACGATTGGTGGAAAAGATGCTGGACATGCAGAGCCAACAGAACATAACTTAATTTTTCGATCTAGCGGATGCCTCGCTTCCGGCCGAGGCTTTACCAAGCTGCTGAGAATAGGAAAAGATGCTTTATTGAGCAGACCTAATGAAATTTTCTACGAGCTAGCTACATAAGGAGCCTCAATACAAAGCCTGGGAATTAGGCCGACACAGCTGATCAGAAGAAATCGAAAACACCCTAAGGATGAATGCAATTTCTAAGAACCTCGTCAGGTCGAGGCATACCATGGAATGCGCCGTATTTTTATTCGTTGTGGTGTTAATCGTTTTATCAAGTCTTCCATTACATCTTATTGTATTGATATGTATGACGTTTATTACAATAACAATCATTATACTATAAGGTTTAAACAAAGAATATAAGCTACACTAAATTTAAACTACGTGGTATAACATACATAAGAAAAAAAAATAGTTAACCATGGATCTACACCTAGGTAATATAAAAAAACGATAATCGAGGATAAAATCGTTATGAGCATTGTAAAACTAAGTATGTACACTTACAATTTAAAAACGAATTTACGTCAATCATATTAGTCTGTAATCATTTTAAACTAATACTCTCAACCAACAACACAATATCTTTGGCAAAAAATCGAAAAAAATAAAAAAAATTCAACTATCATTATATTTGCAGGCTTTTTCTATTACATTATATAATAAAAAAAATTATAAAACATGCACCATAATATAAACATACAAAAATAAATAACAAAAAATATAGTAGAATGACATACTCATTTTTTCAGCGAGCTAAAGGTTATGGATCCGTTGATACCTTTCTCCTTACCAAACTATCCAATTTTTGATGATATTAAATTTGATTTGATGATGTATATGTGAAGAAGAATGTGTGAAGATGATAAAGAAGGGGATTTTTTTTTTCTTTTTTCAGTCCGTGTTGATTGAAGAAGATGAAGTAATGAAGTAGTAAGTAATATTAATGGTTATTGGTGAATGTTTTAACTACATTCACCAATAAATCCAATATCTACTACACCCGGGAAACACAATTTCATGCGCCCGACACGCTCCCGACACGTGTCGGAAACGTGTCGCTCGATTAAAATAATGTTAAATTCAAATTTTGAATTCCGACACGGCCCGACACGCTGGGGACACGCTGGGGACACGCTGGGGACACGGCCCGACACGCTGGGGACACGGCGGGACACGGCCCGACACGTTGGGGACACGCAAGGGACACGGCGGGACACGTTGGGGACACGGAGGGACACGGCGGGACACGTTGGGGACACGGCGGGGACACGCAAGGGACACGGCGGGACACGGCGGGGACACGCAAGGGACACGGCGGGACACGTTGGGGACACGTAAGGGACACGCAAGGAATGCAATCCGTCCTGCGAATTGGCATCAACCTACGTCTATGTTTTTTTAATAATATATATATTAATATACATATATATATATTAAAACGTGTCGGCGGCGTGTCGTTCCCTCAAATTCTGAAAGTAACCGTGTCGCCGTGTCCGTGTCGTGTCGTGCGCTGTTCCCGTGTCCGTGTCCGTGCTTCATAGGCCTTACTACACCCGGGTCTCCTCTCGCCCCGTACATAAGTTATTTTAAATGTAGAATGAACTCACCCGGGCTTATAAATCCGGGAAACATAAATGCCGGGCGTATACACCCGGGAATAACAGGCTTCGCCCCGTGCATAATCATCCTGGCTCGCCCCGTGTGTATACACCCGGGAAATGGCTTTTCACGGATGTATACACACGGGAAATGCAATTCGCCCCGTATGTATAAAATTCGCCCCGTATATACCATTTTGTAACATTACTCCCGTGAAAATTGCAAATCCCACACATAATACATCCGGGAAACAACCACCCCATACGTATACGTGAGGATAACCTATTTTCGGCCCGTACGTAAAGTTATACCTAAAAAAAAAGCAACAGTGTACAAGGCCTGATTTTTTCCCCCCCTTTTTTGTTAGACTAATGCTTTAGGCATAATATTGTCCTGATACAACATGTGACACAGAATACTTTTACACCGTTAATTATATATTGAAGTTATATCACAATCAATAGATATTACATAATAATCAAAAATGTAAATGTGTGTTGTCACTTATTATAACACACTCGTAAGAAATCTCTTTTGATTATGCATCCTGTCATTTCACCTTAGTAGTCCTATGCATAGTAACTAGTAAGTACCATAGCCCCAACCATGGCTACTAATAAAATAAGACAAGGAACCAAAAACCATACACCTCCAACACCCCACCCATATCTATCACCTCCACATGTGTTACCCGACACCACCTGCCACATGACGCCGTCACTCATACCACCACCACCCTAACACTAATAATCCTACATTCATCCATCATCCACTGTCAATCACATACATAACGAGGAGCCGTCATCATCAACATTTATGATGTTATTAAGAACCAGATCTGTGTCATTTCATCTCGTGTCAAACACAGTAATGATAATCGCATATTGTCATTTCATTGCACGTCAAACACATAAATCGAATCATATCATCCTATCCCATTACATTCCCATCAAAACCATTTCATTGTGTTCATGTAATTTAAAAAAAAAAAAAAAACAAAAAAAAAAACGTATCACTATAAGTATAACTACAAAGAGTAACGGTAGGTGGTGGTGGTGGTGTCCATTCAAGCAGGCATAAAGAAATATAAGTCTAACATAACATGTTGTATCTTTAAACTTTAAGAAAGTCCACGGTTTCCTACCGGTAACAGCAAACGCGGATGGCGAGTTGCCAACAACAACAACATATTTTCCCTTTCAACTATCAAGTTTTAATTTTGATTAAATATTAATAGTTCTACGATGACGATGATGGAAATCGTTATCCTAGTGACAATCTGCACAAGCTTTAAGAACACTAAATACGATAAATATGAGAGTGATTTGTGTGTGATTTAAGACTGGATTTGAGACGTTGTATCTCAAACTGCCTACGTATCATGTGAATTCGTTAGAAATCAAGCCTTCGTATTTTCTTAGCGATTGTTTATATAGAGGGCTTGTGCCTTAGGCCCCGCATGGGCCGTGTCCCTGTTAGACTGTGATTTCGTGTTCTCTAAATAATAGATTATTACGATTTAATCCTCTGAATTATTGGAGATAATCTCAGAGATTTGAATATCGGATAATACCTTTATGACTGAGGATTTTTTCTATGTTTATCTGATTAATTATGCACGTGGGAAATTTGGCTCAAGATAGACTCAGGCAGACTCGCGAGGTCCGTGCTGAGTCTGCTGATCTCCTATACTTTGGCCGACCTGTAGAGGTCGAGCGGATGGCCGAGCTAGACTCAGCTCGGATTCTTGGGGCTTCTGGCCCTTAAAGTGGACTTTCTCAGTCTTCCTTTATTGTTGAATCGCTGTGGGGATAACACGTCGCGAGATGCTAATCCGACTTCCGTCACACAACAAACTAAAATATATACACTTTTTATAGCATTGATTATGATGAATTTATATGTCTCGGTGTTGGTTATTTAAAAATGACTAATTATATAACTTATTTAATTTTTCTTTGACACGTCATGTTAAATAACATTGAGACATACTTTAATCCATGCATATGGTTAAACTCCGTAAGAACCATTAGCTAATCAACTAATCATTGGATACCAAGAGCTTTATTTAAGCAATATATTATCAAAATCGAATCCATGTACAATATCCAAATGGAGTCCATAGACGCCTCCTCTTAAAAAAAGTAACTATATTATATTTTATTCTATTTTCTAAAACAAAAATTAATGGATCCTTGAAAAAAATTGTTGGGGACCTACAGTTATATATAAAATTATTATAACATAAAAACAAGTATAAAAAATTTTCATATGAACTTTCCATTCCTTGTGGAGGAAGTTTCAATATGATTACATGAAAGAAGTGAGCCCTCATTATTTACTCAATTACAACGTACGAGAGACATAACTTAATTAGTATTGAATCATTGATAATAATTTTGTAGGACTCTTTATTATGTTGTAGACCGGTGATGATCATTATATAAAATCAGTTTTGTGTCACTCGTTGTGACTGAATGATTGTATCAATAATAATATAACCGGGTTTTAATTTGATGACAACACATTTAATTGCTTTGTAGTTGAGTATATCCTAAAATATACATTGAGAAGTGAACCTATATATTATAGTCATGGATGACAAAAAATATGCTCCACAGTTGAGTTGCATCATGGATGACCTTAGCAATATCCCTTTAGCGTGACGAGCAAGATGGCCTCAGTTTCCGGTTTATTGCCTACTCACCTTATTTCCTTTTATTATTATCCTCCCTCTGTTTTTTTAACGGTCACAGTTACAGAAAAAATAACTGTCATTTTTTAAATGAATCTGATCACTTTCTAACTTGAGATTAATCATTTTTTGGATGAACATGATTAATTATTTTTTTTCCAAAGTCAGTTAAAAAAATACAGAGGGAGTATTATATTTACGATTGTTTACTTGTGTCGTATAACAAACTATTAACTTTGCATAATCAAGGGTCTTAAAACGAAATTTTGGCCTAGGACGGCCATGCTTTTACATGCATTTTGGATTCTGATGACGGAGCCATGCATAAGACACATGGGTGCTAAGCCCATCCGGTAATTTTTTTTTTTTTTAACACACCGAAAAGAAAACCTATATAATCAAATTCAATCCACTAAAAGATCTTGATCAGTCTACCAGACCACTCAAAAACAAATGCACGGTTTTGTCAATGGCCTAAGACATAGCCATGCATAAGGCTCAAGGGTACTAAGCCCACCTTGTCTTTTTTTAGTACACAAAAACCTATATAATCAAATTCAATCTAACCAGTCATACTTATAAATACATATAGTCCATTATTCCATCAAATTATAAAGGTCTCGCTTCAAGTCATCGGTGGTGTCACTAGGGACCCGGGTGGAAAAGAGTGGGAGCCAGTGCCCACTGCCCTATTGAGATTCGAAAATCGATATAGTTTTGTTGATAAAAATATAAAAATATTATTAGTGTCCCCACTCGCTCTTCGAATTTTTTCTGCGTACGCCACAGGGTGTCACCATATAATTTGTAGATGTCACCTCAAAAATTTCTTGTTCAAAAAGATATCTTTATGTATATAATAACCGTCGCCTATTAATAAAGTATATGATCTTAATTAAGACTTAGCGTGATAGGTGTGGTAGGGAACAACGACATTTATAAATAGAGGGGCATTTACTTGTACCACGACAGATCTATCGTATATACCATACTACTTGTGCACCACAGCAGAATCAACCGCGTGCAAGTCATATATTTTTCTATACATTCAACTTTCACACGGTTGATTATGTGAAAATACATCAAAAGGTGGCACAAATAATAGCCCCCTATAAATAGACCCTGCACAACACTTTTCTTTTCATTCTCTTCCTTTCTCTCTTTTTCCCTTCACTTTTTCTGTTCATGGCGGCAGTTAGTAAAAGGATTGGACAAATGGATGGAATTCAAGAGCAGACGTTTTTCTGTCCTACTTTCAGCAGTTACTCTTCGGATAAACTGGCTGAAATCGCGGCTCGAGTGAGCAACGAATTCAAAAAAGAATCTGCTGAAAAGGCGGAAGAGATGTTGTTTATTCGGGAGGATGATGATGATGAAGATGAAGAATTTGAATTCTCTTTGGTGCTTGATGATGATGATTCTTCACATGTTTTCTATGACGGTAAACCTGACCCGATTTTTCCTATCTTCAAGCTCGATTTTCTAGCAGATAAAAGAGATGATGATCATAATCAAATTTCCGCCGGAGGAGAAACTCGGAATATTTCGTTAAAGGAGTTATTAAAACGAGAACGAGAACAACATGAAGTTTCAGACGATGATATGGCGAACATACCACCAGGAACTTACTGTGTGTGGAAGCCAAAACTTAAAGAATCGTCGTCATCACAAAAAATGTGCAAAAAGAGCAAGTCAACTGGATCCATGTCGTCTAAGAGGTGGAAGATTCTGGATTTACTCCGGCGAAGTAATAGTGACGGGAATGAGAGTTACCTGTTTCTGACTCCGAAACACCACCACCGAGAGAAGTCCGTCGTCAAAACCGAGAATCCTCCTCCTCCTCCTGCTCCGGCGAGGCAGCAAAGCTCTGATGACAACGTTGTGAAGCGGTCCGGTGGAGGAAAAACACCGCCATCATCACCGTCGGCTCACGAGACGTTGTATGTACACAACAGAGCCATTAGAGAAGGAGATAAAAAGAAAACGTATTTACCGTACAGGCAAGTTTTGGTGGGCTTTTTTGCTAATGTCAACGGTTTAAAAAAAACTTAACCGCCTTCCTTTCTAGAAGAACACGCGGGAGTTTTTTATCAGGAATTTTCACTGTAGTACGATGTCACTCCCATATTATAGTACTAGTACAGTAAAATAAGATATGAATAATGATTATGTTTGTACATATATGTGCCGGTCAATGAGATGCATGTAGTTTTTTTTTTTTTATTTAATGAGATGTAAATTTCTACATGTATGTCCTCAAAACCGAGTTTAGTCAAAATACTCTTAAGTGCTCGAGCTAAATAAATTCAAACGAGGTATGAGGAGGTATAAAAAGACAAAGATCAAACTCGACTTGCCGGATAAAAAAAGACGATATCAATCTATCATAACAGAATCACAGACATTAGAATTGATGAATGATTGCTGTTAGATGACGCCTAACGATGTAGACTGCATAACATGCTCTCTACATATACATATAGAATAAAAAGGGAAGCCATGTGCAATTGTAGTTCTACTTCACCGGCCGGTAAAATTAAATAAAAGGAACATTATCATTATGAAAGGAAAATGAAATATCCATTCCGGATATTCCACCACATGTTTCACTCCACACTTTTGTCACCACTGATCAAATTGTAGGACCCCTTGACCGATAAAGGTCCTATTATGATCAACGATGATAAAATTGTAGAGTATACACTTCTCTTCTACCTAAATAAGAAAAGAAGAACAGGGTAGGTACCTCCCATTCCCAAACTTAAAAATCACAAGATTTTATTTAGGGGCCTCAGCTCTTTAGGCATGCCATCAAAGTTGCCAGAATTAACATCAGATTGTAGCATTGGCCTCTTCCCTGTTTTCCACTGAATGCCTTGTGCAAGATGTTCCTTGTTTGGTGTCAACATTACAAAGTTTGGATCTGCCCTTTGGTAGCTGCATTTTCAACACATTTAAAATTTAAAAAAATTGGGTTCAGAAATCTGACAACAAACAATGCGCTCCAAAACCATTTCTTAAAATTTCTGTCTTACATACTCGAGCACCACTTTTTCCCTATTAAATACAAAATCTTAATTCATAGTGAAATGGATCAGAATCTCTCTTTTTTTTTTTTTTTTTTTTTTTTTTCCACGGGATACAAAAGCTTTTTTTTTTAATTAAACTACGGGGAGGGGGATTCGAACCCTGGACCTCCCACTGGAGGCCAGGGTAAGCCCTAGTGGCAAACCACTAGGATGAGCTTCTACAACATATAATTTGAAATTTGAATAGAGAGTTTGTATTTTGCATACATTAGTGCCAAATTTAAAGATGTATTTTACAAATCTGAGTAGTGCTTGTATTGCAGATGGTGTTTTGTGGATCTGAAAGATTTAGATATCTATTTTGTAGAATCTTTATTCATAGTGAAATAAAACGGAATCTCTACAATGTACAGTTTGAATCGAGAATCCGTATTTTGCACACATTAATGCCGAATTTAAAGGTGTCGTATACTACTGCAAACGGTTTTTAGTGGATCTGAATGATTTGAATATCTATTCTAAAGATTTATTTACCTTAGTATTTACTGCTAGTGCCCCTAAAAAAAAAGTATTTACTGCTACTGCACTTAAACTTGATTTGATGTTAAAGCCATGCAAACATGAACAAGAAGTATAGGATGTTATGTATTTAACTAACCTCGCATCTCTAAGATTATCCACTCGAATGCCAAAGCCAAAAGCAGTCTCTCCTTTTGTACGATCTCTTATAGCTGTCGGCCAAAACAAACAATTTACTTCATTTTTTGCTATTTTCAGACTGAAAGCAAGGATAAACATAAGCATCACACGTTGATACAGAGAAACAATCAGGCTCAAATTTCAGATCGCATTATACTCAAATACAGCATTTATAAATACGAAAACAACGAGGGGAACTTATGCTCATATCCTAGTACATAGAGGAAATTAGAACACATTTTGATTCAGCAGCCGACGCGCAATCTAACTGATGTATGTTCCAATATATAATCAGACCCTCAAGCCTGTTGTTACTCATGATGATGCACTACCAAACTTATCTCTCCAACAAAAACTAACATATGTTTAGTACAAATCTAAAGTACGAGAGCTACTAAAGCTCGGAATTCATACCTGAAAGGCTGAAAGTGAAAGAAGGTTTCCACCATGACTTGAATGCTAGAGCTAGAGAAGAGCTTAAAGGTCCAACCTTCCCCTGTGGAAAGCAAATAATATTAGGAAAATGTCTAAAGATACACATACAAAGGTTGACCATTAACTCGTATTACCTTGAACAAAAAGTTTTTGTTGGCTTGCCAAGATGCGGCAATGTTAAACGCTGATTCATGGAAGCCACTCGATGCCGTCTCATTATCAACCCTTTACCCAAAATCTAAAATTAACCAGAATTCCACTTATTGGTGGAAATAACTGAACCTCAGATTCACTATCTGGGTTATATTAGTCATGTGTAAATACGATAATTGTAAATACCTCGTATTTAACTCCAAGCCGAAGTCTATATAGTTAGTAATTCCAACAACTTCATCTTCTTCAAATGGATTTTTCACCTGCATTATTGAATCCCATTTGTCATCATTCACCATTATCAAAACATAGTATTACATTAATAGGAATTAGATGGCCTAAATTCAATGAGACTACAGTAGTTTTCTGTTCAAGCTGGCAGTTGACCATGGTTAACCAACTGTTTCTCGATCTATCTTTACTGAATTGGTTACAAATATCAGCTTCGATACTTCTACTTTTAAAGCCAACTTTCATAATCTGAACTTAAAAACATTGTCCTACATACAGTACTATCCATCACTGAATTTCTTAACCAAAGCCATCTATAAATAGAAACTTCCATCGTTGTTGACCTAAGACATCATCAAAAAAGAAGAAAAAAAAAGGGAGAGGAAGAAGCACAGAAAAAGAGTCGTACTCGTCGCTGGACCACCACATGTTGAAAGAATGAAGCGATAAACTGCAACAGAATATCACAAGCATTAAACTTCAAATTACCAGTTAACTATGCCGTAACACTTATTCAGCACGCATCGTAGCATGAACGTCTACTTATTAATGAGCAGAAGAATATCAATTTTACGGAGGAAGAAATTACGTGTAGCATGAACCTGTGAATTTTTTGCCAGTTCAAGACCAAAAGTAAAGGAAGGGCTCAAGGGACTGCCAAACCCAAGTCCATATCCAATAGCACAGCTCCAATTAGCCAAGTCCTTGTAACCAGGTACGTTTTTGGTTCCAACTGCACAAGACCATCAGAAGAAAAGAGATTGCGCACGTCACAAAAGAAGAGCAAAAAAGGTAATTCATCTTTAAGGTCAAAGCATGAGCAGATGTAAGATAGAGCATTGCACTCCAAGTGTCACCTACTAAAGGACTTACATTTGGGCTCATATTGAACCCCTGCTGTCAGTCTTCCCATCTTGCTCACCAACCAGGCGCTTCTCGGAAGTTCATCTCCTGCTACTGATTATCGAAAAAAAGAAAAGAAAGGAAGGATAAGCTTGCTATTATCCACTGCTGGATATTTTAATAATAAGCACATGCAAGGCTGAACATTCCCGAGGACGTATCCTTTTCTGTCAACAACCAACATTTCATCGTCTAGACGAATTACAAGAAAACTGACTTGTTAAATTGATGGATCCAAAGCCTCATTTACAAATCGTTACAAAAATAACCCAGTTAAATTTGACAGGCATGAGAAGTGAACTTAATAACAAGCAGAAGGTGCTAGGATGCAATACAAGATATACATAAAGATAGAAGAAGAGTTGACAGACATGAGAAAGGCCTAAGAGTAGCTCCAATTGACAGATTTGCTGAACCATATCTCAAACCCATAATGCCATGATCTTCAGAAGTCACTCTGCAAGTATAGTAGGTATTATCAGATGATGGCAGGGATTTCAGGATATACCTTGAAATGAACAAAATACAAGACATGTACCTGTTCTTCAAGAGCACTGGGAAAATCCCAAAAGCTCCAAGTCCAAATTTCGGGTAATATGCACAGGATCTGACTAGTAGTGTCCTAAACAAAGAGTAAATATACTCATTTAAAAAAAACAGAATCCATTAAAATAATTCTACACCAAAACAAGCATAAGCACTGAGAGGAGAATGAAACAAATTACTGTCCACGAAAAGGATTTTTCCTTACGGTTCAGAAGTAGATACAAAAATGTCCATAAACGTGTGAGGGTCATCAACGTCGCTGCAGTTAGACATCAGGATCTTGTTAAGAGATGCCCAAATAATAAGATCAAGAGCGTTCAATCTATAAGACGATCCGGTCATACCTTTGCCAGCGGAACTGGGCATTTCCCACCAACTTTTCCTCAGGCTTATGATCGAGTGGACCTGCAACCTAAATATGGCTAAGGAAAATTCTTTCCGTAACACATGTAGACCAAAAGCCAGAAACATTCACAACACAGCCATTTACCCAAGCAGTAAATTGAAAATGACAATCGAGTACCAGGAAATTCAGCGGTAAACTAATGCATAGCCAACTACTACTAAACATATACACATTATTGTATAAGCTCTATGCTGCATTTACAAGGTATCCAAACTGAAGCAGAGTCGTCCAAAGTAAACCAAGCTCCACTTTCCTTATCTTAAAGCTGTAGAGAATATGAGTTGATATTAAGACATCTAAAAATGAAATGAAAAATTATCATCCAAGGATACTGTAGCAATCAAGTCAACATGAGGATCATCAATCGGCTTAAGCATGATTCTAGCGTTAAAATGTCCAGCTTCTTCAAAGTAATCCTCAAAAAGGCACCTCAGAGGTAGTTTCGCGAACAATAAATTGTAGGGTGATTCTAACATCCTGCAGCACCGTAGACACCAAATATTTCCTTAAATCCATAATTTCTAATGCTAAACATAAAATCTCAACAACAACAGCAGCAAAAAAAAGCGGAATATGTTCTGAATCTAAACAATAGACACAAGACATTTCCTTAAATCAATAATCACAAATGTTAAACATAAAATCTCAACAATTGCATTGCATCCAAACAAAAAAAAATGCGCAAAACAACAAACAACGAAATAGAGCTGAAAATGTTCTGAATCCGAAAAAAATTTAGCCAGTAATTTATCAGAAACCTAAGAAATGAGAAAAACGAGACCTGGTACGGGCGGCGAGAGGAGGGAAATCGAAGAGCGGAGGAACCAGAACCATAGGCGGTGGGGGTGGCGGTTTTTCATCGGAAAACCAGTTACCCATCTTAGATCTTTTTTCTTCAAGTACACCGGAGGTACGATGATCCAATCGGGAAAATGAAAATGGGAGTGGCGCGATTTCAGTGAAATTCGTAAGCAGATTTGCTACAACTGTTATTCGTGGGAACCGGTTTTTGTGAATCCGTTGCCCGCGCAATTTTTTCCTTACCCTCCGGTGACCGTTTCAAAGGACGCCCGAACTCAAGCCACGTGGCTTTGGATTTGAACTTTATATTACTGATTTTTCTTTCAAAAATGATTAAGACACCGACACTTGTCCACACACATCCCCAGAATTTACTTTTCGTGTCTGTTTTTCTGTTGGTCTTTTTTTTTTTTTAAAAT
Organism: Gentiana straminea; assembly: GCA_036785695.1. Classification (NCBI taxonomy): domain Eukaryota; kingdom Viridiplantae; phylum Streptophyta; class Magnoliopsida; order Gentianales; family Gentianaceae; genus Gentiana; species Gentiana straminea. The sequence continues at coordinate 432,571 of JAVUPR010000561.1, forward strand.
AAATAAATAAAGAGTGGTCTTAGTGGGTTTCTCGGTACACTCTTCTGTGGAAAAATCGGTACCGGAATCATCGTCCTTTTTGTTTTGGGTCGTTTTCACTACATCTTATATCTATTTTCGGACATCACACATATATTCAATTTTTGAAAAATAGAATGTAAATTCAACCTTTGAATTTACAAATGTCAAATGATTATTTTTTTTTAAATTTGTGCGTGTCATCTTTGCGCAGGGGTCATGCTAATCTTCTCTGTATCGTTCCAATTTTATCGGATGTCTCCGAAGGGACAAAATGATCATTTTTTTAGCATTGTAAAGTCAAACATAACCTGAAATGTGATGCTACGTTAGATTCCTTGTGGCATCAATTACAGTACCTTTTTTGGGCCGGTGTGTATAAGGACACCATACACGGTCTATCGTTACACCATATTTAGGGCTTAAGTTCAATTTAGCAATGTTCGAAAATAGACATTAGATGTTTGAGAAGTCGAATATTGATCATATGTTGAGCTTCTAGAGATCGAATGTCATTGTACTACTTCAAAAGTAAATCGAGTGTTGTGTCTTTTCTGATTGGACTTTCTAAATGTCGAATATCATTGTACTACTTCAAATTCAAAAGTAGGTTAATTTGAATCAAGGACCGAGACATAAATTTAGGACCATATAGGTTAGTCGATTGTATCGGAGTTGGAGTTGATGAGTAACGAATCATGCATTAATTAAAGTAATAAATTACCAAGATAAAGCATTTATTGATTTTTGAAACAACATTACACATTACATTTATGGTGATAAAAAGTTATACACCACCATTAAACAAGTTCCTTACCTTAACTTAAGGTTGCATGCGTATTCATGCAAAAGGATAAATGACAACTTTGCCAATTGCTCTGTGTGTATTCAAATAGGCAAATGCTTCAACAACCTGAGTGAAAGCAAATGGGCTCTTTGGGTCAATCAATGGCTTCACTTTCTGGGCCTCAAAGTATGGGCTCAGCTTTTCCAAAATAGATCCATCAGAGGTGAGTACAAAACCAATATGTGGAGCAGGTGCAGGCCCAACTATTGTCACCAGACGTCCACCTTCTTTCACTGCCTTCAGTGCCTTCTCAGTTTCGCCTTAAAAAAAATCAAAAAAATCAAAAAAAATAAAAAAAATCAACAGCAGTAAAAACTTAAGGTGACCAGATCATGTATTCATGTGTTGTAGTTTTACGGTATTGTGATGAGACATGCACATTGAACTCTAAAATCAACTTTTGTTCGAATATTAGTCGATTATCAACTCTAAAATCGACTTTCATTCGGCCGATAGTGCGATCAACTATAGCAAAATATCGTATCTACAGTTAAGACTCGATTGTGAAAAACTCAATAATCATTCTGATGCCAAAACAGATAGGTTAAGTGTGATGCATTTTAAGGATGGTACTAAAAATAGTGTCTTAATATTACTTACCAACAGTATCATAAACCAAATCAAATTTCTCAGGCAGAACTTCAAAATTCTCCTTGTGGTAATCAATTGCTAGATCAGCCCCCAGATTCTTGAGTAATTCCAACTTTGTAGAGCTAGCAGTGGCTGCTATTCTGGATGCACCAAACACATGCTTTGCCAACTGCAAAAAGATGAGTTAGATGAGATTAAAAAAAAAAAAAAAATTGTTATATCTTATGTATGCTTGACCTATTATCTAGCTATTTAAGCTCATCGTTTTTACTCGGCCAAGAAAATAGTAAAATGAAGTTACCAAGCAAATTTGACATTTACTTATATTTTTTGATCGGCTATAATGCCATTTGCAACAAGTCATAACTCAGGTTTAATAATATTACTTAAGTCATAATGAATCTAATCTGCTATGACATGTAATAATAATAAATCCACGTTACCAAGACCGTTATATGTCAAAATAACAAAAGTCCTAACTAGTTTTTCCAGTAACAAAATTTTCATATACAATTAGTGGATAATAAACTCACACCAAAATAGATGCCAATTTGTTGTATTAAATATAGTTGAAGGCCACACCATTCAACTTTTTCAATAGAGAATAGTTGACACTTGTTCTACTTTTTGTATAATATATAATTCAAAAGAATATTTGACTCATTATCACATGTTAAAAGGATTCTATTTTAATTTATTATTTTGGCATGGGATTCTATTTAATTTAATTTAGAAAAGTGTTGCTGTAAATTAAATTAGAAGAAATCACCTGGATAACTAAGGATCCAACCCCGCCAGCACCACCAAGGACAAGAATAGTTTGGCCGGCGGAGAAGGCGGCGCGTTCAAATCCTTCGTAAGCAGTTTCAATGGCAAGAGGAAGACTAGCAGCTTCAACAAAAGAGAAATAGCTAGGCTTCAATGCCAATAGTTTCTCCTCGACGGCGGTGTACTCTGCTAATGACCCGAACCGTTTCGGATTCACCAAACCATGCTCATTTATATCACCATAAACTTCATCTCCGACTTTGAATTTCTCCACTTTGCTTCCCACCTGAACCACTACCCCAGCGACGTCGTATCCCGGAACAGTCTGCAAAAAAAATTAAGTCATTACGAATGTCACGAAAAATCACATGTTTGATTCTTTCAAAAAGACGTTAATATATATCAAGAGATAATGTTACTACCGGAAGAGGAGAATCGGTGGCGGCGAATAAGCCGGCCGCGCGCTTAGAATCCACTGGATTAAGAGCAGCAGCAACAACTTTGATCAGAACTTGATCATCATTGATTTGCGGAAGTTTTACATCAGATTCAAGCTTGAGCTCTTCTTCAATTTTACCGTATTGTTTATAAACCCAGGCTTTGATTTTGGACGGTACGGTGTAATCGCCGGCGGCAGAAGTTGCAGTAGCCATTAATTAATGTGATCTGTTTGTTTACTGCAAGAAGAAGTAAAATTACTTTAGCTAAAAAGGTTTAGTGGTTTCAAGTCTCAACTACTCTGCTTCTTAATTCGAATATTGGTCCCGACTATTTATAGGGAAAATGCTATTGATTTTTGTTATGGTGACAATCAAATGTCATAACTAGTTACACGACAACCAAAAACATGTAAACAACTCAAAGAATTTGCTATAACCTACAATACTTTTGAAATGATTTGATACGCTTGTATGTTGTGGCGTTTCATCTGCCTTTACCATACACACTATGTTTTAAATTGATTTGCTAAACTCGTTAGAACATCCACAATGGTGATGCTGATGTGGATGTGTTCCATACCACTTTTTTATCCACCTTATTGTTTTTACACACTTAGATCCACTATGGTCTGTTTTTACACACTTCAAAAATAAAGAATAATAAAAACAAAATGTATTCTTCTTCCCTTCCATTCCATTCGCCTCCCTTCCCCTCCCACCTCCCGTCGACTATGAAAACTGCTCCATGGATTTTACATTCAAACTCTCTGAATTACATCCAAACTGATACAAAACTCAATTTATTTTCTTTCCATTCTATTTCCTCCGTTGCTTCTTCAAAAAAAAAAAAAAATCCCAGAATCAAAATTGAAGGTGAAGAAACCAAAGGAATCCATCCTTCATGAGATCCGGCGCCGACGCGGAGCAACTAAAACCAAATATCTAGATCTGAAGTTTCTTGCAATCGTTTTATGTACAGAAATTAGAAGAAGAAAAAAATAAATAGAACAAGCATTGATTCTTGCCTGCAAATTTAGTGAGGAAGATCAAATAAAAGAGAGAGGAAACAAAAAAAAATTTATATTTGTACCTAGATTTGCGTTCACAAGTGTGGAACCCGGCGTGTACAGACCCACGACCACTTCCACGGTTTTCACTCCCACAGTGTCTTTACATGAGCCATAGTGGATGTGTCACTATTATATGCCAATGTTGTTTCAAATGGAATCGGTAGGGATAATACACAATGACTGACACAAAAAAAACTTTAACACCATTGATCGTGGTATATGATCAATTGAAAATGTTACAAATCTATCATACTATCAATAATGTAGAAGTATATTGTGTAGCTCGTTACGTCTAATATGTCATTAAATCACATAGAATAGGAGAACATCATTGATGTTTTCAATTGTCTGTCCAACGAGGCTCAACTTGGTGTATTTCGATTTTGACTTGAAATCAGAAACAATCCATCAATCGATGTTGCAAGACATCGTAATGTCATCATAATGCACCACACGGTGACATTACATAAGCATTGCAGTGATGTGCATTGCAGTAGTATCACACGGTGACATTACATAAGCATGTTGTGTAGTATCTTCATTCGTGTGAAGACACCATTTGGTTCAATGTAAACCATACAATTTTTATTTTATGATAAAATTGTGTAATTTATATTGAACCACATGAATAGAGACGCTATATAAATATTTTCCTATCAAAGCTGGCTTCACATTAGGGTATTTCATAATTATAATTCGTTTGTTTAGAACAAATATAGTATTCTTCCATCAAAAAATGAACATATATATATTTTTTAAACATTTTGTTGACGTACGTATTATCATATTATTTTTCTTTTTTCCTTGGAAGATCGGGAATCGTAGATATATTATTACAAAATTAACGTACGTATCTTAATGTCCTTAATTAATGGAATTAGCAATGATATTATTAGCTAAAAAAAAATAAAAAAATAAAACAGTGATATGGAGTACTGTATTATTATATTTGTCTTAATAGTGGAGGTTTATCAGCTAGTACTGTACTACATTAGGCCAGAACGATTTTGAACCCATAGCCACTTTGGCTGTTTCTTCAACGTTTACTAGGAATCTGGACAGGTTTTGGAATCACATTACTTCATCCACCTTCCTCGCGTAATTGCTTACATATTTCCTTTACCCTCTATTTGATGTCGCACCTCCGTCATAAAATATAAATTTCGGTTTTTTTTTGTCTCATAATATAAATTCATTTGAATAATCAATGATGCATTTATTACACTTTTCTCATTTTATCCTTATTTATTATCTACTCATCCACTTTTCATTCTATGCATTTATAATAGTTAAATATCATTTTAGATTTTTTCATCAAAATTAATGAAACATAACTAATTTAACTAATTTTCTTAATCTATGTGAAAAACATCAAATGGACTTACGTTTTAGGACGAATGTAGTACTATATTAGGCTCATAAAAGAGAGATGATATCCGTGCTCGTTTCTGTTACAAGTTTGTTTGTAGTATATTGAAAAATTTGTTCGTTTAGTCGATGAGCCTTTTCACGATTCTTTATTTAACAGACAAAAAAAATATGTTCAACTTGGTTCGTTTAAAAGACCAATTGTGCTAGTACGTCACGTGCATGTGTGAATTTGGCGTGTTACACGTATTTTTGTCTTTCAACTCAAATTCGAATCATAAAGGTACAAAAAATTCAAACTCAAATGAATAAATAACAAAGTATGCTTTTAAACATCACCAGGGAGATGAACGACAACATTTTGAGGGAAGTGGATGAGCAAGAATTAAAAACCGCAATTTTTCAAATGTACTCAAGCACGGCCCCGGGACCTGATGGTATGTCAACTGTTTTTTTTAAAAAAACTGTTTTTATATCATAAAGCATGACATTTTAAGAGCTATTAATGATTTCTGGATAAAAGCTAAACTTTCGAAAGAATTGAATCATACTTGCATTGCTCTTCTTCCAAAAAAAAGATGACCCTTCGGAGTCTTCTCATTTTAGGCCATCAGCTTATGTAATGTGATATACAAAATTATTTCAAAAATTTTGGCCAACAGGTTAAAACTTTGCCTTCCCAGTTGCATTAGTGAAAATCAAAATGCCTTTGTACCCTAACCGAAAAATTTTGGATAGTTATATTGTTGCTCATGAAACTTTACATTACATGTTGAATAAGAGAAAAGGAAAGGACACTTATATGACGTTAAAATTAGATGTGTCCAAAGCTTTTAACCGAGTTGAATGAGATTTTCTTTTCTTCATTCTAACTAAGTTGGGGTTTTGTGATAAAGTGGTAGAGTTATTACGGGAATGCATTACTTCGGTCTCTTTTTCTTTCATTATTAATGGTGAAAGAGTGTTAAACATAAACGGGGAATTAGAGAAGATGATCCTCTATCACCTTACCTTTTTATAATTTGTGCGCAAGGCTTAAGTCATTTGTTGCATAAAGGTAATCATGATGGAGCGGTCCCGGGTATCCGCATTTCTAGATATAGCCCAAGAATAAATCACTTATTTTTTGCGGATGACTCTTTGTTAATGACTAGTGCTAATGCTAATTGTGCTTCACATTTAACCACTATACTTTCCAAGTATGAAATGGTTTCGGGCCAGTCTATAAATCTAGAGAAATCGGCAGTCTTTTTTAGTCGAAATGCTTCCTCTCAAATTAAAAATGAAGTCATGGCCTTTCTCAATGGACTCTCCGAGGTAAGTCATTCTAAATACTTGGGGCTTCCGTTAGTAATTGACCGATCGAAAAAGCAAATCTTTTCTTATGTGGTAGATAGATGCAAAGCAAATATGGAAAGTTGGAAATATAAATCTTTAAGCCAAGGTGGTAAGGCAATTCTACTTTCTTCATCTTTATTTGCTCTTCCTAATTTAATTATGTCAGTTGCCAAACTCCCTAAAGGCGTTATTAACAACATTCATTCCCTCATGGCTAATTTTTGGTGGGGTAACTCTAATAAGAATTTTTTTGGGTATCATTGGGTGAAATGGGAATCTTTGTGCATTCCGAAAGGTAGGGGTGGATTTGGTTTCAAAAATTTGGAGGTCGCTAACACTGTGGCTCTTGCGAAAACTCTTTGGAGAATTCATTCTAACCCTAACCTTTTGGTTTCTAAAGTTCTAAAGGGTCAATATTTCCATAGGTCTTCTGATTGCAAAATCCCATCTTCATCCTCTTTTGTTTGGAAAAGCTTAATGTTTTGTTTGGAAAAAAGCATAAAAAATATAATGTTGTAGCAAAGACTTTAAAGTGAAAAATAGTACATCCATAATGAAATACAGTTCATACTTCATATTATTGGTCAAACATCGGAGAATCTATAAATGTTTTCGACCGGTACAAATACCCCTAAATACCAATAATTATTTCCTATAAAACAAAAAAGAATACATACTACTAGATTTATTTTATCTCGATGTTCTTTTTTTTTTTTTGAAAAAATTTGCTCGATGTTTTGAGATTTATACTATTTAGAACCGAAGACCGAAAGTGAAATGAAATCTAGATGACAAAAAAAAAAAAAAAAAAATAACGGGTATAAATGTTTGCCTTATTACTCACCGGGTCGACCGGTTCGACCGCCGGGCCGGGCCGAGTCTGATAACTATTACTAGCAAGACTTTGTGAAAAATAGTACATGTTTCATAATTGGTAATGGAGAATCTATAAATGTTTGGAGAGATCATTGGCTTCCTAATAACTATAAATGTTTGCCTATTACTCCTATGGGAAATAATCCCGATGACTTAAGGATTAGGGATTTTTTGAATAATAATACTTGGAACCAGGACAAACTTTTAAAACATTTTTGGCCGGTTGATGTTAACCAAATAATTAAAGTTCCGGTTAGTATAACTAATGCACCGGATAAAAGAAATTGTATGTTTTCGGATAATGGTGATTTTGTCTCCAAAGTGGCCTATGATTTTTGTCTTCAAAATAGAATAAGGTTGGAGAATAGTTCTACTTCCCTGCAAAATAATGGCCTTAATGGAAAATTTTGGAAGAGAATTTGGGCTCTCCCTCTCCCTCTAAAAATAAAAATTTTCATATGGAAGTTATTGAAAAGAGTAGTGCCTACCTCGGAGGTGCTTCATAAGAGGTTTGGTTTCCAAGTTTCTTTATGCGGATTTTGTGGGCATGAAGTAGAATCTATTGAGCACATTTTCTTAAAGTGTCCTTACGCTCAAAATATTTGGAAACTTGTGGGTTATCTTGGAATTCTTTTAGAGCTACGAATTCTTCTTTATTGCATTGGTGGGATGAAGTTTCGAAGGAAAAGCCTTCAAATATTCTTATTAACAGGATCACTTTATCATGCTTTGTTTTATGGTATATTTGGAAAGCTTGCTGTAATCACAATTTTGATAATTTGTTTTGGTCCTTTGAGAAAACTGCAAAATACGCTAGTGAGGCTTGGTCCGAATACATACAGGTACATAATGAGGAGAGGGTTATCCCTAATCAAATTTCTCCCTCTCCCGTCTTGCAGCGCGAGGATACCCATTCTGTTGAGGTGCGTGCCTTTGTCGATGTAGTCTGTGTTAGGAAATCTACGCGGGAACGCAGCGGAATTCAAAATTTTATTTCCTTTGACCAGGATCGACTTCGTTTAAGCAATAAACAAATAAGCTAGCTGATGAGAGACAAATTGTCGCTTATTATTATGACATTTTACCCTATTTCTAATACCACTTTGAGTATTATTGTACCAATTCAAGTCATTAATTGCTTAGTTTCATCCATATGTGTAGATAGTAATTATTATATAAAATATCATATTTTTATAGGTTTTGTACCGGTTTAGTAACCGGAGCGTCGTGTCGGGTTTACGCTTGGTATTTTGGTGATTTACTGCAGGATTATAGGTTGACCAAGACCCCGAGTTACTACATGTGTTGAGCCTAAAACACGTCTTTTGAGGGCTAGAAGAGTGTGCCGGAAGCTATCAAGTTCAAACGGATCAATTGTCTTTTGCGTTTCTACCGTAGCCTATCTTCAACGGACATTTGACCCAACTTAAAGGCTTTTTCTGGGGAAGACTTCTTCATAAGAGTTGTAGATCAAGAAATGAGATTTCCAACGCACTTTGAATCACATCAATCAGAGGTCTACAACTCAAGTTATGATCATTTTACCGAGACCCGGTGCAGACCGAATCTTTACCGGCGCACGCGCCGAATCGTCGCAGAAAGCTGTCAGATGCTGTCGGAAGTTAGTTATACCGGCGCGCGCGCCGGATCTTTAGCGGCGCACGCCGGAACGCCACAGAAGCATATTCAGCATAAATACATCATCCAGGATCGCATTTTCCCCAATCTTTAAACCCCATCTTCTTCTTTTCTTCTTGCAGACACCATTAGTTAAAGGCTCTTAGAGCCGAAAATTAGTTACAATATTTAGCTATTTTCATCTCAAAATTAATTCTTTGAATGTTAACTCAACCGGTTGGGGTAGTTAATTGGGTGAAGCTCAACACCAAGATCAGTCGGCTCCATGAATGCTCTACGAAGATGATTGAAGCTTTTCCTTTGAAATTCAACGGTTGTAATCGGTAATATTCTAGTTTTATTTTTGTTTTGATAATCTTATTGCTATGAATACTAATTTTAACATGTTAGTAATTGTAGTAATGAGTAGCTAAATTTGTAACTAGCCAATATGATGTTGTTGTGATAATTATTAATCTCTATTATGTTGATTGAGAATGTTAATTCATGTATTTCATAGCTTTTTGTGTTGTTGTTATCTTTTCCTATTTTCACTGTATTGCTTGTTGGTGTTGGATTGATCATCTAACACTAGCACACACACACTTAGTTGAGACCGAACGGAGATATTAGGTGTGGGAGAAGGAATAGGAGAACCGGAAGGTAAAATTGGCCGTCTGACGGAACCCTCTTTCTTATCCGGGGAAAGATTATTTGCATTCAAGATCTTAATCATGTTGAATCATTAGGTCTAGGGTTCTTAGACCAAGGAGGAGACATAGAGTAGTTTCGTACACTAGTAGGAGGGGAAACTACTTGTTTAGGAGTGCACCGGTAACACACACTTGAACACTAATGGAAGGTTGGTAGGTAGTTCATTCCCATGACACTAGTAGAGATATACTTGATCATTACGTTGTCTTGGCTAGGCTTTTTATAATTTTATCACTCTTTGTAGTAGTAGATTTTAGATAAATTTACCTTCTTGTTAATTTGCGACTTAAATCAAGATAATAATAGCTTTTTGGTGTTCAACCTCACAATCCTCGTGGATACGACCTTGACCACTTACTAGACTACAATTGACCCGGTACACTGCCGGTAAGATTGGAACCCTAGAAAGTTTCGATCATTAGCAGACGGTGGTTACCTTGGTTGATCTACAAGATCGACGCTTTGACCGTCTAAGGAGAGTAGTTGTGCACGGAGCCGCCCAAGTGTTCGGCCTCTACCGCTAGTCCACACGAACAACCCGCCGGAATCCACCATTGGATTGCTATTGGAAAACTCCGGTTGCTAGACCGGTCTTTTTCTTCTCTCACAAACTCTCTATTTGAAGCTCTCTATTTTACACAAGAACTATTAGCTCTTGAAATTGTGATGTACAAAAGAGCTTGACACCCACTTCCATTTTATAGGCAAAGTGGCACCCCAAATATTAGTGGAGGAGAAGAAAACATTTTCCCAATAAAATAAGGAAAATTTCCTAGATTGATTTATCTTTTTTATTATAATATCTCATATTAAATAAAATCTAAATATTGCCAATATCTTATATTGATTATATTTATTTTATTATCATAAATCAATTTACACATGTGTGCAAATCTATAGTCATTAATATCTAATATTAATATATGGTAATCTTATTAATTAAATTGCACAATCCAAGTGTATCTTAATACACTTAATCATGCGCCCCATATAGCCTTTTATTGGCTTCCGGAATATTCTTTAATTAATAATATAATACTATGATTAATTAATTTGCGAAATACATGTATATCATATACACACATAAATTCGACATACACATATCTAATATATGTATATTTAATTAATCAACATAATTAATATCTTGTATTATATTTATTCATAATAAATAAATACCACAATATTAATTTACCATTATAACCTTTATAGTCTCGAGATAAACTTTCCTTTTTTGACTATCAACTATAACCACATTTTAATCCGGCTAGATGTTCTTATATGTGTGACCCGATAGGCTTCCGAATATGTTGGCCGTAGACACAAAATGCAAATTACGAAACTGCCCTTCATGCCTAACGATCACGGGATAGCGTCTAGCAACACACCGTGACCCCCAATCATCGGAAGAGTCAAATGCAATGACTACTACCTTTCATGTGAAACAGTTACTGTGTAACTTACAATCTTATCGCTGTAATAATATCCATACGGTCGTACGTCGAGTGTCAAAGATTCCTTTCGGATTCACTTTGCAAAGATTCACGAGAGTAAGACATTCCTTATAAGAAGGCCCTTTCGGATATTCACCCTACTGATAGAGTACGCGATTCCCAGACGACCAAACATGTATACTCCGATGCTTCAGTATCACACCCAATCACTACCGCATGATCGCCCCGTGGCTAGGGGAAACCTCAATAGTGTCAAAACATGACAATCCACACCGTGATGCCATGAAGACTCCGGTCTAAAGGATAATTACACAACTGCCACATAGTGCGACACTTAATGTAAATGGGTCAGTCTAACGCACTCATTCTCTAATACACGTCCACGTACAATCCAAGTGTCTCTACACTTCGATAGACGAGATCTATCCCTGCCCTAAAGACAAAAGACATCTAATACGTGCTAGTCTGTTTATACTATCAATGCACTGTTTAATAGTACATCAGCCTAGAGACATTTAAGTATCAAACTTATTAAAGTGATTAGAGATCTCATCAACCATAATCGCCTATCATGGTTTCTCTATCACAGTTTAATACTAATGACGTTATCATATAACAATTCACAATTGATTCTTTAAAAGAACAAATATATGACAACAGAAAAGCCATTTAATATATGTATAAACATAAAGAAATAGTAGAAATGATCCGACCCGGTCGGATCCGGTCCAACCCGATTGGGTTTAAGACACTATTCCAACAGCTTGGAAACCAGTTTATGGTGCAGTTCTTCTCCAGGAGAATGATGCAGTTTTGGAGGCCTGGGCTTCTCCGAAGTCGCAATGCAGCTCGGCTTTAGTTGCTGAAGCACAAGCCTTACGATGGTGTGTGAGCAGATGCTTGGCGATGGGATTTAAAAATATAGTTTGTTATTCGGATTGCTTAATCTTGGTAAATTGTTGTAATAGCTCAAAACCCCCTCCAGTTGATATTTTTACTATCCTAGACGATATTAAGCTGTTGGCTAGAAAGTTTGAATGCCGTCATATTTTGCATACTGAACGCGAAAGTAACAAGATGGCTCACAATCTTGCTGCTTTCTCGTTCAGTTCGGATGTAGGGGTATTTTGGCATAACTCTGTTCCTGTTTGGCTCTGTAATGTTTAATTTGTTATAATGAAAGCTTTCATTTCTTGTGGGAAAAAAAAAAGTGTTCTTTTAAACATCATAGTATAAAAATTGCTCTATAATACATATCATCTTAAATGTGAAAGTTATTTAGTACATTGGTTCATCCATATAAGTTCTCTAACATAATCGAATGTTCGTAAGCCACGCTCATGCTCGTTTCTTTAATAAACGAGTTTATTATTGTTTTCAAGCTTGTTCGGTAAACCAAACAAACGAACGATTATGAACAGAAAAAAGTCAAAACGAGTTTGTTAAAAAACGACTATGTTCGTTTAACAGCTCTACTGTAACATCCCGACTTTTCAGAAAGGGTAAAGTAGTAATTGGATAATTTTACTATAACCTAATTATTATTTATCCTTTTGATTTAATTAAAAGATTTTGGGATGTTAATCATAAGGAATAAAGGGATTTAGAATTAATGGATTTGATTAATGGCTATAAAAAAAAAAAACAATCCCATTTCTTTCCCATAACACACACACGCATAATCCGGAAAAAAAAAAAAGAGGAACGACAATGAAGCAGTGACGAACCAGGAATTTTTTTCAGTGGGGGCCAAATTCAAAAAAAAATGTTAAAAACATGCAACAGCTGAGTTTTGAACAAGTGACCCCATGTATAATTATAATACTTCTAACCAATTGAACTAAATAAGCAATTACACTAGAATTTGTCTGAAATAATATACATACAGGATTTTTAATATTATTAGAGGGGTATACTAGTAACTTTCGCACGAAAAGTTGAGTGGGGGCCGTCACGGCCGTGGACCCCCTCCTCAATACACTGGGTCCGTCCCTGCAATGAAGGCAACGCAAATTTCAGAGAAAAAGGGAGAACATAATCTCCAATCGCAGGGCCAATCCGTTCAACTGTTCAAGATGCCGCAGAAGAGAAAAATGATCACCGCGATGAGACGCAACTTTGGAAAATAAAATATCCTTATTCCGTAAGTTTTCAGTTTAAGCCCTAGTTTTTCGTAATCGTTGAATTCATTTCTTCAAAAATTCGTATCTTTTAATCCGTATATCTGTTTTTCAGCCATGAGAAGTCAAAACGATCGTCTTGGAGCGTAGATCATTCTAAAAATAAGTTCACAGCATTTAATTCAGGTAATATTCAATTTTACACACTTTTTCAATTCAGGATTTTCAAGAAAGATAAGATTTTAGGTTTACTTGTTGTTTAATTAGGTTACAAGTTGAAGGTTTAGAAGTTCATCATTTTCTTGAAGGTTTTGGATCGGTTTTGTTGGAAATTAAGGTAAGAGGCTCTTCCTAATGAGTAATTATAGCTTTATAATGATAGGTTGAGTTCCACTGAGATTTGGTGTTGTTTTGTGATATAATTCATGCTAAGTTGTAAGTAATGAGATGTGATATTTTTGGTATATTTGAGTTGGGTTCTACTGCTGTTTTTCTGAGTAATTTATTGATAAACGTGGTTGGTTTGGGTTAGGAATCGATTAAGAGTAGAAAAATCATGTTTTAGGATTTTTTACGCTGAATGCGCACGCATTGCCTAACAATGCTCACGCATTTTGGAATCAGGATGGTTCATGTTGCTCCCAGTAAGTGCAATGTGCACGCATTCTCCGGAATGCGCACACATTGGTTGAGCAGAAAGTTTCAGCAAGTTGCTGATTAAGGAATGCGCACGCATTGGCCCCAAGTTTTGTGATAATTGTGTTTTAAGCTATGTAATACGTTCTAATTGTTATCCTTTGGTCTTATAATATTAATTAAACCTTAACAAGATTTGATTGAGCTTCCGATTCGTTTAGTTTTGACACCGAATGTACTCTTAAAGGGAGTTGAAGTTCGGATCCGTCGGAAGAGCATGAAAGGCTTGTGCTTTGATGAACTAGAGTTCATCAATGTCTGTGTAATTGTTAGGCCTTGTCCGTGTCTAGTGGTATAGGAAAGAGAGTAGTGAGGAGAGGCGATGTGGTATGTGATCGGGTAATTCTAATTAGGAAAAATAGTACAAGAACAAGAATATTTGGGTATAATTTTGGACTGAACTCTCGAGAGAGCTGCCTACATATCCAATTTAGGTAATAAACTAGAATCAAGTCCCCCTCGTAGTTCAGGGTCTTCCTTATATAACAGTAGATCGTGTCTCTCTTCTTGGATGTGCTTGGAAGTTATTATCGACTATCTTCTGGACGTGGGGTCTACCCACGTACACAAGCAGTTGAGGTGTTATTGACTCGGTCTTCACCACGTTCAGCCTGTTATTCTGTCTAGAAACCATTCTGCTCAGGACACGGTGGAAGTCCTGCTCCTCTGACTATTCTGTCCAGCTTCTTGATCTGGTCAGCACTTGCTGTCCTGCCGTGCCAACCCATTCTCTTGATTATCTAACCTTGGGCCGGCCCGGCCCAATTATGGATAACCCGGCCCAATGGGCCCATATATCATCATAAGTCCCCCCAGACTAGGGTGGACGCTTTACAGCTGCCCTAGCCTGAAACAATGCAACTTCTGTCATTAATATTGCGCGAAACTAGGCCAAGTTGCGTCCGCTCGATATCATTACAACCGTAGACTAAACTCTTACGTCGCTTCACTTCTTGTCACATAACTATTTCTCTTTCCACCTTACTCTTCTATTTTAAACCTTTGGAAACGCTTTTCTGCAACCACAAGTAAGTCTTTACCTTTATGTTATTCTGCATTTCTTTTAAATTGTTGATTCTTTCATGAGTTTGAGAGCCAATACTGCTTCCAGTGGATCTGTAGAGAAATTGTTTGAATCCCTAGAAAAAATATCTAGAGCCATAGATAGTGAGGAAGTGAATTCTTCTAATCCTGTGTTTTGTCCTGAAACAGTAATAAACCCCGATCATCCATCTTCTTCGATTGATTTAAGAAATACCTCCACTTTTGGAGATAATCCACTGTGTCTTTTGCCTCCTCACCTTCTGCCTCCTCACCTTCTGCCTCCTGGGATTTTCACTCCCACTTCAATTGTTCACCAGTATCCCGAAGATCACACTGCCTTCTTAAACACCTTAAAGAGAGAAATCAATCGATTCGACAAAACCAAAGCAATAATGGCTTGCCACGGTGTTGCTAGCAAAATGACCAAAACTGAGATGGCTGGTTTATTAAAAACCTATAAGATCCGTACTGAGCCTTTCGAAGTTGTTCTTCCTAAACCAACTGAGTATGCTTACAATCCCCCGGCTGGTTTCTGCATAGTATACGCTGATCAGCTTCACAGTGGGTTAAGGTTTCCTCTCTCCCCTGGATATGTTGAGGTAATGAAGTATTACAAACTAGGAGTTGGTCAGATACACCCAAATAGTGTCAAATTCTTGGTAGGCTTCATGATTTGGTGTCGTCTAAACACCACCCCTTTTTCTGTAAAGTTGTTTAGGAATTTCTACCAGTGTAAATTGACACAGGGTAGTGGGGGGTGGTATCATTTCTGCCGTAGGGCCAGTGCTCCAATCATCCATTTAACTGGCAAAGATAAGACTAAGAAAAAGTGGCAGGAACACTTTTTCTTTGTGAAGCACAATTCGGATGCCACTTTGGGGCGATGGAATACCTCTTCCATGAAGGACAAGTTGGAAGACTTTATTGATGCCACGCTGTCCCGGTACCTTGTTAGTAACAAAATTTCCCTTAACCTAGACTTCATAAGTTCTGCCATGATAGATGCTGCTCAGCTTCAGACTGCAGGGCCTGTTGGTTACGTGGAGTTCTCCAAGAAACAATATAGAAAATGTATGCTTGTACTTACATTTTATTCTGATTTTTTATTACAACTTGATTATCTTTTTCTTTTCATAGTGGCCAATGTAGATGATCTGATTAGCATCGACCTCGATGAGGAGGAGGAGACAGATCAGATGGCAGAAGACTCTGAACGGACCTTGTCCGTTATTCCAGAAGGCGGTGAAGTTTCTGGTCAGCCAGAGGATGCAGAGACAGGCACATGCTCTGGTAGTGCTGCGCAGGAAACCATCCACACTGCTAATCCTTCTGATCAGAACACTCTGAGCACAGTTAACCCTGTGGACCTGACTATTGAAGAAGATCTTCCTGGTGCTCAATCTACTGGCTTGAACGCAGTGCCTCTCCGGACTGTTTCTCAAAGACATAAGAAAAGGCACAGATCCACCTCCTCTGGTAGCTCTGCAAGTGGTTCTTCCTTCAACTTTGAAGACATGTCTGCTGACGACTTTGCTGATTCTGTAAGTTTTTTTTTTTGTTTTGAAAACTATCATTTTCCTTTTAATTTCGATCTTCTAAGACTTTCTTTTTTGCAGTGCTACCGCCTGGGCAAAGCATTGCATAAGAAAATTGCAGCATGGCTGGGGACATCACTGCCTTGCAACAAAAGGTGGCTCATTTGGACGAGGCCAATGCTAAGGTGGCCAGTTTGGAAGAATCCAACCTTGCTGCTCGTCTGGAGATTGAGAAGTTGAAATCTGATCTTACCAAAGCTGAGGGTTTGATATTCACCCTGGAGGAACAGTTGAAGTTGAGAGATCAGCGTCTGGAGAAGATGAATGAGGAGCACCTGCAACATCTTACCACAGTCAGAAGATGAAAGCTGACTTTGACGAAACTCTAAGGCAGATGGAGGAAATTCCTGCCCAGAATGTTGTCCAGAAGGTGGTTGCTGGGTATAAGTCTTCTCCTCAAACTTATGAGGAAATCCAAATCATCCTAGCTCCGGCGCTGCGCAGAGGATATACACTCGGTGTCGATGAGGCCAAACCTGCTGACCTGGTGATTAACACTTTGCCTAATCACAAGTTGTACGATAAGAAAGCGGGTGAAATCTTCACAAAGCGATACGATGAGTACAAGAATGGAGAAGACATAATTAGCAAGTATGCTAAAAAGAAATCCGCTCAGCCTTCAGAGAAGTCCGCTCAGCCTTCAGAGAAGTCTGCTCAGCCCTCAGCTCCTCCTACCTCTTGATTTACATTTTTTCTTGAACTTTGAATTTTTACTGCTCTGTGCAGCTTTTGATGTAATAACTCTATTTCTTATTTGTTGCTGACTGTATTTTGATCTTCCAACTTTTGGGATTGTGCTTTTGAATATATGCCTTTGAATTTGCTATTCACTTTGATATTCGTTCATCTTTACCTTCCTGCTGCGCTGCAAAGAAGTTAGGATTTTTTATCCTTAGCTTTTTAATTTTTAGCTTCTGCACAAAATACCCTTACCGCCTAGACCATTATTGTTTTCTCCCCAGGATATTCTTGCTCTGCAAGTTCGCTTTCCGCTCCATTGAGAGTATGCTCTGCACAGGATTGTCTTGCGTGCGAATTTAATACTTGTGTGTTGTTTATTTGGGTCTTCTGCCCAGGATGATCCCGCACTGCAAGTTTTTGCGTGCCTTTACTTTAATTATGTGCTCTGCACAGAATTTTTTGCACTGCAAGTTCAACACTTGTGTTTTTTTTGTAGGTCCTCTGGCCAGGATGCCCTCGCACTGCGAGTTTGGCATTTTTATATTTTTAACTAGGTGCTCTACACTGAATTTTCTTGCGCTGCAAGTGTAACACTTGTGTGTTTTTTATGTGGGTCCTTTGCCCAGGATGCCCTCGCACTGCGAGTTTGGCATTTTTATATTTTTAACTAGGTGCTTTGCACTGAATTTTCTTGCACTGCAAGTTTAGCCTTTGTATGCTTTTTAATTGGGTCCTCTGCCCAGAATGTCCTTGCATTGCAAGTTCGGCACTTACATTTTTTAAGTGGGACTTCGCCGAATCCTTGCGCCGCCACGTTCGTTTTTAGTTTCGTATTTCAACACAAGTTAAAATATCATATAACAATCACAGAATTAACAGAGATCTATATTCAAGGTAGCAATACTCAGAAAAAATGAAATTACTTTAAGGAAAAAATTTCCTTAAATGAACAGTATTCCAACTTCTAGGAACAGTTTTGCCAGAGGCATTAGCTAGTTGATAAGATCCTTTCCCATGCACTTTGATAATTTTATAAGGACCTTCCCAATTTGGGTCTAGCTTTCCAGTGGGACCTTGCTTGCTGGCCTCATTTCGCCTCAGAACTAAATCACCTTCTTTAAAATACGTACCTTTGACTTTGGAGTTGTAGTACTGAGCAATCCTCTGCTTGTATTTGGCCATCTGTATCAAGACTACGTCCCTTTTGTGCTCCAGCTCGTCTTTGAGATGCAGCATGTCTACTTCCTGAGTTTCTGGACAATACAATTCGGTTCTGGGAGACTTGTGTCCAATCTCTGCTGGTATTACTGCCTCACATCCATACGCTAAGGAGTATGGAGTTTCTTGTGTAGCAGCGTTTGGGGTGGTTCTATATGCCCACAAAATATTTGGAAGATGGTCTACCCAATGAGACCCCTCTTGTTCCAACCTTTTTTTCAGTACTTGTTTTATCTGCATGTTGGTCTGCTCTACCTGCCCATTGGCTTGAGGATAGGCCACTGATGTAAAATGTTGGGAGATTCCTAGGTTGGTGCACCAAGTTTGCACTCCTTGATCTTCAAATTGTGTGCCATTATCAGAAATGAGAACTTTAGGGATCCCATACCTGCATAGAATATTTCTCCATAGGAATTTACGTATACGGTTGGCCGTGATGGTGGTTAAGGGTTCAGCTTCCACCCACTTAGTGAAATAATCCACTGCCACCACTAAAAACTTGAAATTTCCCGGTGCTCGGGGTAGTGGACCCACTAAGTCCACTCCCCATTGATCAAAAGGCCATGGGGATACGATTGGTATCATCTCCTGTACAGGATTATGTGATAAATTACTATGCACCTGGCATGTCCGGCAAGTTCTGACCAGATTCTCTGCGTCATCTTGCATTTGTGGCCAGTAATAACCGTAAAGCCTACATTTCCTGGCCAGAGCTCTTGCCCCCAAGTGATTTCCACAAATTCCGAGATGGATTTCTCTTAACACATAATCTCCTTCATCTGGAGTAACGCATCTCAACCAAGGTGCTGCATAAGACTTTCTGTACAGAACATCGTTGAACAGAGCATATCTGGCTGAGAGTCTTATCAATTTTCTAGCATGTACTTTATGTTCAGGGAGCCTTCCATCTCTTAGATATACTACAATCGGATCCATCCAAGTTTGTGCCTGTGTGATTGGTTGTACTTCAATCTCATCACAACTCTTGTGCTTCAACTGTTCAACCAATACCTTTTTGTGGGACAAAAAATTCGATCCTAGCTTTGATAAAGCATCTGCTCTGGTATTTTGGGCCCGAGTTATCTGTTCCACTTCTATTGTTAAGAAATTCTGCAATTTCTTCTGTGCCACTGCAAGGTACTTTTTCATTGGGCCTTCTTTTGCCTCATACTCTCCCTTGATATGATTTATTACCAGCTGTGAGTCTGTGTAGACTTTCAAATTTGCACGCCTAACTTTTGTGCTAAGTTTAATCCAGTTATCAAAGCTTCATATTCTGCCTCATTATTAGTAGCTTGAAAGTCAAAGTGAAGAGCGTACTGGAATTCTTCACCTTTTAGGCTAATGAGTAGGAGTCCTGCTCCTGCTCCTTCTTTGTTGGAGGCTCCGTCCACGTAAAGCTGCCACTGTTCAGAGTTGTTCTTCTCAGCCTTGTTCTGTTCAGCCTTTTGCTCTATAGCCAAGGCTTTTTCTTCTGGCAAGAAATCAGCTAGTGCTTGAGCTTTAATTGTTGTTCTTGGTTTGTATTCGATATCAAACCCTGCCAATTCGACTACCCATTTTGCCAATCTTTCAGACTTGTCTGGTTTTTCCAAAATTTGCTTCAAAGGTAGATTTGTCAACACAATCACTGGATGACTTTGGAAGTATGGTCTCAGTTTCCTCGTGGCATGTACTAGGGCTAAAACCAATTTTTCTACTTCAGAATATCTAATCTCAGGTCCTTGTAGGGCTTTGCTTACAAAATATACTGGCCTTTGTATCATGCCATGTTGCTTTACTAACACAACACTTACTGCTTCATTTCAAAAGGATAAGTAAAGAAACAATATCTCACCTTCCCGAGGAGGAGTTAGAGTTGGCAAGTGACCGATATGATCTTTCAACTCTGAAAAGCACTGTTTACATTCTTCATTCCACTCAAATGGGTCGGCCTTCCCGAGAATCTTGAAGAATGGCAATGACTTCTGTGCCGATTTTGACAAGAATCGGTTTAGCGCTGCTAATCTTCCTGTTAATCGTTGAACTTCTTTGATATTCTTCGGTTCAGGCATGGCTTTTAAAGATTCTAATTTATCAGGGTTGGCCCTGATACCTTCTTTAGATATCATATAATCCAAAAATTTGCCTGATCTCACTCCAAAAGTGCACTTTTTTGGATTCAGCTTCATTCTTGTTTGTCTCAAAACTTGACAAACCTCTGCTACATCTTTCAAATATTGGTCAAGAGTCCTGCTCTTGATCAATAAGTCATCCACATATACTTCCATTGATTTGCTAATCTGTTGTTTAAAAATGGTGTTGACTGCCCTTTGGTAGGTAGCCCCTGCATTCTTTAATCCGAAAGGCATAGACACATAGTAGTAGGAACCAAATTCAGTAATAAAAGCGGTTTTTGATGACGGTCAAATTATACCCGTAAATGTCATCAACATTATCCTTAAATCGAACCAAATAATATATATTTCGTATTAAATCACTCGTTTATATTTATTATTTAATGTTAAGTGATTATTAATATGATATTGGGTATTTAACTGTTTTTATTATTAAAAGGCCGATTTATTGTGCTATAAATGTTTATTTTGCAGATCACAATAAATCGAGAGGATTAATGTCATTTAATCAATGGTCTCAAGATAATAGAGGAAGAAAATCGGAGCATTAAATGAAAGATTAATCAGATCAACACGCAAGCGTGCAGTGGGGAACAAGATAGACGAGAGAAACGTTTAACACGTGCAGAAAAAGGGCTCGGTCGACCGAGCCCTATCATTCGGTCGACCGAGTATGTCGGTTCGGTCACTTATGGGATTTTTGCGTGTATATCTTCTAGATCCTCCCTAGGTCGGTTACAGCCTCTATATAAGCAGCAGCTACGAAATTTGTAAAAACACACCAACACATCCCTTCATTCTTTCTTCAATCTTACAATCCATAATATAGCTTTGATACAATATAGAATAATTTGAGGGTTTCCAGCAATTTAAGGGCTGCAATATGTAAGCCTTTATTTTCTGTTTCTTTCTTTTAAGTAATTAATCCCTCCCAATTATGTTTTATCGTTTGAATTAGTTAATCATAGCTAGATGATGTAGATCTAGGCTAAGACGTTGGGAAGGTGGCGATACCTTGTCTATGAGGATCCCATAACCTACGTCATACACTTAGTATTTATTCATGAATCTGCATTGTTTAATTAATGTGTATCTATGTTAGTTTATATGAATACTGTGCGAATTATTGTTTAATACGTTACGTATGATGAAACGGCGAGAGATACGTTCAAGGATGTAACTGGGGGAAAAAGACCATTCGGTCGACCGAGCCCCGACTATTCGGTCGACCGAGCCCCCGTTCATCCGTTAAATAGCCACGTCTTTATGGTTAGGTTAACTTAATAGAATTTATTATCTCGGTAGGTATGGCTATGGCTACGTTACTCGCTTAGTTTAATTAAAACGTGTAAAAAGGAAACACCAATATAAAACTCTCAGGTAGGCTTATGAATTGCTCTTCACGGACGTTCAGCGTTATCTAGGTAGGTTTATATTCGGGAATTGCATGCACCTGCTTATACGTACGTCGTAGATTAGCATGAGACTATAACTTGGTAATTTCTAGTTGGACGAGAGTTTGAGTGATCGTTTAGGAAGTACGCCTAACCATAGGAATCTTGCCTAGACGAGGTGTACGGTTAATATCGGCATCCTTAGTGTCGTAAGCGTGTGAGTTATATGAGATGGAGGCACTTAAAAGGCGAAGTCACGTAACAATATCACAGTGATCTAGTGACCTACCGGTGCTAAGTCAAGTTAAAGAGGATGACTCCCGTAGCCAATCTAAGATAGATACAAACGGATTGACAGTTAATAAGTTCAGTTTATTATATAAATTATCTAGGTCCAAACGATAAAGACTATAATTGGGGAGGTTAATTACGTTGTGTCGAGTCGTGTCTTTAACTTTCTTGTCTTATGTTGGTCGTAGACCGCCTCTATGTCCTTGACATGTTTAATTAATTGTTTGTATATAAGATGATCCACAATTGGTTCCCTGTGGGATCGATCTCGACTCTATCTAGCTATACTGCGATTGAACCTAGTTCACTTGCTAGTGGTTATTTAGGCATCGAGTTAATAATTTAACTTGACCTCAATCAGTTTTTACAGCATTTACAGGGTCCATCATAATCTGATGATACCCCTTATAAGCGTCTAAGAAAGCAAAAATCTCATAACCAACTGTAGAATCTACTAGCCTGTCAATTCTAGGGGAAGTATAACTATCTTTAGGACAAGCTTTGTTTAAATCTGTGAAGTCCACACACATTCTCCAACTGCCATCTGGTTTCTTGACTAACACTGGGTTTGCCAGCCATTCTGGGTAGATAACTTCTTTAATCATGTTGGCCTGCAACAATTTTTCCACTTCTTGCTGGATAGCCTGTATCCTTTCGGGGGCAAAAGATCTCTTCTTTTGCTTCACTAGTTTTCTTGTTGGGTCGATGTTGAGCTTATGGACAGCCAACTCTGCTGACAGTCCAGGCATGTCACTTGCTTTCCATGCAAACACATCCTTATAATCTCTCAAGATGCTGACCAGCATCTGTTTCTGTTCAGCAGGTATCCACAATCCTATGCTAACTGTGGATTCGGGGTCCGATTCATCCAACATTATTGATTCCACTGGGTCGTTAGACCGCCAACTTTTTTCTTCATCTGGAACTAGGTCTTCCATTGTCACCTGTTGCACCTTCATTTTTCCACTGATTGTGGCCGTATAGCAGTTCTTGGCAGCATCCACATCCCCTTTAACTGTGGCTTCTCCTTCAAAGGTTGGGAATTTCATCGTTGTTGTGTCTTTGGCGATACCACTGCCCTTAGATCAATTAGTGCTGGTCTTCGAAGAATCACATTATATGCAGATGGAGCTTTCACCACCACATAATTTACCACTAGAGTCCTGCTCTGTTGTCCTTTGCCAAAAGTCGTCAGTAATTTTAACATACCCACGGGATGTATGGGTGGCCCGGTAAATCTGAAAAGAGGAGTTGATACAGGAGTCAACTCTGAGTCTGCTAGCTTCATTGCTTTGAACGCACTATAATATAGTACGTTTACTGCGCTGCCCGTGTCTACGCAGATCCTTCTGACCAGATTTTTCTAAATAACCGCTTCTATTACCAGTCCTTCGTTGCTCACGACGGCTGGTAGTGCATCTCTAGGACCGTATTGAACGGTTCCCATTACTTTCTGCTTTTTCGCTTCTCCGTCCTTTTCTGCGCTGCCCCTTTTATCTTCCTGAGCAGCCTTATTACCTTCTCCTGGTCCACCCACAATCGTATTCACAGTGTTGATTGGGGCGTTTTCTCTGCGCCCATCTGCATCCGGAGACGGGTCTCTGTGTCTCCTCTGGTTGTACCTGTCATGGCTGTTATTCTGTTTTTTGAATTCTCTCCTTCCTCTGGGATTATCTCCCTGCGCTCGATCGATGCACTCGTCGATCTTTCCTTCTATTGCTGCTGCGTCGATATCTCTGATCAGATCCCTGCACTGTTCAGAGTCATGTCCAATATCTTTATGGTACTTGCACCACTTGGTGTGGTCTCTCTTCTCCCTGGGACCCCTCAACGGAGGAGGAGTCTTAGCAATTCCCTTCTTTTCCATAATTGCCAGTACTTGGTCACGAGATCTGTTCAGAGGAATAAGGTCTCTGTCCTGCAAAGCACATTTCTTCCCTAACCTTTCAGAGATGGGAGCAGTTACCCTATCCCAAACAGATTTTCTTTTCTTGTCATTCCTATCCTCAGTCTTTCATTTTTTAGCATCCCTATGGGATTCCTCCATTGTGTCCGGATCTTTGCCTTGACAATGTCTGTATGCTATTTCCAGACATTCCTCCATTGTGTCCGGATCTTTGCTGCTCAGCTTCGCATGTAACCGCCCTTCTCTAAGTCCTGCTATGAAGGATGCTACCAAGAACTTATCATCCAGATCTGCTATCTGGGATGATTCTCCATTGAATCTCTTGATAAACGTAACACTGTTTCATCACTTTTTTGCCTAACTGTCAGCAAATAAGTCCGGTTTCTCTGGAAAGGTCTTGCTGCGATGAATGCATGCATGAACTTTCTGGTCAGAGTGGGGAAATCCGGTATAGATCTGGGGTTCAACTTGTTGAACCAATCTCTTGCTTTTCCTGTTAGAAGAGTTGCAAATGCCCTGCATTTCATCTCTTCTGGAGCGTTATACAAATCCATATGCTGAATGTACTGATGCATATGATCATATGGATCTTTAGTTCCATCATATGCCTGGATTTTTGGGATCTTAAACCCGGGAGGACAGGGAAATGCATCAATGTCCTCAGTAAAGGGAGATACCAGCCTAAATTCATCTTGCTTAGGCTTAAGTATCGCGTCTAACTCCGCTCTGGCGTTATCACCGCCTGGATGAGTAATCACCACCTGTACGCTAGACTCTACTTCCTGCTTTTCTTTCTTAGCAGCTTGAAGTGGAGTATGTGCTTCGGAAACATCGTTATCTTGATTCCTCGCTTTCAAGACTGCTTCGAATATGGCTTTTATCTCTTCAGCTTTGAGATTTGCTAGGTTTTCTACCAACATCTGTTTAACAGCGTCTGGATTACTTGTCTGTCCTTCTTCCATAACTTTTTTTCCGGTCTCTTGGTCATTTCGACCTGGGCTTTTATCTCCGATTTGATTCTTTTCTTTCTCTTGTTGATTTTGTTACTTCTTCGAATTTCCTTGATTTCGTGCCATTTTTTTCTGTATTAATCACTCACTAACTAGAATTGACCCTCCTTCTAGCGCCAAATGATGTGGTATGAATATTACAAACAGGTAATCGGGTAATTCTAATTAGGAAAATAGTACAAGAACAAGAATATTTGGGTATAATTTTGGACTGAACTCTCAAGAGAGCTGCCTACGTATCCAATTTAAGTAATAAACTGGAATCAAGTCCCCCTCGTAGTTCAGGGTCTTCCTTATATAACAGTAGATCGTGTCTCTCTTCCTGGATGTGCTTGGAAGTTATTATCGACTATCTTCTGGACGTGGGGTCTACCCACGTACACAAGCAGTTGAGGTGTTATTGACTCGGTCTTCACCACGTTCAGCCTGTTATTCTATCCAGAAACCATTCTGCTCAGGACACGGTGGAAGTCCTGCTCCTCTGACTATTCCCCGTCCCGCCTTCTTGATCTGGTCAGCACTTGCTGTCCTGTCGTGCCAACCCATTCTCTTGATTATCTAACCTTGGGCCTGGCCCAATTATGGATAACCCGGCCCAATGGGCCCATATATCATCAGAGGCTTACTTGAAAAAACACTTAGGTGGCTAGTTAATACACGATAATGTTATATACGTTGTAGTAAAAGATAAAATGTCACATATTCTGGGATAGGCACCAAGTCATATCGGCGATGTGATACGTTCATAAAAAGGTGAACAACGCTACTGGCTCAAAAGGCTGAAGGGTAGTGGAGGAAATTCATCGAACGTATATGCATACCGGGAGATCCCGGGACTATCGGTGCTATTCACCGTAGTTGGCAAATATATCTCGTGATGGATACACATCATGCATAGTGCCCTTGAGTGATAACGTAACCAAGATAAGTTAAGCTAAAAACGTATAATCATGACATGGTGATGGACATTGAGTGAACCCTAAATTGAGTCGATCTCTCATAAAGATAACATAATAATAATGAAAAGAACCTTTTGTTGTAGAACTTAGTTATTCATTAGCTTCTCACTTTTACTAAGTACTTTGTACTTACCTCATTTGCACTTTATTTTGTATGCATTGTGTGGTGAGAAGACGAACAGGTTGACCAATGGTAGATGGCGACTTCTGATAAGTCAATAATTGACGATGTTTTGGTGCGTAGTTTATGTCTGTTTTCTCGAGAGATACGCCTTTTTGGGTATGTTTTTGTTGGTTTTCAGGTTCGAGGAGCTTGGAAGAGGAAATTGATGAAATAGTGGATTTATTTGGTGCAAGAGTCGAATTTTGATGAAGTGAAAAATTCGAGAATTAAAGTATGACGATTTTCACTTTCTGATGATGTCGGGATCCCGGCTACTGTGAGAACATAAAAAGTCCACCGAGACCCAAGTCAAGACACCACTTACGAGCTGGATTTAATGAATTTATTCTCCTATTTTCATGGTTTTATTTTTAGATGGATTATTTTATTTATTAGGATATTATTTTATTATGGATTATTATTATTAGTTATTTGTAATAAATCCCAAAAGGAAAAAAGGGATTTCCAGCGTAGACAGAGAAAAGGTAGCGTGGCTTTTTGGAAAAAGGGCATTCAGTTTTTTTTGGTCGACTTGGAGAAATGCAACTTGTGCGACTTTCATATTTTTTATTACTCTAGGGTTCTATCTCATCAACAACTAAGTTCCTTTTAATTTTCTACAATTAATCCAGGTACTTTTGATTATTTCATGTGTCTTTATTATATATGTCAATGAGTAGCTAATTTTCTCTTTTCCAGTTAAAGCGTTATTAATCTCTTGATCATGCAATTGTGAGATCAAATTGGTTCCTATCCTCGTTAAATTTGTAGTATTTACTTGTTTTCTATACTTAACGAATCAAGATTGAATAATTGAATTGATCACTACTGCAAGGTTGTTAGTTTGATTATTTAATCGAATACCAAAAATTGAATCTAGGCGATTGTCACGAAGATTTGATTGTTAGTGGTAAACAACACATTGCCTGCCGGTTCGGAGCCCGTAGGATTCCCTGTTGTGGAAATAAGTAATCTAGGTTAAAGTTAACCCGGTGTGAGTTAATACCTAGAATTAGGTTTGTCCAAGCATTAATGCGACTGTTCTCACCAAACCTCTAGCGATTGTTGAGAGGTGTGCTACACAATTAGAGTGTAAGTAGTGGCGATTGTCCTGCTTATCGAAATTAGGATAAACTGGTTGCTTGGCGATTGTCGTCGGCTATAACTAATTTACTACGAGTTCAACAAGTAATTTATGCATCAATGATCAGTTGTAAGGATTAAGGGAGAAAATAATTGCTTTTGCTGGAATCCTCTTAGATTGATTTTTCCTCTATTATTTGCTTCGTTCTACTTCTAAATTTTTTGCCAGTATTTAATTCTGCATACTTTTTGATTTTATACTTAATTTTAAAGTTATCCTACACTATCTGTTTGATTACCCTTCCGAAGCGAAATAACCAACTGTTCCTCGTGGGATCGACTCCGACTTACCCTGTACTAGTTATAGAGTGAGAAGGGTTATAATTTTGGTGGTTTAACGACACACCAAATTTTGGCGCTGTTGCCGGGGAACGGTGAATTTATTTCTTTTTGGAACTTACTGCACTGACCGTTTCAGTTTATGCCAAGGTCCTCAAGAACATGTGAACTGATATTTGATCTAGAGATAGAAAAGACAGCAAAAATCACTAAGCAGACAAAAGAAGCTAAAAGGCAAATTCAGGCTTCATCTTCTTCCCCAGATTTAGCTCGAGCTGATTATTTATCAAGTTCATCGGAAGAAGAAGCATTTTCTGAAACAGAATCAGAAGAAATGGCGGAAAATCCAAGGCAAAATCAAAATCAGAACAATGTTAATCAGAATAATGTTCAGGATCCTCCTGCACCAAGGCCTGAAAGAACGCTGCGAAAAATGGCTGCCCCTGATGTAGACCAGAATCCGTTATGCATTGCTTTCCCAGAGAACAATCAACCTTTTGATCTGAAGTCTTCAGTGATCCATTCCTTGCCTAAGTTTCATGGAAAGATGGGTGAGGACCCTTATAAACATCTGAGAGGTCATCAGTTGTCTTGCACCACTCAAAGAATGCAAGGTATGACAGAAGACGAAATGAAGCTACGAACCTTTGCATTGACACTAGAAGACAGAGCTAGAGATTGGTTCTACTCATTACCTTCGGGTTCAATCACCACATGGAATTCCATGAGATCAAAATTTTTGGAAAGATTTTTTCCGGCATCCCGATCTGCCAACATAAGGAAAGACATTTGTGGGATTAGATAGGTACCGGGCGAGACACTTTTTGATTACTAGGAAAGATTTAAGCCATTATGTGCCAGTTGTCCTCAGCATCAGATTCCCGAACAACTATTGCTTTAGTATTTCTTTGAGGGATTATTGAACAATGAAAAAACCATTATCGATGCTGCAAGTGGGGGAGCGTTTGTGAATCATACGGTTGAACAGGCTCGCGTTTTAATTGAGAATATGGCGTCCAACGCCCAACAATATGGCACTAGGCAGGATACGCCTAGGCCAGTGAATGAAGCTAGCTTGTCTACCATTGATCATAGGTTGGATACATTGACCTCTATAGTGGAAAAGATGGTGACTGGGCAAGTTCAACAAGTCCAGGCATGTGGAATCTGCAGCACGATTGGACACCCTACTGACATGTGTCCAACTCTACAAGAGGATGGAACTGAATAGGTTAATGTTGTAGGTGGTTATCAAGGGTAGTACCAACAAAGAAGGTATGATCCATACCCGAACAACTATAGAACACAGGGTGCCCAACCACATATTTTGCAAAGGGCCCAAGCCCCAGCTCCTACCAATTTCTCAATGGAGGATATGATGAAAAATATGGCGAGTACCCTCCAACAAACTATTCAGCAAGAAAATCATAAGCTTCGTCAAGAAATTCAACAGGTTCAGAGTGAGTCGAGAGCGGGAGTAAGGAATCTTGAGATCCAAATGTCTCAGTTGGCAGCTGATGTAAACCAATTGAAGGACAATCAAGGGAAGCTTCCTTCCCAAGTGGTGAATCCAAGAGAGAATGTTAATGCAGTGGCTTTGCGAAGTGGTAAAGAATTGTCTGAGCCTACCCGAGAGAAAGTTCCTGAAAAGTGCAAGTGGAGAATTCCAAGGAATCAAATTCTGATGAACCGACTGAGCCTAAAACCAAGGAAAAAGAATCAAAGATTATTATCCCTCCACCTTTTCCAGGCAGGTTGGCCAAGGCGAAGAAAGAAGAGGAAGAAAAGGCTATGTTGTATATTTTCAAGAAAGTGGAAATCAATCTTCCTTTGTTGGAGGCCATCAAACAAGTGCCTAGATATGCAAAATTTCTGAAAGAACTGTGCACCAAGAAGATGAAGTTAAGGCCCAATGCAAGAGTGATGGTAGATGAGAACGTGTCTGCGGTCATACAACGTAAGGTGCCACCAAAATGCAAAGACCCAGGTATGTACACAATTCCTTGCATCATAGGGAACAAGTGGGTTGATAAAGCCATGCTTGACCTAGGTGCATCTATTAACGTCATGCCCCTCTCTGTTTACAATGATTTGAATTTGGGACCATTAAAAGATACCCGAGTGGTAATCCAGTTGGCAGATAGGTCTAATTCATATCCAGAGGGCGTGGTGGAAGATGTTCTAGTAAAAGTTCATGACCTAATCTTCCCCGTAGACTTTTATATTATTGATATGGATGATGCATATTCACCACATCCGTCACTTATATTGCTAGGGAGGCCATTTATGAAGACAGCTAAAACTAAAATCGATGTAGATAAGGGTACTTGACATTTGAATTTGATGGAAAAATTGTCACTTTTAATATCTATGAGGCTATGAAGTACCCGAGTGAGGAGGAGTGTGTCTATCATGTGAGTGTTATTGATTCTTGTGTGGAAGAGGTGTATGAGAGATTATGCTGTGAGGATGAGATGGACTATGTTATATCTAATAGTTTAACCGACCGAGATGTAAACGAAGAATTAGATGAGGCGCTCAATGAATCCATTATGGCTCTATACTCTACACCCTTATATAGTTCCAAGTTTACACCGCCGGTGTTGCCATCCGTGCGTGCACCCAAGTTGGAGGTTCGTCCGAAAGGATTTTGCCATCATCCTTGCATGTTATAATTGCACCCAAGTTGGAGCTCAAACCGTTTTTGACCGAACATCCGGTAGTATGCATTTTTGGGTGGCAATGATACCTTGCATGTTATAATTGCGAAAGACTTGACTAATGAGCAAGAAGAGAACTTGATTAGAACTGGCGAGTTTTAGGGACCACTAACTATGTCACGAAAACTAACCAAAAATAAAACTGGGACCGAAAGGACATTGGAATCTATATCTTTCGATTTAAAGATTAACGACTTTACTAATTAAAGGTGTAAACTTTAACGTTTGTAACCTAGAAATCTAACCTATTAACTCTCGTTATATAGATTAAACATCTATTCCTTATCACGATGATCTAATGTTTATATGACTTTCATCAACATAAAACAATCAAACATGCACATCTTTCGATATAATTGCAATGAACAATATAAAACATGATAAGGGAAACAACTTTAGATAAAAACTCACAATAAAATCGAAGAAACGGAATCAAAACGTGTTGGATAGGCTTCAAAATGCTCGTTTGATGAAGGCTTAGCCCCTAAACATCCTCTTGCAACTTGAAATTGTAGAAGAAAAGTACATAAAAACTACTAATTTTAATCTAGAATTTGAATCATAAAAACTGGAATAAAAAGTGTAAAAACGCAGCCTAAAGCCGCCCCTAGGTTTAGGGTTTTGAGTAATGAGTATATGGTATCAATGATGTGGAAAAACAACAAGTATTTATAGGAAACAAAGTCGGTTTGGGCAAAGTCGGCGTATGGACGCCCGTCCGCGGTGCCTTGGACTTGCTTCAGACGCCCGTCCACTTCAGCGTCCAAACTCTCTGAATCAACTTCCTCCCTTGGACGCCCGTTCACTATTCTAGACGCTCGTACATCAAGTCACCTTCATGGACGCTCGTTTGGATGGGCAGACGCCCGTCCATCCTGGACGGGACTTGGACGCCAGTTCAGCTGGATCCAAATTCGAAATCTTCAACTCTATCTCTTTTCTTCTAGCCAATTCCATCCTTATCTCTTTTTTATCATCATTTGAGCATCAAACATGTACCTATAACACATTAAAACATCGCAAAACGTAATATCATCCAAATAATCATAAAATCAAAATTAAAACACCAGAATTAACCTATTTTGCGAATAACTCATTAAAAACCTCATTTACTCAATAATTCCATTAAACACTCGTTTCTTATGCAAATTATACAAATATGCAAAGAAAGCAGGTTTTACAATCGAAGAGAACGAGAAGCACGAGCAAGTGGCAGTGAGACCACAAACGGGATGGAGAATGTGTATTGATTTTCGCAAACTCAACGCAGCCACCCGCAAGTATCATTTTCCATTCCCTTACATCGATCAAATGTTGGAAAGGATCGCAGGTAAGTCATTCTTTTGCTTTCTTGATGGGTATTCGGGGTACTACCAAATAGTAGTCGCTCCCGAAGACAGTGAGAAGACCACGTTCACATGTCCATTTGGCACATATGCTTTCAGGCGCATGCCTTTTGGTTTGTGTAATGCCCCAGGTACATTTCAGAGGTGCATGATGAGTATATTTTCTGATATGATTGAAAAGTGCATTGAAATCTTTATGGATGATTTTACTGTCTATGGGGATTCGTTTAATAAGTGCGTAAGGAATTTGTCTCATGTACTTAAAAGATGTATTGACACTAATCTCGTGCTTAATTACGTAAAATGTCACTTTATGGTGAAAATGGGATAGTGTTAGGGCATGTTGTGTCTGAAAAATGGATAGAGGTAGATAAAGCCAAGGTTGATTTAATTGCAAAATTACCTTATACTGCTAACGTGAAAGATATTCGTAGCTTCCTTGGCCATGCTGGGTTTTATCGCAGGTTCATTAAAGATTTCTCGAAGATAGCCCAACCTCTATGCAAGTTGTTGCAACAAGACGTTCCCTTTGAGTTTGATGAGGAATGCAAGAAGGCGCATGATGAACTGAAGGCAAAGCTCACATCCGCACCCATCATTCAACCCCCTGACTAGTCACTCCCTTTTGAGATAATGTGTGATGCAAGTGACTACGCTGTGGGGGCAGTTCTTGGACAACGTGTGGGAAAAGCAAGCCATGTTTATATTATGCCTCGAAGACCTTGAACCAAGCACAATGCAACTACAAAACCACTGAAAAGGAACTCCTAGAAGTGGTGTTTGCATTTGAAAAATTCAGATCTTACTTGCTTGGGTCGAAGGTGGTGGTGTATACAGATCACGCGGCGCTCAAATATCTATTTACAAAGAAGGAATCGAAGCCGCGGTTAATCAGATGGATATTACTGTTGCAAGAGTTTGATTTGGAAATCAAAGACCGGAAAGGAGTGGAAAATTCAGTGGCAGATCATTTGAGCAGGATCGTAAAGGAAGAAGAAAAACTGCCCATCAATGAGACATTTCCGGATGAGCATCTCTTTGCCATGATAAGTAAGATAGGTAAGGAACCATGGTATGCTGATATTGTTAATTACTTAGTTTCTGGTGTCCTACCCCCGATATGTCCACAACCAAGAATAATAAACTGAAAAGTGAGTCTAAGTATTATATATGGGATGATCCTCATCTGTGGAAGCTTGGCTCCGACCAAGTAATCCGCCGATGCGTTCCTGAGGATGAGGTCCACTCCATCCTATCGTATTGTCATGAATTGGCTTGTGGAGGTCATTTTGGACCAAAGAGAACATCACGCAAGATGCTTGATAGCGGTTTTTATTGGGAGAGTATATTTAAGGATTGTTACCATTTTTGTAAGACATGCATTCGATGCCAGAAAGTTGGTAACATTTCCTCTAAGGATGAAATGCCCCAACAACCCATATTATTTTGTGAAATCTTTGATGTGTGGGGTATGGATTTTATGGGCCCTTTCCCTAGTTCGTTTGGTAACTTATATATTTTACTTGCGGTGGACTACGTCTCTAAGTGGGTAGAAGCGAAGGCCACAAAGACTAATGATTCCCAAGTTGTTTGTGCATTCCTCAGATCACACATTTTTAGCATATTTGGACTACCCCAAGCCATCATAAGTGACCAAGGGACCCATTTTTGCAACAGAAGTGTGAAGGCACTTATGCTAAAGTATGGAGTACACCATCGGGTGGCTACCACGTACCATCCGCAGACCAATGGACAAGCTGAAGTGTCGAACAGGGAAGTGAAGGCGATCTTAGAAATGATGGTGAATCCGGGTAGAAAGGATTGGAATTCGAGACTGGATGACGCATTATGCGCTTACCGTACCGCGTATAAGACACCCATTGGCATGTCACCATATAGACTTGTCTTTGGGAAGCTTTGTCATTTACCCGTGGAGGTAGAGCATCGATCTTACTGTGCCGTGAAAGAGGCCAACATGAGTCTGAAAGATGCGGGACTAGAGAGGAAACTGCAACTCCAAGAGTTAGAAGAGCAGAGATTGGAATCGTATGAGAACACCCGGATGTATAAGGAGAGAACGAAGCTCTGGCACGACAAATTGATCCGCCATAAAGAGTTTCGAGAAGGCCAGTTGGTTTTATTGTTCAACGCTCGGTTGAAACTCATGCCAGGTAAGTTGAAATCCAAATGGGAAGGCCCATATAAGGTGCTTAATGTATCACCTCAAGGGGTGATCGAGATTCGAGACCTTAAGACGAACAAATCCTTCAAGGTGAACGGGCACAGACTAAAACCATACCTTGGATGATTTGCGAGTCAAGAGGTCGAAGAAGTCGGCTTAGTGGAGCCTACCTATCTCGATTAATTGAAGCGATATTTATGTCGAGCCAATGACTTAAAACAAAGGCGCTTCTTGGGAGGCAACCCAATGTTTGGTGTTTGTTTCTTCTTTTGTTTTCTTTGTTTAACCATGAGAAAAGGAGAGAATTGCATGTGGGTGGAGTTCTTGATGTCTATCTTGCAGGTTAGGCGGACATATTTTGGTCAAGATCCGGGAGAATGGTTATGCACGTCGATACGGAGGCGCGAGTTGACGAGACCGTTCAAGAATAGAGGAATTTTATGCTTGGGTTGGGAGTCTTTTATGCAAAAGGGGTAAATTGTCGTTTTTGGGATCCCTGAAACTTTTGCGTACGGAATTTGGGATAGCCATTGCGTACGGAATTTGGGATAGCCCGAATGTGGTGCGGTTTCGACTGTTGGGCAAAACTTTTAAACTTTTGTTGACCGAATTCGCACAATACTTGGGTTTCCTTGATTCTGAAGTTCCTAAATCAACGTCCTATCCGGACTATAAATGCAATATTCCCGTGGGCTATAAGAGTAGCCGAACTTGGTTGTTCCTCACTCATGAAGCATACCATAATTCAGCTGCCGCTAATTCCTACATTGAGTAGCCTGCTTTGCGAATTCTCCGTCGTTTCCTCGCTTTTGCTTTTTCTGGCAGTACCTTCAACGCTAATATATGTTCACGTAAGGAGTTGTTTTTCTTGGACAATATACTTATGAAACATAAAGTCCATTTGGGTACTGGGCAGCTGTTCAATTTGAATCAGTAGCAAGTGATGTCTCAACTGATAAACCTCGAGGGTTAGTCATGGGTCCTTTAATCACGAGGTTAGCGGTTCGCTTGGCTGATTTTGATGTGACTAATAACAACCTTCGCACTGCACATGCCACGCTATACATTGATATGCCTTATTTGCGTACAATTCACTTTGTCACGACTAAGGACGGCGTGGACACCCTCGCACCCGAGGGGCCCCCACGCCCACCTTCACGGTCTCGTGCACCTCTTGTGGCCACTAACTCCGTAGGTACCCATCCGAATGCTGAGGCGAATGGTGCTGCGGCGACACAACCTTCTAGAGATCACATCAAGGATTTGCAAGAGGAGGTAACTAGTTTGCGAGCAGAGGTTCACCAATTGAAGATGAAACTTAATGATGTGCCGACTAATATCTCATCCCTGTATGATGCCGTTGCTCGATTGGTGGACACCCGACTACCACCACCCGCACCGCCTACCAAGTGATGTTCTCGTTCCCTTTTTATTTTATTTTTCACTCATATTGCATACTTACGTTCTGCATTCCATATTTTAATTTTATCTTTATTTTTTCCCTTGTATTTTTTCTTTTTCTTTTTATTTTTTTCTTTTTCTTTTTCCATTCTCTTACACTTTTCTCATACTTTTCGGAAAAAAAATTTCGGGAGTGGTCTTGAGATATATAAAGCTATGCAAAGCTAAAAAAAATCCGGGAAAAAAAAAAAAAAATGTTAGTATGGGATTTTTACAACCTAGAATTATGGTGAAAAGGGTTTGTTTCTGGTGATATAAGGTTTGTTGAAAAATACACATAACATACTAATATTAACACTACTACTAATACAATAATAAAAATTTGGGGGGGGGGGGGGGGGGGCTTGACACCATTTGGGGGGGGGGGGGGGGGGGCTTGAGACAATGTATGATTTAAGCATATTGCATATTTAGGATATATTAGGACCTCATAGCACCGAGGATGCCCTTTATGACACTTTACCAACTCTTTCATGTAAATCTTATGTTTGACAATAATAATCAATGGTAATTGATCAATGCAAACACACAATTTTGTTGATACACACTCACCTTATATCACTTGTTTGTGAACCTTGGAATTAAAATAATTGAGACCTAACAAAAAGCCACTTAAAAGTGAGGATTTCACTTAACCAAAGAGCGCACTCGCTCGTATTTTCTTTTGAGTGGTATCCACATAGTCCAATGTCATTCTAGAATTTGCATTGACATACATTTCGAGACCACACTTTTTTCGGGTTCAGTGCACTTAAATGATCGAGGCACCTAGGATTTAACCCTTTCTAGACCCACTTTTGTTGGCCTACCCGTACTATATACCCCTTAGTGAGCCCCGTATAGCCTGACACCTTCTTTTGATTAACTCCAGAAATTTAAACCATAAGCCTTTTTATGATGAGATCCCCTACTTTTTCTGGCCCACTTGTGTCATTAAGGATAAAAGTGAACTGCTTTGATGATTGCATTGACGAGTTGTTTTCTTGGTGGAGTATATATGTTGGTTGGTCCTTGTGCTATATATATATATATATATATATATATATATATATATATATATATATATATTATCCAGTGGACCGTTATGTATGTTTTTGATTTTAAAAAAAAAATGAAGAAGAAGAGAGGCTGCAATTCAATTGAGAAATAAAAAAAGGAAGTAAAGCAGCTAAAGAACAAATAAATAAATAAGAGCTTTGATTATTATTATTATTTGCCGAGAAGCATGTGGAGATTTATGGCATTTGGATAGTCGCTTTTATTCCTTGATGATACATGGTTTTACCCATATATTTTCCCTTTCCCCACCTTGTTTTCTTGTCCATGGCCCCATTACAACTCTGTCAAATACCTCATGATTTGTGCATTGGATTTGGAATATATAGTGGTGGAGATTTGATTGATATGCAAGCATATGGTAATACTTGGTCGTGTGTTGATTTTTGAGAGAGAGTGAATCGTCCCTGTGCATTATTTGAGAGTTTTACCCGTAAGGACAAGTTGAGACTCTTCTATTTTACCACTTTAAAGTTTACGATCAAGTGAGTTAAGGTTAGTTGTATGAACACTAGTGTGTGGTGTATATTGCTTGAGTATCCTTTGGTTTGCATTATAAAATATTGGATTGATGAGTAGGGCCGGCCCTATAGTGAGGCCGGCGAGACCCAGGTCTTAAGCCCAACGGTGTCGGAGGGCCCAACGGTGTCGGAGAGCCCAACGGTACATGTTTCGCTAAAAGAAAAAAACATTCGTGTAAATTTAATCCGATCCAACCTAATATAATATGTTAAATTTTCTTTTGATAAAAGGCCCAAATTTTTTTTTACTCCAATCGATAAAGGCCCAATAAAAAAATTTACTTGGCCCAAAAAAAAATAGACATACTAACAAGTTTTATTAATTTTTTGCATTTACGGATGTTAAAAACGCGATAAGTGTTGGAAAAAAATGTAGTACTTAGGATTTGACAGAGAATTAGAAACTCCAAGACACGTTAATAACGTTGTCTTTTAAAAGATGTTTCGTCCCACACGATTTCTTAATAAGGGATCAAATGAAAATCTCTTTCAGGATACAATGGGGTGTTTGATTCAAACAGTGACTTGTTTAAATCAAACCCGAGGACACTCAAAGTTTTTCTGATGATGTTGTCAAACTTATGAATTTTCGTCTGCATACTTATGCCTTTTAGGTTGCAAGTACCCCATAAACGAATGGAGGTACTCCTTGCACGAAAGGGTAGGGTTGTCACTGTTCACCGGATGAAAGCATGCAACCCTTACATGAAAGGGTAAGTACATATCCGTTCGAAAATGCATGTATCTGAAAATGCATATCACTTCATGAACTGATGAATGCATTGGTTAAGGTTTATGGGGCGTTGCCCCGAACCCCCACGAGTTGGCGCTGCCCCCTCGACCCCTGCGAAAGGACGCTGCCCCTTCGAACCCTGCGAAGGCCCGTTTCGTTGCGATAACATTAATTCGTACAACAACTCGTATGCAAACGATAACCAAAATATTTATTTATGAAAAAATATCTAACAATAAGTATGATTTTAACAAAAAAAACAACTTCAACTAAAAGACCCAATTCAGCAATTTGGTCTTAAGCCCAAAAAAAGCGAGACCGGCCCTGTTGATGAGACACTTGGACGGCGCAGTTTTTGGTATTCTTTCGGTGCATTGCATTCATGTAACTTAAGGTCATGCATTTAGGATTTAGGTTCATGCATTTTTCTTTTGTTATTTTTGGGACGAGAGTGCATTACTTGAGGACAAGCAATTGTCTAAGTGCGGGGGAGTTTGATAAGTCAATAATTGACGATGTTTTGGTGCGTAGTTTATGCCTGTTTTCTCGAGAGATACGCCTTTTTGGGTATGTTTTTGTTGGTTTTCAGGTTCGAGGAGCTTGGAAGAGGAAATTGATGAAATAGTGGATTTATTGGGCGCAAGAGTCGAATTTTGATGAAGTGAAGAATTCGAGAATTAAAGTATGACGATTTTCACTTTCTGATGATGTCGGGATCCCGGCTACCGTGAGAACATAAAAAGTCCACCGAGACCCAAGTCAAGACACCACTTACGAGCTGGATTTAATGAATTTGTTCTCCTATTTTCATGGTTTTATTTTTAGATGGATTATTTTATTTATTAGGATATTATTTTATTATGGATTATTATTATTATTAGTTATTAGTAATATATCCCAAAAGGAAAAAGGGGATTTCCAGCGTAGACGGAGAAAAGGTAGCACAGCTTTTTGGAAAAAGGGCATTCAGTTTTTTTTGGTCGACTTGGAGAAACGCAGCTTGTGTGACTTTCATATTTTTTATTGCTCTAGGGTTCTATCTCATCAACAACTAAGTTCCTTTTAATTTTCTACAATTAATCCATGTACTTTTGATTATTTCCTGTGTCTTTATTATATATGTCAATGAGTAGCTAATTTTCTCTTTTCCAGTTAAAGCGTTATTAATCTCTTGATCATGCAATTGTTAGATCAAATTGGTTCGTATCCTCGATAAATTTGTAGTATTTACTTGTTTTCTGTACTTAACGAATCAAGATTGAATATATAATTGAATTGATCACTACTGCAGGGTTGTTAGTTTGATTGTTTAATCGAATACCAAAAATTGAATCTAGGCGATTGTCACGAAGATTTGATTGTTAGTGGTAAACAACACATTGCCTGCCGGTTCGTAGACCGTAGGATTCCCTGTTGTGGAATAAGTAATCTAGGTTAAATAACACCCGATGTGCGTTAATACCTAGAATTAGGTTTGTCCAAGCATTAATGTGACTGTTCTCACCAAACCTCTGGCGATTGTTGAGAGGTGTGCTACACAGTTAGAGTGTAAGTAGTGGCGATTGTCCTGCTTATCGAAATTAGGATAAACTGGTTGCTTGGCGATTGTCGGCGGCTATAACTAATTTACTACGAGTTCAACGAGTAATTTATGCATCAATGATCAGTTGTAGGATTAAGGGAGAAAATAATTGCTTTAGCTGTAATCCTCTTAGATTGATTTTTCCTCTATTATTTGCTTTGTTCTACTTCTAAATTTTCTGCCAGTATTTAATTCTGCATACTTTGTGATTTTATACTTAATTTTAAAGTTATCCTACACTATCTGTTTGATTACCCTTCCGAAACTAAATGACCAATTGTTCCTCGTGGGATCGACTCCGACTTACCATGTACTAGTTATAGAGTGAGAAGGGATATAATTTTGGTGGTTTAACGACACACCAACTTCTGATGACGTTGATGCCTGGAAGATGTTTCTACTTTGTTTTCCTTGTAGAGGTTGTACTAGATTAAGTAGTAATTATTCTCAGATTTGTTGTATTTTCTTTTAAGGTCCTTGTAAGACAAGTGTTTTTTTTTTCTTTTGAGACATCGTACGTTGTAAAGTTATTCCGTTGTTGTAAGTTACCTCTTTCTATCTTTAGAATGATTGTATCTATTCTTAGTAGCATTTATATTTTTACCCGAGTATTTTTAGCTTCCGTTTGCTTTTATTTGATACGACAACGTAGAGGCTTGCGTATAATATTAGATTTATTTAGGGCATGTTTGGTAGGGAGAAAAATAGAGAGAAAAGAAAAGATTTTAATTCTTTTCTCAAGTTAGATATGTTTGGTTAACTAAGAAAAGAAAAGTCTATTTTCTCAAGTTGACTTCATTTCTCAAAATCCTATTCTTTTCCTCAATTTTAATTCTCACCATATCCCAAAGAAAAGTTTAATGAGAATAGAATAGTTTTTTTTCTTCTAACATTTTTTCTTAACCATGTTTCCTATTTGTGTTTTCCATGATCGTTTTTCATAATATGAATTGCTTGAATTTATTTATTTTGTTAGCGTTAGACACAATATTTTATTTATTTGATTATGATTCGTATATTTTAATTTTTATCTACAACAAAATTTGTATCGTTTTATATTTATTTTTTTAAGAATGTTAGGTAGAAATTTTTTTATAATAGTTAGCAAAAATTACCTCAAATGCAATTTAATAAAAATTGTTAATTTTTTTATTGAGAGGGTTAATATATTTTTTACAATATTTTTTTTACGACAATACAATTTGAATAAGCGAGAAAAGATCGTAAATGTTTTCTTTTCTTAGTTGTTTTCTCTCTACCAAACAACATACGTGAGAATCGAGCTTATTCTCAAAATCTTTTCTCTGCATAATGATGAGAGATAAATTTATGATCATTATTACATTTCTTTTGATACCATTTTGAGCATTATTGTACCAATTCAAGTCAATTATCCCTTATATTTAATCATGTCAATCCGAGGTCTGACTCGAGATCGGTTTTTACGAACATAGGATATGTTGTATGGCCGGCACGCGCCGGAGAAGGCCGAATATGGCAGGAAAATCTCTGAATCTGGGCCCACAAGATCCTAATGATTAAAAATGCACTGTATAGCCGGCACGTGCCGGTGAGGCTCCGGCACGCGCCGGTAATGTGGTCTATAAATACTCCTCTCAAGCTCATTTGATCAGCTGCCCTGGAATTTATGTATATATCTATATATATACTTTCCTATATCGTTTTCTTTCTATTTCTTTTATGTTTTGGGCCCATATATGCATATATATGTCTATGTATGTATGTATATATGTTTTTATGTATGAATAAACATAGTAATGTTGTAATGCTGGAGAGGATTATCGAGGATTGTTGTCTCTGAAGCTGTTGTTACTTTCACGAGGATTAGGCTCCAATTCGGCGGTTGTAATCGGTAATTTTCTAATGTTATTATGTTTGTTTATATATATATCTATATATTAGTTATAACTATGTTAAATTAAAAATATATCTAGCCAAGATATGAATCGAATTAGTTAATCTTTTGGTAAAATGAATGATCGACTCGGTAATAATGATTAAAATCGGTTATAATGAATCTCTTTCTATGTTTGAATTGAAGTAGCTAATTGATTTGAAAGAATTCATAATCTAATTATGAATTGACACCTCGTAGTTAGGTTATGAACTCATTAATAGAAAGACCGGAGGGTAAAATTGGCCGAGTGAAAACGTGACAACGGAATCCGATTTCCTAAACCGGGGGTAGATTTGTTTCGGGAGAAACAAACTCTTATTGAAATTTATACTCGAGATATTATTACGTTGAAATCACCTGTTTAATTGACATACCTTAAAATTGGCCGAATGACAAATCGGGAGTGACCCATGCTTGAGGATGACATTGGACAGAGGACAAGACATATGACAATTTCATACGCTCGTGTGAGGAGAAATTGCCTAGCTTAGGAGTATACCGTTTCGTATATAATTTACACCTTGAATAAAGGAAGATCTGTCTCATTCAATTCTACTAAAAAGAGATATTGATTCAGTAACATAATTCTTGGCTAGATCTAAAAATATATCTATATATAATATTAGTATTTATTTGTTTTATTTTCTGTTTTACTAACATCTAACAATCTAACATCTAACTCTAACATTACTAACTAATCTAACGATCTAACTTTGGGAATATGATAAAAACTGCGACTTAGATCGAGATAATAATAGCTTCTTGGTGTTTAACCACACTTTGAATTACCAAGATTTTCCCTGAGGATACGACACCTGACTCACCATACTACGCCGCAATTTGACCCGATACACCGTCGGTTAAGGATTGTACGGACCCCCGTTTCGTGCACATCAGTTTTTGGCGCCGTTGCCGGGGAAAACAACGCTAATTCATTGTGTTCGAATGGTTACTACTTGTATTAGCTCAAAATTCTCGAGAATAAGTCAACTCTCTTCTTTATCTCAATTCTATTTTCTTTTTTCGTTGATACTTACCTTATAGGTAAGTTATCAATTTTTTGTTACTACTATCTTTTTCGAGTTATTTTTCGTGTTCGTTAACCGATGACCGATCATCTTCGAATCGAAATACGGAAATGGCCGAATTCGGTGATGAAACACCGGAACGAGGGCTTGATCATGCCCGAGGGAATGGAAATAATCGAATCGGAATCGAATAATCGTAATAATCACCCACCAAACCCGAGACCGATCCGTGATCGACCGTAGAAAGGTACCGAT
Source organism: Gentiana straminea (assembly GCA_036785695.1). Taxonomy (NCBI): domain Eukaryota; kingdom Viridiplantae; phylum Streptophyta; class Magnoliopsida; order Gentianales; family Gentianaceae; genus Gentiana; species Gentiana straminea. Next base: position 475,087 of record JAVUPR010000561.1, read on the forward strand.
TAATAATCCAATTCGTTTACCCAATAAAGGAGCAAATAATTTCGAAATAAAATCTCATCTTTTTGGTTTAATTGACACAAGAGCCCAATTTCTAGGAGAAGATGATGAGGATCCACATCATCACCTCTATCTTTTCGAAGAATTGTGTAATACGACCAAAAGTCAAGGTGCTCATCGAGAACTAACGAGGATGTCTATGTTTCCTTTTTCTTTAAAAGGAAGAGCACGAGATTGGTTTCGTCACTTCCACATCATTCATTGACAAGTTGGGAGGAGATTCAAACCGAGTTCTTAAAGCAATATTTTACTCATGGAAAAAAATTGGAATTAATAGTCGAAATTGCTAATTTTAAACAAGGATCTGAAGAAACACTCGGGAATGCTTGGGAAAGATTTAAAAAGTTATTACGAGCTTGTCCCGATCATGGTTATTCCTTAGAAATGCAAATCCAACTTTTCTGTCGTAAATTAAGGAAAGACTCACGTGCAGATGTAGATCATGCATGTGGTGGTTCGTTAATGATGAGTGAAGCCCAAATAGTTTACGATGCTATAGAAAAGATTTCCAAAATTAACAGAATGTGGGAAACCGGCTCTAGCACAAGAAAAGTAGCTTTTGCAGGAGAATGTACACCGAATACAGAAGTCCTAGCACACTTGGAGAATTTGAGTAGGAAATTTGACGGCTTATTAGCCAGTAAAACGATAAACTCAGAAAATGTCATATCGAATGAATACTCAAGTCATGATAATGTGTCGTTAGGGATGGAAGAACCAAAAGGATATTCAAGGGAAAAGGTGAATTTTTTACAGCATAGGAATTTGAACAACGCGTATTCAAACTCGTTTAATGCTATTAGAAGAGATCACCTTATTTTTCGTTGGTATGAAATCCCTAGTAAGCAAGGACAACCACCGTATCCAATCCAAAGTATAAGAATCCATATCAAGTTTATCAAGGAGATACATCGAATCGAATCTACAAGTCATTACCTAGACCTTATCCACAATATACCACTCAAAGCATACCGGTCACCCAAAGTTCAACTCAACTTTGAAGGAGTTAATAAATGGAAGAAATTAATGGAAAATATGTTGGGTGTGATATCTTCTCAAGCTCGAATATAGAAACCATGATGACTTCTATAGTACAAATCACTAAGGATATGAGTACGTTGAAAACATCTATAAGTGGACATGATACGAATGAGAATTGTAGAAGCTTCATTACGGAATTTGGAATATCACTTGAGTAGAGAGGTAGAACGTAAAAACAAGTAGACCTCGGGAGGATTATCAAGTAATACCGAAAGGAACCCGAGAAAGGTAAAAGTCGTTATTACTAGAAGTGGAAGTATACGTGGAAGTAATGGATTAGAAAACTTCGGATATAATGAAGTAGAGAATGATTTAGATGGTAAATTTGAAAAGGATATGGAAAATAAACCGGAATTCACTAAAGAGGAAGAGGACATTATTGAAGATTTCCTAAGACAAATTGAACCCGAAAGGAGAATGAGGAATGGGTCAAGGTTCCTAGAATATTGAAAAATTCAAGATCGAATGACTTAAGAACCTTGTTCAATAAGCGAGGATAGAATGGAATCAAGTTTGAAAGGGCCAATTCAAACCGAACCTTATCCAAACTCACCCCAAATTCACCTCGGTTCAACCTAAAAGGGCAAGACCACATCCAAGTGCATATTTTGAAGAAAAAGGTACGAATGATGACCCACAGTGTCCTCAAAAGGCACAATCATTCGAGGAAGCTTTACCATATTCATCTAACGACAAGGGTAAGGGAAGTATACATTCTAACACTGCTTTAATTGATCTTGAATTACTTTCCTATTCTCCGAAAAAGATGAAGTTGGATAAGAAGTATGCACGTTTTCTTGACACTTTTCGGCACTTAACTATTAATATCCCTTTCATTGAAGCTCTAATCAATATGCCGGAATATGGTAAGTTTCTTAAAGACATACTATCCCGAAAGAAAAAGTTGGAAGAATATAAAATGGTGTGTCTAAGTGAGGAGTGTTCCGCAGTGCTTCAACATAAGCTTCCTCCTAAACTTAAAGATCCGGGTAGTTTTACTATCCCATGTGATATTGGGGGGCTTTTGTTTGAGAATTCAATATGTGATCTCGGTTCAAGCATAAACCTCATGTCCTACAATGATTTCATGAAACTTGGCATATGTAAGCTTAAGCGTACAGAGATGACTCTTCAACTGGCATATAGATCTATTAAACATCCTAAAGGAGTCATCGAAGACGTGTTGGTTAAGGTAGATAAATTCTACTTCCCCGTCGATTTTGTTGTTATGGATATGGAGGTAGGGAGTGCACCCCTTATCCTCGGTAGACCATTTTTAGCAACGGTGGGAGCTGTGATCAATGTTCGTAAGGGAGAGCTTAGTTTGGGAGTGAATGATGAGCGCGTTGTCTTTAACATTTACAATCTATTGAAATATCCACTAGAATCTTATTCTTGTGTAGACCCTTTGTGTTCTCTTTTTGTGGATCGTACTAACACGCAGGTAATTGAAGAAGATGACTCCAGCAATAATGTGGAAGCTCAAAAATCAGAGGAAAAGGTCAAGAATCGTTGGATTCGACGGAATTTGTCTGCTCTATGTTGGAGACCGGTATTGAAGAAGGATGCAGTGCGTGAGGATGACCCACCACCAGTGCATTAAAAGTTGAAGCAAGATAAAGTCTAGCTATAAACTATAAATTTAGAACTATCACGGGTACTATCCTTCCTATTTACTCCTTAAGCATTTATTTCTCGTTGATTCATGTGCTTAATTGTTACGTGCTTTGGTGAGTAAATGATAGAAGTATCCTATTATGTTTGGTATTTTATATTTTCGTTTTAGGCATTTAATTTTATCGAGCAAACGACGTTAACCAAAAGCGCTACTGGGAGGTAGCCCGTAAAAATATGAAAATCATAATTTAGTCTTTTACCGGACGGACGTTAAAGAAGCTGGATGTTTTTTATTTTTCCCGTTAGTAGTAAAGCACAACTAAGTTTCAAGATGAATGTTTGAATATCATTAAAAGGGAAAGATTAGGTGGTTATCCGAAAATCCCGATGGAAATTAAAGAAAAAGTTCAAATACGTCATTTCTTAGACTTAGGTTGCTATTGAGAATGCGGGGATAGAAGACTAAAATGTTTGAGAAACACTTAGTTTTTAATTATTTTTAGGTATTTCAAATGTGATAAAATATAATTGACACACTTGATGTAGTGTATTTGAAAGAATAAGTTTTTAATAATGTGAGTAACACGAAGCATTATGATAATATAATATTTGTCTATCTTTGATTTTAATATTATTTTTGAGTATGTATAATTAGATAATTGTTATCAAATATTTTATTTATGGAATTAGACAAGTATACTTGCATTTATAGTTAATTTTTAGAAAAGTTTTTCTGTCAAGACGAATATGAATATGGAATCGGATTAGGGATGATGAGATTTTTGGCATAACTTTGATAAACTATAGCCAAATAGCCTACCTGAATAAAAATTTCCAATTTTTGACCCCACCTCGGCCTTGTTAGAGTGATCAAGACCTCACTCGAAATAGCCATTATGATTAACTAGAAATAACCGACCCTTAGCCTATTTTGGTCTACATTTCCTTGAAATCCCTCGAGTTTGTACGTGCTTATGAAAGGAGATGATGACATAAAAGAGCTAAGTATCGATATTCAGAAGAATGGTATATGCTGAGATTGGAAAAGTTAGATAGGTATTGATGTATTCAATCTCACCTCATGACACTTGAAAATATAAGTCGATTTTGGCAATGAGTTCGGATATGTTAATATCCTATGAAAAAAAAAAAAAAAAAAAGAAAAAAAGAAAGAGATGAACTATATATATGTCGGTTGTAGCTATCAATGATTTGAGTGCAGTAGGGCGTTATCACGAAACGTCCTATATCACTATGAGGTTTAAAAGCTCCCGACTGCCTGATGATAGTAGTCCAGCTAGGGTGTTATCACGAAACGTCCTATTGCTGGGAATGAGGGCATATGCTACACATGTGAAATTAAGTTCATCAAAAGAAAAAAGAAAAAAAAGAAAAAAAAAATAAAATAAAAAAATTAAGCATGGTTGAAAATTTAGCTATCTTCTGACTATCCCCAGTATAAACTGAATGATATGCTTTAGGGATTATCCTAATAAGTACTCGGAAGAACTTTGTGTGGAACTGTTCCTGCTTATACCTAGGAAAGTCATTAGGGTACGTTCGAATGGATATTTGTGTGTTTTGCTTGATTTATTCAAGAGAGGATAGTGGAAATTGAAAAGGCTTGACACACACACACTCTGTTATACATTTATATTAAGGTTAACGCCTGGTTGTAATTCTAATGGTTGTATTATCCGGTTGTCCCTTATATCTTATACCTTCATGAATTTATCTCTTATTCATTTTGTTTTATCGCTTGTTTTGCTCGAGGACGACCAAAAGCTAAGTAGGGGGTTGTGATGAGAGATAAATTTATGATCATTATTATGACATTTCGCCCCACTTTTGATACCATTTTGAGCATTATTGTACCAATTCAAGTCAATTATCCCTTATATTTATCTAATTATGTTAGTAGTAGTTATTATGTAAAATATCGTGTTTTTATAAGTTTTTACTAAGTTTTGTACCGGTTTAGTAACCGGAGTATTGTGTCGGATTTACGTTTGGTGTTTTGGTACTTCATTGCAGGATTATACGTTTACCAAGATCCCAAGTAAACGACATGTTTTGAAGCATAAATCATAAGTTTTTGTGGGATAAAAGATTATGCCATAAGTTAACAAGTTCGAACATATCAATCGTCCTTAATGTTTCTACCGTAACTCATCTTCAACGGACATTTGACCTAACTTAGAGGCATTTTCATAGAAAAAGTCCTTGATGAAAGTTGTAGACCTTCAAGAGAGCTTTCCAACGAATATTAAATCATGTCAATCCGAGGTCTACAAACTCGAGATCGGTTTTTACGAACATAGGATATGTTGTATGGCCGGCACGCGCCGGAGAAGGCCGAATATGGCGGGAAAATCTCCGAATGCGGGCCCACAAGATCCTAATGATTAAAAATGCACGTATAGCCGGCACGTGCCGGTGAGGCTCCGGCACGCGCCGGTAATGTGGTCTATAAATACTCCTCTCAAGCTCATTTGATCACGCCTGGAATTTATGTATATATCTATATATATACTTTCCTATATCGTTTTCTTTCTATTTCTTTTATGTTTTGGGCCCATATATGCATATATATGTCTATGTATGTATGTATATATGTTTTTATGTATGAATAAACATAGTAATGTTGTAATGCTTTGGAGAGGATTATCGAGGATTGTTGTCTCGAAGTCGTTGTTACTTTCACGAGGATTAGGCTCCAATTCAATAGTTGTAATCGGTAATTTTCTAATGTTATTATGTTTGTTTATATATATATCTATATATTAGTTATAACTATGTTAAATTAAAAATATATCTAGCCAAGATATGAATCGAATTAGTTAATCTTTTGGTAAAATGAATGATCGACTCGGTAATAATGATTAAAATCGGTTATAATGAATCTCTTTCTATGTTTGAATTGAAGTAGCTAATTGATTTGAAAGAATTCATAATCTAATTATGAATTGACACCTCGTAGTTAGGTTATGAACTCATTAATAGAAAGACCGGAGGGTAAAATTGGCCGAGTGAAAACGTGACAACGGAATCCGATTTCCTAAACCGGGGGTAGATTTGTTTCGGGAGAAACAAACTCTTATTGAAATTTATACTCGAGATATTATTACGTTGAAATCACTGTTTAATTGACATACCTTAAAATTGGCCGAATGACAAATCGGGAGTGACCCATGCTTGAGGATGACATTGGACGAGAGGACAAGACATATGACAATTTCATACGCTCGTGTGAGGAGAAATTGCCTAGCTTAGGAGTATACCGTTTCGTATATAATTTACACCTTGAATAAAGGAAGATCTGTCTCATTCAATTCTACTAAAAAGAGATATTGATTCAGTAACATAATTCTTGGCTAGATCTAAAAATATATCTATATATAATATTAGTATTTATTTGTTTTATTTTCTGTTTTACTAACATCTAACAATCTAACATCTAACTCTAACATTACTAACTAATCTAACGATCTAACTTTGGGAATATGATAAAAGCTGCGACTTAGATCGAGATAATAATAGGCTTTCTTGGTGTTTAACCACACTTTGAATTACCAAGATTTTCCCCGAGGATACGACACACGACTCACCATACTACGCCGCAATTTGACCCGATACACTGTCGGTTAAGGATTGTACAGCCCCGTTTCGTGCACATCACATAACCAAACAGATACAGAGAAACTGCTTTTTTTTTCCTTAGCTTTTCTTTTCTCATGTCTATTCTCAACACTTTTCTTTTCTTAACTTTTCTGGGTACCAAACGTGCCCTTAATGCTATACGCGCCGAACGTTTCTCTTCCGGATAAGGGCTCGGTGTCCGGGAGTGGGGTGTAACATCTACGAATGCATATGTTTAGCATTTACTAGAGTTTATATCTGTCAGAAAGATCCAACATGTACATTTCATAAGTCCCCTCGTATTAGTTTACATTTGTATTCACTATGTAGTTGAAAGAATAGTGACGGATCCAGAAACTATGGTACATAGCAAAATTGAACAAGAAATTGAGGGAATAATATACATGTATTCTTCTAAAGAACAATGTTGCAACCAGCCAACCACTACATTGTTGTTTTTACTCGTTTGCTCATATGTCGGTCGACCACATATCTATCAACGGGGCCTACATCATGATAATTATGTAAATGTGTGTAGCCTGAATTGTTGTTGTGTCACGAATGTTGTGACTACAAAATTTTCATTTTTTCTAACAACAAAACATCATTTTAATACAAAATATTTTCTTCTCAAAATCCAACAAGGGCACGTGCTCCTAGAGAAGCTTCATAACAACTTATAATAAATCCAGTTTACACACTCCATTTACTGTGATATCTGAAAATGATAATTAAAAATCTCAATAAAACTAACTAAGCAGATTTAGAAATGCAAAGAGCATAACCAGAAATCAAAGAACTAAATGCTAAAGCCAGAAATGCTAAGGAGGACATTGAAACAGCTGCAGTCGCCATATCTGGGAACTTATCACTGCCCCAATTTGATTTCCAATCATCAATCCGAGTTGCAGCAGATGATGATGCCGAGATTAATAGATATGTAACCATCTGCTAATCATAATTTTACGCGTTAATTATTCATGGTCATTAATTAATTAAAGAGGATAAATTTAATAATAAACAAGCATTAATTGTTGCTTGCCTGATCAAAAGTGAAGTCAAAGTAGTAGCGAAGATGATGATGCTGCATGGCTGTGGACTTGCCAGTTGCCAACATGTAGCCCAAATGCGATGACTGTGCAGCTGAGTAAGTAAATCCAATTACATTTACTGCCATACAATACCTGTGATTTTTCAGCCATTCAAATTATTGTTAGCTAATTATTAGATGCTTAAATTAATCAATGTGTTTCAGCTATGCTATGGATAGCAAATAGGGCGGCCAACTTGAGTATCTATATGGGCGGCTAGAACTTAGAACCCAATAAAGTAGAAAATTTATGATAAGTGACATATTAATTATTTATATAATATAATTAATATGTCATGTATACAAAGAATAAATAATGTGCACAAGTGTTACACAAGAGTGCTAAAAATACTAATATATGCTAATATTTCAACACCCCCCCCCCCCCCTCAAACCGGGTTGTATATGTTGATACAGCCAAGTTTGCTACTTAGTCTGCTGAACATAAGAGGTGGAATAGCCTTGGTGAGAATGTCAGCATTCTGGTCTGCTGAGGGAACATACTGAAGTTGAATGATCTTGGCATCAATCTTCTCCTTCAGGAAGTGTCTGTCAATGTCCACATGTTTGGTTTTGTCATGATGAACTGGATCCCTGCCGCCATGCATAATCTTTGAATTATTATCACAAACAGAGTGTGATAGGTTCTTGAGTAGGCTGCGAAGTTCGGTAAGTACTCTTTTGAGCCAAAGAGCTTCACATATGCCCAAAACAAGTGCCACGAGTTTAGCTTCAAGATCGCTTCTAGAGACGTAGGTTGTTTCTTGCTCCTCGAGGTGACAAGATTGCCCCATACATAAGAAACGTAGCACGTAGTAGACCTTCGTCTATGTGACAACCACCCCAATCGGCATCGGTGTAAACCTTGATAGATCTCTCGGTAGACTTGATGAAGTGCAAGCCTTGGCCGGGAGTGGATTTCAAATACCTCGGTGATACGTTCACGCATCCCAATGTTGCTCGGTAGGGCAATGCATGAATTGGCTCACCGAGGCCCCGACTCCGTATGCAATATCGGGTCTTGTATGGGACGGATAAATGAGTTTCCTACAAGTCTCGATATTGATCCTTCCCGACGGCAATGTTACCATGCGGCGGGGTATTGCGGGGTCTGCGGGGATACGACGGGTTTGCATCCCAAAGCATGCCGGTTTCTTCGGCGGATCCGGTACATACTTCCTTTGAGAGAGGCGAAATGCATTTATTGTTTCTAGCTATTTCCATACCAAGAAAGTATTTTAGGTAGCCCGGATCTTTAACTTGGAATACCTTTGCCGGTAGAGTCTTCAAATGTTGGATCTCGGTAGAGTCATCTCCAAGTAAGGATGATATCATCCACATATACAATAAGAATAGACCTTCTCGGTTGGTTGTCTTGATAAACATAGTGTGATCGAGTTGCATTGATGATATCCGGCGGCTTTAACCACGGTAGTGAGTTTTCCAAACCAGGCTCGAGGGATTGCTTCGGGCCATATAGAGATTTCCCGAGTTTGCATACCTTGCCTTGAGTGTGGGGATTGACAAAACCGGGAGGTACATTCATGTAGACCTCCTCGTAAGGTCACCATTGAGAAAAGCATTTTTGATATCCAATTGGTGAAGAGGCCGGTCAAGTTGGACAACTAGAGAAATCGGTACCACGACGGTGTTAAGCTTTGCTACTTGGTGCAAAAGTTTCGTATAGTCAATGCCATAAGTTTGAGTGAACCCTCAGCCACTTAGTCCGGCTTTATACTTGTCAATTGTACCATCGGCATTGTATTTGATGGTGAATAACCATCCGCGGTATTGATGTCTTCTTGCCTTTGGGGAGAGTTGTGAGGTCCCAAGTATGATTATCTAGGAGTGCGATCATCTCGTTTTAACAAGCGACCTTCCACTTATCATTTTGAAGGGCCTCCCGAATATTTTGAGGAATAGAGTGAGAGTCCGGGTCCTGTGTAAACATGGCAAATACGGGAGATAGCTCGGTCATAAGATAAATAAGTATGAATAGAATGATCGGTGCATGATCTTTTCACTTTCCTTAGAGCAATAGGTCCGTCATCAACGTCGCGGCCGCCGAGAATCGGTAGGGTGCCGAGGTTCGACGAGCTACGGTTCGGCGGAGCTCGAATCGGTAGGGTGCCGAGGTCCAGCGAGCTCGGGTCGGTAGGGCCGAGGTTCGATCTCGCCGAGTCTCGGTAGGTTGCCGAGGGTTAAGAGTTAGGCGAGGGAGCGGATTTAGATCAATTTCAATCGGGTTTCCATCGGTGGCTGCTGCCGGTAGACTTCTTTGTAGTAGGGAGTCCTTTCAAAGAATTTTACATCCATAGAGTTGTAAAATTTCTTTTCGATAGGTGAATAGCATTTGTAACCTTTCTGTCCTTAGCATACCGATATATGTTAAATTTATGACGAAATGTTATCACATTTTATACATATTATTGATTAATTTTATCTAAAAAATATTAAATGATAGTAAAATAATATATAAAAATCTAATAAATACAAATAAATAACATAATACAAATTATAACTTTTGTTGTCGATTTACTGTGTTTTTGTCGTTTTTTGTTGTTGTTATACGGGTATTATGTGATACAAAGTAGAAGAATCGGAATCAAATCATACAAAGGATCATCAAGTGGCGAGATAAACCCGGCGCGGACCGGAAGAAACCGGTCCACGCCGGATTATGTGATAATTACCCCATGTTACCCCGTGTGCGTCGACACATGATATTCGAAATCGGTTAATCCGGTCCACGCCGGATCGGTTTCGGCGCACGCCGGACCGAGAGATTTACGCCTATAAATACCTCATTTATGAGGTATGAAAAGGATATACCAATATATATATATATCCCTATCTTATCTACTCTCTGTAAATATTATTTCAGTAGGCATTATGCTTAAAAAGTAGTAGTAATAAGGTTGTAATAGTTAGAATAATTATTGAAGATTGTTGAATTTATCACTGTTGTGACATTCAGAGGACGAAGCCTCCCTTCAACAATTATAATTGGTAATATTCTGCTGTTATTATGTTTGTTTGTTTTTTTTTTTACAATTTTATCTACTAGTAATAATGTATGTAGGCTAATTATACAACTAGCCAAGACATGTAATTGAAAAATGTTTCTCTTTTAGGGAAATGGATGATGACTAAGTTAAAATATGATTAAAATATTGAATTTGATGAATCTCTTTCTACTTGAACTAATTGATAGTACGTATTGACGTAATTAACAAGTATGGACGGAACCATAACCTAATCATGAGCCGACCGGAGACGTTAGGGTATGAGAAAAGGGTAGAAAGACCGGAAGGTAAAATTGGCCGTACGACAAACGGAACCCTCTTTCTTATCCGGGGATAGAATATTTATACTCGAGAGATTATCATGTCAAATCATTAGGTTTAATTACGGTTTTACCAAGGAGGAGGCATAGAATGAATTCGTGCACTCGTATGAGAGGAATTTGTTAGGCGAGGAGTATACCGTTTCACATAATCAATTACACTTCAACAAGAAGATTGGTCACATCCATTAAAACTAAAAGAGATCATAATTCAATAACATTGTCTTGGTTAGTTCTTATTAACTATCTATTATATTGGTATCTATATCTATATAAATATCTAATTATTTATCATTTGAATAGCTCTAAATTAAAAAGAATTGCGACTTAGATCAAGATAATAATAGCTAATTGGTGTTTAACCACATTTTAAATTACATTTTGTTTTCTCTGAGGATTCGACACTTGATTCACCAGACTACACTACAATTAGACCCGGTACACTGCCGATAAGATTGGACACCCAGTTTTAGCCGATCACATACCCTAGGAAAATGCACTTGTGAGCTTTGGGATCAAGTTTTCTTCTGTGTTGGGCATGGATATAAACAAACACAGTACAACCAAAGATTTTTGGAGGCAATTGGGCAATAAGATGAGGGCAGGAGTGTGTGGTCAGCAGGGTTTGGATAGGAGTCTTGAAACCTAACACTCTGCTGGGAAGCCTGTTGATTAAGTATGTGGCGGTCATTATAGCTTCACCCCACATATATTTTGGAACATTTGTAGTGAACATGATTGATCGGCCATTTCCGGCAGTGCTGTTCTTTCTCTCGGCAACTCCATTTTCTTTGAGGTGTCTCAACACAACTACCGATATGGACGGTTCCCTTATTCATCAAGAAATTGCGAGATTAGACTCATAATATTCAAGAGCATTGTCGGTCTTCAAAATTTTAATCTTAGTGTCAAAGGCGAGTAGAGACCATGTTGTAAAATTCTTGAAAGATGGATCCAACTTCGATTTATCCTTCATTAAAAATAACCAAGTGGTTACGGTGTGGTCATCTATGAAGGTGACAAACCACCTCTTGCCTGTTATACTTTTTTTACTCGAGGTCCCCATACATCACTTGTGAATTAAGGTGAAAGGTGTGGATGGGAGGTGAGGTAATTTAGTATACACGGATTTGGTGAGTTTGGCAAATTGACAAATATCACATTGAAGATCATTAAGGTTACATCCTTTAAACAATTACGGAATTAAAGACTTCAAATAACCAAAACTTGGATGTCTAGTCTATAATGCCATAACATGATATTGTCTAGGTTCGAGTGCGAGTGGCGAGGCAGATTCGGTCTTCGGTCTTGTCTTCGGCGGGGTTGATCACAAACGATCTGAGCGGGGTTTAGCTTGACCAATCACTTCTGTGAAGAAAGATCCTGGAATGTGCCCGATCCTTATCAAAAACAACGAGTCAATTCGGATCTTTAGTGAGTTTCTTGACGAGATATAAGGTTACAATCTAACTTTGGAACAAATAAGACACCTTGTAGATATATCGATTAGTAAGTTTAACTTTCCCAACACCTTTTGCATAAGACACGGAACCATCGCGAGTCTTAATTCTGTGAATTTGGGTGCAAGGCATATAGTGGGTAATGAGGTTTTTATTACCAGTCATGTGGGAAGAAGCCCCAGAATCAACAATCCAAGTCTCATTACTAAGAGGTGAGCGGAATATACCTGATTTTCCCTGGTTGGTTTTGAGGTTTTAGAGGGATTAGGCTTGCCATGAAGCTTCCAGCAATTGTCCTTGGTGTGATTTGTGCGTTTGCAGTGATCACAGAACAACCTTCCGAGTTTTCTCGGCGGGTTTCTGTAAGTCCCGGTAACCTCGGCGGCCTTCCCGACATTCAACGGGCGGTACCTTCGGTAGGGTTATCGGCGGGGGTGTTCGGCGGCGCATGACTTTCCTCCTGCTTTCTTCATGTTTGACCTCGGCAAACATGGATTTGAGATTTGGGAGAGGTTTTGTGGCAAGAATTCTCCCTCTAACATCATCAAGAGTAGGGTTCGGTCCGGTGAGGAACTTGAAGACTCTTTTCTTTTCTATGATGTCCTTATAGAGGGCGACATCCTTAACATCATTCCGGGGGTGAGTTTCAAAGCATATCTAAGTGTTGCCATGCCTTAGATAGTTGATTGAAGTATTGAGTTACGGACATATCCCCTTGTCTCGGTTTTGAATTTGAGCTTCAAGTTCGTACACTTCTGATGTATTGTCTTTCTTGGAGTAAAGATCTCTGGCATTGTCCCGATTTCTTTTGCGGTATCATACATCATAAAGTTCTCAACGATCTCTTTTGTCATTGATCTTGTGAGAATGGTCATGACTTGATTATTAGCAGTGTCCCATGCTTCAAATCCTGGGTCATCATCAGCAGGGGCAGGTTTAGAGCCGGACAGGTATCCCATCTTACCTTGTCCTGAGATGTACATTTTCATAGATCTTGACCACAGCAAGTAGTTGTTGCCATCAAGTCTATGATTTGTATAAGAAGAAGATTCAGTGACCCAGCCCTGCGAGCGGTGGGAGTCTCGATGAAGATGAACTGTCAGTTACAGTAGACATTTTTGGAATAACAAAACACTGAGTTGCAGCGGATTTTAGAACTCAGTAACTTGGCTCCGATACCATGAAGAGAGTTTGAGAAAGTAAATAATACTTGAGTAAACTTCAACTTAGTTTATTCATTGATTGAACAAGAGTATAAATAGATACAACTTTAATAAAGTAAACTAGCTATGCTATGGATAGCAAATAGGGCGGCCAACTTGAGTATCTATATGGGCGGCTAGAACTTAGAACCCAATAAAGTAGAAAAGTTATGATAAGTGACATATGAATTATTTATATAATATAATTAATATGTCATGTGTACAAAGAATAAATAATGTGCACAAGTGTTACACAAAGGTTTCATATTAGGTTTATAATCTTAATATTTATATTGAAAAAGTAGGGGGAAAAAAGACTTGCTAAAATACGGTAAGACCATGAATTTTGTAAGTCAAGTTAAATCATTTTATCCCAATCGTACACGATGAACTTAAAGTGAATCTATTGTGGTTCAAATAGCATCGTCAGTAGGTGGGATGGAAGACATCTTGTAGAGATATGAGGGATTGGATCCTCTGGTATATTGGAACAATACAATATGTGTTGTGACAATGGGGAGAGAGGGTAGAAAAGGTATTTCACATGCAAAACTAAAAAAAAAAAAACAAAAAACTTTAAGGTACCATTTTGAACGCACAACAGACACATACATACAACAGAAGATCCTAATTGGAGATATCGGGCAACAAACTTGCTGAAAAAGACGCTAATAGCGGCATAAATTTACATACATATTGAGATGTAACACATGAGCTAAGTTTAGAAAAATCTGGCAAATGCCTGGCCCGTATTGGGAATTTCTAGAGCCACCCCAAGTTTTAAAATGTTATTGTAAATTCTCACATCTGCAAAGTAATATCCTGCACCCCATATAAGAATGAGACATAAATGTCTTGTCAATCCGGGTTAGCCATTTTAGACCAATCAATGACGACGGTCTAAGCAGTTGACAGAATCATTTACGACTTATTTAGCGCTACCAAACCCAAGGTCTAGGGGCGTGCATAATGATATTCAGAGCCGACTGCCATGCGCAGCTGCGTGCCACTCCGTGAAAGGCATTGGGGGCGGGTGGCACCTCTAGAATCCTGTGGTAGGGACGGGACTATGACAAGTCTACTGGGACAAGTCCTGGCAGTTCTGTCGAGGACGTCCCTTTCTACTACGGGGGAGAATTTAAAGTCACACATCTATAAATTAAGTGTGGACTAGAGCATTACCGAATGGTATTCAGATCCGACTATCATAAGGAGCTAGGTGCCACACCATGAGAGGCAGTGTGGGCCAACTCTATAATCTTATTGTAAGGACGAGATTGAGACAAGTCCACTGGGACAAGTTCTGACCGTTCTGGTGAGGACGCCCCTTCTTTATGAGAGGGGCAGAATGTAAAGTGCAAACCTGTAAAGTAATGTCCTGCTCACCTCCATATAAGTATATATGACCAGGAGCGTCACAGAATGATATTCAGATCCGACTGCCATACGGAGCTACATGCCACACCGTGAAAGGCGGTGGGGGGCACATCTAAAAATCCTATGGTAAGGACGAGACTGGGACAAGTCCCTGCCGTTCTGGCGAGGACTCTAGTTCTTTACAAATGGGGAGAAAGTAAAGTCACACATCTGTAAGGTAACATCATACTCTCCCTCATATAAGTGTGAGAGATATAGATATTGTCAACTCGAGTTAGCCCTTTTAGACCAAACGAGGACGACGGTCTAAATAGATGACAGGATAATTTATGACTCATTTAGCGCTACCAGATCCGGGGTCTGGGGGCGTTACGGTTATAGGATTTATCAGAACCAAATAATAGACGGAATTAAATGTCACGTCGATACCACCTACCAGTTGAAACCATGTACCAAGCCATGAAGCGTTATAGGTGCTATCTGAACCAACTAACAAATGGAATCAAGTGCTATGTGAAAAACCCGACATGGACAACTTTTAGCACGCCAAAACGAGAGTTATGGTGGGGTACGATTTTAGAGGTATACCAAATGGAGGTGTGTGATTAATTCATGTAACACCTATACACCTCAACTATGTGGTAATATTAATCATAAACATATATTTGATATACCTCTAAAATCATTTCTCTACCATAATTTTTCTCCGCCAAAACCACGTAACAAAATGAAACTAAGAGTTACGTCGTTGGAAGTGTATCCATCAGTGGGGCATAATGCCTATTTGGAAGCTTTTATAGTAACAAATTCAACAATTAAACATTATTCAAACATATGAAACAATGTCAAATAGGTAGTAAATCATAGAACCATGTAATTAGGGCTGTTAAACGAGCCGAGCGTTCGTGAACAAAGCTCGAACTCGGCTCGTTTAAGCTCGTTCGTTAATGGTATCGAGCCGAGCTCGAGCAGTTTCTCCTGCTCGTTTACTAAACGAGCGAACATGAGCCCTGCTCGTGAACGCTCGTTAGTGTTCGCGAACTTAGGTAATATATATAAATAATACACATTAACATTTTACACACTGAGTTTGTAGTTGAACGAGCCGAGCTCGAAAAAAATTACTATTGAACGAGCCAAGATCGAAAAAAATACTATTGAACGAGCCGAGCTCGAATTCGAGCTTGTTCGCGAGCTTGATAGCGAACACGAGCTCGAGCTCGAACATTTTTCATACTTATCGAGCCGAGCTAGAACGGTTTTTTAGGCTCGTTTGTGTTAACGAACGAGTTCGAACGAAAGATTTATTACAAACGAAATTTGAAATTTAACGAGCTTACTCGACTCGATTTCTTCGCTCGTTAACAGCACTACATATAATAAGTGGATGATAAATGATAGTAATAAAAAAATGCCATACCTAAACTCTTTGTATCGGTCAAACGAATCAAGAGCCCAGCCTTTATTTCTGTCCATGGCCATAACACTAAACGACACCAAACAAAACAAAGCTCCGAAAACCCGGAATGCAAGACCCGTTTTCTTCACCATTTGCTCTCTTTTTGTCTTTCTCAAAATCGCCAGAGATGGTCTATTTTTCCTCTGAGAACTTCCTCCACCACCGCCGCCCCCTACTTCTACTTCACCCACACTGGCGCTACCGGCGTCAGCCTTCTTTGAAGGAGCTGCTGGTTGTTCCTTAACAGGCCGGCTGACCATCCCCGGCGTATTGTCAGCTATTTTTACGGTTTTAGATTCCAGCTTTCCACCTTCTTCATTGTTCCGATCCGAGGAAATGGAAGACCTCGCCGGCGATTCTTCTCCTGATCTTTCCTTATGTTTAGGAGGATGCTTAAACTCAATGCTGTTATGATTCGAGAAGCTAGAAGAAGAACCGAACTCGATATGTCCATTTTTATACGATCTGGACGGCTTAAATTCAGCGCTACTGCGATAATTCGAGAAGCTAGAAGAAGAACGGAGCTCAATATGACCTCCACCTCTTCCTCCTCCTCCGTGAGCTACCGGAGCTGAAATCGGATTAAACTCTTCACTATTCTGATTTGAGAAGCTCGATGAAGAAGCAAACTCAATATGACCTTGTTGCTGCGGCGGTATTAACTCTTTATCACGGCGGTCAGGTACGGCCAACTGCTTGTCTATGTTGATTTTTTCATCCGGATCTGTCGAGTCGGGTAAGTTATCCGTTTTTTTCATTTCGGGTAAATCATTAATCTTCATCAATAGAATAGTACACCAGCTAGTAGACTAGAAGAGTGGTAAAGAAGAAAGTAGAAACTTGCGTTGAAAAAGGTGAATACTATAAAAATGGTGAAGCCGGTGATGGCGACGTTTTTGGCAGTTTAGTGTTTTTGGATTAAGAAAAGCTTATTTAATACTGTTTTTCAACGGCTGAGATTATGTTAAACACGCCGGAGCTGCTGCATGAGGATGACATAAACGCCAAATTCCGCCGGAGGCCACATTCATTGAGAAAGACGTGTCACCGGCCTTATATTCGATTTTACACATTTAACCTCTTAAAATTCGTATATTTATTTGATCAAAAAAAAAAATCGTATATTTATACTATCACATAAGTATATATTGAGTGGTGCTTTCAACATAAGTACTAGTGTGTGTATATATAACTTAATCATTTTTAAAAGGGTGGTAATTCAACAAGAGGAAAATTATAACATTGTCTATAAAAAAAATCACAAAAATAAATATAGAAAAATGAAAAATGAAAACATCATTAATGAGTATGATAGGTATTTATACATGAATGAATACTAATCATACTTATTATACTACCACACATAAAAGATTATGAATATGTGGAGGATAAATTAATCTGGCATTATACAAGCAATGGTATCTACTCGGTTAAATCTGGTTATTACGTTGCCCTTCAACATAGGACACAAGAAAGGGAAAGAGGCAGGCGTCCTCTTTTCAAATTCATAAAAAAAATTGGCGTTCTGTATGGGGATTGAAAGTGACACCACGAATCACACACTTTTGTTGGAAATTCTTACATAATTCTCCGCCAACTGCTATGGGGTTGTTGTCTAGAGGTATTGGTGATGGTATTTGCAAAAAAGCTCAAGAAACAACGCGGCATTGCTTTTTTGATTGTTGTATTGCTAAATCGGTTTGATCTTTATATCCGGATGGCCACTTTTGGAGGAGGTTCTTTCCACTCTAACCTTGACCTCTTTGAGTTGTTGATGAAAAAGGAACATGCAAATTTATCAACACCCTTTGGTTGATCTGGAGAAGTAGGTGCAATTTGATCTATGAGCAATGTGAACCTAATCTAGCGAAGATTCTAATGCAGTCAGATATTGAAGCACGAAGTTACATACAAGTTCACTCAATGAGGGCATTCATTCCTAAACCGCCGAAGAAGTTGTGGGAGACACCAAGGGAAAATTCGGTAAAATTCAATGTGAATGCTGCAGTGAAAGGGTCTGAGGTAGAAATTGGATGGTTTGTCCGAAATAGCTCGGGTAACATCCTCCGCAACTTCTCTCAAAAGCTCGTCGGAGGTTTTGATGTCGTCTTAGCTGAAGCCTTAGCCATTCAGCAAGCTATGGTCCTTGCAATCACATGGGGCTACTTCGATGTTATATTCGAAGGTGATTCGCAGACGGCCCACAAAAAGCTTTTGTCGCATGATGATGATTTATCTCACTTAGGCTCTATTATCGATGATTGTAAAATTCTTATTCATACTTTTGTCAATTTTTGTTCCTCCTTTGTCAATGGAGAGGGCAACCTCCCGGCCCATCTTAAGGCAAAGGAAGACTTATTTCTTGTTGGTCTCAAACAATGGGGCACGAGGTCGTCTTTCAATGTCCTTTTGGCATGTTCTGCTGATTTGAATCAATAAAAATTATATTTTCCCTAAAAAAAAATTATGAATATGTGAACATAATAAAATTTATTCAATCAAAATCAATTACAATGATTTGATTAAGTTTGTAGAAAATTTGTTTAAATTGATTTATTTTTTTTCCATTTTTTTTTTTTTTCCATTTTTAAGAGTAGATGAATTAGCAATATCAAAAAAAAAAAAAAAAAAAAGAGAGTAGATTGTTATGAAATAATAATTGAGTGAATGTCTATCAATTTTGTTTATTGCAGGAGTTAATAGAAGATGGTTATGAGAGATGTAGAGTAATGAGTTACAATATTAATAGGTACATATTAATTGGTTCATCTCCATCTTGTAGTATATATATATATATATATATATCCCACCATTGTAATAATTTTTGTAGAGATGAAGAGAACAAGTGAATAAAAGTTTTTCCTTATTGTTTTTCTACTTATTTGCTTTGTATTCTCTTTTACCATTTACTATTTTATAACACGTTATCAGTACGAGACTCTACCGACGATGATTTCGTAAAGGCTGAATGGATTGATGAAAATTCACACGCCAAAGAAGTATACAGATAAGTTTTTGTTTAATGTTCCTTAAATTACAAACTTCATTTTATAATTAATAAGATAATTTTTGTATTATATACGAGATCTGTTGCTTTATATAATGGAGATTGGTTGTAACTGAAAGTGATTTGGCTGAGAAAACATATGCATGGCAACACTTCCCCACTACCATCAAGGAAAATGGTATGAGATAGAAATTTGAATTTTGCCAACAATTTTATATTTGTGAGTATCAATCTGTTTTCTTTTAAAAAGCAAATGTACGTACCATTCTTCGATTATTTTAAAACCTTTTAAGACAGAATCAACGAAACTCATATCCATATATACACACATGAAACCTTTAAATGCATAAAATGAAGTTGCTATGCTAAGCTATGAAATTAAGCTAAATAATTATAATAACACCTGAACTAGTAGACCCGACTTTTAGATGCACAAAATTGGATTTCATGTATTATATTGCCGTTATATTTTTCATTTAATTAGTAGAATATATTTGTCAAAATAAAATAAAATAGTAGAATATAAAATGATTCTATTCATTACTTTTGTCTGGATCTGTATATGCAAGGAAATGATATTTATTTTCAGTTGTTACAGAGGATAATAATTATCGGTGTTCATTTCATACGTGATGATTCATTCACGTGTATGTCCGAATTAGGCTCGTAACTTATACGTCGATCATAATGTGGTCATATATATCTCCTCTTATATGGTGATGAATTATTCAAGAATCATTGAACATGAATTTTCTTGTGTTGTTTTTCAATGCACCTCATCTTCGGAAAGTTTTCATAGCATTTGTTTGAAGGTCCATACCGTTTGAAGAACTTACATCTAATATGTGATTTTCATTCAATATAATGATAACTTTATGATATGTTCGAACCATCGTTACTAGTTAACTAACATTTGTATATTTTCTGTAGGAGTTGAAAAAAAAAACTTTAATTACATAGTCTTTCCTGAGTTGACTTAGCTTTGTATGAGTGAACTTCTAAAGTCACCGATGGTTTGACAAAATCCATTGATGTGAGAGAGCGGTGCTACCGTCCAATGGATATCAGATATTGAGATTCTCATTATAAGATGTTTTGTTGGTGAAAATTACCATAAAATGATATACATAATGGAACCCAAAACTTGTCAAATGATTTGATCTCGGGTATATTGTTTTGGAGATTTATCTTTTCGATTGTACTTATGTGGTAAAGTATTGAGGTAATTTTTTTTATATTTTTGTTTCAATTCATTTAAAAAAATTTATGTATGATTATACGATAAGTATGTTGATACTAATGACACTGATGATATCAATAAAAAAAAAAAAATGATATGATCATATTAAGATGATCAATTTTTTTGAAAGTACATATATGGACATGAAGTCCGAGAAGAGTCTTTGAATGGTATATATAATGTGAATGTAAAATTCACGTATATTGAAGATGAAACTTGAGATTGATTTAAGATGATGATAACATTTGTATCATCGAGAGTGCAACAACGCACATTATACTGTGAAAAATAATTATCGTTTAGAAAAATGGGAGAAGCAAATGATAATGTATACATGAGCTATTTTTTAAGGTTTCAAACAAGCCATTGATACAAATTTGTTAGAGATAAAGCTCTATGCTCTCCCGAGTCTCGAAGAGATGTTATTTAATTTAATTGAGATATGCGTAAAAATGGGTATCATAGCGAGACATACATCTGGGGTTACGGCACAAATAGCCCCTATGAAAACTAGTTAAGATGAACTGAAGGGCTTGACTCAACCAAGGAACGTAAAGAGTATTTACTCGTGATAAATAACATTTCCTCGATGATTTGAGAAATATGTCGAAAATAATGATATACGTCCATTCCATTATCACAGAAGAGAATGACGACCAATATTATATGCATGAATACTAATGCAATGATATATGTTCTATATTACATAAGATGCATCATATTATACAATTCATTAAGTGAATGCGATCAAATTAAATAATTAAGATGCATCAATCCGTTCCGTGAAGTGAACGTGGAAAAATATTTCTTCTGGGGATATCAATTACCGTGGTCATACCAAAATGAGACAACGGATGAAACAATAAATGTCAAACTCTAGAAAAGATTATTCAAATTTATCCGCTTGAAATATATCCTGGAATTTGTTGATACCCGCATAAGAGGATATCACATTAAAATGTAGAATCCGTCACGGGTTATTGCAAATATTCTGGTTATCAATTGTATATAAGTATTGTCCGAGATTAGCGGGTGAGAAAATAAATACAAATAAATCAATTCTCGTGACAAACATTATAATATAAACGAACATGAAGTTCGTATTTGGATAGTCGTGATTGAATCACGTAGTACACATATAGTGTTGACAAAAATTTACCAGATGAATTAAGAACTTTAACATAGTCATCAATTATGAATGTTCTGGTAATATATAAATCACGAATAAGACACAATAAGCATTGTCAATTTCATGTGGGGGAGAATATGAACATTAAGTTAATTTTATTATATATCACAACCCCAGAAGAATGTCAAAAACAATGTGAATAATTTTTGAAGAATTTGAAATGACATAGCGTTATGTTGATTCTATACGCAAGAAGCGTATGAGATGTTTGTTTCCACAAGATATAAATTTCATAAATATGAAATAGTTAAATAAATTTTATAATCATTAGAAACAACAGTCAAATGGCACTTGATCATGAAGTTGATATATATAGCAAAAACTATTGTGTTTCGAAATGTGTAAATCACTTGAAGCAAATAATAGAGCATCAAGTTACAGCTCGGTGCAATTACTACATTATTAACGAAGATCATTTCCCGGCATTAGGGGAAGATGAGAAAACCCCATTTTAAGATATAAGAATGCCGAGAAATTTTATAAAGATCTTCTACGCATCATTCAAACAAAATTGCGTATACTTTAACTTGCAGTACTTAGCAAGTTATCTGCCAAATTCTTTTATTCAACATAAAAGAGCGACTATTTGTATGCACCAAATTTGATTGATAATATATTTACGCCGGAAACGTAGAAGACCGATCGGTGTAAAAGATTAAAATCCGCGGAAAGTGATTCAATATTTGATATTAAGTCACTCATGAGATATCTCGAAGAGATTCGTCTTGAAGGCGAAAACCCCGAATAAATTCGCACGTGCATCAAATGATAAAATATTGGGGTTGCGGAACAACCGGATCCATGCATTGATAAGGATTCAGTTTATGCTAATATCGAATTAGCAATGTATTTTACGGGAGAAATTGGTAATATATTATCATAGTCGTTGACGACATATTTGCCTAATAATTTGCTATTATAATCTGGATCCAGAACCCATGTCAATAATAGAGTGCTAGAAGCACATAGACTGGGTAAAAATTAAATAAGCAATGGAGGTTGAACTTGACTTAAATTTGGTTCTATAATAACCAAATATTTATTTTGATCAATTATATTCTCCCGTTACGAATAATATATGTTCCGCTACTTAATAACTCCGGCAGCATCTAATTATTTTTATGTGACGTCGTGACCGTATATTTATAGGTAATTAGACGTAAATATTTATATGAAAGTCTATGTTGATTTTAGATATAATATTGCAACATGCAAATTATTATGTTGCAAAGGTCTTTGTATGACCTATAACATTAATGATAAATGAAATCAATCAAATATATTCCTTTTGAAGATGGAATATATATGTATATATGTTTAAGTAGCTCATATATAATGATATGATTTATGGTATTAAATCTCCTATTGTTAATTATGATGACAATTCGGATTGTGTTGCAAGTGTTGCACAAATGGGCATAACAATTGTTAGCCCCTACATTCAAATTGAATTCTAAACAAGATATGACTTATAGAAAGTACGCTATAGTGACAATTTGACAGATTTGTTCACTAAGTTAATTCCAACATCTATGTTGGAAAAATATGTTTATCGTATTAGAATGCGTACTTTGAAAGAATGTTGTCGTTAGGGGGAGCGACAACTTCAAAACAATTTGATGCTTTGGTTCTGAATAACAATGAATGTACTCCTTTTCCCTTTAACTAAATTTTTTTCCCACATGGTTTTCTTAATTAAGGGTTTTTAATGAGGCAATCAATGCAACACATAAAAACGCATGTCATGAACTACTTTCCTTGTCTAGTTTTTTTTCCCACTGGGTTTTTCTAGCAAAGTTAATAGTACGTGATATATACGTTATGCAACTTAGATAGATCATTCAAATTAGCTCTATATTCAATGAGCTTTGTCTACTATTACATTTGTGAAGAAGATCGTTCATCTCAAATTCAATAATATTTACATAAATGGGAGAGCACGTGATATTCAGAAGAGAAGTGAAATCGACATGCGATGAATCAAGGCAAAGTGTTAATCCGACAGACTCAATTACATGCAAATGATGAAGGATTGTAGCAGTACATGGTATTCGACTGATATTTCAAAAGACGCAAGTGGAATTATACATCATACTTTTGTAGACAATCTACAAATAAAAGGGCGATGCACAATTGTTCAAATTAAGTGATCAAATCAGTCGATTTATTCACATAAGCATAGCTTTATACTACATTCGAAGAGAAGATTTCCATTTGCCGATTCGAAGCTCTCAAATATCGTTTTCATCAGGGGGAGTAATACAAACACAAGTGAATATGTATCATTTTTGTTCACTAAAGTTTTTCCCACAAGGTCTTTTCCTAATAATTGTTTAACGAGTCATATTCATTATGTATTGTATGATAGACATTCAAGGGGGAGTGTTATGAAATAATAATTGAGTGAATGTCTATCAATTTTGTTTATTGCAAGAGTTAATAGAAGATGGTTATGAGAGATGTAGAGTCATGAGTTACAATATTAATAGGTACATATTAATTGGTTCATCTCCATCTTGTAATATATATATATATATCCCACCATTATAATAGTTTTTGTAGAGATAAAGAGAACAAGTGAATAAAAGTTTTCCTTATTGTTTTTCTACTTATTTGCTTTGTATTCTCTTTTACCATTTACTATTTTATAACATAGATGAATTAGTACATTAAAAAAATAATGGCCCGCTGGGTGGTACAACTTCTTGCATTATTATTATTGTGCAACAATCGGGGGGGGGGGGGGGGGGGGGGGGGGGAGAGAAAAAAAACACGCTTTTTCAAGCCGATGCTGCATAATCACTGTTACCAAAAAATATCACTTTAAACAGATTTTCCAGAAAAACAAATCAAATAAATGTAATTGATTTTGATTGTATAAATATTATTATGTTCACATATTCAGAATCTTTTATGTATGGTAACTATAATAAGTATGATTGATATTCTTTCTTATATAAATACCTATCATAATTTAGTTTTGTGCGAACAAAAGCAGAGGGAGCAACCAGATACTAATAACATTTTTGTAAGCTACTCCATCCCCTTTAAAATTCGTTTACATTTGCTTTTAGCATGTATTATTTATGATGAGATGTAGTTCTTCATCATACTTTCCTGTTATTCCTCTTAATTTATAAGGTATTTAGCTTAAATCAGATATTGGAATCTGGTAACACAATTCAGCACTTATTATTGTTTGTATGACAATTGACTATGTATTAATTTGTTATAATATTATTAAATATCAACGGCATGATTATATGTAGAGTGAAAAGTTGCTGAATTTTTGTGAAGAAATCCGTATATATGGTTGGTATGCATAGTAAGTCTTGTCAGTATATAAAATTGTTGTAACTGAAAAATTAAAAGGTTAGCTAGAGAAATATTTAGATTTATTTTTGAGTAGGAATTATTTAGATTTATGATGAATGATGTTATCAAAGGATGTATTTATGGTAAAATTAATTAGAATATGTGGGATGAAGAGCAACATGCTTACCTTAAGCATCAGCTGGACTTAGCCTGCGCCGCTTATGCCAATAAATACGTCGGCTTGACAATACAGTGGAATGATGAAGATGGTGATCATAACAATATTGGTGGATCTGGAAAGGCTCATCAATCGATGAATAAAGGTACGTAAATGAAATTGTACGGCCGGCCGGCCGGCCGGATATAAATAGATAGTGTAAAAACAAACGTGGTTGTGTTTGTGTTTGTGTTATTTGCAGCTGGGACTAGTGAGAAAGGAAAAGAAGTAGTGTCGAGAGAAACAGAGGAAGAAGACGAAAAAGTGAATAGGAGAAGACATGCAAATAAATTAAGCGCTCGAAGGTCAAGACAGAGAAAAGTTGATTGCAGGAACGAGTTACAAGCTCTAGTTGCTGAGTTACGAGAGGGTGTTTCTAAGATTAATCAAGAATTAGCCCAACAAGAATGGGAGCTTGCCGTAGCTCGCTCAGAGAATCGGGTTTTGAAATCGCAATTAGGCTTCAACTGATTGATTTTGTCGTATTTTTTTTATTTTTTTGAAAAAATTCCGAATCATATGGTGTTATTTATCTATATATTAAGTATTTATATATGTAGCTTATAAAAGAGTTGATGAAGTATATAGGAAAATATTTTGTTATTACGAAACTTAGCTAAATAAATCGTCAAAAATCATGGACGAATTTATTTACAAATTGCAAGAATGAACAAAAACAGTCTAAATTAAAATCCAAAATCCAAAATCCAAAATGAATCAAATACCAACACTTGTAACAAGTCTCCACAAGAAAAACAAATAAAAAAACAGAAATAAGGAAAACAAATTAATTAATGAAATTCCTATGCAAGAACAAATCTCCCCTTCCGGGCATGCCGATCACTTTCCGGCAGCTTTAGCCTTATGGCATCTCGACTTCGGATGTCTTTGCAGCACGGTTTGCCTTAGACGGACGGTACCAAAACCAGAAAATAAGCTGAATAAACCCAAGAACTGCTCCTATTCCATTTGAAACCTGCAGTTTTTAAAAATAAAAATTTAGTAGACGATTGAATTAAAATCATCAAACATATATATATATATGCAAATCAACAACCCATTAAAACGATCAATAAGTGCAATGAACTTGAGGTGTACTCGACTTAATTAAATCAATATTTATTTCTCTCTCTATATATATATAAATATAGATATATATTTACTCCGACTCGACTCAAGCCGTAAATTGCAAGATCGAACTCTGGACCAATTAACTCGTAAGATCGAACTCTGGACCAACTCGTTTTATTACAAAGTAAGTAATTACTACTACACTTTAGTATTATTATTATTATTATAACAAGTTAATTATTACCAAAATAAAGGGGTCGAATTGGCCAATGAGTGCATAGACAGCCCAGATTACTCCATTCAAGAAACCAGCTAAACAAACCAAAAATGGCATAAACTCGGAGTTCTTCGTTTTGACCATTTGCCTCTGCAAAAGAAATAAATTTTATAGTATTAAATGCATGTTAAGGTTACAGGCACATAATTAAACAAAATTGCATGCAGATAGAGGGAGGGAGGGAGGGAGGTACCATGACAGATAAGGGTGAACCATATAGAATAATGCCGAAGATGACAGAGAGGAATCCAACGAATATGGATCTTCTCTTATGGGTGTGAAACAAGGTCAGATCGATCACGGCCATAGCAGAGAAGAATAAAACCTCTAACAAGAACACACCGGCGACTATAAGCTGGGAAAAACCAAATTAAAATCAATATTTATTATTATGATTATATATATGCATGAATGATCATATTAATTCATCGATCGATCGATCAAGAAGATATATATAGATATAGATAGATATAGAGATGCATGTACATACGCGCATCTTCTTATTGGAGTAGTAGAAGAAAATGGAAATATAGATTAACTCTAAAGCAAGGCCAATGCTGTTGATGATCAAAACAAGCAAACTGTTTGGGTGATTGAAGGGCATTGCGTAAAACACCCAAAACGCACAGTTAATAGCCGCTGCTAGATATGGGAACGGATGAAACTCCTCCACTGATTTCTTCTCTACTATTCTCTTTATTGTTTGCCTGCAATATCCATCCACCCATCTCATATGCATATAATTAAATATCACACTACTCCATCTCCATCAACATCACGCTTTCTACCTACTTACCTATATATATATATATATATAGGTGTAATATATATATATATATATATATATGTTGATACCTGCGTACCTAGGTATCAACTTATATATACATACACACGTTAATTAATGCAACATTGTACATGTGGTGTACGTACGTGGAGGAGAATGAAACAACGGAAAAACTTACACTGGAGAGACGAAGAGCCCAAAAGAAGTGACATCACCTGAAAATATATTACATTTCAAAAGGTTTATATATCTATATATATAAAGACTGAACAATCTCAAATCTACCTACATTAATTTATCCACCATTTCTGGTTTCTAAACTACTGGAAACGGGAAAATTCTGAGAAAATAATATGAAAACAACATTGTTTTGATACAAATTAATTATACGCATGAATATGGATCGATCCACAATTGCATACAAACAATATAAACACCACATACCGATTATACCAAAAACGGTACGAATTAAACCAAGGGTGTGAGCGCTCGGCATTTTGTACACAAGAACTGACTAGTATTCACAAAAAAAATATTATGATACTGGAAACAATACAAAGCTGAGAAGAACAAATGAATGCTTATATATATAGTGATTTTTTCTTTTTTTTTTTTGTTTTAAGTGTGTGTGTGGATAAATGATATCAGATTTAAGTTAATCCAAATCAGATTTTGTTTAAGGTTTTATCTAGTTATTTAATTAATTATTGATTAATAGAGAGAGTTGTTTCCAATAAGAACTCATCTGAATTGTGTGAAGTTGTTAGAGAAATTCGGTTTAGTTAAGATTGCTTTGGGGAAATATTTTTGTTGTTGTTATTTTTCCGATCACAAATTGTATATAATTTCGGGCTCAGTTATGCGGCATTTTAGATCTTAATAATTTATTATACAACTCATCTCAATCTGAAATAAAACAAACCATAACACACTGATCAGAAATTTGAAGGTTTTTTTTTTATATATATATTTTTAAAATTTATAGATAGACTAGTAATATGATGTGATATGGGCATTGCATTACATTAATTTCTTCTTTTACACGGGAAATGAAACGATAAAAAAAATGTTGAACAAAACTTTATCCAATCTTCCCTAAAAATAAAAAATAAAAAATAAAAACCCTTTATCCAATCATAAAATTATACAAAAATAAAATCTTAATTTTTTGGGATAAGAAGTAAAGTTATAAAATCATAATTAAATCCATTTGCTTTACGAAACAAGAGTATGTATAGTTTTATCTCTAAATTATTTCAAAATATGGATAATAAGCTATAAATATCCATTTTGAAATTTACTTTTAAATTGTACTTTAAAAACATTTTAGTAATGTGCAAAAAAAAAATTTAGTAATTGTTGTATAGGGAGACCTATATCCATTGTTGAGACATGACGTATTGAAACCATTTGAAATGGATTTAAATTAAATAGCTTTTTAAGTATATATTCTCCTTAAATAATACATATAATGTTTTTATATCAATTGTTATATATACCAGGGACGGACCCAGCCCATTAAAGGTGGGGTGCACGGCCGTCACTCAAATTTTCGGATGAAAATACCCCTCTTATAATGATAACACTGTGCATGTATATAATTACAGACAATTTTTATAATAATCATTCATCTAATTCAAATGGTTAGAAGATTTGTTACTTATCTTAAGGTTATGGGTTCTAGTCTTGGTACGTTGTTCATTTTTTTTCCAACTTTTTTTTTTAAATTTAGCCCCTATTGAAAAAAATTCATGAGTCCGTCATTGTTATATATATACAGGTGTATAGTAAATATATAGGTGTATCTGATACTTCCTCCGTCCCATTTTATTTGTCTTGTTTGACTTTTCACACAGATTAAGAAAAGTGTAGTTAATGCTTTGAATCGCATTAAATGATCCAATATTTTTACACTTATGCCCTTTTAATTGTTGTTGGAGCATTTAATGCTACACACTTTTTATTGTAAATATTATAAAGAGATAAGGGTATTTAAAGAAATTTAACAATTAATGCACAAAATGAACACTTATTTTGAACAAACCAAAAAGAAAACATAGACAAATAAAATGGGACGGAGGGAGTATTCAAAACAAATGCCCAAAACGAAACATTTATGAACTGGAGTTGACGTGTTCAACTTTTTTTTTTTTTTTTTTTTTTTTGAAGGGGTGTTCAACCTATTTTAAATGTGCAAATACAGCTGCTTTACAAATCCAGAGGCTAAAAAACTCAAATCTGTTTGCATCTTTTTTTTTTTTTTTTTCCATTAAATTCTATGGGCTTCTTTATTATTATTATTTGGTCCATTGTCACAGGCATACACATATATATTATACATATATATGTATATTACAAGTTTTCTTATAATATTAATCCACCTCAAGTTACATACAAATTATGCGTTACAAGATATTATAATTGGATCGCTTTCTAGGTTCCAATATCGTAGTTTCCACGGTACAAGTATTTTCATTTCAAATTATATAATGGATTTCATAGTATTGCGCGTATTAACACATTCTTATCACTCAAACATATATGTGACACAACTAATTTATGTATGATAAATAGTATTAATAAACATAATTAGTTATAGTATGAGATTTCAACGCGGAGGTTCCAGATTCGAGTCACGATGAAGATAAAAAATATGCGTGCGTGTGTATTTCGTATCCGTAAAAAGAAATTAAAATAAACTATACAACAACACCATGTGTTGTAAAGACCATATAACAGTGACAGTGACAAATAAACCATACTTTCCATTTGGAAAGATACATTAATTATAAATGTTTATTGCATTTTTCATTACACTCTTTAACATCATTTATGTTAGAGTAATGATAGAGACACAACAAAAATTACACAACGGATGCCACAACATGATCTCTCACCCTTGATTTTGATGAGTGTTAATTGATTGTGATGTGGACCCATCAAAATCAAGGGTGAGATATAATGTTGTGGCATGCGTTGTGTAATTTTTGTTGTGTAATTTTTCGTACACAGCAAATCTGATCATTCTTTGTTCATCTACCATCATGGTCCTGACACGGCCTATCTTTTGTTATACGTCGACGACATCATCCACACTGCCTCATCGGATGCTCTTCGTCAATCTATTATGTCCCGACTTGCCTCAGAATTTGCTATGACGGATTTAGGACCTCTCAGTTATTTTTTGGGCATTTCTGTTACCCGTCATGATGGCGGCTTATTTCTTTCACAACGCCAGTATGCCGAGGATATTATTGACCGTGCAGGCATGACTTCTTGCAATCCTGTTTCCACGCCCGTTGACACGAGTTCTAAGCTTAGTGCTTCCGCAGGCTCTCCCGTTAGTGATGCTACACATTATCGCAGTCTTGCTGGGGCATTACAATATCTTACATTCACTCGGCCCGACATATCCTATGCCGTCCAACAAATTTGTCTCCATATGCATGACCCCCGGGACATTCACCTCCATGCCCTCAAACGCATTATCTGGTACATTAAAGGTACTCTCCATTTTGGCTTGCATCTCTATAGATCATCCGTCTCGGCACTCCTCTCTTACACTGATGCTGATTGGGGTGGCTGCCCCACCACCCGCCGTTCTACATCTGGCTATTGCGTTTTCTTAGGCGACAATCTCATTTCTTGGTCTTCCAAGCGCCAACCCACCTTATCTCGTTCAAGTGCCGAGGCTGAATACCGTGGTGTAGCAAACGCTGTCTCTGAATCATGTTGGATACGGAACCTTCTTTTAGAACTTCATTGTCCTATACAAAAAGCCACACTCATTTATTGTGACAATGTAAGTGCCATTTATCTATCCGGCAATCCTGTCCAACATCAACGCACCAAGCACATTGAAATGGACATCCATTTTGTTCGAGAAAAAGTCGCTCGTGGTGAAGTTCGTGTCCTTCATGTGCCATCACATTACCAAATCGCCGACATCTTCACCAAAGGTCTTCCACGGGTTTTATTTGATGATTTTCGCTCCAGCCTTAGCGTTCGTGAACCTCCCGTTTCGACTGCGGGGGTGTGTTAGAATATAAAATATATATTAGAGTATATTTTGTAATTATTGTGTAAATATTTTCATTCATTGTTAATATTCAGTTACCCTAGTTAAACGCCTACAATCAAGGGACACCAATTGTATATATTATACCATACATCAATGAGAATGATCACGGAATCATTTCCTTTAGTTATGTTACGAGATTCGTATTAAATCAATAAATCATACATTTTGATCGATAAAGATACAATGTATAATCATGACAAATACTATGATCGAGTGCCTGATATATAATGGGTAAATCATTTTCCAATTGAAAGTCACTGATTTATATAGCATATATAGAGAGTGGACTCCCTCTTTATTTAAAGGAAGAAAACAACACTACCTGCTGCTCCCACTTTTGGGTCATCCTTCATTATAAGCCACACAATTGCCTTTACCAAAAGCATATCATTAATATATATATATATATATATATATATATATATATATATATATATATATATATATATATTATTGTTGGGAAACATGAATAACATCCCTGAAAATATGCTTCAAAAGTTAGCATTGAAAAACTATTCTCCCTTCGATTATGCGTCGCTCGTGAGTCGCTACGTGACTCGTGCGTGGCTCATGCGTCGCTCATACGCCGACGCAGACATAGTTTTCAAACATCTTCATACGATGCATATATTTCAAATTTTTTACTTTTCAAACATATTTTTTCAAGTTTCCCATTATTGTTATAGTCACTATGATATAACAAATGTGACGGCAGTTTGATATGTCAGCGAAACTATTCATGATATAAAAGTGAAATCCGATAGAATAAATGTCACAATCTGATGCGTCAACGAGGTCGCTAATATGATGTGACATCGAAATCCCTCTTTAATACATGTCACATCATCGAAGT
Source organism: Gentiana straminea (assembly GCA_036785695.1). Taxonomy (NCBI): domain Eukaryota; kingdom Viridiplantae; phylum Streptophyta; class Magnoliopsida; order Gentianales; family Gentianaceae; genus Gentiana; species Gentiana straminea. The sequence goes on from JAVUPR010000561.1 coordinate 507,409, forward strand.
TCTTACCTTCACCACCATCAGTTTGACACAACAAATATCACAACATGCAGTGGCGGATCCAGGAATATTGTTGAGCGGGGTCCGTAATTATTTTTCAAAGTAATTTTTTTTCACGAAATCCGAAATATTTTTCTATAGGTAAAATGTAGATTTTTATAGGAAACTTAGAAAAATATGCTCCAAAAGAATAACATCCCTGAAAATATACTCCAAAAGTTAACATTGGAAAACTATGTCTGCGTCGGCGCATGAGCGACGCACGAGCCACGTAGCGACGCAGAACCGAAGGGAGCATAGTTTTCTAATATTAACTTTTGGAGCATATTTTCAGGGATGTTATTCTTTTGGAGCATATTTTTCAAGTTTCCCTAACGGGGGTCCGTATATGCTAGATCCGCCTATGACAACATGTCAATCCATTAATACTACTAATGATGTAATATTGATACTTCTTTTTAAGAACATGTAACGTCATCAAATATCTCATTGTATATCATTTATGGGAAGTTCTGATGCAGGGAGTCATCTTTGGACTCAACCGTCGAATCTGTGTCACGTGCATGAGAATTATCCATCATTTAGTGACATTCATTATGTCAAAATCGTTGTAATAATTACACTAGCTTCCTCTTTATGTGTATGAGATATTCGTTGTTACAGAAACATTAGACAATATGGTTACTTCTCTCTGTATAATAATTGTTTTCTTGAATATAATTAGTTTTTTATGAGTAATTTGCATCTTTGTATTCCCTACGCAAAAATGCACTTGGAGGCTTTAAGCCAATTCTCTTTGCCTTTTTATAAAGTTGAGAAAACGACATAATATATATATATTAAAAGAAAGTTATATATCTTTGATACTATATATCTTTTTTTGCACTGCATGTGGTCAATAAATATTATACCTTTAAATGTTGCTATCTTGCCTTACCTTAGCACATAAGGTACTGTTTTGTTTCCTTTTTTTTTCTTCTTCTCCCAAGCGACTTTTAAGGGCACCCGGTAAATATGCTGGGCACCACTTCAATATTTAAAAAAAATGTGCATCCATTGGACATCTTTGAAGACACGTGTAAGTTTATTGGGATATCCGTAAAGACCAGTATGGCTTCAGTGCCTGGTGCCACAGTTATATGTATAGAGTGTCTTACGGTTAATTGTTACGCATCAAAACAGTCTTTCTTTTGATTGCACGGTACGGGTATACATGATTAACTACGGTCGTTAGCCGTAATTAAATTAAAGTCGAACCGAAAATTTCGGTTATTTACAATCTACAAATCAAACCGAACTGTTATATTAAAGGTAAAATAATTGAATTAATCAAGCTGGATAATATATGGTTCGATTTTGTCGATAAACCGAAACCAAAATTGAAATAAAAGTTTCTAAAGCTGATCCGTTTGGATAACAATTCAGTCATAAACGAAATTTTCAATAAATGGTCATCTAAATTTGGTTAGTTTAGCTCTAAACATTCGATTATAAAATGTTTGGTTATCGTTTTCTGTTCAGTTCGGGTGACAGATTGATTTTATATATGGTTCTGTTACGGTTAATTTGAATAAATTTTTTAGTTTTCATACATTACCAAGTAAAAATAAGAAAAGTCAAATCGAACCGAAACAAATGAACTCAGTTCAGTTTAGTCTTGGGATAAATCGCATTCGTATTAGTGTGTGATATATATTTCCAAGGAATAAGTAGATCTTTCATCAAATACTAAAAGAATAAGTAAATATATCTATAGAAAAGAGATGAAGCATTAGAAGATGAAATGTCAATACTGAATTGTCTTCTTCATGACATTAATTAGTGGTGCAAAAGAAGCTTATAAAAAAAAAAAAGAATATATATTTTTAGTGTGAAATGTTGAAAGTTCAATTGCCTATTTGATGATTCTTCATCTCCTTTATATCCTTTGGGAATCATATGCATCCATTTTCAAACTGAATTAACGAACATTATTATGATCAATAAATTAAATATGTGTTGTTTCCTATTTTATGAACTTTTAACACTCCACTTTAATTAAGAAACGATCTGTTTTTCTTGTCCAAGTCAAAACGATATCGTCTTTATTATCAATAGATACAAATCATCGTCACAAGACATCACAAAACTTACAATACTTATAAATTGAGACATTACATATACAAATTTTTCAGGTGCCTTAGCCGTGACTTTCTAAGCCCTAACTACAAATGCATGCAATGCTCCGGTATCTCAAGACATCACACGGACTCATTACAGAGGTATTGCATGTTTTGCATTTGCATCACACACAATGTCGCATTTAAAACCTCTCAACGCCATAGTATGACTCTGTATAAATGTATAACCTTCTAATAATTAAAATAAAATGATGCCGTTTTGACTTGGATATGCAAATTATTACATGGATAATCTAATCCGGATGACTCTCTATTGCTCACAAAGGCGAATGCATCGTGTGCAACAAGAATGTAAAGTATCCTTATTATGTATGAGCAAGTGTCGGGTCAGTCTATTAATTTGCAAAAGTCTGTTGTTTTCTTTAATAAAAATGCGTCAATGCAATGTAGATCGGAGATTCTTTCTATTCTAAATGGCCTAGCTGAGGTCCACCACTCAAAATACCTGGGGCTTCCTGTAGTTATTGGTCAGTCTAAAAAACAAATTTTCTCTTATGTCTTGGATAAGTGCAAAAGCAAGTTGAACGGGTGGAAATATAAATTCTTAAGTCAGGGGGGCAAGTCTGTTTTGCTGTCGTCCTCTCTGTTTGCTATCCCTAATTTCACAATGTCCGTTGTCAAGCTCCCAAAAGGTCTCGTGGACAAGCTTCATGCTTTAATGGCCAACTTCTGGTGGGGAAATTCGGGCAAGGACTTTGCTGGGCATCACTAGGTAAGTTGGGACCATCTTTGCAAGCCAAAAGCAGGGGAGGCCTTGGCTTTCGTAACCTAGAGGTCGCAAATACTGTGGCGCTGGCAAAAACCCTTTGGAGGGTTCACTCCAAGCCTGACCTTCTCGTATCTAAAGTGTTAAGAGGAAGGTACTTTACGAACTCCTCTGTCTATGATTGCAAGGTCCCTTCTAGTGCTTCTTTCATTTGGAAAAGCCTTATGCATGCTCAGTCTTTTCTTAAGGCCAGCACATGCTTTTCTGTCGGGGACGGAAATTCGTTAAGAATTAGGAAGGATCCCTGGATTATTGATAACCCATCCTTCAAGCCTATTACGCCTGTACCTGCCCGTAATCAAGACGCCCTGGTTTGTGATTTGCTGACCAATCATGCTTGGAATCCTGCTAAGCTTTCTAAAAACTTCTGGCAGGTGAATATTCGCCAAATTGAGAATATTCCCGTTAGTGTTACCAATGTGCCTGATAAGAGACTCTGTGCGTTTTCAAAGAATGGAGAATTTTGTTTCGAAAGCTGCTTATGATCATTTCCTGCACAACTTCAAAACCCTTGTTGGTGCTTCGGCAAGTTCCTCCTTGAATAAAAATTTTTGGAAACTCATTTGGTCGCTTTCTCTCCCGGCTAAGCTAAAGTATTTTATGTGGAAATGCCTGAAATATATCCTTCCGGTTTCAGTATTGTTGCATAGGCGTTTTGGCAAGAATATCTCTCCATGTATGGCTTGCGGTGAGGGAGTGGAAACCATTGATCACTTATTTATCCATTGCCCGTTTGCAAAAAAATGTTTGGAAAGTTGTTGGCGTGCATTGGGATGCCTTCCAACATGATGGGGTAACGTTCATCTCCTGGTGGGATAAAATAGTTGCGGCACCTAATTTTGATGCGATTAAAAATAGGATTATCCTCTCTTGCTTTGTTTTTTGGTCAATTTGGAAGGCGAGATGCAAAAGAATTTTTGAAAATGTTTTTTGGTCTTTCTTTGATACTGCTACTTTTGCTTGCGAGATGAATAATGATTATTTACAGGCATCTTCTATGGAGAGGACCACTTCTGATATTTTTCATCACTCTCCTGATTTGCAGCACGATGTCCCTCTCACTGAGGTAGCGAGGGTATTTGTTGATGCAGCATGGAAATCAGAATCTTGTCTTGCAAGCTACGGAGCAGCGTTTTTGGGTCCCGGTGGCACACTTTTGGAAGCTTGGGCATCGCCGAGGAGTTTTAGCAGTTCTGCGCTTGCTGCGGAAGCAGGTGCAGTGAGGTGGTGTCTACGACGGTGCCTTGCTTTAGGTGTAAAAAATCTAGTCTGTTCTTCGGATAGCTTATCTCTTGTAAATTATTGTAATAGTACTAACCCGCTTCCCCTAGAATGTAGAACAATTGTGGAAGACATTAAAACGCTTATACGTAGTTTTGTTTTTTTGTACTATTTTGCATGTTGAAAGGAAAGAACAGTTGGTAGCGCGTGAGTTTTGCATTCTCTTTCAAGTCTGACTATGGAGCTTTTTGAAAAAGATATACGTCGATTTGACTTTGTACTAGTTAAAATCAATGGAAGCTTCGTTTCTCGGGGGAAAAAAAAATCTAATCCCTATTAATCACCTCCGATTGATTCAATCCAATAAATCAATGAAATTACCAAACTACCCCCCATAAGAATAATGGAAATCCGCGGCATAATAACTAACATAACAGTAAATTCACCGCTACCAAACGCCTATAAATTCATATCGCCTCCCCTCTCCAAACTTTAGACGCAAAAACCACCCCCCACCAACACCTAAGTGACGGGCTTCTCGCCGGGATCCGGCAATACTTGGACGAACCTTTCTTGTATCTGTCACGTAGTATGAGCAAATAATCCACAGCAATATTTTTAGCAGTAAAATATCTGTCTGTAAGACAATTGGTTCTGATCTAGGAACAGAATCCAGAGAAAATCAGCCGAGCTGGGTAAAGCTATACTTGGCATGATGGGATTTTGCTTTTGTCCTTTGGAAACTGCAGCTAGATTACTGTGGAGCACCAGTTTTTTCCGCCACAAGCTCGTTAGTTTGTAGTGAATTAGACCTCAGCCACGCTTTGCTATATTTTAACTAGACATTTTGTCGAACACACTATCTGCACTTTTTGTCTTACAATCATCGAGTACCTGGAGTGGTTGTTGGTAACGTTACACGCCGGGGATCTATTGAGATTGAGAAGGATTGCTGCTCGTTGTGGTAAATGAATTGCGGCCATCTTTATTTTGATCCATCGTGCCATGACAACATGTTGTTCTTTGGAACTGGAGATCCCGTCTTCAGAGGTAATATTAGTTCTATGCCCTGCGTATGTTTTGCTTTGTTTTTAGTATGTTTTGCCACACCATAATACCCGTTATGCTTTGCTTTGCTTGTTGTGTCAGTGTCATTCGTTACTATGTTTTGCTAAGTTTTAGTATGAATTTTGTGACACCATGATACCTGTTATGCTTTGCTATGCTTATTATATCATTCGATGTACAATTTCATTGTGACACTAGCATGCTCATCTACGTGAGCAATTTCATAGAATATTTTTGCTTCTGGACTTCCTTTAGTTGTTAAGGCAGGTTGAACAGGAAATGATTGTTCACTCATGAACATGTGTTGCCAGATGTTGTTCTTACAAGTCCTTGTTAACTTTTAATTATTGTTAAAAGATAGTGATAATTATGGTAGAAAAACATTTTGCCCTTGTAAACTATCATCTATTTATCACATATAGGAGGAGGATCGATGATGAAGATGGAGGAGACTTCAAAGAAGCGACCCTTCTTCACCTCGCCAGATGAACTGTTTGACGATGAATGCTACGATGAGCAGTTTCAGGAGAAGAAGCGCCGTCTCACTCCTGAGCAGGTTGGTTAAATTTTTTCCTCTATTCTTTCAACCACTCACCACATTTTTGCTTGGGTGGGGTGGCAAATTCATTGTGTTTAATATGTAGATAACTTATCTTTCAAAAGCTTGGTGAGATGGTAATTTAATATGGTATTAGAGTAGGAGTTAGTTTTGATTAAACCTTTGTGTTTCCATTTCCACCTGATTTATATCATCTAGTACGTGTTGAGTCTCAGCATTAGCCTTGTTTTGCTTCTGCCCTTTATGTACCTTTGCATGTCCTTTTTTGTCTGGAGAGGGCATGAGGCTTTTTGAAATGCATTGTGTTTAATATGTAAATTAGTTACCTCCAAAAGTTTAAGTTTTTGATAGAGACGACATTTTAACGGGCAGTGGTTGGTCTCTTTGCATATGTCTGCGTGGTTCCTAAGTAACTTATTTCGTACTGATTTCTCATGGTCAACGATATTCCTGACCTCTTAAGTGCTTGGATATGCCAATTCTCTCGTGAGATTCTTTGAGAAGGAATAATAAAAGTTATAGAGATGTGAATACATGGCATATTCAGCTCCTATTTAAATGCCCCTTATCAGGAATCATATTTCGTATGCTTCTTTTAACAAGATTTATTCTCCTCACAAAGTTTGCGAAAGTATTTTCTTGATTATAAATTAACACGTCTAAGGTACACGTGGAGCTGCAACTGATGTGTTCAATGATTGCTTGAGTAAGGTGCATTTTTTGGAGAAGAGCTTTGAAGAAGACAACAAGCTGGAGCCGGAGCGCAAGAACCAGCTGGCCAAGAAGCTGGGCTTGCAGCCGAGGCAGGTGGCTGTGTGGTTCCAGAATCGACGTGCTCGTTGGAAGACAAAACAGCTTGAAAGAGATTATGATCAACTCAAAAACTCTTATGAGTCTCTTCTGTCTAACTACGATTCCATTGCAAAGGAAAATGATAAGCTCAGATCTGAGGTAAATCTCTGCCTTTGAACTTATTATGCTTATTTTTGGTGTGCAATACATACAATTTATGTAAAAATAAGTTACAGAACATGTGTAATTACACTTTTGAGGTATCTTTAAAAAGTCTAGGAAGCATTATGCTAAAAGATCATAGCCTTACAAAATCGTCGAGGCCATCAGGGTAAGTCATCTTATTTAGATTGGTGGTCTAACTTAGGTTGTGAGGCTGTTGCGCATTGCTAGGTGATTTGCTTTGGGACCTAGATATTGTCCAAATCTAACTAGAAATTTAAGTAACTTGGCTCAAGTGATAAGTGGCTTGGGAATGTTCCGGGAGGTCGCATGTTCGATCCTCCTAAGATGAGCCTAAGATGAGCGCCAACTATTTAAGAGCTGGGGGTTCAAATTGAACCTCCGAGTAGGAGTCAAACTCTGCGGACACTCAGAGTAAGAGTCAAACTCAGGGGTGACAAAAAAATGATTTCAATTGCTTTTATGTCTTTGTGTTAATGAAGTAGGACTGATTGAAATATGTAATGGTTAAAGAAAAGGCATGTCAAAAGCTGAAAAATCAGCAGTGTTAGTGAAGAAATACTGGAATTTCAGGGAATCGGTAAAATATGTCTTAGTTAGTGGCATTATAACCTGGGAATTCTGTTGTATATAGTGACTCCGTACTGAGAAGTTATCACCTGCTCTAAGCCTCTAATCACATTACGCATGTGTCTCACCTTCAATATAAAAGAAGTCTCTACTAGAAATTCCCTTATTACCCTCATGCATGGGGTAAGTATGTACTGCTGGGAGCAATGAGTTTTCTGTAGGGTGCAATACATCTGGTTATGTTGATGACATCATAATCTGGAGAGCCCTGATAAAGGATTGGGACATCTTTCAAAAGTCTAGTCTTTACGACACGCTCTTTTTCCAGAAAAGAAAACACTTTTACTACTTGAGAAAAGAAAAACACTGTTGCTAATTGGAAACTCATTGTGGCCACTAAATAGGCAGATACTTTTGTGTCATTGCACTTAATGCCTGGATTCTGTTTTATTCCCATATGGTAGTGGGAGATAATGGTTAGCCTGGGTGTCATACATTAAAGCTAAAGTTTTTTTTACCAGTATTTTTTTTTTACCTCTTTTCCACCTAGTAATAGTAAGAGTGTTTAGGGGTAGGTTGTAAATGTACCATAAAGTTTATCTTTTCATTGTGTCCAAATAACAGATGATGATGTTGACTGAGAAGCTTCATGCTAAAGAGGTAGTGGTTGTGGGAGAGCCTGAGTCAATCCTAAACCCTAATCCACCAAGTGACACCCTGGCTTTAGTCCCTGAGTTTGATGTGAAGGTGGAGGACCACCTTAGTAGTGGCAGTGGAGGGAGCGCCGTGGTGGATGAAGACACGGCGCAGCTTCTGGACTGTGGTGATTCTTGCTTTCCTGATGGTGATAATTACCCTGAATACTTTTTACCAATGAATAATGTCCAGTCAGAGGAAGATGATGGAAGTGATAATGGTCATAGCTTTTTCACCACCACCACCGCCGCTACCGCCTCTGTCTTTGAGACGGCAGGGGAGCCAATGGGGTGGTGGGTATGGTCATAGATGAAAAATCCGTATAAATGATACATAAATACAACTGCGTAGTCACAACTTTTCCACTATCATCATATACCATGTTGATCACTCAAACTCGTTAATTGATCAACTTAAGATAATGATTGTGAAAAAGTTGGGGCTCCAGGTTATGGATGTATCGTTTTTGGCACATCTATTTATATATATATATGTATATATATATGTATGTATGTATGTATGCATAATGTGGTGTGGTTACTTGGGAAGAGGAAGTTAAGACTACACATTGGAAGTGGAATAAGATAGTAAATGTAACATGTTACACTAGGCTCTATGTATATTTCAATAATAATAATAATAATAATAATGAGGATAATTGAGTTGCAAATTTTAGAGCACCATTGTTTTCTTGTGACCAGTATAATGGTAAGATTTATAGCTCTGAAAATCATGTACAGTATGTTTAGGGCCTCTATTTTTATAGGTTCTTATAGCGACTCATGCGTATTTGGGATTCCGTATTGAATCTTTACTTTGGATTTTGTCAATAATAGGTTTTAATGAAGCAATGCTAAAATATTTTTTTCTTCTCAAAAGACGAAAGTTTTATTTAAAAGCCGGACTAACGCCGGTAAATACAGACACGAAGCCGGATGACACAGGGCTAAGTCGGGAACCATCCGAACAAATACGAACACAAGGAAACCACAATTAAAACACTAAGTACAAAGAAACTAAACTAATTATTTGTCAAAGCAACAGGCTCATAAGAGCGCTTTGACAAAAGGAGAGCCCTATGAAGGCCATACAAAGCAACCCGGACAAAGAACAAACAAGAAAACTGACAGGAAAACGAACTAAGACCAAAAGAGAAACCATGGCAATCGGAAGCCGCCGCCGGAGAACCGCTACCCCTGACCGTTACCTCCGAGCGGAGAGAGGAGCCGGTAAGATGACTAACCCCTCCGTCAAAAGAGTAAGTACCATTATCGTCGGCTAAGAGCTCGAAGTTTTAGAGAGACAATGAAATTTCACGCTGCCAGATCACCGCCGCGCCACCACCACCACCACCATGTCTCCACCACCTGAAGAAAATGCCGCCAGTCTCAGCCCGAACAAACTACGGCCCTCATACAGATCTAGTCGGGGGAGACCCATATCTGCAAGAAAAACAACTACAAAACACAAACACCAGCATAAGCCGCACGCAACCGGAGCTCCGATCTTCACCATCTGATAGAGGCTAGCCCAAAGAGCTAGAAAGTAGAGGAGCAAAAGAAACAAACGAAAAGCCGGACGCTGGCAGCCTAGCGCTAAAACTTATTTTTAACGAAACAAAAATATGTCCATAATGTTACACGTGAAAATGTGACAACATACGGGCAATTATTAGTGAACGAACATACACACACAAACACACGATTATCCACGTAGTAGCTCAATCAACAGTTCATTAAGCTCATTCCAAGACGATCCACCTTCCTCCATTGCTCTCATAGCCGCCTCACCGTATTCTTTAGCCCTCTTTCTCACCATCTTCCCCGTTTCGCCTTCCATCAGTTGTTTAACACTCTTTTGCAAGCCCTCAGATTTCACAAAACCTGTCACAGATCCATCACATGTCTCAACCATTACCCCGATCTTCACTTCTTCCGCCACAAACTTTGCGTTCAGTGGCTGCTCCACCGCCAACGGCCATGCCAATATCGGAACTTTTGCGCATACGCTCTCCATAACGGAACCCCATCCACAATGACTTAAAAACCCTTGTACACTTTGATGGCCCAATATTTCCCTTTGATTCACCCATTCTTTCACTACTAGCCCTCTATCCTTTACTCTCTCTTCAAACCCGTCCTCCTCCGTAGATCCATTCTTCCTTTCAACCCACAAGAAATTCACTTGTGATTCCTCCAAACCGTTTTTGATTTCTTGGAATTGCTCGGATGATATCTCTGCTTGAGACCCAAACGCCACGTAAAGAACCGGTCTCTTTTGGTCAAGCTTCTGGTCCAGCCACTGGATCCAGAATGGCTTGTTGTTGTCGTGGGGCCGCTCCTCCGGCACCACCGGCTCCGCAAGGCAAAGCGGTCCCACGCAAAACAACTTGGATTTATGATGAGACCTTGAGAAATCTATAAAAGCTTGCTCAAACTCATAAAAACTATTCATTAGTACGCCATAGCTTTTAGAGGTGGAAATTGAACAGTCAACATGAAACTGGACAATGCTTGGATCTCTGCTGTCAACATCCTTGGAAAAACCCGGTTCAGTTTCCTTTCTTGAAACCTTAATCCATGGAAAATTAGGGACAGTAACCAACTCATTATCATTCTCAACTTCTTTGAAAATATCACTTTCATAACAAAGCGTAACAATAGTAGGAGCATAATTTCCCATGCCATAGAAAACTAACCTCGGGATGCTGTATTTAATAGCCGCATCGAAGGTCCACCATAAGAACCCGTCGGTCACTATAAAAGTGACCGACGGAAGCTTGTGGAGGGCTTGCTCGAAATGGGGTTGCATGAGCTTGGTGGCTTTGGCAAGTGTGATCCATAACGATGAATCGGGAAGTTTGTCGGTGCTTTCGATCCCCGGTGGTACACCGGGTATGTTTTCCGGAAATGGGAGGTCGATTATATTGACTTGAACGTCGGAGAGGGAGTCGGAGATGAAAGGGTGGTTAGCTGGGGTGGTGAAGATTGTGATGGCGGCCGCGTTACGGTGGATGAGGAGGCGAGCTAGGTGGAGGAGAGGGATGGTGTGGCCCTTGGCCATGAATGGGAAGAGTACAACATGAGGAGGAGGGGAAGAAGAAGCCATGTTAATTACTATTATTGTTGCAGAGCAAAACGTGAATTAATTATGCAGCTATAGCAATTAATACTCAGTTCTTGGATCTATGCACTTAACAAAATAGTCAACAATAACATAGCTTTGAAATTACCAAACTATTCACATAAGAATAATTGAAATTACCAAACTATAGTCAACGTAGCTTCGAAGTAGAAGATTCTTACAAGAAAAATGGTTTAAAGGGACGGCATTTTGTCGTTCTTTTAAAGGCATTATCGTCCCAATAAATATTTAAAGGGACGACACGTCGTCCTTATAAATCCGTCCATTCTACTTTGTCCCTTTAAACAACTGATATATTTGAAGGGACGACAAAATCGTCCCTTTAAAAGAATGCTGACGTCGCACGAACTTTTCTAAGAAAATTCAACGTGCTGACATGGCATTATTTGAAGGGACAACAATGTCGTCCCTATAAACATGATTTATTTAATTTCACAAAAAAATTTATTATTAGGTAAAAAAAAAATTTGTAAAAATGTTTTTTGGGACGACAATGTCGTCCCTTAAAAGATTACACATTTAATTTTGATAATAAAATTTAATACGAAAAAACAATTCTTTTTTATATGGGTAAAAACATTTACGTGTCGGTTGATTTAAAATAATGTTAAATTAAATTTTAAAACCGACACGCGCAGGGACACGTCCCCGACACGCCGGGGACACGCGCGCAAGGACACGGAGCGACACGGAGGGACACGCCCCCCGACACGGGGGACACGTCACGGCTAAAATATATTTGTATTTTTTTGGTATATATAAAAAAAAATAATTTTATAAAATTTTCGAAATACATTTAAAGGACGACGAAATATCGTCTCAAAATATATTTAAAAATATAATTTTATATATATATATATATATATATATATATATATATATATATATATATATATATATATATATATTATAGTTTTTTTTTGTTTTCGCATGGCCTCCCATGCTATTTACATCAATCCAATCATGTTTTTTCCAAAATCAATAACAGATGTATTTATAAGCGGGGATTCATAACAAAAAAAATGCATAAACAAAAAATGTTACATAAAATACAAAGTTGTGCAATGTTTCCAAAAGTAAGAATAATTTTCTCTAGAATGTCTACGCATCATCGTCAAGATCAACTTGAGAATCATCTTCAGAATCGTCTTCATCTTCATCGGAAGATGATGGGCTAACCTCTATTTGCATATCTGGTTCCTTAGCCTTAAGATTAGTCAGCAACAATTTGAGAAGAGCCCCTTGTTTTTTGTTTCTCTTCTCTTGTTTTTTGGTTAACTTCACCAACTGATCATGAGACTTTTAAGTTCTTCAATCTGCATATTGCATTCTTGGTGGTAAGAAGATGACGATGGTGAAGACTGAGCCGATTGTGATGAATTGGATATGGAGGAAGATTGCGTAGGGCCAAGGCCAATCAAATAATCTCGCCTGGTTCCTAAGGCGCCCTGAAAGATTGCCTCCTCATCTTCAAAAGTCATCGGTCAACCTGGTGCAATCATAGCACGCCATTCCTCCAGCCTCCTCTAAACACAACATATATCGTTGGCAGTTAAGATAAGGAAAATGAAAATGTGAACGTATTGAATTGAAATATATACAACATATATCACTTACGTAAGCAGCCTCCGCATCACTGTTGAGAAACGAACCGTCAACATTCTTATGCTTGCTCGCCCATACATGGATAGGATCCTGCCCCAAAGGATCTTCACTCAGACTCACATTACCCTTGAAAAAAACAAAAGTATTAGTTATGAAAATTCAAAAAAAATGAAGTGATAGGGAATTTTTTCCTAATACTTACCCTTCTTAACCTATCCCATCGAACTACAGCCATAGGCGTTCGTCCTTGGCGGCCTACATATTTACTCCCGGCGCGATTCTTCTTATTCTGATCAGATCTTTTCTGCAAAAAAATAGTACTTTTGTATTATATATAAGAAGTAACAAGTAATAATAATCGAATCTACGTAACACATGTAATGGAATAAAAGCTTTTTTTCTTAAAAGCAGCACTACTAAGGTGGCGGAGAAACACTTCTCATTGTTGCTGTGAAAACACATCCCTGGGTCGGGGACAAGGCCCTGACAACCCCTTGTTGTTGTGTTCATCTACATCCTCCCCTAGTCTAGCCTTCCATTTATGAATGAAGTACCGGCGCTTTTCAGCACGGCATCGCGGTGAATAGGCTCAAGGGGTTGGAACGATGCCTGAAAACACAAGTAATGAAACGATTGGTTTCTAAATTAATATAATGAAACTTACAATTTGAAAGTGTTAACAATTTGATTAGCTAAGTACCCGAAGTTCTTCCCAAATTAATTGTTTAAGTCGGTCTTCCACCTTTCGCCAGGTCGGGACGTAACAGGGAACATGGGACCTCACGACTTTCCCTGTCTCAGACTCAAAATCCTTCGCGTATCTTCCCAATACCTTTTGAACTTTGGGAAATCTAGGATCCCATATAAGAGGAATCAAGCCCCCTAACTTTCTCTTGAGGGCTTGGACGGTGAAACCTTTTGCACGTCCACGTTCACCCTGCTTCTTTTTCGGGGATGAAGGTGATGGTATGAATTCCTCATACTCATTATCTGCTATATGATCTGCAGTATCGGTGTCAATGTTAATTCAACGAAATAAGAATAATCATACTAGACAAAAAAATGAAAGTTAATTAATTACCGTCCTCGCATTGGCCCGGTAGCCTAAATGGATGCTCGTGCGGTGGTTGAGAACCACCTGCCGATCCCGCGGAAGCCATTCACCTATATGATCAAGTATTTGAATATAATAAAAAATTGATATAAAGAACACATTTATGTTGATGTAGTATAAGTAAATCACTAGTATTATATAATTTTTAAATTCAAGTATATTTGAATGAACTTACTAAAAGAATATTAGATTTATAGCATCATTCATCATCACTTGCATAGTTTGGTGGGACCGAGTCGTATATGTCATCATCTACACCGTTATTATCATCATCGCAATCCGTTGAAGCATACTCGTTACTGTCATCATTTTCATTTTGATTGAGATCGTTTTCATCGTTTTCATCAACATCTTTTCCTACATCATTTGCACTCATGTAGAACGGTTCCATCGGTGGCAGTTCAACAACAAGCCGGAAATTTCCGTGGGTTGTTTCGTCGATTACCAAATCATCAACAACCACATCACCATTAATATTTGGTGCGTCCACGATATGACGGTGTCGAAAATGCTCAACAACTTTCCAGTCACATCCGTTATACAAATCATCTATGTAGAACACTTGTTCTGCTTGTGAAGCAAGAATGAATGGATCATGTTCGTACCAGGTGTTTGTAGTGCGTATACTTGTTGTATTCTTATATACACGGACACCCTTCTTAGATGGACTAGTATCGAACCATGTACATTTGAAAAGAACACCAGTGTTATCATTTGGATAGCTTACGACATATATGTCTTCTAAGACTCCATACCATGTAGTGCCTTCGGTCCCTTTGACAGCAACCCCACTGTTCTGAGTTGTGCGTGTGCGATAGGGGTGGCTCCGGGCCGGGTCGGGCTGACCCGCGGGCCGGGCTGGTGCGGGCTGGGCTGGGGGGATCAGGCCCGGGCCCTATACACGGGCTGGGCGGGCCGGGCTGGGCGGGTTTCGGGCTGGGGCGGGCTGGTCCTATTGGGCCCTGGCCCTGGCCCTCGGGGCGGGTTTGGGCGGGTTTGGGGCGGGTCGGGCCGGGTCCGGGTTTTTTTTTATTTTTTTTATTTATGCAAATTTAAAAAATGTTAATAACTTTAATAAAAAAAAATGATAATAACCATTTACATAAAAAGATAATAAACATAATACATGTTTTAATAATACATATAAACATATAATACATGTATTTAATACATATAATCAAACATTTACGTTTTTTATTATAAGATAATATAATAAATGATAATAAACATAAACATATAATATTATCAAAAGATCATATTTTTATTAATCGTAAATAAAAATTACATTTACATAATACATTATTACAACTTTACAACTATTGTTTACATAAAAAAATTACATTATTACAACAAAAAAATATAAATAAATGGGCTTGGACCCGATTATTATAATAATCAAAAATTACTTCCTCAATTCCATTGGATTTTTGGTAGTAACTAGTAAGTAGTAAGTGCTAAGTATATCGGGGGTAGAATTGGGTTTTGGCATTTGGGTAGTAAATATGTGGAGGTAATAGGTATGATGATTGAGTTTTTTGGTAGTAACTAACTAGTATGTAAGTATGTTGGAGACTTGCGGGGGTAGTATATTTGAGTTTTGGCTCTTTTGGGTAGTAACTACTAACTAGTAAGTATGTAACTATGTTGGAGTGGAGGTGGAGGTATGAATGTAATAACTAATAAGTATGTTTGGGAGTTAGAACTTTGGGCCTTGGGGTAATTTAATTCAATGGAATGGAGGAAGTATGATTTTGTAAATTATAATAATTAGGGCCGCCTACGTATCTCAAAAGAATCAAAGCCCACGTAGTTCCGTGTCACTTACCTTGGTCATTGGATGGATTGGTAGATGGTTGGGCTTAGTCTTCATAATAATCATTCGTTGATGGAGATCCCGATCCGGATGTTGTGTATTCTAACCACGGATCTTCTTCGTCGTTTTTATCTTCTTCGAACTCCATGTCTTGTGTCCGTCTATTGGCTCTTTCCCAATCCCCGTTGCGACACATATCTTGACCGACTCGGCGGTCAAACTCGTCCGGTAGTCGGTGACGATTCTTCTACCCGAACTAAATGCGACTCGGACGCAACAAGTAGGAAGCGGTGAATAACAAGTATATCCCTAGCTATTGCGGTTAAAATGGGCCAGTGGGTCTCTTTACTACGCCAATAGTGTAAAATATTAAAGTTATCTTCGTCAATTATATCATCAGTGTTTAAATAATTATCAATTACGGATCTTGCGTTCGATGTTATGGAAGTTGATTTACTTTTACTTTTACCTAATATACTTCCTAAGGCACCAAATCTATCGCTTTTAGGTGGACGACCACTAGTACTAGCGTCGTGGTTTCTCTCTCGCATAATATATATCATATAATTTAACTAAAATATTATAACACTCCGTTACATATTTGTCAACGTCAAAATCGTTATTTCTAAAAATGAATAATATGCAATTAATAAATCGTTAAATTTTCTCTTCTAAGTCCGGGATCAAGCATAGCGGCAATACCATATATGTGAGGAAAAGTTTTTAAATATGCTAGCCATTTAGTCTTTATAGATTGAATGACTGCATTTAATTCATTTGTTAACCAAGTACAACCACTTACAGCAGACATTATTTGACAACACTCTACTATAACTGAATGTACATTTGGTTCATAAATCAATGAAAAAACTTTTGTTGCTTTATGAAATTTTTCAAAAACAGTGCAACATTTTTCAGCAAGTTGCCAAAGTTCCGGAGTAATACGAGTATGATTACCCTTGTTTATCATTTCTTCATTAAAACATGTACTAATTGCATCTTTATATTTTAAAACCTCTATAAGCATGTTGTAGGTGGAATTCCACCGAGTTTTACAATCTAATGAAAATTTACGGGGCCTTAAACCGTTTTGAGAACAATAATTTTTAAATCTTCGGCTAACATTGCCACTGTATCTAAACGATTTTAAAATAGTTCTTATTGGTTCTAAAACTTCGTATATGTTTGACAAACCATCTTGGACGCACAAATTTAAAATGTGTGCACAACAACGAACATGTAAAAGTGAACCTTCAAGTAACAATGGTAAATGTTCTTTCATGTATGGTATTGACGCCGTGTTTGCGGATGCATTATCAAATGAAATTGACAAAATTTTATCATATAATTTAAAATCTATTAACGTTTGTTTAATTCTATTAAATATATTAATAGCACCGTGAGACTCGTCAAATAGATCAAAAGCAATAATTCTTTTTTGTAAGTTATATGAGGGATCGCACCAATGTGCAAGTAATACAAATATAATCCTCATATTGGGGAGATTTCCAACAATCACTTGTTAAGGAAACACGGCCCTTATAGTTGGAAAACATTTCTATTAATTCGTTCCTCATTTTTTCATATTGTTTTTTCATTGTTGTTTTAATTACTTTTCGTGAAACGGCCGAATATTGTGGATTTAAAGACATTTTATTAAATTCTTCTAAAGCGCGACTTTCAAAGCGTGATTAAATGGTTTTTCTTCAATTGATATATAACGAGTCATGCGGTCAATCATATTTTGTCTATCATAAGTAAAAGGCATACCTCCCCCGGGATTTTGAGACATGTACCCCCCGAGTTGGGTTTGAGAGCCATGACCGCCATCTTGTATTATCCGCTTCTCATTAGCAATGTATTGTATACCATGCTCTTTTTTGAGATGCCGAGTTTGCGTTCCGTTGCCTTGACCCCGAATCCACGACAATTCTTTCGTGACTCCTCTCTTCCTGCACACTAAACAAATAGTTTTAGTTCTTTTAATATTAGGGTCATCACCTTCCCTTTGTGGTAGATCATGAATTTCAAAATATTTCCAAATTAATGATTTCGATTCTTTTTTATCGCCGGGAACCGTGGAAGAACTTGGTGTTTCCTCCAAGGGTACTTCGGCACTACCACTAGGACCACCACTACCACTACCACTACCGGCACCGCCACCTAACAAATTAAATATGGTGATTAAAACGAATTTAAAATAAACAAAAATAAATTAAAACAAAAATAATTGATAGATACATACCAAATTGTTGAAATTGTGGCGTCGAACCGTAACTCGAATTCGAAAAAACTTGTACATCTTGTGAGTCGAATACGGGAATATCACCAAAAATTTCGTCACCGAAAGCTTGTCCAAAAATATTATCCATATTTGTAGATAGTAAAGACTAGAGAGTATAAAAGACTAAAAGAGTATAAAACTATAAATTTATAAATGAGTAAAGAGTATAGTATGAATATATGATAGAGTAATTTAATATTGTAGTAGTAATTTAATATTGAGAATATTGAGAATGATAGAGATTTGAGAGAGAGAGGTGTGAGGAGAATGAATGATATAGGGGTATTTATAGGTGTAGAATGAAAGTGTGGGGGGGGGGGGGGAAAAATTCAAAATTCAAAAAAGAGGGGGGGGAAAGTGGGGGGGAAATTCAAAATTCAAAAAATTCAAAAAAAGGGGGGAAAGTGGGCGGGCCGGGCGGGCTGGGCGGGCTGGACGGGTTCAGGGCCGGGCTGGGCGGGCTGGGTTGCGGGCCGGGTTGCGGGCCGGGCCAGGCGGGTCACGGGTTGGGGAAGCTAGGACCGGGCACGGCCCTAAAAAAATTCCGGGCTGGGCGGGCTGGGCTGGGCGGGTTCAGGGCCGGGTTAGGGCCTGTAAAAACCGGGCCGGGTCCGGGCCGGGTCGGGCTAGCCCGGTCCAAATGCCACCCCTAGTGTGCGATCCCGTTTTTGTGCATTGAATCTGACACCATTCATCACACAACTCTGATAGGATTTGACCGTTGAAAAAGATCCGGTGGAAAGTGCTAACAATTGGTCATTCAAGTCTGATGGGTTCTGTTTACTCAATACAATCATCTGCATAATGTACCATACATAAGTATTTATGTAACGCTCATAAAAGTGCACAATAAGTGTATGAAGCTTTATTTTGTACATTCGAATTAAACCAATCAGTAAATTCTTGACGGTGCACTTTGTCCAGGTTCTGTTTCGTGCAATAACTTGACAGTTTTGTACGATGTTCACTGCTCCATGTGTAGAAGACTAGTTAGCTTTAATGGAATTATAAAAAAACAAAAGAATTAAGTTTGGATTGCTCACTTACATGAGGTATTCATCGATCTCATGGCAGTTTTGCAAGATATACCACTGAACCTTCTCTCTCAAAGTAGTATTGAATGTCAAACATTTCATCGATCCCATTGATCGAAAAGAAGTCTTGAATACTGATATACGGTTCTTGATTGTATCTTTGTTCTCAACCCAGTTCCTTTCGGGCCTATTGAACTTTGTCTCATTTCCCGAAAAATACAACGAGCAAAACATCAAGGTCTCGTTAGCCACGTATGCCTCTGCGATGGATCCTTCCGGACTGACCCGATTTCTAATATACCTCTTTAACTTACCTAGAAAACGTTCAATCGGATACATCCATCTCAAATGAACATGTCCAAATCGCTTCTTCATGCAAGTGCATTATCACATGTATCAAAATATCAAAGAATGCCGGTGGGATATCGTTTCTAGTTTACACAAGATTTCCAAAACCTTCTCTTTTGCATTCTCTAAATCACTAACCCTCAACGTGCGCGCGTAAATCAATCGAAAAAAATCGCTTAAATCAATGATAGTATCAGAAATTTTCCTTTTTCAAGAATTTTCGTACCCAACTGGTAAAAGTCTCTGTAGTATGATATGAAAATCATGAGATTTTAGCCCGCCAAATTTGTCTTTACCAGTCAAATTCTTTCTTAGGTTTCCTGCAAAACCATCGGGAAACCGAACATTTGTTAAGAAATCGTAGAATTTTGTCCGATCTTCTGGTGCCAACATGAACAAGGCACGCGGTTTTAAAGTCTTGTTGCCTTGTTTAATCACATGTAGTTCCTTTCTCACTTTCATGTTTGCTAGATCCTTACGTGCCTTGATAGTGTCTTTGGTCTTACCATCAATATTCAATATCGTAGACAATAAGCTATCACACACCTTCTTGTCAATATGCATAACATCTAGATTGTACTTGAGTTTTTTCGGCATCCAATAAGGCAATCTATTTAGTATGGTGTTTTTATTCCAACTCAAACAAGATTCTGGACGCTTATGAGTTTTACCACCGTACTCTTTGTGTTTCCTCGGCAAACATTCGGGTATGTTACTAATTTGTTGAAGAATTTCCTCCGTGGTTTTATCAACTGGAGGTCTTAATGTTTCGATTTTACGGTTAAACCCCTTATTCTTTCGCATCGGGTGGTCTGCCCGCAGCCATCTACGATGTCCGACGTATTCAGTCTTACTCTCTAACCGTACCGAAGGTGTATCGTCGTTGCAAGTTAGACATGCTTTATATCCTTGACCAGTCCAACCTGAGAGATAACTACGAGCGGGAAAATCGGTCACCGTAAACATAACCGCAACTCGCATTCTGAAGGTAGTATTTGTAGCAGCATCAAGCACAACTACCCCTTGTGATCACAATTCTTCCAACTCATCAATCAATGGCCTCAAATAAACGTCCAAGTCCTTGCATGGGGATTCTGGTCCTGGGATAAGTAAACACATGTGTTTATACGATTCATTGTTGCAAACCCATGGTAGTCTTGGATGCAACACTTGTGTTAGAACATGCCACATGCTGTATGTTTGACTCGTAGTACCAAACGGGCAAAAACCATCTGTAGCCTAGACTGAGACGTACATTTCTAGGTTCGATAGCGAAGTCCGGGTGTTGCTTGTCGAATTCTTTCCATTCTTTACCATCGGTTGGATGCCTTATCACATCCTCATCTGTAGAACGCCCAGTCTTAGGAAATCTACGCGGGAACGCAGCGGAATTTAAAATTTTATTTCCTTTTAACCAGGATCGACTTCGTTTAAGCAATAAACAAATAAGCTAGTAGACGGTGGTTACCTTGGTTGATCTATAAGATCGACACTTTGACCGTCTAAGGAGAGTAGTTCTGCATAGAGCCGCCCAAGTGTTCGGCCTCTACCGCTAGTCCACACGAACAGCCCGCCGGAATCCCATCATGGATTGCTATTGGAAAACTCCGGTTGCTAGACCGGCCTTTTTCCCCTCTCTCCAACTCTCTATAGGATGCTCTCTATTTTACACAAGAACTATTAGTTTTTGGAATTGTGATGACCAAAAGAGCTTGACGCCCACTTCCTTTATATAGAGGAAGTGGCACCCCAAGAGGTGTGGAGGCGAAGAAAATATTTTCCCAATAAAATAAGGAAAATATAATTGATTGATTTATCTCATTTATTACAATATCTCATATTAAATAAAATCTAAATATTGCCAATATCTCATATTGATTATATTTATCTTATTACAATAAATCAATTTACATCTGTGTGCAAATCTATAGTCATTAATATCTAATATCAATATATGGTAATCTTATTAATTAAATTGCACAATCCAAGTGTATCATAATACACTTATTATTGGCGCCACTTTTAGCCTATTATTAATTTATTCTTTAATAAATATAATGCTATGATTAATTAATATCATAATACACTTATTAATTTATTACAATATCTCATATTAAATAAAATCTAAAAATTATATGTATCAATATACATATTTAATTAATCAACATAATTAATATCTTGTATTATATTTATTCATAATAAATAAATACCACCATATTAATTTATCACTATAACCTTTATAGTACGAGATAAAACTTTCCTTATTCGGTTATCATGTATAACCACATTTTAATCCGGTTAGATGTTCATATGTGTGACTCGATAGGCTTCCGAATATGTTGGCCGTAGACACAAAGTGCAAATTACGAAAATGCCCTTCATGCCTAACGATCACGGGATAGCGTCTAACAACACACCGTGACCCCCAATCATCGGAAGAGTCAAATGCAATGACTACTACCTTTCATGTGAAGCAGTTACCGTGTAACTTACAATCCTATCGCTGTAATAATATCAATACGGTCATACGTCGAGTGTCAAACATTAACGACCATATCTTATAATCTGGATATCATGCTCTCTCGAAGTAACTCATTTACTTCCAATTTGCAAAGATTCACGAGAGTAAGACATTCCTTATAAGAAGGCCCTTTCGGATATTCACCCATACTGATAGGGTACGCGATTTCCAGACGACCAAACATGTATACTCCGCATGCTTCAGTATCACACCCAATCACTACCGCATGATCGCCCCGTGGCTAAGGGAAACCTCAATAGTGTCAAAGCATGACAATCCACACCGTGATGCCATGTAGACTCCGGTCCTAAGGATAATTACACAACCGTCAAATAGTGTGACACTTATCCGTGTAAGTGGGTCAGTCAAACGTACGCATTCTCTAATACACGTCCACGTACAGTCCAAGTGTCTCTACACTTCGATAGACGAGATCTATCCCCGCCCTTAAAGACAGAAGACATCTAATACGTGCTAGTCTGTTTATACTATCAATGCCCCGTTTAATAGTACATCAGCCTAGAGACATTTAAGTATCAAACATATTAAAGTGATTAGAGATCTCATCAACCATAATCGCCTATCATGGTTTCTCTATCACAGTTTAATACTAAGGACGTTATCATATAACAATTCACAATTGGTTCTTTAAAAGACATATATATGACAACATAAAAGCCATTTAATATATGCATAAACATAAAGAAATAGTAGAAATGATCCGACCCGGTCGGATCCGGTTCAAAGTGATTGGGTTTAGGACACTATTTCAACAGGTTGGATGCCTCATCACATCCTCATCCGTAGAACGTCCCGTCTTATGCCATGTCATTGCCTGAGCTGTGTGACGGGAAGCATACAAACGTCTCAAACGATGCTTTAACGGAAAATAACGTAGCACTTTCTGAGCTACCTTTTTTCCTTTAGACTCCTTATAACGGCTCGTTTTGCACACTGGATATGATTGTAAGTCAGCAGTCTCCTTATAGTAAATGCAACAGTTGTACAAGCAAGCATCGATCTTTTCATACCCCAGACCCAATTTGTTCAGAGGAGTTTTTGCCTTGTAGAATGAATCGGGTAAATTTGACCCTTCCGGCAAAACTTCTTTCAGTTTCGCTAAAAGAACTTCGAAGCTTTCATTTGGCCACTTATACAACACTTTTACATGCATTAAATCCGCTAAGAACTTCAAGGCGGATGAGCTTTTGCATCCCGGATAAACATGTTCGTGCATTTTGGAGAGGAGTTCATCAATGTTGTCATCCTCCTCTGTCTGTAAAACTTCTTCTTCTGAGGCTCTACCAAGGAAATCATTTATAACTGGAGCCATTTCGCCTCCGGATTCAACTAACAATTGAGTTGTTCGTGCACGTTTACGGGATACACCGTCTTCACCGTGGTGAAACCATGTTGTATACCCAGCTGCCCATCCCCAAAAGAAACAGTGATCATACACGTCCTCCAAAGTTTCGAAACCAATGTTGAAACACTTTTTGCATGGGAAACGAATCTTACCTTCATCGTGAAGAAATTTCCGTGCGTATTCAATGAATTCACTCAACCCTTTATCAAACTCGGGTTTCATTCTGTCAATATACAACCATGACCTATCTAGTTCCATTTGAAATCACTGATACACAATAACTTGACATACCACAATAACTTAAGTTAGTATCTCAATTAAGGCACAAGAAAAAGTTAATACCATATGTGTTAGGTGTTAATACCATTTCAAGGGATGTTCTCATACTAATATACTCCCTCCGTACCTATTTATCTGAAGCAGTTGCCAAAAGTCTAAGTGTCTAGGTACATTTAAATAACAACTAATCTTGAATTAAAAAGTGTCTAGATTCATTCAATAAATTTATGTATGAATTTTGGCAACTGCTTCAGATAAATAGGTACGGAGGGAGTAGTATACTTAGTTTCATTAGTATACTTTTTTTCATTAAGGCACAAGAAAAAGTTAGTATCTCACTTAAGGCACAAGAAAAAGTTAGTACCATATGTGTTAGGTGTTAATACCATTTCAAGGGATGTTGTCATACTAATATAGTATACTTAGTTTCATTAGTATACTTTTTTTCATTAAGGCACGAGAAAAAGTTAGTATCACAATGATCGGACACAAGAAAAAGTTAATAACATATGTGTTAGGTGTTAATACCATTTCAAGGGATGTTCTCATACTAATATAGTATACTTAGTTTCATTAGTATACTTTTTTTCATTAAGACACAAGAAAAAAGTTAGTATCTCACTTAAGGCACAAGAAAAAGTTAGTACTTACTTTCATTAGTATACTTTTTTTTCATCTTGAGTATACTTTTTTTTTATTAATCGCTTAATATAGTATACTTTTTTTCATTAAAAACTAATACTATTTCATAAAACTAAGTCTTTAACACTTACCACTCATAGTTCTTCAATGTTAGACAAAACTAGTTTATGTTTTTCATCATCATGCTAGACATATCATCATGTTCTTCAACACTTTTCCAACACATATACATGGCCAAGATTCATACACTACTTAATACACTACTACTTGACGAAATAAAATTTCAAGTCAATCACACGCTTTATACACTAAGATGTTTCAAACAAGGAAACAAAGACTTTTAACACTTAAAACACTTTCACTCTAAGTGTAAGTGTGATCAATATTTCCAATAACAATGGTCTCTGAAACAAAGGCATTTTCAGATTTTGGGTAGGAACATCACCCTTATGCACGATCAAACCATCAATATGGATAATTTCATTACTATCAACAACAAATTTCCCAACTTCTCAAAACTACAATACCAAATCAACAATACCAAAGTTTACTACAATCGAACAATACCAAATTTATAACCAAGTCCTTCTACACCAATAAATCTCACCATAAGCATCAATCTCACCATCAAGCCTCAATCAATCTCAACATGAACATATACACTCACTACCATCAAGCCTCAATCAATCTCAACATGAACATGAGCATATACACTCAACATGAACATATACACCAACAAGCCTCAATCAATCTCAATCAATACACTACACTACACACCATTCACCATTCACTCACTACACACTAGTTAATTATCAAAAAAAATTATCACAACTAGTTAATAAAAAAAATTATCACTACTAGTTAACTATCAAAATTACACACTAGTTAAAATGTATGTACCTGGAGCTGTGGCGGAGGAGAGGGGCGGCAGAGTGGTGTTGTTGTGGCGGCTGCCGGAGGAAGAGTGGGCTTTGTTGCTTTGTTGCTGCTGCTTGCCGGAGAAAGAGTGGAGGGGCGGCCGGAGGAGGGGAAGAGGGGAGGAGGGGATGGGCGGAGGGGGCATGTTTCAATCGGGTTGGGGCGGGTTTAATTGTAGAAAATCGGAGAAGAGAAGAAAAATGGAGGAGGAAGAAGAAAGGTGTGTCGGGCAGATTTTAATAGGTTAACATGTTTTTTGGGACGACGCTTCTTTGTTGGGACGACATTGTCGTCCCATTAAACCCTTAAAATTATATAAAATTATTAAATTATATGGGACATTTAATGGTACGACACATATTTTAATGGGACGACATGTCGTCCCATTAAAACCCAAAAAGGTTTTGGCGGCCAAATTTCCCCCCAAAATTTCATAAAATTTTTGACTTTTTGTTTAAAGGGACGACAATGTCGTCCCTTTAAATAAACTTTAATAAAAAAATAATTTTATGAACTCTAATATTACATTTTTTTTGATTAAAATCGATCTCTCCTTACCGATAACTATCAAACTCATTCACTCGATAACGATCGATCAAGCCATAGTAGATAGTACTATCAGAATGATCGATAACGATCTAACTCATTCGCTCGATAACGATCCCCGACTCTTAACTCCTTCGCTTGATAACGATCCATCGAGACATAGTAGATAGTACTATCATAATGATCGATAACGATCTAACTCATTCGCTCGATAACGAACCCCGAGATTCAAATCGATCTCTTAATAACGATCCCCGACTCTTAACTCCTTCGCTCGATAACGATCGATCGAGCTATAGTAGATAGTACTATTGGAATGATCGATAACGAACCCCGAGATTCAAATCGATCTCTTAATAACGATCCCCGACTCTTAACTCCTTCGCTCGATAACGATCCATCGAGACATAGTAGATAGTACTATCACAATAATCGATAACGATTTAACTCATTCGTTCGATAACGAACCCTTAGAGTCAAATCGATTGCTCGATAACGAACCCCAAAATTCAAATCGATCATTCAATAACGAACCTCGACTCTTAACTCATTCGCTCGATAACGATCGATCAAGACATAGTAGATACTACTATCACAATGATCGATAACGATAACGATCTAACTCATTCGCTCGATAACAAACCCTTAGATTCAAATCGATTGCTCGATAACGACCCCGAGATTCAAATCGATCGCTCGATAACGAACCATGATTGTTTACTCATTCGCTCGATAACGATCGATCGAGCTATAGTAGATAGTATTATCAGAATGATCGATAACGATCTAACTCATTCGCTCGATAACGAACCCCGAGATTCAAATCGATCTCTTAATAACGATCCCCGACTCTTAACTCCTTCGCTCGATAACGATCCATCGAGACATAGTAGATGGTACTATTACAATGATCGATAACGATCTAACTCATTCACTCGATAACGAACCCCGAGATTCAAATCGATCTCTTAATAACGATCCCCGACTCTTAACTCCTTCGCTCGATAACGATCGATCGAGCTATAGTAGATAGTACTATCTGAATGATCGATAACGATCTATGTCATTCGCTCGATAACTGTCTCGGATTTTATCTAATGAAAAATAAACAAGTAATAAAATAAATCCGGTTTACCCCAAGTGCAGGGATCGTAGTATAGCGATTAATACCGGAGTCGAATCATAGGGAATCGAGATTGGTCTAGTTCTTAATTTTTCTAAAGGTTGTCATGAAAAATAACTAAAAACGAAAACGAAGAAACAATAAACTGGACAGAGGGTTGTCAATCTAAAGCCAGGAAATATAATTACGAACCTAAAATGACTAATTCTATTCTATAAACTAAAACGAAAATAAAATTCTAAGCTAGCAACGGAGAACAAGGCACAATGATTCTTTCAATTAAGTTAACGAGGAACAAGCAATGATCCACCTATCTCGCAACCCTCAATTTCTACCTTAGATCGTTTAGTGAAGATTTAATAAAGATGTGGTTCACCTATCAAAGGTATGAATTTCTACTCTCGTAGATAATTCGCCTATTAATCTTTAAAGATTAACGCTTTCATAACAAAGGTGTAAGATTTCTCAATCTAGCAACCTAGAAATTTAACCTAGCAACTCTCGTTATTTTTAGGTTAAAAATCCCATCTTTACTACGGTGATCTAGGTCTAACAACGATTCTCATCAAACGTTAAACATCACAATGCAACCATCTCTCGATACAAATTGCATAACAAATAAACACATAATAAAGAAACAAACTTTAATTAAAACTCACAAAGCATCCAAGAATCGAAATCAAGTTGTTGCAGAGATTGGCTTCACACGCTTGTTCAAATCGCTTAGCCTTTATTCATCGTTTATATGCAAATACTATAAGTAAAAAGTAAAAGAAGAGATGTTTAAAGTAGGGGAAAAACTCAGAAAACTCGCCCCCCCAAGGGGCCTGAGGCGGCCAGGGGTGAATTGTTCTCTCTAGGGTTGAAAAACGCGACTATAAATAGGTTTTTTAAGTCGGCTACGCTGAAGTCGGCGGACTGGACGCCAGTTTTAAGAGGTGAACGCCCGTCTGGATTGTCGGACGCCCGTCCACTGTGCTGGGTTTCTTCGAGTCGGGCCGAGCTGGATCAGACGCCCGTCCTATATGTTTTTGGACGCTCGTTCACCAAGTATCTGTCAATCCTAAATCCATTGGCTCTTCCTGGACGCCAGTCCAAGTTGAACGGAGATAAACGCGCGTTTAGTTCTTCAAAGCTTCCTTATCTTCACTCCAAGTTCAATATGCATCTTTCTCTCCACTTAATCTTCAGTTGGACATCCTTTAAGCTCATTCATTGCCATGCAAATGCACCTACAATTTGATAGAAAAGTGCAAAGTGTAAAACCATACAAAAAATCTCCAATAAAACCACGTAATTAGCTCGAGTTTGCACTTAAACATCTTCAAACTTCATTCTTTCAATAAATCCTTTAAACACTTACTTTTCTATAAAAAGTAATAAAACACGAAGGAAATTGCTACGAAATAATATCATATATATCGTAAAAATCACCGTTAACAATAACAAACCCCGAGATTCAAATCGATCTCTTAATAACGATCCCCGACTCTTAACTCCTTCGCTCGATAACGATCCATCGAGACATAGTAGATAGTACTATCACAATGATCGATAACGATTTAACTCATTCGCTCGATAACGAACCCTTAGATTCAAATCGACCGCTCGATAACGAACCCCGAAATTCAAATCGATCATTCAATAATGAACCCCGACTCTTAACTCATTCGCTCGATAACGATCGAAATACTACTATCACAATGATCGATAACGATAATGATCCTCATTCGCTCGATAACGAACCTTTAGATTCAAATCGATTGCTCGATAACGAACCCCGAGATTCAAATCGATCGCTCGATAACGAACCACATTGTTAACTGATTCGCTCGATAACGATCGATCGAGCTATAGTAGATAGTACTATCACAATGATCGATAACGATCTAACTTATTCGCTCGATAACGACCCCGAGATTCAAATCGATCTCTTAATAACGATCCCCGACTCTTAACTCCTTCGCTCGATAACGATCCATCGAGGCATAGTAGATAGTACTATCACAATGATCGATAACGATGTAACTCATTCGCTCGATAACGAACCCCGAGATTCAAATCGATCTATCCTTACCGATAACGATCTAACTCATTTGCTCGATAACGAATTGACGCTCTATAGTAGATAGTACTATCAGAATGATCTGTAAGAAAAGATAACAAACCCCGAGATTCAAATCAATCGCTCGATAACGAACTAAGGATCTATAGTAGATAGTACTATCAGAATCACCTGTATATTATCGTTCGATAAAGGAATTTTTATAAAAAAATAATGTATTTTATATTTTAACGCAATGTTTATTAGAATATGTATATTTAAAAAATTGTTTTTATTTAAAGGGACGACACTGTAGTCCCTTCAAATGAGCATTTATATAAAACTGAATCTTATTTATTAACACAACGTTTTATATTTCAAAAACATTTAATTACTTTAAAGGGACGACATTTGTCGTCCCTACAAACAAAATTTTTTATAATTTCTTTTATACACATATTATTTCCTGAAAAACATTTAATTTCCTTTAAAGGGACGACATTGGTCGTCCCTAAAAACCAAAAATCTTATATATTTTTTCATATATCATATTTTTATCTGAAAAAGGTTTAATGGGACGACAATGTCGTCCCTTTAAATAGTTTTGTCCACGTGGAAATCCAAGCTGGCACGGTGGGGTTAATATTTTATTTTTTAGGACGACATTGTCGTCCCTTTAAAGTTTCCCTCCGAAAAATCCGCCCAAAACTTTGACTATGTTTGAATTCATTCAAAGGGACGACTGTGTCGTCCCAATAAAGATATGTAAAGGGACGACAAAGTCGTCCTTTAAAGTTTGACCCTTTAAACACGTTTTCTTGTAGTGTATTAGAACGGACCGTCGATGACTATCAAATATAGGAAAAGACAACTGTTTTGTTTTTTTGTATACGTGGCAGTCATCTGACGGTCTGTTTTAATCGACAGTCTCTACGGAAGAATTACCCTTCCACTACCAAACGCCTATAAATTCACATTTTATAATGCTGCTAGCAATTAGTTCTCGGATATATAGATAGATGTTGTTGTTGCGATTATTTTAATCTAATAAGATATAAAATAGTGATAGTGTCATAATAAAATGTCACGAGAAAGTAACACAATACATTTTTTATTCTGTCACGATTAAAAAAAAGGAAAAATTAGTTCATAATCCACTTTTTTTCCCTTTAATTAACTGCTAATTCAGCTTCAATTTTTTAGTTACATTAAGGACAAAATTTCTTCTTTCGGACTAAATTACCCTTGATATAACACACGCAAAGCTTTGCGTTGGTCTCAGGCTATCTCATATTCTCATTTTTCCATTTTCTCTCTTTCACTCAGATCCCTTTCTCCTTCAGCTTTTCAGGTAATCGTTCTCAGCTTCAATCGATTTATCGTTTGAATTTCATGTTTGCAGCTAATTTAGCTTTTGAATCTGGTGTCGTTGTTTGATGGTTTTGGTTGCGGCGATGGCTGCCATTGCTGTTTCTGGTCAAGAGTTGCTCCAGCTCCAGCTCCGGCAACTACTACTATAACCGGCCCCGGATTCTCGGCTTCTAATGGAATCAAATAGAAAATCATGATTTAGCCAATTCAAGAAATGGATCGGACCCAACTTTAACTCCACAAAATAGTTTTGACAGCATTTAGATGCAATTAACATTGCAGTGAAATGCAAGGTAATTGAAGAGAGAACAGCTTTTGAATCTGTTCTGTAATACAATGAATGTTAAAACAATTAAAAAGCTTGTAAATGTGAAAGCCATTTACGATTGATAATCATTTAAATGCAGTGTTACCATGTACTCTGTTCTTTTTGCTTCACTTATCCGCGTACAAAATGTTGAGGGTTGGCATCTTTAATCAATAAGACCTGCTCATGTTCCCGGTTTTGTTATATTGGTTTATTGATTGTTGTTGACACTTGGCATCTTAGAATATTTGACGTTGGATTTCTGGTTGTTTATGTAGTACTATGTAAATTTCAAAACAATAAGTGTATATGGATATGTTTTGCATCTTGTTAAATTTCTTCCATTTTTTGTTCTAAAAAAAAAATTTCTTCCATATATGTTGCTAATGCTAGACTTGTACATATATAAAGCCATTGGGTGAAGTTGGAGCCCAATTAACTTTTGTATAAAAAGTTTAACACAGGCCTGGGCCTAGGGCCCTCAGGCCCAGAAGGCCCAAAGCCCAAAGCCCCAAGACCAAGGTCAAGGGTCAAGGGTCAAGGGTCAACGGTCAACGGGCTCGGGCTCGGGCACGGGCACGGGCTCGGGCGGGCGGCGGCGGCGCGCGCGCGCGTGTGGCCATTTTAGCAGAACGTCTGACTGCTAAAACCAACCCGCTATCTCTCCTTCTTCAGGAGCTTATACCACATATAACATTCTTCCCACATATATACCTTGGAAAACATTTCTCTCTTTTTCCAATGTGAGTACATAGTTTAGTTGAATACTCTTCAACTTCCACTTCCAACAAAAGTTCTTTCAAACACCCGACTTCAAGCGTTAATTTCTCATTCACTCGTACTCCGAATTGAATGATTCTAAATCCCGAATTCATCTACGACTTACGTAGTTTTCGAATTATCAAAACATAGTATATATTCTATACAAGAATATAATCAAATTAAGCTTGCAAAGTCGTTCGAATAAAATGATTATAAAATCATTTTTATTCACTTTAATTCAATTCCACTATTTTCTCCAACAATCCCCCACATGAATGGAAATTAATGCAAATGCGGACACGAAGAGATTCGACGAGAAAAACATTGCATCGGGAGAGGTAGCTTCGGCTTTGAACCCGCCCTAGTGAAGTACTATCGGATCTACTCGGCTAATCGCTGAACTTAAGTCTTGGGCTGTTCGGCCTTTAGTGTAGAACCGGACAATAGCACTCACACAATATTTCCCTTAAGATCGTACTTGGTTCTCATGACCGGATTCATTTTGGCCCCGAATCACACTCGGTTTCGAAAGTGCTTTAGAGAATTCTAGCCTCCGAATTCTCGTAGAAGCGGCCCCACTTCGCACTTACATAGGTGACTTCCTATCAAGAGTATCCCCGCCATACCCCACTCGAATTTAATCAAGTTATAGGAATCATTACAAGTTTTCACTTAACCTTCACACTCCCGGCGAGACAACACTTTTATTCACGTAATGGGAAAGTGTTCATCGACGCCTTCATAACTTAGTTGTCCCCTTGAACCAAGATCTTGGGATCTCCAGTCAACATGGTAGGGTTACCATTACAAAACTTAACTTTCAATAGGCTTAAGTCCCATTCCGAGTGTCAAAATTGACATCCGATCTCTGTGTAAACCTTTAGTAAGCGGATCCGCAAGATTCTCCTTCGATTTTACATAATCGATGGAAATCACACCACTAGAGATCAAGTGTTTAACGGTATTATGTCGTCGACGTATGTGTCTAGACTTACCATTATACATACTATTTTGTGCTCGGTGTATAGCCGATTGACTATCACCGTGTATGCTAATAGGAGCAATCGGTTTTGTCCAACAAGGAATGTCCTCAGGAAATTTCGAAGCCACTCGCTTCTTCCCGCCTTTGTCCAAGTGCAATAAACTCGGCTTCCATTGTGGAACGAGATATGCATGTCCGCTTTGTGGACTTCCGGGACACCGCAAAGACCACCAATCATAAAGATATATCCGGTTGTGGATTTTGACTCTTTAGAATCGAAATCCGCTTTGCATCACAAGTATCCTTCTAATACCGCTTGGATATCTTGTGTAACGTAATCCCTGTGTTCATTGTATATTTCAAGTACCGAGTACTCTCATCGCCGCTTTCCAATGATCCTCACGGGATTACTTGTAAACCTCGCTTAGTTTGTTCACAAGACACACGCAACATCGGTCTAGAGTACGGTTGGTTATGTACATTAGACATCCTATAATCTGTGAATATTTCAACTCGAGACACGGGCTCACCCTTATTTTTGACCAAGTGAAGACTTAAGTCAATGGGTGTTTTCATAGGACTTTCATCAAAAACATTGAATCTCCTCGAACGGATTCAATGTAGTGAGACCGTGATAATACTAGTCCCTCGATATTCGGAGATTTTAATCCCCAAAATTACATCTCGCTTGTCCCATATCCTTCATATCAAAATTGCGTGACAAAGAACTTTTTTGGTATTCATGATGATATCATGAGTACTTCCCATAATCAGCATATCATCAACATATAAACACACTAACACATAAGCATTAGGTGTTTGTTTGATGTAGACGCATTTGTCACACTCGTTAATTTTAAACCCATTAGATAGCATAGTTTGATCAAACTTTAGATGCCATTGTTTGGGTGCCCGTTTCGATCCATACAAAGACTTAACGAGTCTACACACCTTGTGCTCTTGCCCTCGAACCACAAACCCCTCGGGTTGTTCCATGTATATCTCTTCTTCTAATTCACCATTTAGAAATGCGGTTTTAACATCCATTTGATGGATCTCCAAGTTATAGGATCGCAGCAAGAGCAATAAGAACCCTTATAGAAGTGATTCTCGTTCTTGGTGAATAAGTATCAAAGAAGTCAAGACCTTCCTTTTGTCGATAACCCTTGGCTACCAACCTGGCCTTATACTTATCAATAGATCCATCGCCCTTAAGCTTCTTTTTGAAAATCCACTTATACCCGAGTGCTTTACTTCCCGGTGGAATGTCAACCAATTCCCAAGTGTGATTTTGCATAATAGAATCTATTTCACTATTAATAGCTTCTTTCCGAAAGGTGCTTCGGATTAGACATAGCCTCGGCATATGTCCTTGGAGTATTTTCTACCATGTAGGTTAGAAAATCGGCCCAAAAGACGTTGAAGTCCTAGCCCTCTTACTCCTTCGAGGTTCCACTTCCTCGTTTTACGGAGTACTATCCCCCACATTTTCGTGTACTCTCTTATTTGAGTCTTCATTGTGTCTTTCTTTATGTGGAAAGACATCCTCAAAAAACACCGCATTTCTTGACTCCATGACCGTGTTTACATGCACATCGGGATTGTCGATTTGTGCACAAGAAATCTATATGCACTATCGTTATGAGCATACCCAATAAATATGCAATCTATCGTTTTTGGCCCAATCTTAATGCGTTTAGGCTTAGGCACTTCCACCTTTGCTAAACACCCCCACACTTTCAAGTATTTATAACTTGGTTTGTGGCCTTTCCACATCTCATATGGAGTTTTATCCATCTTTTTAGACGGAATCCTATTGAGAATTGTATTGGCGGAGAGAAGGGCCTCCCCCCACAAGTTCTGAGGTAACCCAGAACTAATCAACATAGCATTCATCATCTCTTTCAGAGTTCGGTTTTTGCGTTCAGCAATTCCATTAGATTGAGGTGCATATGGAGCGTAGTTTGATGAATAATGCCCGAATCTAGACATATTCTTTCAAATGGCGATTCATACTCTCCACCTCTATCACTACGAACCTTCTTGATTCGTCTCGCTAAGTTGATTCTCAACTTCATTCTTATAATTTTTGAATGCCTCGATAGCCTCATCTTTGCTACTTAGCAAATATACATAACAAGACCTTGTACAATCATCGATAAAAGTTACAAAATACTTTTTACCGCCTCTCGATTGCACAAACTTTAAGTCACACAAATCGGTGTGAATTAATTCTAACGGTTCGTGTTTCTTTCCACGGATGGAAACGGCGCTTTAGTCATTTTAGCTTCAACACGGACTTGGCATTTTTCGGTTTGATTAACTTTTAGTTTAGGTAATAAATCCAAATTCATCATTCTTTGAATTGATTTATTATTAACGTGTCCTAAACGATTATGCCATAAAGTACAAGACTCAATCAAGTACGCGAGAAGTAGATGCATTTTTATTAGCCTCACTGGGCACAACATTCTTTGGCATAATAGCCATTACATTGAGTTTAAATAAACCCTCGGTAAAATAACCTTTACCCACATACATATCATTTTTGGTCAAAATGACCTTGTCATTACCAAATGAAAGTTTAAAACCATTCTTATTCAAAGATACCACCGGATATCGATTTTACGCGTATGTCGGGAACATGGAGAACATTTGTGAGGTCGGCTTTCTTTCCCGAAGTCATCTTCGAATCACATTTCCAGCTTCTCGAATGGTTGACCGAGCAGAGTTGCCCATCCACAAACTTCTCACCATTTCCGGCCTTGTAGGTTGAGAAGACATCACGATCGCGCAGACATGTTTAGTGGCCCCGTTGTCCACAAACCATTGTCTCGGATTACCCACGTGTTGCACTCGTCACCATTGCGCAGATTGTCATCATCCTCGGTTTCGGCCATATGAGCCTTATGGTTGTAAGGCTTCTTTGATCGGCAATCCGCAAAGACGGTGCCCTTGTTTGCCACGGTTGTGACACTTGCCATTAAACTTGAATGGCGCCGGCTTATCCCCCGTCGGCTTCCTTGAAGATTCCCCCGTCTTCTTAACCGATTTCTCGAGCTTCTTCCTTTTCGATTTCGACCTCGCCGACGTTAGCCTTCGCTTGTCCAACCGACTCGAACGTCTCTTTTCGCATGCTCTATTGTCCTCTTCAATACGGAGGCGAACAATCGATCATCCATCGTTACCGCTTCCTCTTATGCATCGATAGCTCTTGTACTCCTTCCAAGAGTCGGGAAGCTTCTCAATGACACGTGCCACTTGAAAATTCTCGTTGATTTTCGATCTTCTCGTTATCATCTCGGATATCGAATTTGCAACTCCTCCACCTCGTTTCACAATAGGTTTAGTATCGTTCATTTCAAACTTTAAAAACCTACCGACAAGAAACTTCTTGGCACCAAGCATCCTCTCGTTGTGTACTTTTTCTCTAAAGCTTTCCACAACGATTGAGTGAGTCATACGTACGTATACACCATACAACATATTATCCAAACCATTAAGAATGTAATTTTTACATAAAAAATCACTATTCTTCCAGCTTTTCGACTACAAGAAAAGTCGTCTTTTCAGCTAGCCTCGGTGGCACCACCGGTGGATCTTCGTTAGCATTCTCGCTAATCCAAGTGTTGTTAAGTAAAACAACATCTTCTCGTTGCCAACGTTTGAAGTTCGATCCGTTGAACTTCTCTCGGCCTCTCGTGGTTAGCACCGCCCGCGTAGTTGTCCGTGTCATAATTCCCGAAGTGTGGGAAGACCGTCCTCCGTTTGGCGCACCGGCCGGAGTAGGAGTGATTTGATCATCGGATGCCATTTCGTTCAAGACGTAAAATAAACTTTTATCGAAAAGAATAGCGATAATACAACACGTAGGTTTTTCACCCAAAGAAAACAATTTGAAGATTGTTTTGACTCGTCAAAACAAGCTCGAGTTTGTTTCAACTCGATTCTCCAACAATGTTTGTATTTCAATCTTGTTTTAACGTGGTAGTTTTTACCGAGAAAACACCAAAAGGAGGTGGACCGATTTTGCCGAAATCGATACCAAAAGGAAGTGGACCGATTTTACCGTAAATCGATACCAAAAAGTGAAGTGGACCGATTTTACCGAAATCGATACCAAAAAGGAAGTGGACCGATTTTACCGTAAATCGATACCAAAAAGGAAGTGGACCGATTTTACCGTAAATCGATACCAAAAAGGAAGTGGACCGATTTTACCGTAAATCGATACCAAAAAGGAAGATTTAACTAAATTATAAAACGAGCCGAAGTTTTGTAAGAGATCGAACCGTTCAGATTAAGAGCTGAAATGTTCAGTAAACGAGCTGAAAATTCAGAAATAAGCCGAATCAATCAGTAAACGAGCCGAGCTGATCAGAACCGAGCTGATCAGAATCGAATTCTGATTAAAACAAGTTTATTTAATTCGTCTAAACTCAGAAAAATTGAGTAGAAATTCGTATAAAAAATTTCGATTACGCACGGGTTAAAATCAGAACATCGGTTCTGAAATTTGTCTTAAGCTGTAGGAGCCCGTACGCAATTAAAATAATTAACACGAATTAAACAACAATTTTATTGAAAATAAAACGAATTACAATTGAAAAATGAAATATACTAAAATAAAAGTGGATACAATAACTCCGAGACGAGTAGGACACTCTGTCCTTAAGACAAATTTGGTCCGGTGTGTACCCCGGTTAAAACCAATTGTCTCCCCGGGATAACTCGGATTACCGATTCGTATGAGGTACTTCTTACACGAACCTTCAACGAACTCTTCTAAGTGCTCGAATCTCTTCTTCAAACTCGTATGCAACTACGTCGAACTATATGAATGTATGAAGCTTTTCGGTGTTGTATTTCGAATGTGTATATGTAGCTTCAATCCATATGGAGGCTATATATAGGAGAGGGTCGGGAAATTTGGAATGAATTAATTACGCCGTTTCATCGCACTGCAATGAATTACCATAACTCATCTTAATTACGGCCGTTTCATCGATTCTGCGCAATGAATTAACCATTAATTATTGCCGAACCGAACTATGTTGGATAACCGAACCGAGCCGAACTCAATCTTCGACTCAATCGAATGTTTATGAGCGGACCAAGCCCAATTAACTTTTGTATAAAAAGTTTAACACGAGCTCGGGCCTGGGCCCTCGGCCCGAAAGCCCAAAGACCATTTCAACAGTTGCTCTTTCAACTGTCTGTATTAGAATGGTTTTTCTGTTTTGACTTGTAGAATTTAGCATTATTATACTACCAAATTTGCTATAGTGTGTATGGTGTACATGTAAGCTTGTTTTTGTTTACATTTAATGAAAAAAAATGCTTGAAGGAAGATGCTACCTAGATTATGAGTGTAAAGTGAATAATCCAGCCAGATTTCGATTTCCATTATGCTATATTCATCATATTTGAAAGTATATTGGTGTTGGGCTTTTGTTTTTTACGATTATAAGTAGACTCCTTTTGTATCGAACTGATTACAGAAATATGCTTCTGCATAAAATAGAAGAATTTGAGCACCCATCATGTTTATTTTATAGTATTATAGCTAACCCGCGCTATAAAAGCATCCAGTTGGCCTTGATGATATATGTTTTGTACTCAATGTGATTGGTATGGTGCAATGCTTTATTCTCTTGTGATATTTTCAAATTCCAAGTGGTTGGGGCCTGAGCTTATGGTGGTATCATGTATTCTAAGCAGATTGACAGAGTAGTTTCATTGAGTTGGCTTTGTACTTGGTATTGAGCCGTAAAAGAGCCTTATATGAGGCCGACATCGTGTGTCTTACGTAATATTCTTATATATATTGTTACTTTATATTGTGAGCTTTATATGAGCCCGATATGATATCGTGTCCCTTGAATTAAGCCTTAAACGAGCCTTATATGTGCGATATGTGTGCCTTGAAGTAGTCACTTGAATTAAGCCTTAAATGAGCTCGATACGGTTTGCATCGACATCGACATACGATCGACATCGACATCGATATCGATCGACATCGCGATGATCGATCATCGATCATCGATCGATATCGATATATTGTATGCCTTATATGATACTGTTAGTGATATTGTATGTCTTATATAAGCCTTATATGAGTCATTTATGATATTGTGTCTCTTGAATTAAGCCTTAAATGAGCCTTATATGAGCCAGATATATGTGCCTTGAAATAGTCACTTGAATTAAGCCTTAAATGAGCCATATACTGTTTATTGATACTGTTTATCGATATTGTGTTAGTGTAAATGATGCGATTAAATTCGGCTTTCAAATACTCCGTCAAAAAGGTATCAAATGAGGTCTTAAAATGAAGATAAAAAAAATATGAACTTTGGTGAAACATTTTTTATGATCGGTGTTCTAAATCAAAAGTTGCGGTCGTTTATAAGAAAAACCCTCCGGTTAATACAAATATTTTTTCGGTTTTCAAAATTTACGTCAGAAGGGTATCGTATTTGGGCTCAAATTAAAGAGCAAAAAAAACATGAATTTTGGTGAAAAAATTTCGATGATCGGAGTTGTAAATCAAAAGTTACGGATGTTTGAAAAAAAAAAAAAAAAACACAATCCTGAAGCAGCGGTACTTATGCATATGCGCGCGTCCCTTCTATAAAGGGATATTTTTGTTCGTCTGAAATTTTTTATCCTTTTTTAACTACAAAAAGAAATGTGTCATATTTATTCATTTTGTAAATTTTTTTTCGTTTTCCTCTCAATCTGTCAACAAAAAAAAAAAAAAAGCAAAAAGCAAAACAAATAATGCTGTCCAAGACAAGAAAAACGTGACAAACGATCAATGATGGCTTGAGTTTTCACCGGGTATATGTACTTAAAATTGTTTTATCAAAAGCTAATGAAATCGTTGTACCTAAAATGCAAAGGTATTAATTAGACAGACCGACGAAACAAAATTCGTCGGGTATAAAATCGGGATGGTCGGGGCTAGATGAAGTTTTGTTTTAGTAATATTTCTATTTTCCTGTTTCTTTTTTTTTATATTAAATTTTATATATATAAAAGAATGAACATTTAGTATTCTTTTTGTCATCTTATTCCTTATTTACTATTTATAATTGGATAACATTTTAAATTATATAAGGATTTCATTAAAGAAAAAAGAAAATATTCCAAAAGTAAATATATGTAATTAGAATTGAACACATGAATCAGCGGTACTAGTTTAGAGGAAAGAAGCGAGAAAGGAAAATAATACTCTTATTACTATTATGCAAGCAGCTTAATGAAGAGGTTATTGAGCTCATTCCATGACGATCCACCTTCCTCCATCGCTCTCACGGCCGCCTCACCGTATTCTCTAGCCCTCTTTCTCACTGTCTTCCCCGTTTCTCCTTCCATCAGTTCTTTCACACTCTTTTCCAACCCCTCCGATTTCACAAAACCTCTCCTACATCCATCAACCATTATCCCAATCTTCACTTCTTCCGCCACAAACCGCGCGTTCAGTGGCTGCTCCGCCATCATGGGCCATGCCAATATCGGAACTTTTGCGCTTATACCCTCCATAACAGAACCCCATCCACAATGACTAAGAAACCCCTCTACACTTTGATGCCCCAAAATTTCCCTTTGGTTCACCCATTCTTTCACTACTAGCCCTCTACCCTTCACTCTCTCTTCAAACCCCTCCTTAAGTTCACTGCCGTTTTTTCTAACTACCCACAAGAAATTTACTTCCGATTTCTCCAACCCATTTTTTATTTCTTGAAATTGCTTGGATGATATCTCTGCTTGAGATCCGAACGCCACATATAGAACCGATTTCCCTTCGTCCAGCTTCTCGTCCAACCATTCTATCCAGAACGGCTTTTTATGGGGCCGCTCTCTCTCTACAAGACAGAGCGGTCCCACACAAAATATCTTCATCTTCAAATCAAACCTTGAGAAATCTACAAAAGCTTGCTCAAGCTCATAAAAACTATTCACTACAACACCGTAACTTTTACAAGTAGAAACTTGAGTGTCCATAATAAACTCCAAATGTGGATCTTTCCTATCACGCCCATCCCACATAACCGAATCAAAATCATTTCTTGTAACCTTAACCCATGGGAAATTAGGAACCATAACTAACTCATCATCTTTCTTAACTTCTTTAAGAATCCCACTTTCAACACAACACCCAAGAATAGTAGTAGCAAAATTTCCCATCCCATAATAAACCAACCTCGGAATCCGTAATTCGATAGCCGCATCAACCGTCCACCAGAGGAATCCGTCAGTCACCATAAAAGTGACTGACGGAATCAGCTTCTGGAGGGCTTTTTCAAAATCGGGTTGCATGAATTTAGTGGCTTTAGCAAGAGGGAGCCATAAGGATATATCTGAAAGTTGGTCGGTGCTTTCGATCCCCGGTGGTACACCAGGAATGTTTTCCGGGAAAGGGAGGTCGATTATACCGACTTGAACGTCGGAGAGGGAGTCAGAGATGAAAGGGTGGTTAGCTGGGGTGGTGAAGATTGTGACGGCGGCGTTACGGCGGACGAGGAGGCGGGCTAGGTGGAGGAGAGGGATGGTGTGGCCTTTGGACATGAAAGGGAAGAGTACAACATGAGGAGGAGGAGGAGACATCATGCGAACTTTGTGGTAGAAGAAAATGTGAAGTATCCTACTAGCAATTTTGTGTTCTTTGGATTTATGTAGGCGCTGTAAACCTCTTTTGCTTACGTTACATCGTGAAAGAAGACAAAAAAGGAAAAAGGTTGATCTTATTTGATATGGTTGAACCAGTAACTCTGCACCACTGGAATTCTACATGCTGCATCCCCATCTATGGCCACCTCATTTTCATAAAATCAATTTTGTAAAAGTCATTTTAAAATAAAAAATTAACTTTTCACAAAATCGATTTTGAATCGACATCTTTAAAAATGTCGAAAAATCGATTTTATTGTGATGCAATTATAAGTCATTGTGATGAAAATAAAGAATTTTAAAAAAACATCAATGCGTAGAACGAGTAGAACCATCGAAACAGACTTGACTTTCTCTGGTCGTAGGCCCTGTATTATATTATTATATACTAAAAACTTAATTGTATACGGTGACAAATAGAGAGAGAGATCTTGTTATATACTTTTCAAAAGGGAAAAAAAAAAATTAAGATAATTTATTTATTAAATATCAAAACAAACGATGTTTGGTATAATTTTTTTTAACCCATTGTATAAACGAAGTCTTGATTGTTGTTCTAGATGTCCAAGTAATGCCTGTCCCGCTG
This sequence comes from Gentiana straminea, assembly GCA_036785695.1. Classification (NCBI taxonomy): domain Eukaryota; kingdom Viridiplantae; phylum Streptophyta; class Magnoliopsida; order Gentianales; family Gentianaceae; genus Gentiana; species Gentiana straminea. Next base: position 548,906 of record JAVUPR010000561.1, read on the forward strand.
TACTCCCGGCCAGGTCAACATTTTTTGCTTTAGTTAATGAATCAAATTCACAAAAAAAAAAAAAATACTACATCCATTCCAAAATAAGTGTTCTCTTTTTAGTTTTCATATATATTAAAAAAATGTAATTAATGTGTTGTGTTTTATACTTTCTCCGTCCACGCAATATAAGTTTTTTTAACTTTTTTTTGGTGTCCCAAAATATAAGTCTTCTCACATTTAAATACAAGATTAATGCATTGTTTTCACTTTCACACAAAACAATGCAATATTATAAGCCACTTGCAAAAAACAATACAATATTTTGCTTTGAAATATTAAAAAGTAAACTTTTTTTTTTTTTTTTAATCTGTGTGAAAAGTCCAAAAGGATTTATAATACGAGAGGGAGAGAGTACTATATTGACATATTTATCCCTCATAAATAATAAATATTTGTTTTGGGATATAAAATGAGTGCCATAAATAAATGTTGGACTAAGGTTATCTTAGAAAAATAAGCATTAAATGATGTATTGGCAATGTTGGACAATTGTTTTCTAAGATGTGGATACTTATTCTGGGCAGAGTTAGTAGTCAAACATATTGAATTTTTGATACATACTTGTCATAGAGTCACAAAAAACGTCGGTATGAGTAATAATTGAGAATAATTATTGTCCATCAAATGTGGAGAGATTCAAATGTGGTGTATATTGATCTATTAAAGTAACCAATTTTGAGATGAAATGACGGATGAAACGATTAGAACCACACAATTTAAATACAGAATAAAACAGTGTGGTCTGTATGCCGTCACACGGTGTCTCCGCACCATATAAAAACACCATACAATAACTTCTCTTTGGTCAAAGGGGCCACGCCACATGTGCTGATTTTTAATGCTCCAATATGAAGAATAAAGGGTTGGGGCTGCTATCAAAGAGGTCACGCCTTACTTTTATCATACGTCAATTTTCGGATTTCGTTTACGGGGACGTCGGTCGGTGGTATATGAAACGTCACTTAGGTTAATTTTCAACACACAGTTTTCATATCATAATTTTATTTTTTCCTCTACAACAGTTTTTATTTTCCCTTAGGTTTAGATTAGTTATTTTTCCCTTTGAATTTCTGCAAACACAATAGTAGTTTTCTTCCGTTATTTTGCGATTTCAACACAATGGATTGACAAACGAAGCGGTGGATTGCTTCAACTTTTTTGTGGTAATTTTATTTAGCTTTTTATCATGTCGTTTACCAATTTATTTATGATTTCTTGTTTTGTTCTTTCGATCATGAGTAGCTAATATTGTAATAGCTAGATTATGTGATGGAACTACGAAATTAATGCATAAACGATGATATAGGGATGAGTAGGACTTAAAAGTTGAATCTTCTGAATTGTTGTGTCCTAAAACTTGAACCTAATGCCTTTAATGGAGTTGCTAACCATTAATTGATCACACACGAGCTCTATAAATGTATTTTGCGAGAGAGTGTGAGAACTAGAATTTTAGGATTACCATGCACGAACTAATCGAGTTTTTCACAGTCTGTTCCTTGGTAAGGTTTTTCTAGCTAAGCCGTGAACTCGGTGGATGCGGAGCGTCTCACAGTTTTAATCATATTAGGTCAATTAAATCCCATAGAGGGGACTGCTGAACCAAATATAGGGTAACTAGGTTGTGGTATTAGCGCCTAGGGACCAGTTTAGGAGATTGCACGCACAACACATTCATTAGAAGCTATTGGTTGGCTGGTAGGTTAAGGCTCGTCCCTAGTGATTCGGTAAGGATATTGAGAGTAGTGTCCTGATCATAATTTAGCTATTCGTTTATCATACTTTTAAAGTTATCGTTTTTATTTGCTTAGTTATAACTACTTTCATATCATTTGTGAGCCTAAACTAAATACAACCGTGATTGTGATACTTGACGGATTCCTTGTAGGATACGACTTGCTCGCCGTTGTAGCACAACCAACCCGGTACTCTGCCGGTTAAAATTGGTTTACTATAATTTGGCCATCAAGTTTTCTGGCGCCGTTGCAGGGGAATCGGTCAATATCAGTAAGTCATTCAAGTATTTAGGATTATGCCATTTTTATTTTATTGTTTTCTTGTTGTTTTGGTGATTGCAGTGTATGACCCGAAGTTCCAAGGAACCACTACTTTTTTTTATTTCGGAAATTGAAGCATTTGCAAGACACCAGAACAACATGAGGAAAAAGAAGTAGTTGGAGAATCATCGACATCAGTTACCGAGTTAGAATCTGAATCAGAAGAATCAGAAATGACGTCAGAAAGTGGAGATCTGACGAATTTACATGCTGCAGATGAAACTGAAGATGGTTTACGCCTAGACCCGACGCTTACTCCTGAGGATCGGGAAATACAGAACTTAAATAGAGAGTCCCTTCAAAATCCAAGGGCAATTAATCCGGGACCAACTTGTTAGGTTTTATGCCCGAAAGACAATTTGTAATTGTTTCATTTAAATAAATGATAGAATTTATTTCATCTTATTTATTCACATTTATTGCCAATATGTATACACTATAGAAAACCCTAAGTATCTCGTTTATGTAATCACATAACTCAGTGTATGGATATACACAAGAGGATCGAGTTAGTGAGATGTACTTAAAATTAACTTAGTCCGTAGCGTTTATTAATCTGAGTACGGGTCTCATGATTAATTTGCTAGTAATGCGCCCAGAACACTTTACGGTGTGACAGTCTTATCCGGATTGTCGGTAATATGGTACCTAGTGGGGCATTTATATATGATGATAATCATATAGGGCTGGACCGATTTGATTTGAGTTCTCGATATAATTCCGTAATCGAGAAGTCTTATCGAATCACAAGATGATCATATATGGATTAATCGAATCCCGAGGTGATCACGTACAACCGCTTAGACTAGGGTAGAGTTTGATGTGTTAGTAAGGATCACTTCGCGGTATGTGGTCCAACACTTCTCGTTGGCTCTATTCCGGAATGAGTGAGTGGTCCGTGTTATCACGTATATGGAATCAATTCCTTCCCTCGGGAAGTAGATAGACGATTCCCCTTATTTGTTAACCCTAAAGCGATCGATGGGCCCGGTTCATTCTATATTGGTTATGAACTAATTGATCACTAGGGGTTAATGGTAAATAAGGATAATAGGTTTCGAGGAGGGTTTACGAAAATATCCCGAATCGAAGTGAACAGTCTATGGAGGATTTATCCGTATGTAATGATTATATCAGTGGACGCTTTCGACTCATAAATTGAGTGTAAGTTATCTATATTCGATAGAGTTCAGTTTCGGGTTTATGGTGGTGTAATCCCGGAATTAATAGGTTGGATATAATTATTCTGTCTGACGGATAATTTTATTCGACTTATTGTAGCTACTGAATATGGGTCCACGGTCCCCGACGTAGCTCCTAATATAGCATATAGGTTTTCTCGTCGTTGCACCTCAATTATAATTAAATAGTTGGATTGGGCTATTTAATTTGATATGTAGATTAATTGTTTAGTTGGGACTAAATAATTAAATACACGAAAAAAACATTTTTCGTGGACTCGGCCCATATTGGTGTGTTGACCTTTTTGACCAAATTGGTCAAATATAGAAACATGCGTGTAAGACTTAATTTGGGTTTACAAGTGGCGCATGTTTGTATTATTTAATTATTGTGAAATTAATTTTCTTGAATAATTATTTAATGTGTGATTTATCCTTTATTTGTTAATTGATAATTCATGGAATATTAGATAATAATATGATTTATCCTAATTTGTTTGGGATAATTATTTTATTTATCTTTTATTTGGAAAAAGGATTAATGTAATAATTATCTCTTAATTATTAAATCCTTAGAGGTTAAGTTTTACTCTCCTATATAAAAAGAGTTCTCCCAAGCCTTTTGACACACATAATACACGCCATTATTGAAAGAAAACTAGCTTGGAATTTTCGGCTATTTTCTTTGGGTTTCGAGTTGGAATAATCTTCGGGATTATTCCGGTAGCATATCAAGGAGGTCCGGCGGCGGGAAACACCATCCACTTGGTGTTGCTGGGAGACACACGTTGGAAGACGGTGGTTGCTAAATCTCGTGTTCTTGGAGATCCTTTTTATTCTTGGAGTTAAGCACCATAAAAAGGTAGGCTCCTAAACCCCCTTGTAGATTTAGATCTTAAATTTGTGTTCTTTGTTTCATTAAATCTAGATCTGATGCATTCCGCTGCGTAATCGGGTCAATCTATGATTGATCCGACGATATTACATCTAACAAGTGGTATCAGAGCCTTTGATCTAACGATCAAAGTATATGAATTTTAGATCTAAGGAGTGGAATAGCTTGTGTAGATTGCGTTTTTTTTCGTTTTATGTTTGATTAATTCGAAAATTATCATGTTGAATGCCTTTGTGATTGTTGTGGTTGAAGAGATGGATTGGGTTGACACTGTTTACCCGTAGATCTATTTTGTAGCTCTTTTGATTAGTATCAATTGAGCATAGGATGTGTAATTTATTTTACGAAAAATTGTAAAATGTAATACCTTTTGTATTTTGTACTTTATCCGGGTTCGACACGACGAAGATCTTGATGTTGAAGATCATCAATAAGGTAAAACGGGAGGAGGCCGAAATTGTTTTTTTTTTGGTCTCGGCGTTTTTTTTTGTTGTAATGCGGCAGCATGTTTTTTTATTGTAATATTACCCTGTTTGCATGCGGCAATTGCATGCTAGGGTTAGGTTTTATTTTTTTTCTTTTCGGCCTTATGGCTTTTAAGTATATATAAAAAAAAAAAAAGATTTCTGCCGTGAATATAAAAATAAAAATAAAAAATTTGTTTTTCCTGCCGTGACCTGTTTATAAAAATAAATAAAAAAAAATTATAAAAACAATTTAAATAATATAGATATATCTTAAATATATTGGTATATTACGGCCTCCTCTCCTTGTCGTTCGTGGTTCGTGTCAAGATCGAATGTTCGATATCCGGAAGTTTCAAGATCAAGATCGAAGATCAAGATTTGAAGACCTAGAATAAGTTTTACTTTTCCTTAGAAAATAGGTTAGTCGGGGTATCAACGGTCCATCTCGGTGTTTATTTTTCCGTTATTTTTTTTTTCGTGTATGATCGAAAATTGTATGATATAACCGGAAAATTGCCATGACATGCATCATACCACTCCAATGCATACATGTAGCTAGTTTATTTCGAATAAATTAGGCATGTATAACTCGTATAATTAGTTTAAAGGCTTATTTAATTAATATGTGGTAGTTAATAAATAAGTAACTAATTATAGAAACCGAGGAACCGGGTTTTGTCAATCGTTACGATTTTAGTGATGGATTCTCGGTGAATCCCACTTTGATAAATCGTTGATTTTTCGGTGAACCCACCTTAAACAGAAACGAGATTGCGCTTTGGTTGATAATTTAGAAATTGGAGAATCTTAGTACATGGGTTCGGAAATGGTCTAACCATGGTTGGGCGAGTTCAACCGAGCTTCGGCTCAATCGACTCCCCTCCACGTGTGATGTACGTTACAGCAGTTCGACAGGACTTAGCATAGCCGATAAGCCTTCGGGCTAAACGGGGCTTCTCTTGCCGGATTGGCCTGAACTGTCACATATGTTCCAACGAATAAGACGGCATAGGCTTGCCTACATAACCGACCCTATTCGGATTACTTTGATTTATTGTTTCTTATTGTCAATGCCAAAACCGTAATTAGTAAACCCACCACTTTTTCAAAATATTGAGTGGGAGCGGGGAAGGCGACAGCCAACCCCACGGCCTCTACTATAAATGCAAGCACGTGAGAGAAGGGTGACACCTCAAGCCGCTTTGATTCCGGCCCCCTGCGGGTGGTGTTCACCCCTATCAAAATTCAAGGCTTGGTTTCCGAAAGGATAGGATTTCGGGTACTCGTTGAGTCACTGACCGACCCTGCGGCGGCATACTCGGGGCGTACTTTGAGATCTGATATAGTAGGTCACACTCTTTATGGATATTTTCGAAATATCTAGGCTAGAAAAAGGAAGGTAATCAGTGATTAAGGTCCGGGATGTATGATTCCCGCGAGATGTTTGATTCTCGAAGATTAATCACTGAGAGACATTGTCTCAGTTTAATCGTCACCTCTTTGACTGACCCTGCGGCGGCACTGAGGTGTGAGAATAAATTCTTGGAATGGTAGGATAGACTTTATATAATTTATTATTCCTAAAACAAAAATATAGTAGTGTATATTTGATTAAGTTTCTGTCATTTTATTTACAGCAACATGTCTTCGCAAATTCAAAATTTACTGAATGATAAGCTTAATGGCGACAATTTTACTAAGTGGAAAAGTAACGTAAACGTGGTGCTCGTATTTGAGAATGCACAGTTTGTTTTGACTGAGGAGTGCCCTGTTCTACCCCCTCAAAATCCGCCTAAACGCATTTGCGATCAACAGAATCGTGGATAGGGAACTATACTAGCGACTTACCCCCCTTATTGTAATTGTAGAAATTTTTCGCCTAAACGCATTTGCGATCAACATAAAAAATGGCAAGAGGCGAATAATAAGGCAAGAGGCATCTTCTTAGCCTCAATGTCGGATGTCATTCGGAGCAAGATTGAGGGTTTTAATACTGCACGAGAAATCTTGCAGCATTTAACCACCATGTTTGGCAAACCGTCTGATCAAGCAAGACACGAGGCCGTGAGGAAGGTTTGTCAATGCCAAGATGAGGCGGGGTCGGTCGGTTCGGTCATGTGATGAACATGATTAGTTACTTTACCGATGCAAAGCAACTCATGGTGCGATTATAGACGATGCTACCCAAGTGTCGGTGATTCTCAAATCTCTCGACATCCGATTTACGACGTTCGGGACCGCCTACGTCATGTCTAAGGCTCACCTTTCCATGACGGAGTTGATCAACGAACTTCAAGTCTATGAGGGTCTTTCTACGAAAGATAAAACCCTAGCCCGGGAAAAGAAGGCCGAGGCCAATGTGGTCGTAGCCAAGGCGTCTAAGTCAAACCCGGCGGGGTAAACAAAAGAATAAGAAACAAACTGCGCCGGCGCCTAAACCTATGAAGAAGAAGGCTAAGCCAAGTACACCATCCAAGCCCAAGGGCAAGTGTCATTACCGCAATGAGATAGGGCACTGGCGTCACTGCCCCGTATATCTCAAAAATGTAAAGGATGGGAAGGTTAAGGCTAGCAATGGGAAAGATAAGAAAGGTAATCCTGAATTACTTGTCTTGGAATCTTTCAATGTAGCTAAAGATGTATCAATTTGAATACTGGATACTGGAGCTACTAACCATGTATGTTCTTCTTTGCAGATCCTTAGTTCGTATGAGGAGCTAGAGGAAGGAGCTCAAGTTATAAAAGTCGGCACCGGGGCGTTAGTTTCAGCAAAAGCAGTGGGAGCTGTGGTTTTACATTTTGGAAATAAAGTTTTACATTTAGACAATGTTTATTTCATTCCGAATTTTCGTAGAAATTTAATTTCGTATTCTGCTTTGAAAGACCAGTTGTACTCTGTTTCTTTTATGAATAATGAGTTTACTATTTAAAATAATGGTTTTACTTTGTGTACTACTGTATTAGAAAACGGATTGTATTTCATTAAACCCACGCAAGCTCCACTGTTAAATACTGAAATGTTTAAAGTAGCACATCAAAAATCTGCTAAAAGGCAGAAAATTTCTCATAAAGAAGATAGTACATATCTTTGGCACCTTAGGCTAGGTCACATTTCCTTGGAAAGACTCAAACGAATGGCTAAGGGTGATACCTTAAAAGAGTTATATGTTGACTCGTTGCCCGTCTGCGAATCTTGCCTGGAAGGAAAAATAACTAAGCGTCCCTTCTCGTCAAAAGGGAATAGGGCCAAAGAACCTCTACAGTTAGTACATTCAGACCTTTGTGGTCCGATGAATGTACAATCTAAAGGCGGATTCGAGTATTTTGTTACTTTCATCGACGACTACTCGAGGTTCGGATATGTTTATCTGCTGCATAAAAAATCCGAGACTTTTGGTAAGTTTAAGGAATTTCAAGCAGAAGCCGAAAGGCAGTTGGGCAAGTCTTTGAAATGCCTTCGCTCTGATCGCGGAGGAAAGTACTTAGATGCGAGTTCATCGACTACCTACTTGAACATGGGATCCGTTCCCAACGTTCGCGCCTTGGACACCTCGGCAAAATGGAGTTGCCGAAAGGAGAAATAGAACATTGATTGACATGGTCGGATCAATGATGAGCTACGCCTCGCTACCGATATCCTTTTGGGGATATGCTCAGAAAGCGACGGTACACATATTGAATGTGGTTCCGTCTAAGTCCGTCGATAAGACACCCTTGGAACTTTTAAGGGACGTGGCGAAAGCATACGTCACTTTCGAATTTGGGGTTGTCCTGCACATTTACTAGTGAACAAGACTATGAAACTACAAAAGCGTACGAAAGTATGTCTGTTTGTTGGTTACCCCAAAGGAACACGTGGAGGTCTGTTTTACGATCCGGAAGATAACAAGGTAATAGTTTCCACTAACGCCACGTTTTTGGAGGATCAGTATATGACAGACTTCAAGCCTCGAAGTAAAGTCGTACTTGAGGAGTTACTTTCTGACGAGGTCAGACCACAAGTGCCACCTAGTGTCACTGTAGGAAACACTACGAATGCAACAGTCACCCATAATCCTAATCCACCCAGACGTACTGAGAGAGTGGTTCGGCCACCAAATCGGTATGGACAATCAGAGGCGAACGTAGCCGTCTCTGATGATGTGGAAGATGATCCAGTGTCCTTTCGCAAGGCCATGGAGGATCGTGACAAGGATCTATGGGTTGACGCGATGAATCAAGAGATAGAGTCCATGTACTCTAACTCTGTCTGGAAACTTGTAGATTGCCCCGAAGGGGTAAAACCCATAGGGAGCAAGTGGCTCTACAAGAGGAAGCAGGGAGTTGATGGTAAGGTGCAAACCTTTAAAGCACGGCTTGTAGCTAAGGGCTACACACAGAGAGAGGGTATAGACTACGAAGAGACCTTCTCCCCTGTGGCTATGCTTAAATCCATCCGGATCCTCCTTTCTATTGCTGCATGCCTAGATTATGAAATCTGGCAAATGGATGTCAAGACAGCGTTTCTTAACGGCTTTCTCGACGAGGAAATCTATATGCAGCAACCAGAAGGATACATCGAGGAAGGCCAAGAGCACAAAGTGTGCAAGTTCCTGAGATCCATTTATGGGTTGAAACAAGCATCTCGGTCTTGGAATCATAGATTTGATGACACCATTAAGTCATATGATTTCGAACAAAATCCTGATGAACCTTGTGTATACAAGAAAGTTATCAAGGATAAGGTTGCGTTCTAGTGTTGTACGTAGATGACATTCTCCCGATTGGAAACGATAAGGGGATGTTGTCGGACGTTAAAATTTGGTTGGCCGACCAATTCCAAATGAAAGATTTGGGAGAGGCGAATTATGTTCTCGGGATCAATTAATACGGGATCGTAAGAACAAGATGTTAGCTCTTTCACAAGCCACTTACATTGATAAGGTGATGGCTAGATATAGCATGACGGACGCAAAGAAGGGTTACCTACCAACTCGTCACGGCGTCCATCTCTCTAAGACTCAGAGTCCTCAGACTCCTGAGGAAACAGAGGCTATGCAAAGAGTGCCTTATGTTTCGGCTGTAGGTAGTCTAATGTACGCTATGTTGTGCACTAGACCTGGCATCTGTTATGGCGTTGCACTAGTCAGTCGTTATCAGTCTAATCCAGGCAATGAGCATTGGATTGCAGTAAAGAACCTCTTAAAGTATTTGAAGAGGACTAGGAATTATATGTTGGTATATTCGGGTGCAAACCTGGATGTACAGGTACACTGACTCTGACTTCCAGTCAGATAGAGATGATTTCATCTACCTCGGCTCGAGTGATTTGGAGAAGCGTCAAGCAATCGGACGGTGATTCTACTATGGAAGCTGAATACATAGCGGCCTCTGAGGCAGCTAAGGAAGCAGTTTGGCTCAAGAAGTTCCTGAGTGGTTTAGGAGTCTCTCCAAATCAAAACGATCCGATCGCTCTCTATTGTGACAACAATGGGGTGGTATCTAATTCGAAGGAACCCCGTAGTCACCGCAAGTCAAAGCATATCGAGCGAAAGTACCATTTAATCAGAGAGATAGTCCAAAGAGGTGACATTTCCGTCAAGAAAATCGCCTCTGCTAACAACCCTGCTGATCATTTCACCAAGACATTGCCGTTAGAAATCTTCAACCGGCATTTGGAAACTATTGGTATTAGGGACATGACTTATTTGCTTTTGAGCAAGTGGGAGTTGTATTGCTGTAATATAGATATAGGGTGTGCTCTAAAACAATTAATCCACTTGCCTTTCGTGCAAGTGGGAGATTGTTAGGTTTTATGCCCGAAAGACAATTTGTAATTGTTTTATTTAAATAAATGACAGAATTTATTTCATCTTATTTATTCACATTTATTGCCAATATGTATACACTACAGAAAACCCTAAGTACCTCGTTTATGTAATCACATAACTCAGTGTATGGCTATACACAAGAGGATTGAGTTTGTGAGATGTACTTAAAATTAACTTAGTCCGTAGCGTTTATTAATCTGAGTACGGGTCTCATGATTAATTTGCTAGTAATGCGCCCAGAACACTTTACGGTGTGACAGTCTTATCTGGACTGTCGGTAATATGGTACCTAGTGGGGCATTTATATATGATGATAATCATATAGGGCTAGACCAATTTGATTTGAGTTCTCGATATAATTCCGTAATCGAGAAGTCTTATCGAATCACAAGATGATCATATATGGATTAATCTGAATCCTGAGGTGATCACAGACAACTGCTTAGACTAGGGTAGAGTTTGATGTGTTAGTAATGATCACTTCGCAGTATGTGGTCCAACACTTCTCGTTGGCTCTATTCTGAAATGAGTGAGTGGTCTGTGTTATCACAGATATGGAATCAATTCCTTCCATCGGGAAGTAGATAGACAATTCCCTTATTTGTTAACCCTAGAAACTGATCGATGGGCCCAGTTCATACTATATTGGTTATGAACTAATTGATCACTAGGGGGTTAATAGTAAATAAGGATAATAGGTTTCGAGAAGGGTTTACGGAAATATCCCGAATCGAAGTGAACAGTCTATGGAGGATTTATCCGTATGTAATGATTATATCAGTGGACGCTTTCGACTCATAAATTGAGTGTAAGTTATCTATATTCGATAGAGTTCAGTTTCGGGTTTATGGTGGTGTAATCCCGGAATTAATAGGTTGGATATAATTATTCTGTCTGACGGATAATTTTATTCGACTTATTGTAGCTACTGAATATGGGTCCACGGTCCCCGACGTGGCTCCTAATATAGCATATAGGTTTTCTCGTCGTTGCACCTCAATTATAATTAAATAGTTGGATTGGGCTATTTAATTTGATATGTGGATTAATTGTTTAGTTGGACTAAATAATTAAATACACGAAAAAGACATTTTTCGTGGACTCGGCCCATATTGGTGTGTTGACCTTTTTGACCAAATTGGTCAAATATAGAAACATGCGTGTAAGACTTAATTTGGGTTTACAAGTGGCGCATGTTTGTATTATTTAATTATTGGGAAATTAGTTTTCTTGAATAATTATTTAATGTGTGATTTATCTTTTATTTGTTAATTGATAATTCATGGAATATTAGATAATAATATGATTAATCCTAATTTGTTTGGGATAATTATTTTATTTATCTTTTATTTGGAAAAAGGATTAATGTAATAATTATCTCTTAATTATTAAATCCTTGGAGGTTAAGTTTTACTCTCCTATATAAAGAGAGTTCTCCAAGCCTTTTGACACACATAATACACGCCATTATTGAAAGAAAACTAGCTTGGAATTTTCGGCTATTTTCTTTGGGTTTCGAGTTGGAATAATCTTCGGGATTATTCCGGTAGCATATCAAGGAGGTCCGGCGGCGGGAAACACCATCCACTTGGTGTTGCTGGGAGACACACGTTGGAAGACGGTGATTGCTCAATCTCGTGTTCTTGGAGATCCTTTTTATTCTTGGAGTTAAGCACCATAAAAAGGTAGGCTCCTAAACCCCCTTGTAGATTTAGATCTTAAATTTGTGTTCTTTGTTTCGTTAAATCTAGATCTGATGCATTCCGCTGCGTAATCGGGTCAATCTATGATTGATCCGACGATATTACATCTAACACAACTGTGGTCCAAAATCAGGGAGGTCGGTAGAATCAAGTCCGACAACAACAACAAGCCCCTCAGAATCAGAATAACAACCAGGGGAATGTATTCGGTCATATGCCTTTTGACCAGAATCAAATAAAGCAAATGATGATGCTACTGATGATGCTACTGATGATGCAAAATCAACAACAAAATGTGAATCCACCACCAGCCGCCTCTTTTCTGGCACAAAACTTTTATGCACAACCAGTAGTGCAGAATCAGGCACACCAGGAATAGATTTTGAGAGACTATGCGGCTCCGACTATTGGTGAAGGGCATAACCCTATCCGTCTACCACCTATTCCGGCGAACATTTGGGAGATTAAACAGTATGTGTGGTATCTTCTAAATGACAGTGCACAATTTCGGGGTAAGTCGACTGAGGACCCCAATCAGTTTTTGAACCATTTCATGCAAGTTTGCCGGACAGTGAAAATGAATGATGTTCCGAGGAAGCGTTATGAATGTTATTGTTTCCATTTACATTGAAAGAGGCCGCAAGAGTATGGTTCGATTCTCTTCCCCATGATTCCCTACACACCTGGGATCAAGTGACTTCACAGTTCTTTTTGAAGTATTGCCCCCTCTCAAGAACATTAGACATGCAGGCTGATATTGCCAATATCGAGCAGTTAGATATGAAGAGTATGCATGAGGCCTGGGACAGATTTAAAGCAATGTTGAGGAAGTGTCCGCATCATGGGTTAGAGGCATGGAATCAGGTACATCTTTTTAAAGGTGGATTGCGAGAAACCGATCAGTCGAACTTGAATGCCGCATGTGGAGGTGATATGATGAGTGTGCAACCGGATGTTGCCTTTGTTAGGTGTAGTGCCCGAAAGACAATTATCTAATTGTTTTAAGACATATTTAATAATTCATCTTATTATATGCAAATATGCTTATATTAAGACACTACTGAAAACTCTAAGTATATTGATTATGTAATCACATAACTCAGTGTATGGCTATACACACGAGGATTGATTTTGTGAGATATACTTAAAATTAACTTAGTCCGTAGCGTTTTTAATCAAGAGTACGGGTCTCATGATTAATTTGCTAATAATGCGCCTAGAACACTTTAGGTGTGACAGTCTTATCCGGAATGTCGGTAATAGGGTACCTTGTGGGGCATTTATATATGGTGATAATCATATAGGGCTGGACCGATTTGATTTGAGTTCTCGATATAATTCCGTAATCGAGAAGTCTTATCGAATCACAAGATCATCATATATGGATTAATCTCAATCCTGAGTGATCATAGTCTGCTGCTTAGTCCAAAGTAGGGTTTGATGTGTTAGTTAAGGATCACTTCGAAGTATGTGGTCTAACACTTCTCGTTGGCTCTATTCTGGAATGAGTGAGTGGTCTGTGACTTCACAGATATGGAATCCATTCCTTCCTGCGGGAAGTAGACAGACAGTTCCCTTATTCGTTAATCCTAGAAACTGATCAATCCGCGGAGTTCATATTATATTAGTTATGAACTAATTGATCACTAGGGGTTAATGGTAAATAAGGATAAGAGGTTTCAAGAAGGGTTTACGGAGATATCCCGAATCGAAACGAATAGTCTATGGAGGATTTATCCGTATGTAATGATTATATCAGTGGACGCTTATCGACTCAAAGTTGAGTGTAAGTTTATATCTATATTCAGCAGAGTTCAGTTTCGGGTTTATGGTGGTGTAATCCCGGAATTAATAAATTGAATATTATTGTTCGGTCTGACGAATAATTTTATTTAATTTATTGTAGCTATTGAATATGTCCATGGTCCCCGACGTGGCTCCTAATATAGCATATATGTTTTCTTGTCGTTTCACCTCAATTAATATTAAATGGTTGGATTGGACTATTTAATAGATATGTTGATTAATTGTTTAGTTGGACTAAATAATTAAATACACGGAAAAGACTTTTTTTTTGTGGACTCGGCCCAATGTGATGAAATGCGTGTACCCCTAGGGTTTAGGGAGTAAGGGGCGCATTTTGTTTTTATTATTTGTTGGGAAATTTGTTTTCTTGATAAATAATAAGACATGTGATTAAATTATTTATTTGTTAAATAATTTAAGGGAAAAAAAATCTTTTATATATCCTAATTAATTTAGGAGTATTCTAGATTTATCCTTTTAAGGAAAATGATTATTTTGATTGATTTTGTATTAATTAAATAATGCATTGGAGACTATGATTTATCTCCTATATAAAGAGAGTTCTCCTAAGCCTAAGATCACATGATAATTTCGAAAATTATAAGGAGTATTTGGCTTTGATATTTCGGCCTAAATACTAGGGTTTCGAGTTGGGATAATCCTCGGGATTATTCCGGTAGCATATCGAGGAGGTCCGGCGGCTTGAAACACTATCCACCTGGTGGTGCTTGGAGACACACGTTGGAAGACTTTGGCTTCTCAACTAGCTCGGATTGGATTACCCTTTTGTTCTTGGAGTTTATTCACCATAAACTGGTAAGCAATCAAACCCCTCGTAGGTTAGATCTATTATTTTATGTATTTTGGTTGTTAGATCTAGATCAAATATTTATTCCGCTGCGTAATCGGGTCAATCTATGATTGATCCGGCAATATTACATCCTACAACCTTGGCTACCATAGAGAGAGTTGCTGAGAGCAATAGGCAGTGGAAGATGGACAGAAGAGTTTCGAGAAAGTCGATTGGCTCAGTTGATCGAGTCGAGCCAAGGGAAGAAATTATGAGGATGCAAGCTGAAGTGGCGGATCTTAAAAAACAAGTGAACGAGATGAGAGTTTGGTAGAAGGAATCCAATGCCTGTGTTACATATGGTGGTGATCACTTGTCCTAAAACTGTCCTCAAACCAGGCAAGTGACACAGTTGACGATGAATCAGATTTTGACTGACCCGACTATTGAGAATCCTTGCAACATGAGCTGCATGGATATGAATCCATTATGAACGAGCCCATGGTCTACCAAACTGCAGATCCAAGTTTGACTCGAGGTTGGCAGCAAGTTGATGCGAAGTTTATAGCTAATCAGAATAGCGGTCAGAATTTTCAAAATTGGCGGGACAATCCGAATTTAGCTTGGGCGAGAAATTCAGGGCCCGGGAAAACCACCCAACAACAGATTATGCAACCGCAAGAGAATCAGTATAAGCCTCAACCGCAAAGCACTTTTGGTAATCCAAGGCAACCTCAGCAAGGGGTTTACATGCACCCAATGCACATTTGCAATATGCCCAGGCCTCACAATCAACACCACCTCCTCCCGAACCCGTGCAACACAAAATTTCCACGGACCTTCTGTCGGAGCAAATAAACAGAGAACTGAAGGAAAATAACTGGGAAATAAAAGAGAATAATAGGGAGTTGAACAAGGAGCTGAAAGAGATGAAAAATGCCTATGTAAACTTGCAAGCCGTGGTAAGGAATTTAGAGACGCAAAAGGGGCAAGTGAATCTCAGGCAAGTAAATGCCATCTTTACAAGAAGTAGGAAAGTTGTGGGTAGTGATAGTGAGCGCCTGATGAGGTTGTGAAGAAGAAGATAGAACAACTGAGAGAGGAAGATGAAGATTGGGTGGTGATCAATGAGGAGCAAGAAGCTGAGGAGACAGAGAAAGAGGTGGAGAAGCCGAGAGCGGAACCAGAGAAGCCGTCAGACACAACATGAGAATGTATGAACGACTCAAGTATGAATTCTATAAAAAAAAACCTTTTGATTTATCTAAGTTACCTTACCTCCCTCGTGGACCTACTAAGTCTACTATTTCTAAAAAGAAAAACAAGTTTCTTGATGTTTTAAGAAAAGTTGAGATAAATATCCCACTTGTCGATGCGCTTGTTAATATGCCATCTTATGTTAAATTTTTAAAAGGGATTTTGTCTAACAAGGCTAAGATGGAGAAAGTTGTTTGTTTAAATGAGGAGTGTTCTGCCGTTTTTCAAAATAAGCTACCTCCTAAGTTAAAAGATCCGGGTAACTTTTCCATTCCTTGCACTCTAGGCCGGACGTTATTCCCTAAGGTGTTATGTGACTTAAGTGCAAGTGTAAGTTTGATGCCTAGGAGGATATATGAGAGTTTGGGGGTAGGCGAGCTTAAACGTACAAATATAACCTTGCAGATGGCAGATATGTCAATTAGACGCCCCATGGGAGTTGTTGAGGATTCTGGTTCAGGTAGGGAAGCTTGTCTTTCCGGTTGATTTCGTAGTATTAGACATGGAGGAGGATAGTCAAACCCTGATTCTATTAGGTAGACCTTTCCTGGCTACGGGTAGGACTTTGCTAGACGTCCAGAAAGGTGAGATCACTATGAGAGCGGGTGATGAGACGGTTACCTTCAATGTTTATAAGACCATTAAGCACCCGGGAAATGATTGGGGCACGCAGGAGGAAGTCCAAAGGTTGGAAGTTTTTGAAAAATGCCTTGTGAGTTATGAGGAACCCAAAGAGGGCGTGAGTAGTGACAGTGTCCCTTGGATGAGTGTAGATTCGAATGTAAAATTTAGGGGATACGAGTCTTGCCGAAGACTATAAACTCGGCACCCTGTCTTGTTTTTGAAATTCAATAAGTCGAGCTAACGACAATAAACAAAAGCGCTTATGGGAGGCAACCCACATTTTTTTCCTTAGGTTTTTAGGTTTGTTTTTTTTAGAGTGTGATGAAAATTTGACCACGCATCTTGAATTTCGTTTCATGCTTTGTGTTAAACCATATTTTATATGCTTTATACATCTCATACTTGTGCTTACCTACACTTAAGGTTTCGGCCATTCGTCGTAGTGGTTTCTTGGTTGTTTCTGTTATGAATACACAGGTACCATAGGAGATACATTGACGATTATCATTTGGCATTGTTGCGCCCTACTTCCAGTTCAACTGAGTCTTTCTTTACTTTATCACTCACACACCGAGGATGGTGTTCCGTTTCAAATGGGGGGTGGTAGACTTAGCTTCACTTTACTACCATGTGCTTTATTTTTATGCATCGAATAAGTCATATGTGTTGAGTATTTTGTGGCTCTAAGTTATGTGTTGATTAATTTTCAAAAGTAACATTCCCCGTGTTAAAGCTTTTATAAGCATTTTATCATTTAAGTCTTTTTGTTTTACAAAATTAATTAAATAATTTATTACATGTTTTATTAATTATTCAAATTATTTAATTATCTAATTTGTGTTTTTAAAGCTTGCTGGATCAAATAATACAAGAGCCTAATCTTTTTTTTAATCCAGTCCATTATCTTAAAAAGTCCGGCCTAATGTTTTTTTTAATAACCAAAACCCGATCCCCTTCTCATTTTCATTTCAGCCAAAAAAAAAATCAGAAAACCTAATCCCCTCTCCGCCGTCTTCTTCTTCAATACTATGTTATGCTGCAAATCGTTTCAAATCCCGGATGATCTGCATCAGCTCCACTTATCCTTCCTTATGCAAATGAAATTGAGCATTCAATGCTCCGATTTTGTCCTTCTGGCAACACGGCTTGACACTGAAACGTGAAAACGCCGACCTTCCTTTTCGATTCAATCACGTGTTCGTTTTGAATCATTCTCAAACACGTATTTCTGAGAATCAAGCCACCATGTGCTTAAAATCCATTCTTGGAAGGTTATGGTTCCAGAAAGTTGCCGTTTTCGTATTCAGAGCAACGGTTGACAACGAAGGCTCTGATTCGAGCATTTACTTCCCTGATTCTCTGGAATTTGCAACGCAGTAAGAATATGCGAAGGCTCCTTGACGAATCAGTGCCTTAAAGGTTGATTATAGAAGGTTTGACCCTTCATTCGATCTGATACGAGCCATTAAAGACTGATTTTGTGGACCTGTAGTCAACTCGAAATCAAGGTGATATCTTTCTGAGTTAATGTTGTATTATGTCATTTATTATAAGCTGATTTGAATCGAACTGCTGCCTGATTTTGTGCTATTGGTTTGTGATTTAGGGTATGACTCCTTCCGGAAAGCTGAGACTGAATTTAGCACCAATTCAGTCCTGGTTCATTGAAAATTGAAGTGGTGCTGGTTCATTGCCTGGTGGTACTCTTTTCAATGAGTCGGACTCAACAAACCGGTGAATCTCGACCCGGTTTGCTCGGGTATAATGGCTTGACCCTTTTGGTGTGTATGGATTAGGTAAATTGACTGAGGGCTTACACCCTAGGAAGTCAAGGGTCAAGTCAATGCTGAGGGTAGTGACCCAATGATGCCCTAAAATTAAATTCAGACCATTTGGCATCATATTTGGTTCTGAATTTGGTTTTAGGATTAGGTCAGGTTCAATTGAGGTAAGTTGCTAAATGTGTCAAAAATTGAACCATGACCGAACCAGGTGCCTTTCTACACTGAGCTATTTGAACAAAGTTAAAACGAATTCAGACGGTTTAATAGTTTAAGTGGTTGTGTGGTTAACCAATTGGTTCGGTTCACTGGTTGACATCACTCTCTCATATTTGCCTAAAGGCCCTTTCCTTAGAGAGTATGTTTAACTCTTTGAACCAAGGTGGGACTTGGTTAACCATATTTGGAAAATCACCGTATTAAATTGCCTCGGATTTTGAAGAATTCTTTTTGATTGTGTTCACACAAACCTTTGAGGTTCAAGTTATACCTCAAGGCTATAAATAGCCGATCACATTAACTAGGATTGCAACAACTCGAATTCCCATTCTTGAGCAATCCTACATTCTATACACCGCAAAATTTTCTCTTTTCTGGTTAGTGTCCTAGAATTGAAAAGTTGGTATTGGCAATTGTACGTATTGGTCAAGATAGAATTCGTGACCGCTATTGAAAAGAGTGGTTTCGCTCAATAGCTCTTACTGAATTTCGGATTAAGGTCGTACGGTGTCCTTTGATTGAGGTAAACATAGTTGACTTAATCATGTGGTAATTTTCGTGTATTCTCGTTTTTGATTGCTCTGTTGAGTGCTTAGCGATAGTCTTTGTCCGATCTTGTCTTTGCTTGTGTTTTGGGTCCGAGTACGTTCGTTGGAACTCGATTTTGGTGATTGGCTCTAAGTTGATCACGCGCCTTGACAACGGTCCGATTGGTGCGGTACCAAATCGACGCGACCAATGGGTTCTATTGTCATTTCGTGAGTCCGATTTGAGCCAATACCTTAAGTCTCGAGTTCTTGCATCGGACGAAGTCCGTGCTTGATTCGTCCGAGTGTTTTGTTTGATCCCCATAACTCGTTGGTTCCGAGTTTGAGCATCGCATATACCTTTGTGTGTTGTTGTTACTCAAGTTTAGAACACTCCTTTTGTATGTTTTTAGTTAAGTCTGCAGGTTCCTTATTTCTCTTGCTGCACCTTTAACCAGTGCCTGCTGCCCTGCAAATTTCTGAACTGCATTATTTGAACACCTTGTAATAGTGTAGGCTATAGTCTTTTATAGTGCTGAACATTGTATTCAGTCAGAGTAAGATTCATGTCTGATAATTTGGTTGTTTCAACCTAATTATCCCCCTTGAATCTTGACTGAAAGCTCAGTCTTGATCTGTTGATTATTGTGGTGTATCCGTTTTGATCCCTGCTGTAATTTTCATAAATATGCAGCACTGTGTAATCTTTCAATGTACAAAGTTTGTATCAATCTTAGAACCTGCTGAGTATTTTTTTTTTAAATTAATACATCTCTGTTTTACTGAATCTTTGTTGTTTCCATATCAATCTGTTGAAGTCAACTTTTAGTGACGCGTCTCAAACGTCACTATAATCTTTATTAAATACAATACGGCCTGCAAGTTTTCTGGTTGTCACATATTTCCTTTTGAATCGTCCTACAAGTTGTCAACTTGAATATTTATTGATTTGTCAGCAATCTGTTTTTGATCAAATAATATTAATTTAGTATTAACTAGTTTGCACATCTTGGTTTGTTGTATCGTGCTATATTAATTTGATCACACATTAATTATTTTTTATCACTAAGGTTTTATAACACAAGCGAATAACCAACTAAGTTAGCTTCCGCCTTAGTTGTTTAGTACTTGTGTTGATTTATCGAAAAAGAGTTTATAAATTGGTTAACACTCTATTCACCCCCTCTAGAGTGTTTATTTGCGCGGTTATCGATCCAACAATATGCTTGGTGTTTGGTCCTTAATGAGAAAAATTTGAGCCATTTTTAAAATTTTTCATGACTTTGATGTTGTGAATTATATGTGAATTCACGGTATTCTTTGGTTAATCATTAGTCATTAGTTGAATGCATGCGAGTCAAACCTTTATCTTGTTGTGGAAATTGAATTCTTTTGCACGTAATAGCTTCGCTTTCATGAATTGTGGTTGGTTAGTGAATGATTATAGTTGACATAGACATTAATCTGTTACCTAGAACTTATACCATTAACTTCGAGGCGAAATAGAAAGGTCAATCTTGGTAGATTAAAGGATGACGGTCTGGGCATTTCTTTGACCTGACCAGAGCCAAATAGCCAACCCTGTACATAATTTCCACAAAAACCCCTCTAAGCCTTTTGATGGCCAAATCCTAGGTGTCTAATCTAACCGGCAGTGTACCGGGTCGATTGTAGTCTAGTACGGTGGGTCAAAGTCGAATCCACAGGGAATTTACTTGTGAGGTCAACAACTTAATAGTTTATATTAATTCGATCTAGGTCACTGATATACCCGAACCGGATTGGGGCCCTGTTCACCTAGATTGGGCCAATTTAGATAGCCCAATAACAGGGCTTGGGCCTCCATCCTGTTAGTCCGCAATTCATAAGCCGGATCCTACCCGCCGTTCGTAAGCCGGGACTTGTCCGCCATCTGTAAGCCGGATCTTATCCGCTGACTGTAAGCCGGACCCCTCCACTCCGTGTGATTTCTACCCGTGTATCCAGGCTGACATCAAGACAAGGCAAATATGAGTCCGACCTACAAACGAGTCCGCTGTCCGCCATACTTATCCAGACAGCTGGCCGGTCCACCTGTATTTTGTGTATGAATATTTTTAATTATATCATTTTAATTGTCTTGTCATGAACAGTAAACCGACTTAGTCCAACCGACTTAGTCCTAGCCTATATATATGGGATCACAATGTAATAGAAAGGGGCCAAGAACTAATACAAACATAGCTACTCTGTCAATTTGTCGAATCACTTGTGTTTACTCTCATAAACATCATTCCGGCGGCCTATTTCTTGTTATCCGCCACCTTCTCCCCGGAAAAATCACACATATATAGCCACATATCCACGAAATACTTCTGTTACCGTAAATCTGGTATTCACTGCAATATCAGTTGGCTCAATTACCGGGAACAATCATCATCATTTAGCTACTTAGGATCGTTTGCTCCACCGCAAAAACGATTTCACGGCGTCGCCGGTGAAAGGTATTCAGTAAATCCATCAGAATCAGTTTAGCTTGAAGGAACGTCTTCAACGCCACCTGCAAACTCGGACACGAGTCCCTCTTTAATACCCAGGTTGGTATTTACACCCTCAGTCAGTTTCATATCTTCAAGTAATAAGGAATTTGGTTACTTGAAGCCACCTGGAGATCACACCTCTTGCCTATTCGTATTTTTGAGTTGGAAAAAATACCCTGCCACAAGCCAAAATATCCTAACAAAATATCCTTCCAAAATACCTACAAGATATCTTGGTCAAAATGACTGGCGGGAAAAACATAACACCTGCTACACCGACAAAGACGAACAACCAGTGCCCTCGACGTGGAGCGAATACGTCGTGTGGGGAAGCAAGTAGGAGAGTATTGTCCGCTGGGGCTGACGCCGGATATGATATCACGCCCGATATGCAGGCCTACATAAGGGTGAGGACCCGAGTCCGTCAGATACATGAGGAGGCGGTAAGAAAGAGCCGCGGAAAGGATATTGTTGGGGCTTCTCGTCCGAATAACGAGCAGGAAGCAGTCTCAACAGGAGAAGCACCTCCACAATGAAGTTCATACACAATAGCTCTACAATCACATATGGATTACTTAGAGGAGATGCGCATGGGTAATATGTTACTAATTGCAGAGGGGTTGCCACCTCAACCCATCCGCAATTCATTCCCCCTCTACCCGCACCAACGGAAGTACAACCCACTCTCATTCCGTAGAAAACAGTTCAACCACATCGATCGGACAGAGAGGGAAGAAGTCACGCTACTTCGCAACCTAGAGGGAGGAGATCAGCTCTAGTTCGTCTGGGGGGCCGTGGTCGACGACCGCGGTGCAGCCCCATGGCGACCTGGAAATCCCCGGCTGAGGAAAGTTAAACCAAGCTCCTTCCGATCCCAGAAAATTAGAGGAGATGGGTATCATGAAAAAACAGATTGAGGAGCTACAAAGAGGTACGGCCGGAGCTAAGGTTAATCCGACGTGGGGAACAAGTGTCCTTCATCCGAACATCTTGAAGGCGGCACCAAGGGGAGGTACTCACTACCCAAATTTCACCAACTACCACGGGACCACATATCCTTTGGATTGGATTTCAGCTTTCCAAAGTAGGATCAGTCTATGCACGCTTAGCAGTGAGGCGTGGTGTATAGCCTTTGTGGGATCTATGCAGGATAGAGCAGCATCGTGGATTCACAGTCTTTTCCTGAGTTCGATCTTGTCTTGGGACGATCTGATAAACAAATTTATATTGGAGTTCAAATCGGTAGGAGGACCCAAAAAGACACACATCGACCTTCATGAAGTCCGACAGAGGGAGAATGAGGGTACCCGCAGCTACTACGAGCGGTTTTACAAGGTGTATGAGCTGACAAGGGGCTTAGCGGACAACGTTGTGATGAGCAGTTTTGAAACATAATTGAATCCCGGTTATCTGAAGTCTTATTTCGCTCTGACTCCACCTGCGAACTTGCAGGAAATGTTGAGTTCGACAAGAAAGTATATCGCAACTGCGGGTAACGAATGAACGTCTTCGTCCAATAAAGGCAAACAAAGGACTATGCGCAGTCCGCCCAGAGATAGCCGCAGAAATCATGATCGAGATGTCAAAAAGCCCGAGAGGTTTAAGGAAGAGTACTTCACGCCTCTCAGAATATCATACACTCAAATGCTTAATGAAGTAAGGGATGAGCTACCTGAACCTTACCATATGGTTCCTGATGCACGCCGTGACGCGACCAAATATTGCGGGTATCACAGGGACAAGGGTCATACTACCGACGAGTGCATGCATCTCAAAAGTGAGATTGAAAAGTTACTCGCTCACGGCCACCACGATCATTACAAAATGGATGCCGGGGGGCCGGACAGGAAAAATCAGCAAACCCGCCAGTTCGACAGGAACATTCGAATGATAACAGAGCCTCCCCCCAGCAACAACCAGATCAAGAGCCGCATTGGCTCTATTAATAAACATGTGGAGAAGCCAGCTGTCCTGCATGGGAACGAGCAACCTCTTGCTTTTACCCGAAGCGAGCTGGTGACTTCCATCAACACAGAGGACATGTGTCATTGTGTTTCTGTGGTCGTCAATCGGGCATGCGTCAATCGGGTAATGATCGACACGGGAGCATGTCGGGACATTTTATATTACAACTGCTTCAGAGAGTTGGGATTCAGCGACTCCAATCTGAGGCCGCATAATGGCACTCTTGAGGGTTTCACCAATCACAAAATACAGGTCAAGAAGGCCATCGACCTGGATGTGCAGATGGGGGATTATGCACCCTTCCAAACAGAAAGGGTAGTCTTTCTGGTAGTAGATCTTCAGTCCATCTACAACATGATAATCGGAACGCCGGCCTTAAAACAGTTTCAGATGGTCACTTCTATCCCTCACCAGCGGGAAAAGTTTTACGTCGGGGATAGGATCGGAACGTCGATCAGCGAGCCTGCAATAGTCCTTGATCACGTGTAAGTCACTAACGTCGATATTACTAGCAAGAATACTAGGTACATCGCATTATAGTAAATGCGAGTCAAGGTCGATCCCACAGAGACAATGCAACTTATACATATAAACGATTCTAACCTAATTAAGAAGCAACATATAGGCGGTCATTGACCAACAATAACATAAAAGAAAACAAACATGGTATACCTCTCCCTCTCCTCACCGATCTACTAACTTGGATTAGTTAATCGTTATGTTTACTTCCCCACATAATTTCCTTAGATTAATCGTGAGCTTTTAATGATTATTATCATATTTATCAGCTACGAGTGCAATTCCAACTCCTATCTACTCCGACAATGGCAGTAGACAATCTATATGCAAGCTACCCTCCTTAATTGGTCCGTAATAGCCCATATGCATAAAGAACTAGAACTGCCGATATTGAGCGTTACCTCATACCGCTAACCCACCTAGACAGCTGTCGACATTGACCAGCATGTTCCTAGGGTCCATCAAGACTATGTCCTAATTAACACTTCACTTGCGGTCCTTCATGTTAATTTACGAATTACGAATACTAGATTGGCCAGACCTATTACTCGTTTTAATTATTTCTGCCGATCAACGTAGCTGTAATGAATCCCAATTTATGTTTTCTAAAATATGCCTCGGTAAACCGGTATGGACTGCCGGTTTACCGGGGGCGGCTTTTCCTAATTTCTGGATCTACATTGCTCAGTACTATTAAATTAAGTAAATTATGGGGTTGTTAAACATGCAAATTAACTAAAACACATAAATACGAACAGATCTACCATATTGAAGACAATAAAGGAACGTTCAAAGCTTCATACCTTCAACAATGGAGATCTAGCTCGATCTACTCAAGCTAGAGATGATGGAAAAAGGGAGGTAACAAAAAACAACTCTCCAAAACTCAAGAAAACTTTATTTCATAATAACTGCATAATATAATTGAATATAGTTGAGTGCTTATGAAAACTTTTACAATAATCTGTAATTGCGGCCTTATATAGATACAATGACCGACTTAAGACTCTCTAAAACCCTAACCGACTTAGACAATGCGGCAGAATAAATTTCGTGTTGAATAAGTCACCGGTTTACCGGGCCTAACTATCGGGTCACCAGGCCTTCTATTCTTCTTTTTCTTCAGCAGGCTTCTTCTTGGACTTCAATCACTCAGCCCAATGCATTCCTTTTGGTCCAGATCCATTCTCCAATGCTCCAGAATTGGCACATCCTATAAAACACGCAAAACGAGACAAAACAGTACCAAAAATTCAGGAAAATAGCATAGATGCAGAATTACGATCCTGGAAACACTCACATAGCAATTAACACATATTCTAAGCAATAACGAGCCTATCTATCCTCTCTTGAACAGAATTCATGGTGAATATAGGTATAAATATTGGTACCATTTAGAGTGTCATCAGTCCTCACCTATATTCATGAGATGAGGACGGGAAACAAGAGGGCACGACTCGAACAACCTGAGGACATGAATAACATTGGCACGAGTGTATGGAACTACTCTCTACCTCCTCCTTGGTTTAGGGATCCTAAACCTAATGAATTGGTATGCTACGCACGTGAATGCAATGACAATGTCATCTATCCCCGGATAAGAAATCGAATGTCCCGGAGGGTCGATTTTACCTTCCGGTTTTCCTACCCTCTTCCCATGACTAACATCAACTTTCAGTCTCCGTTAAACGTGTAGATGCTAACACTAGGCAGTTACTCCAATGCAAGCAATCAATACAACACAAGTAGGAAAAGCTTCACAACAATCAAAACTAACAACACAAACAATCATTCCCAATCAACATAAGAGGATAAATTAGAGTTACAACATAATCTTGGCTAGACAAGTCTAGCCACTCATAACTACAAATATCAACATCTCAAAGTTAACATTCATAACCATAAGAACAATTGAATGAAAATAAAGATTAAGGATTACCAAACCAAACAGTGCAATTTCGAGTTGGTGTTCTTCATCCAACTTCAAAGCTTCAATGAACTAACACTAGTGTGTTGAAATCCAATCAAGTAATAGAGTTAAACTAGAATCCTTAGCCTTACAATCAAATTCAAGAGCTAATTTTTACTAAAATTAGGCTATAAGAGCATGGGGGTGAGGGGTGATGCCTTCAAGAGGGAAAAGTTGAGAAAGATGAAGTGTGTGTGAATATTTTGTGTGAATGGAAGAATAAAAGAGGTCAATCTTGCCGACTCTGCAAATTTGGCGCAGGTCAAAAGCAACTGGCGTGCGTCATGTGCGAATGCAGTATTGGCGTAGGTCACCGAAGTTTGGCGCGCGTCAAGTCCAATTGTAGAAGTCGGTTGAATGACATCCTCATTAAATGCTCAGCAGAGTGTATAACTTCACTTGGAGCGGGTCAAAGTAACATGGCGCACGCCATCTGTATCTGAAATCACTATGATCAAATTTATTCCACCACTAGCATGGACCGAACCCTCTAACGTGTGTCAACGATTCTCTTGGGTTGAAGTCCTTGCCTCGGCAACCAAATCATCGCTCAATAATCCAAGGGCACCATAAAGTCAAAAATCCCCGCTCCCACCGTGATATCTTTGCTGCAAAATAGACACAAGGGTACTACGTATAGATCTGATAACAAAATCGGCTAATACTAAAAAAATAAAAGTAAAAGCATTGTTTTTCTGAAAGTTTCTATGTACACAAAAATGGTTCAAATTATCATAAAATTTGCTCAAGTTGATGTCAAAATATCACTAATTGCATTAGAAAATGGGGTGAATCATCGGAAATTGTATTATCAGGTTGACTTACATCACCTTTGTAGGGTGGTCAGACCCCACCCGAACTTAGCCATTCGTTGATTAGCCTATAATTACCAACCCTTAGACTTTATTTGTGGTCTACATTTCTTTGGCACCCTACGAGTGAGTTTTAATCTTATCTTGGGCACACTTGCTAGCACAAGTGTGGGGTGGTGGAGATGTGTACCCAAGTATGGTGTTGGTGGATCCTTTGCTTTATGAATGAGAAGGGGTATTGAAGTGTTGGTGTTTGACTTACCGGAAAAAAAAGATTTATCAAAAAAAAAAAAAAAAAAAAAAAAGAGATCAATCAAAATGAAAAAATTGAACAAAATGAATAAAGTTGCGTCAAGAAATGTGGATGGAAGTTTTTGAGTTAATATTTTCAATGTAATACATGGCGATGGGATGAAGTAAATTGGAGTGGGTGTTCTTGAATTCTTGGTGAGTTTGTTCTTGGTGACGACTATTTTTGCAAGCGATCTTGGAGATTTATCTTGGTGACAACCGTTTTAGCATCTTACTCGTGTTTATGATACGGTGTTGAAAGGAGGTGAGCTATGAAGTAAATTCAAGATGTTTTGATTAGGCTCACTCGTTTTTGATATTCTTTTTATCCTTTCGTTTAGCCACATCCCTAGCCTAACATTACAACCATGCAAGTCCTGCCTGACCTTAGTTAGTTTTGATTTGACCTCGATTAGTGGAGATGATTATGAAGTATAAGCCTATGGTGTAACGCCATTAGTCATGCATTTATAATCTGAGCTGGTTGACTCTGATGAATGATTGAGAAGCTATGCACACACACACACACACACACACATTCTTTTTCCATGATGAGATTTGTTTTGGCTCGTGTTTATTCGCTTATTGACTAGTTTTTACTCATTAGATATTGTGGTTTCCCATATGATAGCAACGTTGACCTCAGGATTTATTTTTGAATCACTTGATTTGCTCGAGGGCGAGCAAACGCTAAGTGGAGGGTAGTTGATGAGAGTTAACTTGCTATAATTTCGTGTGCATTTTACCCCCTATTTGTAGCCTATTCGATGTACTTTTGGGGTAGTTGAGTGGTTTTCATTGGCACATTTCACCACAGGTTGAATCACGAGACGATAGGGCGTTTACGTCAGAAATCTCCATATTTTTGGATGAATTGTGTGCGTTTAATTGACATCTGTCACGCTTGGGTATTCTTGTTTTTATTTGTTATAGGTGCGGTGTGATAGAGGGCGTGACGAGAATCACAGCGGTATCAAAATCGTCTAAAATTGAGTTCGTATGAGAAAATGACGCATGATTAAAATTCAAGTGTTCGAAAAAAAAATTATTATTCAACTTTATCGGGACCCAACTTTTGTGTTCAGTGGAGAGTGAGGTCCCAGTACATCGTCCGTCCGCTGCTTTCTTCGATTAAAAAAATAAATAAATAATAAAAAATAAAAAAGGAGCAGCAAATGAGACGTACCTATTGGCTGGAAATTGAGGTTGGACAACATTCATTTAATGAAGGAGGGCCCCATGTGACATGCATTTTAATGCTGGCAATTCATTAGACTAGTACGGCTGGGGGGATTTTATTTGGGAATATTTCCTGAAATATGAATGGGAAACTTAGAAAAAATATGGTTAAAAAGTTAAATATTTATGTCGTATACGTCAAAATAATAATATTTGAAAAATATGCATGAAAATCATTTCGTTGCGTATTTGCTATCGATTTTCTACGTAATAGCTACATAATCGCTACGAATTGCTTTACAAGTATATTTTTCAAATGTTATCTTTTGAGACACACCACACATATAAAAATCTTTTTAGACATATTTTTTCAAGTTTCCATATGGAAACGGCGATTGATTTATAATAAGCCCTTAGGTCGAATTTCAACACACACTTTTGATACAACAATTTTTCTTCTCTCCTGCTGGGACTTTTTTCTCTCCCTATTAAATTAGTTTTATTTTATTTTTCTGCAATAATTTTTCATAGAACAGCAACTTTATTTCCTATTTTATTTTGCGATTTGGAACACAACGAAGTGACGATTCGAGTGGAGATTGCTACAGTTTCTTTTGGTAATTTTATTTCAACATTTTTATTATGTCTATTATCAGTTTATTCATGAATTTTCACTCTTTGATTCCTATTATGAGTAGCTAAATTTTTTGTATCTAAATTATGTGATGGAACAACGAAATTAATATCTAAACGATAATCTAGGGATGAGTAGGACATAAAAATTAAATCTTCTGAATTGTTGTGTCCTAAAACTTGAACCTAATGCCTTTAATGGAGTTGCTAATCATTAATTGATCACACACACGAGCTCTATAAGTGTATTTTGCGAGGGAGTGTGCGAAATAAGGTTTTAGGATTGTCATGCACGAACTAGTCGAGTTTTTCGCAGTCTGTTCCTTGGTAATGTTTTTCTAGCTAAGCCGTGAACTCGGTGGATGCGGAGCGTCTCACAGTTTTTCTTCATATTAGGTGCTAAAATCCACCGGAAAATTCATTCTTCCAGTGGAAACAATCCCTCTCGCCTGCTGCATCTAAGTAATGGAGAGGATTGATTGAGACTGAATCTTGAAATGGCTCTAGAAAAGAGCTGGCCTCCTCAGACCTAGAAAACAGCTGGCCTCCTCACACAAAAACCTATCTGAAAAGGAAAAAAAAATGGGTTTTATTAGCTGTATAATAATATACATAATTTAATAATAATAATATAATAATAATAATAATAATAATAATAATAATAATAACAATCTAAAGATTACGGCAGATAAAATGTAATGGTTTTTTTTTTAACTTTAGCAATATGTATTACGTAAATGTTTTATTTTTCATTTTCACACATATTAATAACTGTAATTAATGTGTTGTATTTAAATACTACGTTGACATATTAACCCCTAACAAATAATAAATGTTTGTTTCGGGATATAAATTGAGTGTCATAAATAAATGTTAAACTAAGGTTATATCTGGAAAATAAATATTAAACGATGCATTAATAATATATAAAGTGACGTTTTTTATGGGACAATTATTCTCTAAAATTTAGACACTTATTTTAGGACGGAAATGGTATTATTTTCCCATCACTTACACAGTGGGAACCCAAATACATTCCACTCAGTGTAATGGAGTGTTACTATATTGTAATGTAATATAATGTAATAATAGCATGTAATGTTGCTATATATATTTTCTACCACAATGCATATTATAAAATCCTACAGTAATGCATAATTTTTTATGTAGCCACACGTGATTGAAGAATAGATGAAATTATTCATTGACAACACTTGTTACGACAGAAGCGCTGAGTAAAAATAAATAAAGAGTACACGTAGAATGAATATTTAAAAAATCACTCTACTTTTACGTCGTCGTAAAGTACACAAGCATGCATACAACGAATATCTAAGCTATATTCTTTATTGAAATCATGAACTAAATCCTTTTTCCCCACGTATACGCAAAAAGATAGGATAATAAATGTGTGGAGGACAACCAAAAAATCGGTGACTATACCGAAAAATGATATAGACACACAATATAAAATATATATACGTAAAAGGATATGATATATATATATATATGTCCGATGTAGACCCACAATATATAAAATATATATATACAAAAGGCTTCATATACCTTTTTACCGGGATCCATAAATTAAGCAAAGTGTGTCGAACACGACATTTTCTAACGGAATCCATAAACTCATTTTAAATAAATGTTAAATGTAACTGTAGATCGATTGATGTCGACTCAAATCATAACTAACAATATAAAACATTACATCTTTTATCGGGATTCATAAAATAAACAAAGTGCCAGATATGCCATTTTTTAACAGGATCCGTAAACTCATTTTAAGTATAAATCTTAAATGTAAATAACATTTACATCTTATATATATCCATTTATAAAAAAATATATATAAATGTGGGAAAAAAAAAAGGTTGAAACCGACACGTGGCAAGCTGGGAGCAAGCCACGTGTCAGCACAAGACTCAACCAAAAGAAATGAATGAAGGGGCGACGTGGAAGCTTTTGGGCAAACTTGCCTCTCTTTTTATTATAGTTAGATTAAATCTCATTGCGGGGACTGTTGAACCGAATATAGCGTAACAAGGTTGTGGTATTAGCGCATAGAGATCAGTTTAGGAGATTACACCACAACACATTCATTAAAAGCTATTGGTTGGTTGGTAGGTTAAGTCTCATCCTTTGTGATTCTGTAAGGTGTTAAGAGTAGTGTTCCTGATCATAGTTTAGCTATTCATTCTATCATATCTTTCTAAGTTATAATTTTTATTTCTTTTTCTAGTTATAAATATTATTTTCACCCTGATTGTGAGCCTGAACTAGATACGAAAGTGGTTGTGATACTTGACCAATTCCTTGTGGGATACGATATTGCTCGCCGTTGTAGTACAACCGACTCGGTACTCTACCGGTTAAAGTTGGTTTACTATAATTTGGCCATCATCCAATGACGTTTGTGTTCCTCTCGAAGGCTGCTGAAAAAGGAAGGAATTTGAGGCTAGTTTGGCAGATAGAGTAGCTAGTTTGTTCAACGCTTTTACGTTATCTTTGGTTTACAAACTGAATAGTTTTGTAGTACTCTTTGGCCCTCCATTTTGAGGAATGAAATAAAACGATCACTTCAAGCCAAAAAAATAGAAAAAGAAAAAAAGTAATAATACTGTCACAAACACACCCGACACAAAAAATTCGTAAATTAGTGCAGCATTGGGACCTTTGATGATGCGGTTTTCATTTAAAGATTGGTCCCACTGACACATTAAACTATGATATTCGCTGTCTCAGAGTGATTTTGGCAGTAGCACGACTTGTTCCGTTATTAAATTATGCAATGACAAAGTCTAGAATTGGAACTCGGATGAACTAGTGAACAATATTCCGACAACCGGATGACCAGAAATAAGATGATTTGATAAGCTGAGTCGGATTATACAGGTTTTTAGTCGGGTGGACTTAGCCCCTCTCAGACACTACTTACCATACCATACAACCCCACACACTATAAAAGATGTATCTCCCATTGACAAGAAACCTGACTATTGAAAGTCATTTTTTTTCCTACTCAATCCAAATCCCCTGAGATTCAAATCAGAAGAGACTAGTCGAATCACATTATACATATTTTCCTCACGAAAAAACGTATATATGAATCACCTTTTGCAAGTCGAATATGTTGGAATGTCTCTACAATGTTGAATATGATTAGCTTTGATAAGTTTTATTCAGACAATTGTTTCTTCCATTGTTTTGGGCTCTTGCCATTGTTTCAAGCATATATACATATCTTAATCACAGAAAAAACATAGTACATCTATACAAATCAATCACGAGGATACATCACCACAACGGATTTACCTCTGGATGACATTAGACCTCTAAAAAGTCGAATGTACTATGGTCACCACTCACCATGCCACATTACAAAAGTCGGGCCTAAACTGTAAGTGTGGTGTCACAGTAGTAGATTGGGCTTTGTGTTGTCTTTAACACGTGCCGTAATTCATCGTTACGCCATTAATAATACAAATTTTTTTGTCTGACCTCCAACATAATTCTCATGGGATTTTCATTTCATTTCACTTTAATCTGTTGTTTCTGCTGCTTTGATGTTGAAGCAATGGTGTAGTACTAGAAGATTCTAGAAGATTTGTTTCAATATATTCTTCCTTTTCCTCTGTTGCTTTTCCCCATATAACTGTATAGAATCCAATTGCTATTATTCCTGCTCCAATAACACTGCAATATTGATCCACACTATTAAGCTTATTATACATTTGTGCATAATATTGAAGCCCGATTAACTCGTGAGCTACTTAATTACTCTATACTAAAGCTCAAGATCTGCTCGGTTAATTATTCGAGGAGCAGCTTAACTCAAACTCAAAGAAAACCAAATCAAATCAAACTCCTATGCCGATCGGTACGAGTAAAACCTGGAATATACATACCTTCCAAGAAACAAAGTGTCACCAAGGATGATGACACCCATAGCTACGGCAATAGCAATTGAAAGAGGCTTAAACATTGTAACATACACTGGCCCTTTCAACCTCAGCACCCATGTATGAACTGTGTTGTTGAGAAATGACCCAAATATCCCCTATATATCAACCGAACAAAATTTTACATTCCATATTTCAAGAATTATATTGTACCCCTCCTCTTTTAATTACAAAATTCATTATTTTTATATACTTACAGAGCATACAATAGAAGCCAAGGAAATGTCAAGCCTAATTTTCCATTTGCTCAAATCTGGTTCTGAGAAAATGCCTACTATTGCTGCTAGAATAGCCACACATAAATTGTAGTAGCATACTACACTTATTTCTCCTGGATATTCCTTCATTATTTGTGCCTGTACTTTATTTATTTATTTATGTTTATTATAAACAAACAAACAAAAATAAAAATAGTTAAAGATTTCTTTTTCATGGTATAAGAAGGAATAATTGATATGTATGTTGGATGCCCAGAACTATATCGGTCCGTTTGTGATTCGTCTAGTGACGTTACAAAACAGGAAGCAAGCTTATTTTGTGATGTTGTTAGACGAAACGTAGGACGGGCCTCATATATAATTGTATGTATTCTCCGGTGAGGCCCGAAACTAGACCCATTTTGTGTTCAGATATAATGGACGTTCCCTTAAGCGAGGCCTAGAGGTAGGCCTGTTCTGTGATGTGTCAAATGACTCACAAAGCGAAAAAGCCCAAGTTTATGTTGTGACGTTGTTGGACGAATCATAGGGCGGACCTCGATTCTATATACGTATGTTCCTCCTCCTATGAGGCCCAGAACTAGGCCTGTTTTGTGTTCTAATGGAAAATATGTTCCCTCCGGTGAGGCCCAGAACTAGGCCAATTTCGTGCTTTGTCTAGCTACATCACAAAAAGTAAGCTTCTTATTTTGTGATCTCTCTGAACGAATCATAGGACGGACCTCGTATGCATGATCGAGAGGATCCAGTCTCCTCGTTTAGAAGGGTTTAAAAAGAGGTGGGAGGGGGGTATTTTGGACTTTTGCGTATTCGTACCTGAACGATGTACCACATTGGAACCAAAACATATTCGACGGTAAGAAACAAGCTGCCGAGTATCCAGCTCGACTGGGGCGAGTCATGTAGTATAGATAGGCGTGTAGACATAGAAGAAGGTTGAGACAAAATGATCCTTGGACCCTTGTAAACAGTCACCACAAAGGCACCACTTATAGATATTGCTGTGCCACACACTTTGGCTAGGCTACTTGATCTTCTCAATGTTACTGTTTCCATCCTACAAGTGAATTCAATCTTTATATAAATGGACTCGGGTTCATACGTGTACGTACTAAACGAGCTCAAATATGAACCCTGTAAGATGTTTGGTTTGATTCAATTTCATTCGTTTACAACAGAAAGTTGATCAATCCAACAAGCCAGACACCACTAATTAAAGCAACTCAATCATACACCAAAAAAAAAAAGAAAATTAAAAAAATTGAAACAAAATAATAATATAAAAAAAAAAGGTGGAGAGGACATTAATTAACATATCACCTGAAAATAATAGCAAGGATGAAAGTGAAAGCAGGCACTAAGTTGCTGATAGCTGAAGCAAGTGTTGGAGAACTATATTTTATTCCTGTGTATCCCATTATTTGTGATGTCCCCCTTTAATTAATAACAAAATAATAATCAAAACATTAATTATGTCACAATATATATAACATTAATATAATATCATGCAATTTCTTGTTTTTTTTTTGTTTTTTTAAAACAATAAATAATAATAAGAGAATCATACCCGATGAGTCCTAACAGAATGATTTTCCAAATAATGGAGAAATTCATTGGCGGGAGTGGTCTTGATCTTGAAGAACTACTTGCATTTAATAAAACACGGTAATCAAGTTTATGACAATATTGGTTGTGTCTGAGCAGTCACGAAAGTAGCATGGAAAAAGCTATTATATCATAACGAGTTTGCGTCGCAACGAATTAGACAATACAATCTATACATCATTGATCGTAAATCAATGATATAAATATATATATATATATATGTTGTAACACTTCTCGTTATGACACCACAACTGAACTCAGCTGTTGCGACTGTAGCATATATCTGCCCCTGCCGGTAAACCACCGAAATTAAGTAGAAACAGAGGTAAGAGAAAGAAAAGTTAAAAAACCTGTGGGAAAACAAGGAGTAAGGAAGAAGAAGAAAAGCAGCAAGGGCATAAGAGTAAATCACAAAAACGTGGTGGCTCATCCCTCTTACGGTGGCCGCTTTATAAAGTGTATTCAGTCCAACGTTGGCACACTCCATAGCCACCATCGCCGTAAATGGCAGCACATGATCTTTGTAACACCTGTAGCTCTTCTTCTTCTTCATCTCCGGCCAATACTCTCCTCCTCCTCCTCCTCCTCCTGAAATTACTATTCCCTCCTCCATATATATATATAATCAATCAGCTTGATCAATCATCTGTAGATCATAGAAACCTTTAGATATGATATGATATGATCCTCTTTTTTCTTTTTTAAACAAACTTTCAGGACATTATTGTATATTAGTGAGAGGAAAATGACACTTTAGCAGTCCGGTGCCGTTTTTTTTTTTTTCCTTCTTTTCTTTCTTCTAAGACGATGGAGACACACGCACTCATCCTAAACTATGCCCCAAACGGGGTTCGATCCTGGACCTCTCCACTGAGAGCTAGGTTAGATCCTAGTGGATTACCACTAGAGAATGTACCCGAGTACAGTGACGTGTGATTCTCAATCAATCTTTTGTCCGACGTACGTTTTGTGTGATCGCTCCACATTTGTTTAGTGACTACATTTATAAATCTGGATTATACATTTTTAACACCATAATTCCGTAAAAACGGAGTGACTAACTAGGGATTTTTGTGTTTTTTTACGAGTTGAACTCGAAAACTTTAAACTTAACATTTTTTGAGGTGTTTGAACTTAATTCAAGTTTGAAAGTGCTTCAATTTAATTTGTCAAACTGAATTTAAACTTAAACAATTTTTTTCTTGCTCAAACGATCTCAATCTGAGTTCAAACGTCTTTATTTGAGTAATTGCTCACTCGATACGTGAATGCAATTAATTCATTTTACATCCTTTACTTGTCTATCTAAGGTAAAAAAAGGATGGGCACAAACCCAAATGACCCCACTGCCAACAAGTTAGAACATCAACATCTTATACATAATCTTACTTGAATAATAATAATAATAATAATAATAATAATAATAATAATAATAGTCGAAAACAAGACGGAGACAAAGTAGTAGAGGGTTTGAAGTGAAGGCCATGATTCAGTGTGCCTTTGACAAACCTCAGCAGTCTTTTGAGAGCCTTCTAATGTTCCAGGCCAGGTTCTTGCATAAATTGACTGAGGTAGTTGACTGCAAAGGTAATGTCTGGCCTGGTGCAAGTCAGGTATTGAAGGGCACCAATGACACTTCTATACAAGGTGACATTTTGAAAGGGCTCACCAAGATTTTCATCAAATCTAGTTTCTTTCATGGTACCATGGGAGTAGGACATGTGCCAAGAGTGTCACATCCGAATCTGTGTAGCAGTTGAGTGTCATATTGAGTCTGTGTAAGATATAGTCCAGTAGCATCCCTAGGAAGTGAGATAGAGGGCCTAAGTCTTTGAGAGAGAAATTATTGTCCAGCATCTTGATGAACTTAGTGATCAGTGCAGTGGAGCTACCTGTAATAAGAATATCATCTACATAGACTAAATCCAACAAGATATGATTAGTAGTCTTTAGGATAAACAAAGAGTTATCACACATGGACTGAGAGAAATCCCAGGCTAGCAGCTGACTTTTTAGAGCCTCAAACCATGCCCTAGGAGCTTGCTTTAATCCATAGAGAACCTTTTGAAGTTTGTAGACATAGTGTGGTTTGGTAGGATCTATATAGCCTTCTAGTTGAGGCATTTAAACTGGATGGTCTAAGGGGCCATTCAGAAAGGCATTGTTGATGACAATTTGATGGATTGGCCAATTATATGATACTGCAACTGATAGAACTATTATGATGGTAGGTGCCTTGGAAACTGGAGAAAAGGTTTCAGTGAAATCCACCCCATAGGTTTGAGTGATCTTTTAGCAACAAGCCTTGCCTTATGTTTGAGTATGCATCCATATGCTTTCAACTTTAGCTTATAAATCCACCTGTTTCCCACAAGATTTTGATGAGCTGATGGAGGAACCAAAGTCCAAGTACAGTTTTTTTTGTAAAGCTGAGTATTCTTCATCCATTGCAGCTTTCCACTGAGCACTAGCCAATGCCTCTGATACACTTGTAGGTTCAGAATGGTGAGCCACTGCTGATAGGAGTTTGGGGTTAAAGGGTTTGCATAGGATGAGTGTTAATGAGTTTAGGCTGTGGTTGTGATTCAGGAGCAAGTGGTTGATCGAACTTTTCTAGGTGTCCAATCTAACCGGCAGTGTACCGGGTCAATTGTAGTCTAGTAAGTGGTCAAGGTCATATCCACGAGGATTGTGAGGTTGAACACCAAAAAGCTATTATTATCTTGATCTAAGTCGCAAATCAACAAAAAAGTAAATTTATCTAAAATCTACTACTACAAATGGCGATAAATGATAAAAAAAAAGCCTAACCAAGAAGGGAAAAGTTCTGTTTGTGTGACAAGTGTTTTTTTTAGTTGGTGCATCATTTTACTGTTCATGGGCGGCCCGGCCCAGCCCAGAAAAGTTTTTTTTTTAATTTTTTTTTTAACTGTTTATTGGGTTGCCCAACTGATTTTTTTGGGTTTTTTTTAATGTTCATAGGGCGGCCCAGCCCAGAATAGGTTTTTTTTTTTTCAATTTTTTTAATCCTTAATTTAATCTTATTATGTGTATTGTGCTTAAGATGTATCCGATTCCAATTTAATTACATATTATTTTGCTTTGTGTCTGGACCACACAACCCTCTCGAGATAGACACCAAAATCATTAAAAATGGATCGGAAACAACCCCACGCACCCCTTCTTTTTATTTGTTTTATTTTATATATTTGGCTATACTTCTCGGCGAAGGAAACAGACATAACATTAATATTTTATTACTCCATCCATTCCTATTTATATGTCGCAGTTTCCGAAATCAATTTTTTTTAATATGTCGTAGTTACATTTCCAATACATATTTTAATACTATTTCCGCTTTTAAATATTATTTTTCAACTTCGTAGGCTCATTCAACCAATTAATTTTTCATATTCAATACACCGCTACACTTTTCAAGATTTTTTTTGAGCTTTATAATGAAAGTCAACACAATAAATCACTTTTTTAATCTATGTATTTTTCTCAAACGCGAGCAGAATAGAAAATAGTGTGTGAATATGCCATATCCCAGTAAATGTGCGATCGTATTAGAAAAGGATTGTGTGACATCATACAATTTGTCATTTTACTATGTCCAATCCATTTGTGAAAAGTGGAAATAGTATTAAAATATGTATTGATAATGTAATTACGACATATTAAAAAAAAATTGATTTTGGCAACTGCGACATATAAATAAGAATGGATGAGTAATAAAATATTAATGTTATGTCTATTACCTTCGTCGAAAAGTATAGCCAAATATATAAAATAAAACAAATAAAAAGAAGGGGTCGTGGGGTTGTTTCCGATCCGTTTTTCTTCTCGGTAATGATTTTGGTGTCTGTCTCGAGAGGGTTGTGTGGTTCAGATGGCTGTCGTACAAGCCCCTACCCTCTACCCTCCACCCTCTACCCTCTACCTCTTCTTTTCCTCTTTCTTTCGATCTATTAACCATCTCGATTGCCGAAGGGAGATCGATGTAAAATGTTTTATTTTTCATTGTTGCGCTTAAAAATTGCGTTCTGAACGGTTCGTTACATCTTCGTATTTAATATCGTCAAATAAGTTAAAACTTATAGCATGAGTACGCCGTTGGTTAGTTTTAGTGTGAATAAAGACCAATTTTTACTAATACCATGGTAAATGTATTTTATTGATGAGTGTTAAATGTAGTTTGGAACTTTTGTTTTTTGTGTCGGGTGTCTATGTAAGTAAGTCGAAAACATTTGTCTAATTGTCGTCGTGTTAAATAATTGACATCATAATTTGTTGTATAATATCAATCTTAAAATTTAAATTTCGTCATTTATATTGTGTTGTACTTAAAATGTGTGGAGTGATATTTTAGTTAAAATATATTTTATATTTAATAGTTTTTGACATTAAGGTAAATATCTAGCATGGACACTCCGTGCGTTGCACGGAGTCCCGTTTTAACTAGTATCCTACTATCTTAGAAGTAGGAAGGGTTTTTACCCCTTCCTTCCACGTGGCCGCCCGTATGCCTAGAATTTCATTAGGAAATGATTTATAATGCAATGAGAATTATGTCATTATACAAGAGTGTTGATCCATAGTTTGGCCCATACAATTGTAATAGTCTTGTGGCCCATAAATTCAGCTCAACATTAACCCGTTAAATAACAAACACCCCTCCCGACTATCTACTCTACCGCAAAAGTCTTCACCTACTCCACCAAACCTACGCTGCTTTCTGTCGCTTCATCTTCGACTTACCCCTCCCGACTATCTTATTTTGCATTTGCTTTGAATACAGGTCGAAGCAGGTTCCTCTCTGACTCCACAATAGGTAAGAGTGACCCCAATGGGGGGATTTATCCCCCCTCTAAAACTAATATAGAGGGAGTAACCCACCTTTAAGCGCGCAAAATGGTTCCAAACCCAACACCATATCCCTAAATAAAACTAAAATTTCACCCTAAATATGAAGGCGCAACTAACATAACGTATGATGACCATTTATCTCTCTTTTTACCCAATAAATTAATTTTACACATCAATATCATTTATATAATAATGTGTTATGTATCGAGTAATGATACGGGCACAACGGTAGTATCACAACGGTGATATACATCATTGAAAAAAAAAATTATATATACTATTTTTTCCATAAAAAAAAATTAATCTGTCCAAATATTTATTTTTTTATTTTGAAATCTTTTTGTGTATGGATATGACATCTTTTTATTTTTTTTACCGTTGTGCGACGTATTCAAATATCACTTTGTAAGCATAAAATATTTTTAAAGGGATGTATAGAGGTTGCTTATTGGAGTGAATTATTTTTTGGGTGCTGAAAAAGTGTAAATGAAACGGAAAACGATGTGTTTGGAGGGTGTAATTGGGTGTAACCATTGGGGTCACTCTAAGGTCCTTCATCCCTGAAATCCTTTTCATCTCTTCTATATCAGTTTCTTCAAATTATGGATATGTCTATTTGATTATTTATCTTTAATATGTTTCTTCATTGTTTTTCCCTGTATTTCTTGATTTTGTGTAGACTTATTTGGCCAAGATTTTTGTGCTGCTGCTTATTTCATATGTAATTCCTTTTCATTCTTTCTTGTCTACAGTTTGAAACATTCTTGAATGAAAAGTTTTTTTTTTTTTCTCCTTTAGGATTTCTGGTTCTTGTGACAAGTGCTGTTTTTCATCAACAGGATTGCTGATGCACTGGATAAAAATGCTCCCCTACAAAAAGAACTAAGCTCTCACTCCTTGCAAGGTCAGGTAATAAGTTAGTAATTTTATTTCGATTCTTGTCTTGCATTCAACTTATTAAATATGGATGGCTCTCTGTTGCTTAGTCGGGGAAATGTATTTCATTCTAGGAACCGACAGAGATTAACATTGATATCAATCTTCAGCGTTTCATACCCTTTTATTAATTTGTTGGATCTTTGTATATGCTATGGTCTTTACTTATGAAAGCTTTTTACTTTATTATGTTGTTTCTATTCATTCATTATGTCTTTTATTGTTTTCCATTGTAACTTACAAAAAGAGAAAAGAAGGATGTACTTAAAAAAATTATATACATTTGCATAGCAAATGGCTGCATACAGCCTACCAGATGCAAGATTGTGTTGTTGCGAAATTAGCTGTCGTTCAACATTCAAAGAAATAGTCCAGATTTATGGTTTCAACCTGAAAGGTATATTTCTTATATTCTTCATGTCGAGGCTATTTGTCGGTTCAAAGATTTTGATGGACTGTTTTGGAATAGTAACATAGTATTTGATATTATTTCTGCAATTTTTATCAAACCTTATTTTGATTTATAACTGATATGGGTACAATTCTATTTTTAATTTGGTACGTTGTCATGTTCGAGGAGGTCTTGCTTGTGTCGGATTTTGAATATTGTCTTATTGTTTAGTGAGAAATAAGGACACTAAAAAATGTGATGTCATTGTAGCAATATACTATGTTGCAATCAAAGCACTTTAAAGTCGAGAATGGTAGCTAAAAATATATCGAATTGGAATTTCTTAATCTAAAACCTGAATAACATATGTTTCATGTTTTTCCAGACTGAAGAGGGGATGGTGCTGAATGTTGCTGGTGTACAAATTGTTGATCAGAACCCATTGATTTTACCAAATGCTAAAGAAATAGTTAGTCTCCGTTTACCCAATATTGATCTCATTGAATTCATATTTATCTCAAGGTTGTATTAAACTGAAGTATTTTCTTATGAACGATGTGACACTTTCAGCATTGGAGAAGGTAGTCATGTGCCTGACAATCGATACATTATTCATCTTCCAAGGCTATTATGTGTATTTGATTACTCACATACGTTGTGCAGTAGGGACTTCAAGTAGTTTGATGATTGTTTTTTTTAGGGTAGTTTGATGGCCCGTTAATAGTGAGATCAGTACAAGATGATATAAATCTGAGCTGGCTTACGGTACTTTCTTCGACAAGTATAAATAAAGCATATACGTACCGAGCACATTTTATTTGTACCTTGTTGATTTTTCTTGTACAATAAATAATTGGTTGAATGATAAAGTCTAGGTTCATGTCATTGTGTAGAAGAAGTAAATGTTTTAGTTCGGCTTTTAGGTTTTTTCTATCGATTGTAGGACTCTGTTGTATTTATATGTATATATATAATGGAATAAGAGACAACAACTTGAATGGTCTGATGAGTATGTTATTAGCATTACAGCCACTACTCCATCTTTGTCATACATCTGGGTAATTTTTATTTTATTCTTTTTTCACTTTGCTTTTGGCCTTGAACAATTCTAGACACATGCTTTAATACTTCTTGTTTGGCTTTTATTGTTCTATTTACATTCAGTACTAACTATGTCTATACATATTTCATGTTGCAGGGTAAATGTTTAACATCAGCATGAGGTCGAGTGTGGTCATACTCGTGCAGCCAAATTTCATAGCAACATGATTTCTTTCGATGTATAGAATAGAATTGTTCAGCCAACAAGGGGATTGAAAGCAGCAATTGCAATCCTATCATGGTAGGAAATCTTTCATTAACATGAACTAAAGTTGCTGGTGTTTTAGTATTTTCATCTTAGTTGTGCTCTCCACAATTCTATTTGTATTCTTCATTTTATGTTTTTGCTTTTTAAGTATCTTTTTGAATATGCTCTTTCTTTCCGTTTTTCCAAGATACTTTCTTCTTTGTCTTTGTACAAGAAATTTTTAGCCTGTTTTTTGTTTTTGTTTTTGAAGTCCTACAGTTTTAACTAATCGAATTTCGACTCAAGTTTGTTTACTAAAGATTTTGTTTGTCTTACTTATATGTGTTCGTTCCCTACACGTCGTTTACAAGTTGACAGAACACAATAGGAGGAAAATGGAAACTTCAGCGAAAAGAAGCTGGGTCAAATCGACAAGCAGGCAAGCACCAGCTGAGAATATTTTAGGGTTAGTTGACAAACATCTTTATTCATGCCAGATGCTTTAAGAAAATGATTTAATGTTTTGATGTACAACATACAGTTTTACTTGTGTATTCTTATACTGCTTTACATGGGTGAAAAAGT
Organism: Gentiana straminea; assembly: GCA_036785695.1. Lineage (NCBI taxonomy): Eukaryota > Viridiplantae > Streptophyta > Magnoliopsida > Gentianales > Gentianaceae > Gentiana > Gentiana straminea. The sequence continues at coordinate 591,809 of JAVUPR010000561.1, forward strand.
AGGTCATGCTGTGCTTTTCATTTGTATCGGCTTCTTTCTGATTTTACTTTCTTCGGTCCTTGTACTTTCACGGTTTTTTTTTTTTTGCTGGCTGTTCTACAGGTATTGGCAAAGACATACGAAACGAGTCCCTTGAGTAAGGTCAGGTATGTGCCCATTTTATCCTTAAGGGCTTGTTCTCAGCTTTGTGCCACGAGATAGCCTTCTGTGAGTCTTGCCCGCCGGTATTTCTTATGATTTTTCCATGTCTTCATGTTCTTAAAATAATGGTCAGTGTTTTCTGGAACCAAATGCGGGTTCCCATGGTAGGTAACCAATAATTGTGCATGAACACTAATTTTGTATTGTCTTCTCTGTTCTTACCATTTGTACTTTCCTGTTCAATTTGTGTTCAAACCCTCTGAAGTAAATATTCTTTTCTTTTGTGGGTTTTGAACTTCCTTCTGTCTATAATTGCCTACTTGTGGCCCAAATAAGAGGTTCTAGAAAAATACAATGATGTTTTGGATTCCTATTAGGGGTATGACATTTCATAGAATAAAATAAACTGCTTTGGTCTTGTGCTGAATGCTCACTCAGCTTTTGTTCACAGGCATGCATGTTCACAGTTCTTTATTCTTACCCTTTTTTCACAGGAGCTCGGATTCCATACTTACAAGAAAGGCTTACGGCGAAACTCACCTCGGACCTCCATAAATTTGCAGAATCAAAGGCAAATTGTTTAGGGCCAAATTATAGTGATTTTTATATATATATTGTATATCAATTTTCCCCATATATGGATTATTTTCATAGATATTGAGCTATATAGTTAAATATTGAGTAAATGGTGTTTTTAATGATTAAATATGAAAACATATCAATTTAAGTGATAATTTGTGTTTTTATATTATTTTGGAAATTATTACGTTTTGGTATGTTTTTTATATTTGTAGATACCCAATTAATGATGGAAAAGGTGATCCTAAAGAGCCAATTTCGAGTTGAGGAAGGATCAATTGAATTTATGGAAGATTAAAAGAGATAAGGAAAGAAATCAATCAAGATAAAGATGGAAAAATCAAGATTTGATCGTCAGTGGACGAGCGTCCATATGAAGCAGACGAGCGTCCATGGGTGAACTGGCGTCCATGCAGCGTCCATAATCGTATTTTACATTCAGAGTCTCCAGACGCAAGTTGACTCTCCGTCCAAGGCAAATGGACGGGCGTCCATGTATTCAAACGAGCGTCCGCCGCCGCCTTTGCCTAAACCGACTTAATCTTCTATTTAAACAGCCGTCGCCCCAACCCTAATTCATCCATATTTTTTTTTCACATCAAAAAGAGAGCACAGCCGCATCTTGGAGAGTTGAAGGCCGGTCACCCGAGCCTTGTGCTCGGGTGAACCGAGGTTAGATTAGGAGTAGATTATGTAGCTTTTCTTTTCGTTTCCATGGAGTTCAACCATTGTATCAAGACTATGTGAGTTTGATTTCTTTCAATTTATTTAATTCCAGTTTTTCTTCATGATGGTTAATTTATTTTGTATATTTCTTTGAGTTTATGATGCCATGAGAATAAATCGAAAGATTAGTTCACGATTGATGTTTATAATACGGAAGTTGCATAAACGCTAGATCACCATAGAAAGATAGGGTTTTTAGCCATTAATGATGACAAGTTAATGAGTTAGATTCCTAGGTTGTTAGGTTCTTTAAAAACGAGAGTTAATTGAATCTACACCCGAGTTTTGTTTGGTAAATCAGTCTCAACACTCGAAAGATGAGAGATAGATAATTGAATTCACTACGGAAGTAGGCTTTCATAGCTTGAGAATAAATTCACTAAGGAATTAGGGGTTTATGTCTCGCGATAGGGTGAAACCACAAACTGAATTAGAATCATGAGATTAACTAGAATTGAAATCACTTAGGTTTGTACTTTGGTTGTTCCCATGTTTCCTAGGTTAGATTTATTTTGATTGTTCTTTATGTTTTTATGTTTTTATGTTTTTGCTTTTCGTTTTTTGAGTAGCAATTGGGAGGATTACTAGGATTAGATTCTACATACATTTTCCCTGAGGATCGACCCCTTACTCATTACGCTTTACTAGCAACAACCCGATGTTTTGGTCGGTTAGGAGTTAGTTTTGCATATAGGTTAGGGTTATAAATTTTCTTTTGTTAATGATGCAAAATCTCCGCAACAAAAGTGGCGCCGTTGCCGGGGAATCGGTGTTTTGTTGAATCTAATTGAATTAATTTTTCTATTTCGTTACGTGTTTTTTGTTTTTGTTTTTCAATAAAAGTAGCATTGAATAAATTGAGGTTTTTTTTTATTTTGCCGTGTTTCGATAACCGTTGGGTTAAGAATGTGCAAAAGTTTTTTTTACTCGATTTATGACACGTGAATTACATGTTTGTGTTATCTAATCGACCCTCGTGCTTTAATGTGATAAAATTTCTTTGTGATGATTTTGTTTACGATAATTAGGGTTTCGTGTTTTTCTATTTGTTTTTACGTGCAAATTCGATGAGCGAACGAGCGTTCACGTAAGTGAACGCCCGTCCCGCACCCTAACATGCGGGTAACCGAGCGTACGGTTGGATGGACGTTCGTTCGTCCACAAAGTTTCAACTCGTTACGGTTTGAAGGACCGGACGAGCGTCTATACTTTCGAACGCTCGTCCGGTCTTTCGCATTTTGAGGTGAACGCCCGTCGATCGATAAGGACGCCGATCCGGAGTTACGAATTTTTCTTGATTTAAATTTTGATGCTTTAATTTAACTTGGATTACTTTCATACGAGCTTCGTGGCTATTTCATTTTACGTAGATGTTCTGAACTTGCATATTCATATCTTTCCATCTACGAATCCATGTTAAATAATTGATTTATTTTTATATACTTGATTCATCTATGCAAGTTATAGTTACTTGTCGGTTCTCGTATGCTATAAGCTTGTTCTTATTGTTATTTAGTAGCTAATGTCGGTTTCCGTATGCTACTTACATTTGTGATGAATCTTTTAAGCTTTGAGACTTATGTGCTTTCTTGTTGTTTATGTAACTCATATGGGTAGCTACTGTCGGTTTCCGTATGCTACATATCGTTATGATGAATCTTTTAAGCTTTTAAGACTTACGTGCTTCCTTTGTTTTTATAACTCATATGGGTAGTAACTGTCGGTTTTCGTAATGCTACCATTGCATCTTATGAGTTATATCTGTTTAGAATAGCTAACTGTTGGTTTTCCATAATGCTATCACTTTTTACGAGTCTTAAAGCGCGTCTACATTGCATGTAATGAACAGCACTGTCGTTTATCGTAACCTGTCATTATTTGGTAGACGTTTATTATACATGTCGTGTTGCAAATGAGTGGGCTAGTTTTCTTTCTTTTATTTTCCTTTATTATAGCATATCACTTAGATGCATATCATTTAGTTGCATGTCATCTAGTTGCATTGTTTTTCTATTTTTCCTTTATTTTTCTTGAGTGTAGTTAACTGTCGGTTTCCGTAATACTACCTCGTTTTTATTTTTAGGATTTGTCATGTAGGCTGCATTGTAGTATATTTTCATGTAGTTGCACCTAGCCACGAGTTTGTGATATTTTCATGTATATGTGTCCATCTTTATGTGAGCATAATTTGAATATCTCTATGATCCTTTTTCTCTATGTGCTTTAGTTGTATAAGTCTAATCTTTTCCCCGTAGACTCTTTTTGCACTAATCAAGTCTGCAGGATACTTTCTTCCTAGCTATTGTGCACTTTCACGATGTATTCAGTTGTCCTGTGATGCTCCACAGTCTACTGAGCTATGCAAGCAATCCTGGTTCTTGTTGGTTCCTCCAGAATTGCCAGCATCCAATCAGCTAAGTTCTCTAATTTATTATTTCTGCACAACTTGAGGACAAGTTGCAATCTAAGTGTGGGGGAGAGGATGGTTTATATGTATCTATGAGTCGTTTGCTCAATTTCTGTTATATTTCTATGAAAAGTGCTTAATTTTAAAATTTTTGCTTTGTCCCGAGTGAGCATTGCATGTCTTTGTTCGATGTTTATAATCATTGATGCTATATTCTGTATATTTAGTAATTTTAGTTGTTTCACCCGACACTCTTTTTCACATGCCATAGTAAATGAGGAGCTAAATGTTGAAAGCCTACCCCATTTTAGTTGGAGATTTTTGATGATTATAGCATGTTTCTTTGCTTATGTACAATTCTTGAAAAGTTTAGTAGTTTGTATTCTAGGATTAAAGTATGACATACTTGTGAATATACGTAAGTTTGAATGTGATAAGTGAAACGTGATTAAGTCTTTGCAATAGTAATAAATTGTTTACTTGAGGTGTTATGCTCGGTGGTACGTGCTACTACTAGAAAATAATATTTTCCACTGCCAGCCAGAAATCTCTAAGTAAACATAATTGTAATTGTGTGTGTCGGAAGCTGGTTTATGATTTGGGTGAGGTAGGGTGTACCACGTATGTCCTATTCTGCTATGATGACCAAAAGCTCACGACAGTCAGTTTATAGCTGCCTTATGATTGGAGTAAGGTAGGGGATTATCTTGAAATGTCCTATTCTGCTATGAGGGCAAAAGCTTATTCTGATGTGTGTTAGAAAAGTGTGAAAAAAGTGAAAATATTGGAATATATTATTATGAATAAGTAAGGACTTAGTTATCGTTAATCTTATCCCCAGTATAAACTGAAAGATATGTTGTAGGGATTATCCTCGAGTCGTCGAAATGTTTTAGATATTCTCTACTATTTCTTTTTGGGATATGTATGTTTTGTAAAGTGCCTGTTATAGTTTTTGAATATTTCTAACTCAGATGGGAAACTGGGCTAGTTTTGGTTTGAATAACTTTTAAATTGTGGAACTTAGTGGAAGTTTATTATGGCTATGCACACACTCACTTGGGTGAACTTCTAAGTTATTGAATATACTTCATATTTGCATAGATGTTTATTTATCTCGAGTTTGGCTTTGTTTTGTTTTACTCGAGGACGAGCAAAAAGATAAGTGTGGGGGTGTTGTTTAGGGCCAAATTATAGTGATTTATATATATATATTGTATATCAATTTTCCCCATATATGGATTATTTTCATAGATATTGAGCTATATAGTTAAATATTGAGTAAATGGTGTTTTTAATGATTAAATATGAAAACATATCAATTTAAGTGATAATTTGTGTTTTTATATTATTTTGGAAATTATTACGTTTTGGTATGTTTTTGATATTTGTAGATACCCAATTAATGATGGAAAAGGTGATCCTAAAGAGCCAATTTCGAGTTGAGGAAGGATCAATTGAATTTATGGAAGATTAAAAGAGATAAGGAAAGAAATCAATCAAGATAAAGATGGAAAAATCAAGATTTGATCGTCAGTGGACGAGCGTCCATATGAAGCAGACGAGCGTCCAAGGGTGAACTGGCGTCCATGCAGCGCCCATAATCGTATTTTACATTCAGAGTCTCCAGACGCAAGTTGACTCTCCGTCCAAGGCAAATGGACGGGCGTCCATGTATTCAAACGAGCGTCCGCCGCCGCCTTTGCCTAAACCGACTTAATCTTCTATTTAAACAGCCGTCGCCCCAACCCTAATTCATCCATATTTTTTTTTCACATCAAAAAGAGAGCACAGCCGCATCTTGGAGAGTTGAAGTCCGGTCACCCGAGCCTTGTGCTCGGGTGAACCGAGGTTAGATTAGGAGTAGATTATGTAGCTTTTCTTTTCGTTTCCATGGAGTTCAACCATTGTATCAAGACTATGTGAGTTTGATTTCTTTCAATTTATTTAATTCAGTTTTTCTTCATGATGGTTAATTTATTTTGTATCTTTCTTTGAGTTTATGATGCCATGAGAATAAATCGAAAGATTAGTTCACGATTGATGTTTATAATACGGAAGTTGCATAAACGCTAGATCACCATAGAAAGATAGGGTTTTTAGCCATTAATGATGACAAGTTAATGAGTTAGATTCCTAGGTTGTTAGGTTCTTTAAAAACAAGAGTTAATTGAATCTACACCCGAGTTTTGTTTGGTAAATCGGTCTCAACACTCGAAAGATGAGAGAAATCATAGGTTTGTAAATATAGATTTATTTTGATTAACAAAGTTTTTCCATAGTGGGATGTTCATTGGATAACGAGGATCGTCAGTACGCTTTACTAGCAAACCCGATGTTTTGGTCGGTTAGGAGTTAGTTTTGCTCTTTAAATTTTCTTTTGTTAAATGCAAAATCTCCTACACATTAAAAAACATAACAAAGCTTATTTTGGCTTGGATAACTAGATACTCCTACACATAATTTATTTTTTACGGACATAATTTATACGAGCCTTGGTCGTACATCAGTTTCAAGTGTTTGACATTACCGATACTAAATGTGCAAAAGAATATGTTATTGTTAACGAAGAGTAAGTTGCTATCCACTCATGTTGTGAATTGCTTTTTACACAATGTATAACCATGATAACACGGTTTTTATGTGATATAGAGAAATTTCCATTGTCCTGCGGCTTTGGAAAAATCTGCTGGTAGATTATGATCCAAACATTGACACGTACCTTCAACAAGGAACCAGTAACCATAATTGCCTCGAATCTTGAAGTGAAAACCTTTCTTGGCAGGTTTCTTTTACGCCTTCAAACTGCATTTTACTATTGCACCTACCGCTGCTTTTACATTTCTCTGTCCTTGGCAACAAGAACCAATTCTTACTTGATGGTGCATCCCCCACTTGTTGAAGATCTTGGGCTAAAGAAATGGTATAATGTTTTCCATCATGCCTTGTTGTGTAATTAAAAAGGCGTACTTACAATTTGTTGTTTCCATGGTGTTAAAAAGGTATGCTCAGAACAAGGCAAAGGTTGTTGAGTGGCTAAAGAACAAGGCGTTGAATACTTACAGTTTGGGTGATGTAACTTACGGTTGAATGCTTATGTGCATTCTATTATGCCTTTATCGAGATATGTATATAAATGCTACCTTCATGGTTTCGGTTTTCATACTCGCAATATTGTGTTCTCGCTTCTCATAATTACCATATGAACATGCATTGCAACAAAAATGCTTCCCGTACTTTTTCAAAAAAATAAATAAAGAAATTTGAGGTTATAATACTTTGATTCTTCTTATTCTTGCAGTTGTTAATCCTGACTGCTAAAACACAATACAGTACCATGTATATCAATACAGGGCTTTGCGGTGCGAGGCCTAACGGCTCTAGTATATTATAAAAAGAGATGCAAATGCATCCACCATCCTCCACGTTGCCCCTTTTTTTCATTTCTGATGTTTTCCTCTGCTGACATGTGTCGAATCCAGGGATTGACACGTGTCAGCTGCTTTATATTAAAAAAAAACATAAACGATTAAAATATTATAAGAATAAAAAATTAGATTATTCACAACAATGTCTTTTCGTTTCACATCAGCCAGCCTGTTGTATTCTCGCGAATACGAAGGGGAGGATGCAGCCCACGTTGAAGACTTGAAGGTGATACCGAGTTTTAACTAATGGATTAAAGGAATCATTTCAGAAAAATTTCAATAAAGCAGCGGATTGTTCTTCGTACATATAGTTTGATTTACCCGGTGGGAATGTTGATTACACAGTGGTTCTAAGCAAACATGATAGTAAGTATGTGGATGTAGGTTTTTAACGCGTTAAAAAGCTTCAATTTTTAATTTAATTTTATCCTTTAATTGACAACTAGCATTTGACTGTCTATAAATTAGAACTGTTGCCATTTTTACTCCACCAAACAGTTTCAGAGCTTTTTAGAGGTGAGTTCTTCCATTTATGTCTTAAATTACATCTATCTATAGAGTTTTAATGTCCTTTATGCTATGTTCATTACCGTGTGGTTTTGAAAATTTATTGCTTAGACTAAACTAGAGTAGTCTCTGCATTTATACTGGTTCCTTACATAGTGCTTTTGTACTGTAAAAACACTAGGTTTTCATTTGATGGTTTGTTAACATAGTTATACTGATGTTAGTTTGTCATAAATGTAGAAATGTTGATATCAGGCTGATTGTTTCCCATATGATATATATCTGGGTTTGTTTGTAGGGTGGAACATATGACTTCGATGCATTCTGAGTGTTGTTGTGAGGCTTTTTTTTTTGTTTCTTGCTTAACTTGAATAAAATAATGTATATGGTTTGTATTTCTTACGCAAGCTAAACATGTTTGTTGTAAGCTAAAAAAAATGATTGACAATCAAAACTGCGACTTATCTTATGTAGTTATGCTGATAAACAAGGCCTTGTGGTGTATTGGTAGCATGGCTGAAGACATGTAGTTTTGTCATTTCTATATGTATATCGATCATTTAAACAAGTTGGGAACTTAATTAGGTTTTATGAAATATGATATATGTGAGTGTTTGAGATGCCCATTTAGCTGTTTGAACAAGTGTTTTGAGAAATCGTAAACTGCATATTTAAAGTTGACAGAGGTTATCATGTAATATTAGAGTTTGACTATGGTGTGGGACAAATAGCTAGGTATTCTATGTATTCTCGGGGTGTTATTGTGTGGTTTTTTTTGTTCCTTACCGAACTTGAATAAAATAACAAAAATGGTTAGTGTTTCATAATTCATATATACAATCATGAAAGCATGTTTGTACTCAGCTGCAAAAGTAGTTGAGCATCACAAAGCATGTTGATGTGACTTAATTAGTGGCATGACTGAATAATTGTATTTCCATTTCTATGTATATGTGACTTCTCCTGATAGAAGGTGAAGTAAGTCGTATTGAAAGCAGGGAAACATGCAAAAGAAATCAAATGCTATAGGAAATAACATTAAGCATTTAAGATACCACTAAAATTCCTGAACAAACAATGGTTGTTGTTACATAGATTTGTATGTTCAAAAATTGTCTTGGAACATAAAACTAAACATTACAACATTTTGTACTCTTTATTTATTCATATCGTCTTCTTAAGTCAACAAGGACTAAAATGTGTTTGTTCCACAATCCACCTTTATCCTCCGAGATGGAGGCTCATTGCTTCATTGGTTGAATTAGTTATCACTTTGAATATGTAGATAACTCTTTTTTTGGAGGAGTTAATGTGTAGTTAACTTACATTATTATATTCTCAGCCATTGATTATGTTTTTATCTATAGGTATAATAAGAATTCTGGAGCAGTTTTTACTCTTCTCAAAAAAGAGACATAGAAGAATACTGATGTGCTTTGCATCTGCCATCTCTGTCTCCCTTAATTGATTACTTTTGCTGAAGTCTTGAGTTCAATAGATGTGGTAGTATGATTTGGATTCATTCACCTCTTGGTATAAATATTTTAACAATTGTGATCAAAACACAAACAACCCGTTTTTTCAGCTCATAGTCCGTTGATGGGTGTCTGGAATTGTTCAACTAATGTCTGTTGAAGAAAAACATGCCGCATGCCAAAAAGTGCCTATGTCACTTGGTAAAATACATATGGATCGTGCGGTGTTAAAGCGCCCAATTCAACCATGGTGAGGCAACCTCTATACCGTCATTCACGAAGTAAAGGATTAATTTCACACAATGTTATCGTCTGTTCGAAGTTGAATTCCATCGTACTTTATTTACAGGTGTCATGTGGGTGTTTACTTAACCAATGAAAACGCATCTTTGTGTGCAACATTATCTTCCACTCGTACCGAGAAATAAATAAGCTATGCATCTGCTGAGCTCAATGAATGAGATGATAAGGTCAACAATTTATCGCTTGAACTGTTGATGCTCCTAAAAGTCCAATTTGTGTCTGTTCACCCAACCGTCTTCTTTCTACCTCCAAATGAAATTGCATTATATACAATTATTATACTCTAATATCATTGTTCCAAAAGATCTTAATTATTTTCTTCCCATTTAAGAGCAGAAATTTCTATGAATAATGAAGAGAGGGAAACAAAGGGCATTTCAGAGCTAAGTGATGGCTGAAGCCTTTGAAAGAAAAAAATGTGCTTTTATTAGTAGTATTAAACAAAATATTGATTTTGATATTCTTTCATTATGAACGTGATTAAAGTCATGTGCTTTTGGATTATTTTATGCTACTGCTTGATTTTTTCATAATGTTTGTCTAATTCTTGTCTGCTTTTTGTAAGATTTCGCCGAAGCTATTGGAGACTCTGGCCTTTGGGTGAGGAACCATACAATGATATGAAGCTGATAATGCGGCCGTTGTTTGACGATCTCACTTTTTGGAACTAGGACATCAGACATGCAAGTAGTGAGTATGTTTTATTTTATCGATTCGCCTTTTAGCTTTTACTTAGGACGCATGTTTACATAAATTTATTTGTTTTTATTCTGATTCAGGATGTTACGGACAAATATTTCAGTTATACCTACGATGTTGTTGTTGGCTTCGTTCCAGGCAAGTTATTTGACTAACACCTCCTCTTTTGTTTGATCCCTCCAATGGAATTTACCGTCAAATGCAACATTACACACAAAACGACGTCGTTTCATGTGTAAATTACATATAAAAAGATGTCGTTTTGTGTATTTTTTTACACTTGACGGTCAAGTGCATTGGAGGGGATCTTTTTCCTAATCCACAGCTTTGGTCTTCGCATTTTCATGTTTTTACTATGTAAGAGACTAAAAACTGTTCTGGGTTTTGTTGAGTTTTGCATTTTTTGGGGTTTAGAGCTTTGAGTGTGTGTGGGGAGAGATTTTACAGTAAAACCATTACACCAATGTATTGCATTACGATTACATATTTCTACTCTTTTACAGAAACACAATCCTACTATGTGAAAGAGAGTAGGAATGAGTGATATAATACATGCACTTGGTATAACTTAATTACCATATATGGTTGTAGTATATATAATTTCATGTTGGAGGGTTTTGAACGAGTGTAGAACAAATGAGGATATATATACAAATCATGTTGTTAAACATGTCCGATAGCTTAAATATTCTGTTCAACAAAAATACTCTTGTGTTGGAAACAACTTATCAGCCCACATTGTTAGACTAAACTAATGATTTTCTAATAACTATATCCTAAGGTTCAAAGGAGCACAAAAACTTCATATTTATCCTCAGCTTCAGTTATTATATAGAATTACATAAGTATCATCTTTTTGTGGGGTGTGGAGATCGATAAGATAGCGATTCAATGAATGTTATGTCCCATACAACCTTCTCTGATTTACAAACAATAGTACTCTCCGTCTTCGTGTCTGCCTTTTCTTGTTGATAGTTTTCAACTGTTTTGTTATTAATGGTAGTAGCTTTCTTATGTGCGGTTGGGTTAGAGGAAGATTTTTCTCGTGGGTTAGTAATTGGGAAGAGTGGTGATGCAATCTTTTAAAGTGGTATGTTTTTAGGGTTGGCAACTGTATGAATTTCTGGTGAATTGTTCTTGGATACTGATCTTGGTTTGAACTTGGACGATCCTTAATTTGTGAGTTTGGGTGCTTGATTAGAATGGGTTGACTACGGTAAGTACCCTTAATTGGTATGGTATTTATTTACACTTCTATGTTGAAGCCAATATTATTCCCTGGAATGTGAGTAATTATATTAGAAATATTATTGTTACACTATATGAAAATTTGATGAAGCGTTACTTCTACTTTTTTTCTTATCACACACCCATCTATATCTATATATATAGGTGCGAATAGACCATAAGCTGGAGGTCAGCGGTTCGATTCCCGTAAAGGGGTTGATTTCCGATTGATAACACCTTCGGTGCGGTGGTTGTCGAGGCGGCCCGTGTTGGATGCTCTTAGGTTACACGATTAACGTCTCCCTACATTACTTGTGGGATCGGGGGTGGGGGGACCCTTAATGTTGGGGTTCAACATTTTTTTTTATATATAGGTGCGAAAATATATCTACATATATTGTTTTTACATTGCGAAATGTATCTTTTGTTAAAGAGAAGCCAATAATTTGCTTCATAAAGTATTACGACAAGACGTTCCATGGTAAAAGTATGCAAACACACCCAGTTTTAAAGATGTGTTGGCATGTTGAGGTCTCTCACGACAAGAATGAAAATGTGGATTTCCTCAATTGTCTGCGAGGGTGGCTCAAGCAACAACAATGCAACCTTCAAGTGCTCTACTGCAAGATCAACTTTTCAATACAAGTATCAACAACCAAAAATGTTGTTGAGGAAATAAGTGATATCCCTTCGTATGAGCAATCAGCTTCCATTCAACGCCTAACAGTGAAAAAGGCTGCTTCTCTTGGCCCTTGATGCACCCTAGCTAGCCATACAAGGCAGATTTGACCAAAGCACCTACCGAAAGTGTTGCTTCCTAGGTTAACGTTGATGATGTTAAAAAGACAATTCATATCCTAGCTGAAGTTAAGCCATGTACCAACACCGTTGCTAACACAAAGAATGAAACATGTGTTGAACTTGAAAGCCCAATGAAGAAAAAGCAAGAATAAAGAAAAACAGTGTTAAGGTGTGATGATATTCTAACTTTGAATCATGCCAATGAACCTTTTGTATAATAGTATTAAGCTTTTGTTCAGCATAACTGTTGTGTATTATAGGCATTAGATAATATTCAAATAAAACAATGTAACAAAACCCATCATCATAAAAAAAATCATACGTTTACGCATTTGTTATAAATTCTTTCGTATTATTGTTAGTAAGCAACTTTATCTTTGGGCCGCCATGCGCGCACGCGTTCACATCCACTAGTATATATATATATATATATCCTCTTAATTAAGCTAAGAGTGGGGAATTAAATTCGTCATGGTCGTCAACTTGGAATTTGTGGGTCTTTTCTTCTTGTGATTTCCCCCATATGACAATGTAAAAACCCAATGATATGATCATGGCTCCAATTATGCTGTAAACGAATTTCAGATAGTAAGTTTACATTATAGTTTACATATTGATAAACTAAAAAAAAAGGTAAATTTGTTTACTATAATAGGAATAAATAAGATGAGTAGTAGTTAAGTACGTACCTGCCAAGATAGAGATTATCCCCAAGCAATAAGACACCTAAAGTGGCTGCAATGGCAATAGACAAAGGTCTAAAGAGTGCAACATAAACAGGCCCCTTCACGTGTAAACCCCAGGTATGTACCGTTGTCCCGAACCCGGATCCTATTATTCCCTGATGATAGATCGAATCAACATATATATATATATATATAAAAGATATAACTTATTTATGTATATTTTAGTATTTAATAAAATGTATTTAATTTGAAAGGCGATGAACAAACATACTGAATAGAGGCAGGAGAACAAACGGACATCTGGTGGTTTTAGTATCATCCATGCACTTAAATTGGATTCGGTGATGAAACAAACCGGTGTAGCTATAACACAAGAGAATAGATTATAGAAAAACACCACCACCATTTCTGCCGGATACTCGTTCACCGCCTTGGCCTGCGTGTCGAGACTATTAATAGTGTAAAAGTATATCTTGTTTATAACTCTGTTGTGATATATACTACTACTATAGCATTTTTACTCTACCTGAAAAATATACCACACAGAGACTATTAAATAATTAGCAGCAAGAAGTCCACCGCCAATCACCCAATTCGACGACTGTGAATAATTAGTATCCGGCGCCGCAGCCGAAAGAAGCCGGTCGAAGAAGAAAGGGAGTCGGGTCGAGTGTTTATAGGACCGGACCCTTGTAAAGAACGACAACGAAAGCGCCTGCGATTGTTATCAAAGTACCAACACTTTTAAGCTGGCTTCTTAATTTGTTCAGCTCCAAAACTTCCATCCTAAAAAGAAAAACGTGCAATTTATTATCTTAAACGATATTAATCGATTTACAATCTTAAATTAAAATGTTTGTGTAATTTACGGCTACAAATTATTCGTTGTTCTATCTTCAAATTTCCGTGAATTTTTTTTATTTTTTTCCAGTATCTCCTGAATCGACACGTATGGGACGAGTAGATAAACTCTAGTACGAATAATAACTTATTGTTGCTCACGTGCTTCACAAGCTAATTAAAAAAATAATATTCTAACATTTGTGGTCCAGATAGATACAATTATTGTTTCCAACATATGCACATGTTATTTACACATGTTATCACACATAGACAATTGTACTATTTGAATCATTATATGTCCATCTGAATCGGTAAATTAAAACGATTATACATAGACAATTGTACTATTTGAATCATTATGTTCTTATCATATGTACATCTGAATCGGTAAATTAAAACAATGATAAATATTGATAACATATTCAATTCGTATCAATCGATAAGTCTTAAATACACGTTTAGTTAATAAAAGGATGATAAATATTATAGTGACAACTCAAAAACAAAAAAAGAACCCGTAAATTATTAAGGAGAAATGAATTACAAGAAAGTAAATGAAATGAAACCTGAAAAGGACAGCTAAAAGGAAGGTAGCAGCAGGTGAAATAGTGCTCATGGCTGAAGCAAGAGTTGGTGAACTATACTCCACTCCTTTATATCCCATATATTGTGCACTAAATCTGCCCATAATTTTATACTAATTATTATACTAATCAATGAGTACATGTTATACATACGTTATGATTAATAATGTAAAATTGAAAACGCTTACATACCCCATGATTGCAAGAGAAAAAAATCTGGCGAGAATCGAAAAATTGATTGGAGGAAGCTTCCTATTTCTGCGCAATAAAGATATAATACAAGTAGTTTATTGTTACTGGGTAACAAGACTCGGTTGCAATATATACCGTAAATCCTTTTTAAAAAAACATTTTAATAATTTCATCAGGAAAAATACACAGATACTCTCTTTTTTTTACTTTAAAATACATAACCGCATTCATCTTAAATTATGTAATTTTTTTTTTTTATATCTACCATTTATATTAGGTAAATTAAATAAAATCTAATGTATTTTATATTGGCCAGAGATTCTGGAAAGTAAAAAAATGAAATCGTGCATTTAAAAATTTATTAAAACCATAAGCGTTTCGCTAAGAAGAAATGATGTGAGTGCTCTAAGACAAAACTAAAAATCAAATTATGAACTAATAGAGCTCTGTGCTAATTAATGAATGAATTTACCTGTAGAAGATGAAACATAGAGGAAGGAGAACAAGGGAAGAAAGAGCATAAGAATAAACCATGAAAACATGGTAGCTTAACCCTTTCAATGTCGCCGCTTTAAATATGGTGCTTAACCCGACGTTGGTGCACTCCACCGCGAACATGGCGGCGAACGGCGGTGCTTCTTTCGAGCAGCTTCTTCTTCTTTCTCTTATTCCCATGGTCGCCCGGCGTTCTGTCTCGTTTAATTTCCTATCACTTTCGTTTTGTTATAATTTACTATCTCTGCCTGCAACACTTATATAGTTGTATATATTTTTGTCACCGAACTCTGTTTTTTTTTTTTCTCTTGCTTGATTGGTTGTAGACGACGGAAATAAATAAAGCTGCAATAAGGTAGATATTATATTATTATTTTGAAATATTAATATAACAAACTTTCAAGCAGGAGGAGAAAGAAAAAAGAAATTGCTGTTTCATCAAGTTTTAATTAAGTAGTATATGTTCTTGATTGTTGTTGATAAAATTTTAAGATTTATCAATCTTGAACTCGAGTTACAGTAGCTGAAAGAAAATGTTAAGCTTTAATGTGTCTGAGTTTAACTCGTTAGTTGGCACATAAAATAAAAAATATATATATATATTTTTTGCAAAAATAAAATAAATATATTTATATATAATAAAACTCGATAAAGCTCGTTAATTAATCTTATAAGCGTGTTTCAAATTCTCAAGTCAAACTCATTAACTTTGATGAATTCTTTGAGTTTGGTTCAAGTTTGATTTGTTAACTATCACGAATCAAACATCGAGCTACTTATTCAGTCCACTCCATCTGTAAAGTCCCACATCGGTAAAATAAGAGAATCTCACCGCGTATAAGTGTGAGACATAAATGTTTTGTCAGCTCGGGCCCGCTTTTAGAACAAGCGAGGACGGCGGTCGGCAACGCGATTGACCGGACCATTTATGACTCATTTAGCCGCTACTGGGGCCGGGGTGCGGGGCGTTACGAAATGGTATTCGAGCCGACTATCGACGGAACGGAACCATGCGCGCACCGTACAAGAAGACGGTGTAAGGATGACCCTAATTACCCTCGGTAGGGACGATCCGGGAACGTCTCGGCCGTCGCACAGCGAGGACGCCGTCCCTTATAAGGGGGAGAATGTAAAGTCCCATATCGGTAAAATAAGAGAATCGCTCACCCCCATATAAGTGTGAGACATAAAGGTATTGTCAACTCGGGTTAGCCCTTTTAGACCAAACGAGGACGGCGGTATAAGCAGTTGACCGGACCATTTATGACTCATTTAGCGCTACCAGGCCCGGGGTCTGGGGGCGTTACACCATCTCTTTTTGTTTGCCTCAAAATATAAGTCATTCTAAATAACTAATGAAGTACTCCTTCCGTCCCGTAATATAGGGCATTTTAACTTTTTTGTGTTGTCACAAAATATAAGTCCTTCTCACATTTCAATGCAATATTAAATGCATTGTTTTCACTTTCACATTAAACAATGCAATATTATTACTCATACAATATTTTACCTTGAAATATTAAAAAGTAACTCATTTATTAAGTTTTTTAAACTGTGTGAAATGAGCAAAAGGCTTTATATTATGGGACGGAGGGAGTATTTATTACTTTTATTTGTTTTCTATCTTACCTCTAATTTATTAACAATTCAACTACTTTTCGGCCAGTAAAGGACCTGACGGCTCATGGGTGTCTGTTGCAGGATTGTTTGGCCCTCTTATCTAATTTTGTCTCTGTTTCTTTTTCGTTTATTCGACGTGTGGGGAATGTCCCGACACATCTTTTAGCTAGACATGATTTGTCAGTTACTGCTAGACATCTTGAGGCACCTCGCCCCTTGGTGACATTTTAATCGTTTGTTTGGCGGATGTTGATTAATAAAGTTCTTGTTTCCTCAAAAAAGAAAAAATCAACTACTTTTCAATACTTTATAACTATTTCATTAATGAAAGTCAAAGAATATTTTAGTCATTTATCCTTAAATTTTATATTAGTTAACCACTTTTTTAATCTGCTTAAAAACATTTAAAATGACTTATAATTTGGAACGGAGATAGCAACTATCATATATTTTCACCATGAATAGAGACATATATGCAACTGCAAATATAACAAAGAATGGGAAATAGTATATCGATTACGTATGTATTATCTTTTTCTGTCGCACCCACTGTGCATATTCACGTCCTTGTATAGATAACACACGATTAATGACGATATTTTTCAGCTTTTCAATGTCCAATGATGCATTCTTTTCTTCACAATTTTTTTAATACAACACCTGCGCGCATGCCATAAATGATGCGACTTTTTTAGGTGTTCAATCTAACCGGCAGTGTACCGTATCAATTGTAATATAGTCTATTGGTCAATGTCGTATCCTACGAGAATTTGTGAGGTCAAACACTAACAAGCTAGTATTATCTCGATCTAGGTCGCAATAATACAAGAAAGTAAATGATTCTACGATTCTACTATCACAAAGGGTCATAAAATGATAAAAAGTCTAACTAAGTTTCTTCTAGCTTCATGGGAATGGTTTTTTTACAACCTACCAACGATGTTCAAGTGTGTGAATCGATGCATTCCTAAGCAAGTAGCTTCCCCTTCATGCGAGTGTATGAAACTACTCTATGTCTCCTCATTGGTCTAAGTGCCCTACACCTAATGATTCAACATGATACGAATTTGAATGCAATGAATAAACAATAAACCCTGGATAAGAAATCGAGCTCCACTTAAGGTCCACTTTACCTTCCAGTTCTCCTACCCCTTTTCCCACACCTAACATCTCTTTTCGGTCTCCATTAAATGTGTGTATGCAAGTATTGGTTAATTACTCCAACACAAACATACCATACAATGCAAGTAGGAAAAGACTCGCAACAAATGAAGCTAAACAATATGAGCAACCATTCTCAATCAACCAAAAAATTATGCTAGCTATCTCTACTACATTATTTTGGTTAGTATAGAACTAGTCACTCATGACTATGAACACCAACATGTCAAGATTAGTATTCATGGTTATGAGAACAATTGAACCAAAATAAAAGCTAAGATTTTATCACTTACAAGATATCAACTGAAAAAGAGGAAACTTTCATTCAACTTCAAAAGACTTCAATGAAGTTTAATACATAAAAGTGATAATCTTGTTCCAACAAAAGTAATCCAATGATTAAATTAAGAATTCTTAAGGTTTACCACTTGAATTAAAAGCTAAATATATGTGGATTTTAGCTAGGAGAACTTTGAGTGAGAGTGTGGTAGATGAGATAGCACTTTAATTGTTGAATCTGCACAGCCGGCATGCGCCATTTGTGCTCGGCGTGCGCCGTCTCTTCCCTGTGTGTAAATGGCGCGCGCCGTGGCTAACATGGTAGTTGGATATCAACGCACATTTAATGCTCAATCAGAGTTGATTCAAAAGTTCCTGGCGTGCGCCATTTATACATAAAAACACTTTGTTTGCAAAATTGGCCATTCGGCGTGCGCCGAAGGTAGATGGCGTGCGCCATTTGCTCTGCACAATGTGATTCTTGCTTGTGATACACTAAATTCCTCTTTAATCACTCATTATACTTTAAAGCTCCAAACTCAAGTTCCCAACCTCGGTATGTAAGCTGCAAAACAAAAACAAAAAGATACCGCGTGAAAATCAGATAACAAATTTGGCTAACAAGCGCTAGATTAGTTGATTTTCATAATATTTACTATGTACAAAAGATGGTTGAAATCATCACAATATTTGCTCAATTTGATACGAACATCACTAAACGCTTAAGAAATGAGAGTAAAAGATCGTAAAATGCATCATCTTGTTGACTTACATCAATATACCAGAGTAAATTGCAGAATAATATTATCATTAGAATTTATAGTTTTTTCTCGCACAAGGCTAGGTTGCAATGGGTGAATATATATTGTACTCAGACTAAAACTCTAGCCAACTAAACAACAACTTCAGAAGTGATTTCCTTCATATGAGAACCGATTACAGATGAGAAACCCACTTCAATTCAAACCCAAATCTAGATGAAACCCCCTGTCTTCGGATTTAGACGAGAAGGCTGATAACAGACGCGACCACCAGATTCAGATTGATCACCAGAACAGACTGGATACGTACATTCAGCTTGGTCTTCAGATTCAGATCTTTTTTTAAAACAGATTAAGATTTCCAGGTTTAAAACACGGGATCAAGACATTTTTACATTAACACATATGGATGAATCTGAATCATCGCACACTTTCAACACAAAATGAGTGAGTCCGAATCATAGTTACCAACCAAGAGTTTCCCATTTAGCTGCTTCTGATGTGCTTGAATTTCTTTTTTCCACATTATGCTGCAGGTCAGTGAGATTTTAAACAGAGAATCAAACAATATAAAAAAAGAATAAACTAATATTTCTTGTTGAAAAAATGAGGACAGGGAGCATGGGCCTTGATGTAATTTCACGACTTTCTATGCAAGACGAATCTATGCAGATGCAGCTGGATCCTCGTTCCCATTCAACCCCCTCTGACTCTTGTCTCCTCCGTCACATGCAGCTGTATTTTTCTTTTTAATTTTTATCCACTGCTATATATATTCACTGTTACAATCAACATTTTAATAAATATGAATCCTTGTAATAATATCTCAGTAACTCATTAATAATATCACAATAACACTGGGAACAAGATATTGAACCCAATCCAAGGCGCTTACGCTTCGTCATTAAAACTTCGTCAATGATGTAAATCGATGTTTATGTCTTACTTAGTTCAATTTGCAAAGTTTATCTATGTATATATATCTTTTTTCTTTCTAGGTAAAAGAAGTCGACACATATAAAAGTATCGAACATACAAACTTTAATTCAAAAGCAAGACTGTCACTAAAACATTATTTACTTGCACAAACACTAAACCTTCATTAACGAGTGAAGGTGGTGACTTAACGCTATATATGAATACATAGTGATCGATCTATCGGATCGAGATGGAAGGGCTTTTTGGACAAGGGAAATCTCGTACCACCATTGCCTGTGATCGAGTAATTAAGATCGATCCTTAAGTAACACCTGTACTGTATATGCCTTTTGTCACCAGTACTTACCACCCCTCACTCCCTATATAATACATGGATACATGCAACCATTCATTTCATCACTCCAAATCCAAAAGCTAGCCTTTCTTCTTCAACCTCTCGATCATTGGGATACTGTTATTAATTGCTCCTCCTAGTCCTAGTCCTCCCTCCTCTCAGTCTCAGTCTTTACTAATTAATCAATAAGGCATAAGCTAGCTATGGATTTCAATGGGTTGCTTCTTTTAATGGCGTTTTTTCTTATGCTATCTTCTACTTCAAAGGTATACCGTATACGTATATATGTATTAATGTATGTACTATGTATGCTATTCGATCCATTCATTCTATAAAATTAATGTTGTTGTCTTAACCAAATGCGCGCATATATTTGTTATAATCTTCTGTACTAATTAATGCATTTTTGTATTTCTAATTTATATATAATATATAGAAGGCTTCTGTTGTGGTGGCCCTTATCCCACCGCCGGTTCCAGCTCCGGCAGCCAAGAATCCACCTCCGGCGCCAGCTTCATTGCTGACGCCTCCTCCTCCTGCAGCAATCTGCCTACCACATGCTCCTCCTCCTCAATCGCTGACCCCACCAAGAAACACAAAAGGTACGTAATGCATGTCTCACATTAATTAATTAATGACGTTATTTAATTAGTCATTATAATTAATAGATCATATAGTAAGTAAGTAAGTAAGTAGTCCATTAATTAATAATGGAGAAAAGTATATATATGCAGAATGCTTTCCGTTGTGCTGGGTAAGGTGTGCTTGCCATTCAAGGAAGAACGTGTGCTTGAGAGCCTGTGTAACTTGCTGTGATCGTTGCAAATGTGTACCCCCCGGTTATTACGGCCAGAAAGAGAAATGTGGTGTTTGCTACTTGAACATGACCACCCGTGGCGGCAAATCTAAGTGCCCTTAATTACTTCTTTCTACTTTTCCTGCCCGCCAACATCCACCCACCACCACCACCCCCCACCACCATCCCCTCTTCAGACTCAGATTATGCACTTCAGACTCAGATTATGCATGCAGGCTAGCTGCAGCATTATGTTGTTCATGTCACTTGCTTTCATTTATTTTAGCTGCTTTGTTTTGTATTTGTGTTATTTTTGTGTATGTTTTGGTGGAAGGAATAAAAAAACTTAAATGTTTTCCTCGATCCGTCTTTTAAGTATTTTGGTTTGGGTATTGATAGTGCCACAACAATACAGTCACAATATTATGCACAATGTACTTTATGATCATTGATGTGAATCTATTAAACCATTTGAGTCTCATAAAAATCATTGATTTAAATGTGTGTTGTGACATTTATTATACATTTTTTTTGGAAACGGGCTTCTATATTATTAAAATTAAGTGGAAAAGACCACCGAATGTATCTTTACAACCAGGATACCAAGAAAAAACTAAAGCAAATTTAGTAGAAAAAGTTACACATTCCAAGCTAATCTCAGATTCTTCACCCGCTGCACCATCTGTGATATCAACACAATAATGGGAGGGTGGTCTGCCTGTGGATTATGATATAACTTATTTCTTCGATGCCAAAGTGTGTAGATCACATCTCTGTATGTATAAGCACAAGGGGGGGGGGGGGGGGGGGGTCAGTTTTTCTATGGATATTCTGTGCAATCCAGATCTTCACATTTTGTTGTCCAAAAAAGTCCTGCCAATCGAGCCCTTGGTAAGATGTTTTTCTAGAACTGACTAGCAAATCTGCAGTCCCTAAGAGCATGAAGTTGGGATTCTGCTGCTTGCTTGCAAGTACTGCATATGTTAGTATTACTAACATGTCTTCTACAGAGCAGATCTAGGGTTGGTAATGATTCATGAGCAAGCTGCCAAAGAAGAAAGTTAAGTCTTCCTGGTCCTTTTAATCTCCAGATATCTAGCCAAGACAGATCCTGGTCAGGATCACAGTTTTGAAAACCATTAATAATAGAATATGCATCAGAAACATCATATTTATTATCATGAGTACCCTCCCAGATTATCTTATCATCACTAACAGTGAACTGATCTTGTAAAGTTGCAGCTGCCAGCATATGCCTCTCCAGGTTGATGAAGCAGTTGGTTTTGGCTTCTCAAACGGATTGCCATATTTCAGCCCCAATACTTGAACCCAAAGAGATTTATCATCTGTTAAAAGCTGCCAAACCAATTTACCTAGCAGAGAAATGTTCATTTCTTGAAGTCTCTTAAAACCCAGGCCACCTTGCTCCTTCGGTTAGCAAATCTGATCCCAGGATATATAATGCATCTTTCTTGTCCCTTGGCTTTCTCCCCAGAAAAAAGTCCTACAAACTTTCTATCTCTTGTATACAGCCAGTAGGAAGTCTTGTGGTCTGCATAATGTAATAAGAATGTGTGGCTAAAGATGACTGAATGAGAACCATTTTGCCAGCTCGAGATAAACATTTAGATTTGCAGCTAGCCAACTTCTTTCTCATCTTGTCAAGAATGAAATTATAACTGCTAATTGTCAATTCTAGTATGAATCAGTGGCACTCCAAGGTACTGTCCAAAGTCTTCTACATGTTGCATTCCAAGACTCTGTCCAATGATCATATTCAGCTGATGTGAGGAGTTCTCACCGGAGTAACCACAAAACAAATTCAGAACATCCCTCATGATAGTTGGTTGCTCAACTGTGGCTTCACCAAAGAGGATGAGGTCATCAGCAATGAACATATGTGTCACGGGAGGGCAATTCCTACCAATCTGGATAGGCTTCCGGTCTTCATCCAAAACTGAATTCTCAATATACTGGCTAAGAACTTCCATGCACAGGTTAAATAAATAAGGAGCCAATGGGTCACCTTGCCTGAGTCCCCTGGTCGGATAGATGGTAGGTAACCTATTTCCATTCCTTAACATAGACATTGGTGAGCTTCTTAGAGAATGCATGATTAGGCTAATAATAGTCTGGGGCATGCCAATTTTGAGAAGAACCTGCTTAAGAAAGTCCCAATTGACTATGCCATAGGCTTTCTCTGGATCAATTTTAATCATCATTTCACATCTCCTGCCTTTTTGTTTCTAAGGTAGTGAAGCACTTCTTGGGCAATCAGAACGTTACCAATGCTACCTCTCCCAGGAATGAAAGCAGATTGGGTTTGACTAACCAGGTTGCCAATAACTGACTGCATTCTATTAGCTATCACATTTGAGATGATCTTGACACACACATTGGTCAAAGCAATAGGTCTGAATTGGGAAGCATATTCAGGAGAGTTCATCTTGGGGATAAGAGGAAATAGTGTACAATTCAACCTGCTATCAAAAGTGCCTTCTTGAAAAGATTTAGACACAAAGTTAAGAATAGTAGGACTTATAGTGGGCCAACACTTTTTTTATAAAACATTGCTGGTAAGCCATCAGGGCCCGGGGCTTTATAGCTCCCCATCTGGAAGACAACATCTATTAGGAATGAAAAGGAAAGAAGGCTTAGCTCAACCCATCATAAAGGCGCGAAATAGTGCATAGGACATATCCAGGAAGCTCCATCATCGAGTATCTGAAGCAAGAGAGAAAAACCAAGAAACACATGCACGGGGTACAACCCGCGTGCTCCAAAACAAGCAACAGATATCGAGATAATAAAAAAGTGTAAAGTCACATACACTAGCATATGAAACCAAGGGTACCAAACTAGGATCACATGAGATGAAAAGATAATAAAAATGAAAACAACCATCCATGCATAAAATAAGGGCCAAAACGGGCCAAAGTGATACCAATCCAAGTAGCGTACAGAAGAGAGAAGAGAGAAAAATTCAAGTGCCCGTAAGGGCATACAACTCCAAAATAGTCAAAGGCAACAGACTCAGTACTAGTCTAAACATAAAATAGCTCTGCGAAAAAAAAAAGTCCTAGACCTAGTCCTGAGTCGGCTCATCGAGCAAGTACTCTGTAGCTGGATCTGTGGAGGACTCTGGAGCAGCAGAAGCTTGTGTCGAGGCAACTCCTGGAACTGGCTGATCCCCCTCAGCAGTCACCGAACCTACTTGTGCGTCAAACACCACATCTGTGCCACTTGTACCCTGAACTGACGTGTCTATAACCTCCTCATCCCCCTCTGAGGAACTAACTTTAACAGAAGCAACAACCTCCTCATCACTCTCCTCTGAACCATCACGACTATCACCATCACCCTCACCGCCCTCACGAGTCTCAGCCTCCCTAGCTCCCTTCTCAAGAAAACCAGCCCTAGTGATAAAAGTATCTAGCTCTCCAGGATAAACATAGGAATCAGCAGGATCACGAAGGGTATCCTGGATAGAAGGGCCACCAGAAACACACAAGGCCTTGACAATGCTAGCAAGGATGAGCCTTTGATCATCCGCCCACTCCCTCTGCGTGGAGGCAACAGTATACATATGCCTCTCATAGGTGGAAAGAGTGGAGGAGGGTGGTGCAGAAGATTGGCTACAGGGTGGCCTAAGAGCCCTGGAGGAAAAATGGATGTCTTGGCCAGAAAAATTGATGGCCAAAATAGTGACCGTCCAACTTTAATCGGCAGAATACCGAGTCAGATGCACTATAGTAGCAAGCAAGGGCGATCCCACGAGGAATTTATCGAATACCAAAGTCGTCTTCGGATTTAGTTTAGGTTAACCAAGATGTTTCAAGTTCAATTATGCTAAAACGATATGTAAATGGAAGATAACAAGAGTTATAAAGAGAGACATAGCCAAACCATGATCCAATTGAATACTCTCACCCCTCTAATCGATTATCCCGGGAATGGGCTCAACCAACCTACCAACCTAATGATCGTATCAACTCATTCATGGGTGCGAACTCCTAAGCTAGTGTAAGACGCCATGCAACAATCAAACACCCTTTGCCAAGTTCAACAGTCCTCCTTTCCTTCGAATTGAGCATTGTCCCCAAGTAAGTGCCAAACATGTTGCCTTATCTCCAAGTTATTAGCCGCAACGGCCGGTACTCGAATAAGACTATTGCTCGTGGTATCCATTGGTGTCACATAATCTCTACAAAGTCTTACCGGTCGATTTCCCGCTTGGTTTAGTTGAGCTTGAGGAATATATGGTTGAGGGTTAGCTTGAGGATTGGCTTGAGGGATAAACTGTTGAGCATAAGGATTAGCCATTTGAGGGAATTGGTTTATCATAGGGTTCATCATGGGATTTAATTGGGCCATTTGCATCATCATTTGTTGATATTGTTGAGTTGTTGTTGTTGTGGTGCACCAAAAGGATTGGGAATTTGTGGAGCTTGGAGAGGGATGTTGGCTTGTTGTTGAAAGTTATTGTTCAATGGAGCATTATGAACAATATTCCCTTCTCTAGGCAAGGTTCCATCCTTGGGGGAGGCAAGTTAATTTGAACTTGACCTTGAGTATATCCTTGGTCTTGACTTGCACTTGTTTCCCCAAACGGATTGGCATTGTCTTTTCGATTCAAACCCCTACCATATTCACGGTCTTCATTTCCCGTAGTCATACTCGAATTTTCGGAACTAGAACTTATAATCTGATGATCGAGTCGATTCCATGATTATAAGTTCATAACCCATTCCCATTTTGGGCGAAACAGTCTACCGATTCTTTGATTCCAGTTAGTAAGAGGATCTTGAACTAAGAAATAGACCCTAGAAGCTAAATAGAAGCTAAAAAAGCGTATCCTGAGCAATTGCAAAAATCTCATGTACGGTTTTGGAATAGCGATGAAAACAGTGTAATTCTGATCGACTATAATTATCTAACAGTTCAAGTACAGTTGATATAGTTGAAGCACAATCAAAATATGGTTTTTGGGGGTGGAATCTGTGGCGTCAACCTATAGGATTTATCATTTTTTTAATTTCTGCTCTAGCCGAGTGTGCACTTTCCAATTCTTGATTTACCTCTTCAACTAGAATCCCTTTTTACCGCAAAGCGTTTCGGTGTCTAGCCAAAGCCTCAATCTCGGGAATGTATGGAAGTAATGGTTCCTTAGAGCTTCGGGTCATGCATTACAAGAACAAACAACAAGAAAACAGTAAAATAAAAACAACCTAAGTCTAAACCTTCCAATGACTTGATAGATATCGATTAATTCCCTGGCAACAGCGCTAGAAAATTCTTGATGGCCAAAATAGTGACGGCCCAACTTTAACCGGCAGTGTACCGATTCGGATGCACTATAGTTGCAAGCAAGGTCGATCCCACGAGGAATCAATCGAGTATCAAAGTCATTTTCATACTTAGTTTAGGTCAACCAAAAGAGTGGAACAAGTGATAATTAACACCAAGACGTAATATAAACTAGAGATAATAAGGAAGAAGGCATAGCCAAACCATGATCCAATTGATTAGTTTCACCCCTCTAATCGACTCATTGGGAACGAGTACAACCGACCTACCAACCACCAACCAATCATACTCTTGATGTGTTTATGGGTGCAATCTCCAATAATGGCGTGTAGACGCCAATGCAACAACCTACCTATAAGGAAATTACTAGTTTAACGCAGCGAAAGTTAAAATTTGATTTCCTTTTCTAGATCGTTCTTCGTTTAATGCAATAAACATATTAAGTAGTTTGACGGTTATACCTCAGATGATCTATAAGATCGTTGCTTTGACCGCCAACAGAGAGTAGTTCAGTGCGCAAGCCGTCCACGCGTCCGGCCTCTATCGCTAATCCACACGAACCCCTTGCCGGAATCTTCCTTAGATTGCTATCGGAAAAACTCCGGCTGCTAGACCGGACCTTTTCTTCCCTCACAAACTCACTATGGATAGCTCTCTATTTTACACAAGAACTATGAGCTCTTGCAATTGTGATGTACAAAAGAGCTTGACACCCACCTCTTATTTATAGTTAAAAGTGGCGCCCCATATGTGTGTAGGAGAAGAAAACATTTTTCCCAATAAAATAAGGAAAATCAACTAGATTGATTTATCTCTTTAATTATATTTTATTTTGCCAATATCATATATTGATTATAATTATCTTATTATCATAAATCTATTTTTCCAAAATCAATTAATATCTTATATTAATATTATGACAATCTTATTAATTAAAGTACACAATCCAAGTGTATCTCATACACTTAAATGTGGCGCCCCATATGCCAATTAATTGGCTTCCGGAATATTCTTTAATTAACATAATTTGTATATAATTAATATCTTGTATTTTTTTTATCCATAATAAATAAATACCACTATATTAATTTACCACTATAACCTTTTATAGTTTAGAGATAAACTTTCATTATTTGGTTATCAACTATAACCGCATTTTAATCCGACTCGATGTTCATATGTGTGTGACCCGATAGGCTTCCGAATATGTTGGCCGTAGACACAAAGTGCAATTTACTAAAATGCCCTTCACGCCTAACGATCACGGGATAACGTCTAACAACACACCGTGACCCCCCAATTATCGGAAGAGTCAAAAAGCAATGACTACTACCTTTCATGTGAAGTAGTTACCGTGTAACTTACAATCCTATCGCTGTAACAATATCCATACGATCGTATCTCGAGTGTCAATACATTGACGATCGTATCTTATAATCTGGATATCATGCTCTCTCGGAATAACACATTTACTCCCACTTTGCAAAGATTCTCGAGAGCTAGACATTCTTATAAGAAGGCCATTTCGGATATTCGATCCCAATCATAGGATACGCGATTCCCGGACGACCAATCATGTATACTCGCATGCTTCAATATCATACCCAATCACTACCGTATGATCGCCCCGTGGTTAGGAGAAATCTCAATAGTGTCAAAGCATGACAATCCACACCGTGATGCCATGAAGACTCGGTCAAAAGGATAATTACACAACCACCACATAGTGTGACACTTAATGTAAGTGGGTCGATCGGCCTAACGTACGCATTCTCTAATACACGTCCACGTACAGTCCAAGTGTCTCTACACTTCGATAGACGAGATCTATCCCTATCTTCTAAAAGACAGAAGACATCCAATACGTGCTAGTCTGATTATACTATCAATGTCCCATTTGACAATATGTAAGACTAGAGACATTTAACCACCAACCTTGTTATAGTGATTAGAGATCTCATCAACCATAATCACTATCATGGTTTCTCTTTCACTGATTGACACTAGGGACGTTACTATATATATACAACAAATAATATGAAGATAAACAATATATAATAACATAAGTGCTTTTATTAATCATAATAAAGTTATTACATGAACTAAATAGACTGTAAATGACCCTACCCGGTCGGATCCGGTCCAACCCGATTGGGTTTAGAACACCTTTCCAACACTACCAACCTGTGCCCGGTTCAGAAACTGACCAAAGCATGATTAACGCTCTAGAGACGCTCAACTCACATTGAAAACCTCACTCAAGAAACCGAATCTAAACAACTCAGTCGATTTTACTTGGCGATTCCAAAACCCCTTTTCCCACATCATCTCGCAAAATACATATATAAAGACAATGTGTGAAATCATGAATCAAGTGATCAAATCAATTCAAGAATTAAGCATTTAGAACACAAACTCATCAAAAGATTCAACTTTAACAACTACCCATTACCAATTTCACATCAATTTTCACATGATTTAGCTATGTAAGAATTTAGCTACCCATTATAATGAAAGAAACAAGAATCAAACATGAAATTAAAGCCATAGAACTGAAAAAGAGCTTGAATTAATTACCAAAATGCAGGAAATCTGAAAATGCATCAATCTTCATCAAAACTCATTGTCACTTGGAGAAGAAGACCTCAAAACACCAACAAGAAAGAGAGAATCTATGCTAAATTGTGTTTAATCTAAGAGAAAGAGTGAAAGATGAGCTAATCTAAGGTGAAGGAATGGAGGAATGGTGACTCTAAGGATTTTGGGGAAGAGCAGAATCAGAAATCTGTAGGAAATTCGCGTTTTTATGGTGAAAAACGCATATCGAGCCGAGCTATGCGAAGCCCGGCCCGACAGGTGGTTTGGTACTAGATCGTTTTCAGTAAATTGACCATAACTTTACGTGTAGACCTCCGATTTGAGTGATTCAAGATGCGTTGGAAAGATTGTTCAAAGATCTTCAACTATTGTGAAGAAGTCCAAACTGAATTCTGTCTCTAAGATGGGTCAAATGTTACTTTAAGTCAGCTGTGAGTATAAATGCTCGAGACAATTGATCCGTAAGAACTCCATGGCTTCGGGTACACGCTCTCTAAGCCTCATACCTCATCGTCCGGGTTTACGAGTCACCTATTTCCTATATTTCACATGCCAAACAACATACCGAGCGTAATTCCGCAAGAAAGATAGACCTCAAAAAGGGTCAAAATACCGTAAAATGATGAGGTTTTCCATCTATTTGACGGTTTACCTCAAAGTGGGTGCTCAATGTGTTTTTGCCCTATAAATGGTCAAAAACTATCCAAAATGAGCCAAAAATGTCATAAGTGGGGGTTAAAACATGTACCGGAGCATAGTAAAGTTGACTCTCATCAACCACCCCCACTTAGCGTTTGCTAACCCTCGAGCAATATGAGCGTTTTAAAAGAAACCAAAGAGTCAACGTTGCATGCGTAGGTCAAACCAATCACACATCAGAGATAATCGTCAAGTAAAAGAGTAAATGAATGCATCTTAACCCTACATTATCAAGCAAACAGGATGTGTGTGTGTGAATAGCTTCTCCTACATTTACCACGGTTTACCGGTTTTGATTATGGATGCTAGGTTATTGAGACTACACCGTAGGCTCATACTTCATAAGCATCTCCACTAATCGAGGCTAAACCGAAGCTAAGCAAGGTCGAGTAGGACTTGCAAGGTAGTAACGTTAGGATAGGGACGGGGCTAACCGAAGGGAATCAATGGATAAACAAGAAAAGGAAGTACAAGCGAGTTTAAGCATGGGGTGTATCAAATCACAAAACCATACAAAATGAAGCTCTACTCTTCATTAGCTCAACCAACTATAGAAACATGATTTACATAAATAAAAAAAGTGCCATATGATACCATGTTTCATGTACCATTAGGCATAAAATAGGAACTATCATGTTTCTATATTTCAAGTACTCATCACAAACACTAACATCACATAATACATCAATACATGAGTCCTAAACTTTTGGCTTTCTTTGACTCAACCTTTATTCACTTATCACAACTTTATTTGTTTATTTTCTTTGATTTTTTTTTCCCTTCTTTTTTTTGATTTTTTTTGAACTTGAATTTTTATTAGGTTTGAGTCAAAGGCCATCACATACACAATAAAAAAATCAAGTTCATACCCTCCAAATCATGAAATAGCTCATAATACCAACTCCTCTACACAAACAAATCAATCTACCACCCCACACTTGCCTAAGCAAGTGTGATCTAGATGAAAAGATCAAGCTTGACTTGTAGGGTGTTCAAGGGAATGTAGACCACAAATAAGGCTTGGGGGTCGGGAAATTACAGGCTAAATACGAATGACTAAGTGTCGGATGGGGGTCTAACCATCCTACCAAGGCTTAGAGGGGTTACTGTGGAATATGTCACGGGATGGCTATTTGGCTCTGGTTAGGTCAAAGAAATGCCATAATTGTCGTCCCAAACTCTACCAAGGTCAGCCTTTCTATTTCGTCTCGAAGTTAATGATATGAGTTCTATGTAGCCGAATTGTGCCTAAGTCTACCATAGTCGGTCACTAGTCACCATGGTTCATGAAATCGAAGCTATACGTGCATGAAAATTCCGTCTCCAAGATAAGGTGTAAGCCAAGTAACATGCATTTAAACATTCACTAACCATTTATCGTATCAACGTGAAGGCTCAACATACGAATGCCACATCAAAACCTTGGAAAATTTTAAAAATTTCTCAATTTTACTAAAGAAGTGACCAAACGATAATCATACAACACAATGTCTCAAAAAGAACAACGAAGTGCATAACAATAGCTAAGCCAACCACCCCCACTTGAAATGCAACACTGTCCTCAGTGTGAGAATGAAAAAGGAAAGAAGGCTTACCTCAACCCGGCAGAAAGGCGTGAAATAGGGCATAGGACATATCCACGAAGCTCCACCATCGAGTATCTGAAGCAAGAGAGAAAAACCAAGAAACGCATGCACGGAGTACAACCTGCGTGCTCCAAAACAAGCAACAGATATCGAGATAATAAAAAAGTATAAAGTCACATACACTAGCATACGAAACCAAGGGTACCAAACTAGGATCACATGAGATGAAAAGATAATAAAAATGAAAACAACCATCCATGCATAAAATAAGGGCCAAAACGGGCCAAAGTGATACCAATCCAAGTAGCGTACAGAAGAGAGAAGAGAGAAAAAGTCAAGTGCCCATGAGGGATCAAAGCTCCAAAATAGTCAAAGGCAACAGACTTAGTACTAGTCTAAACGTAAAATAGCTATGCAAAAAAAAAAAAAAAAGTCCTAGACCTAGTCCTGAGTCGGCTCATCGAGCAAGTACTCTGTAGCTGGATCTGTGGAGGACTCTGGAGCAGTAGAAGCTTGTGTCGAGGAAACTCCTAGAACTGACTGATCCCCCTCAACAGTCACCGAACCTACCTGTGTGTCAACCATCACATTTGTGCCACCTGTACCCTGAACTGACTTGTCTACAACCTCCTCATCCCCCTCTGAAGAACTACCATCAGCAGAAGCAGCAGCCTCCTCATCACTCTCCTCTGAACCATCACGACTATCACCATCACCCTCACCGCCCTCACGAGTCTCAGCCTCCCTAGCTCCCCTCTCAAGAAAACCAGCCCTGGTGATAAAAGTATCTAGCTCTCCAGGATAAACATAGGAATCAGCGGGATCACGGAGGGTATCCTGGATAGAAGGGCCACCAGAAGCACGCAGGGCCTTGACAATGCTAGCAAGGACGAGCCTCTGATCTTCCGCCCACTCCCTCTCCGTGGAGGCAGCAGTATACATATGCCTCTCAAAGGTTGAAAGAGTGGAGGAGGGTGGTGCAGAAGATCGGCTACGGGGTGGCCTAGGAGCCCTGGAGGAAAAATAGGTGTCTTGGCCAGAAAACTTGATGGCCAAAATAGTGACGGTCCAACTTTAATCTGCAAAGTACCGAGTCGGATGCACTATAGTAGCAAACAAGGTCGATCCCATGAGGAATTTATCGAATACCAAAGTCGTCTTCGGATTTAGTTTAGGTTAACCAAGATGTTTCAAGTTCAATTATGCTAAAACGATATGTAAATGGAAGATGACAAGAGTTATAAAGAGAGACATTGTCAAACCATGATCCAATTGAATACTCTCACCCCTCTAATCGATTATCTCGGGAATGGGCTCAACCAACCTACCAACCTAATGATCGTATGCACTCATTCATGGGTGTGAACTCCTAAGCTAGTGTAAGACGCCATGCAACAATCAAACACCCTTTTCCCGGTTCAACAGTCCACCTTTCCTTCGAATTGAGCATTGTCCCCAAGTAAGTGCCAAACATGTTGCCTTATCTCCAAGTTATTTGGCGCAACAGCCGGTACTCGAATAGGACTATGGGCCGTGGTAGCCATTGGTGTCACATATTCTTTATAAAGTCTTACCGGTCGATTTCCTGCTTGGTTTACTTGAGCTTGAGGAATATATGGTTGAGGGTTAGATTGAGGATTGGCTTGAGGGATAAACTGTTGAGCATACGGATTAGCCATTTGAGGGAATTGGTTCATCATAGGTTCATCATGGGATTGAATTGGGCCATTTGCATCATCATTTGTTGATATTGTTGAATAAATTGGGGGTCCATTTGTGGAAGTTGTTGTTGTTGTGGTGCACCAAAAGGATTGGGAATTTGTGGAGCTTGGAGAGGGATGTTGGCTTGTTGTTGAAAGTTATTTTTCAATGGAGCATTACGAACAATATTCCCTTCTCTAGGCAAAGGTTCCATCCTTGGGGGAGGCAAGTTAATTTGAACTTGACCTTGAGTATATCCTTGGTCTTGACTTGCACTTGTTTCCCCAAATGGATTTGCATTGTCTTCTCAATTAAAACCCCTACCATATTCACGGTCTTCATTTCCCATAGCCATACTCGAATTTTCGGAACTAGAACTTTCACTTTCCAATTCTTGATTTACCTCTTCTACTAGCCTTTTTTCGCTAAGCGTTTCGGTGTCTAGCCAAAGCCTCAATCTCGGGAATGTATGGAAGTAATGGTTCCTTAGAGCTTCGGGTCATGCACTACAAGAAAAACAACAAGAAAACAGTAAAATAAAAACAACCTAAGCCTAAGTCTTCCAATGACTTGATAGATATTGATTAATTCCCCTGCAACGGCGCCAGAAAATTCTTGATGACCAAAATAGTGACGGTCAAACTTTAACCGGCAGTGTACCGATTCGGATGCACTATAGTTGCAAGCAAGGTCGATCCCACGAGGAATCAATCGAGTACCAAAGTCATTTTCATACTTAGTTTAGGTCAACCAAAAGAGTGGAACAAGTGATAATTAACACCAAGACGTAATATAAACTAGAGATAATAAGGAAGAAGGCATAGCCAAACCATGATCCAATTGATTAGTTTCACCCTTATAATCGACTCATTGGGAACGAGTACAACCGACTTACCAACCAATCATACTCTTGATGTGTTTATGGGTGCAATCTCCAATAATGGTGTGTAGACGTCAATGCAACAACCTACCACCCTATGCCCGGTTCAATAGTCCACCTTTAAAGATTTAACTGACCAAAGCATGATTAACGCTCTAGAGACGCTCAACTCACATTGAAAACCTCACTTAAGAAACTGAATCTAAACAACTCAGTCGATTTTACTTGGCGATTCCAAAACCCCTTTTCCCACATCATCTCGCAAAATACATATATAAAGACAATGTGTGAAATCATGAATCAAATGATCAAATCAATTCAAGCATTAAGCATTTAGAACACAAACCCATCAAAAGATTCAACTTTAACAACTACCCATTCCCAATTTCATCAATTAGAGGAGGATTTCATCAATTTTCACATGATTTAGCTATGTAAGAATTTAGCTACTCATTATAATGAAAGAAACAAGAATCCAACATGAAATTAAAGCCTTAGAACTGAAAAGGAGCTTGAATTAAGTACCAAAATGCAGGAAATCTGAAGTTGCATCAATCTTCATCAAAACCCATTGTCACTTGGGGAAGAAAACCTCAAAACACCGACAAGAAAGAGAGAATCTATGCTAAATTGTGTTTAATCTAAGAGAAAGAGTGAAAGATGAGCTAATCTAATGTGAAGGAATGGAGGAATGGTGACTCTAAGGATTTTGGGGAAGAGCAGAATCAGAAATCTGCATGAAATTTGCATTTTTATGGTGAAAAACGCATATCGAGCCGATCTGTGCGATGTCCGGCCCGACAGGTGGTTTGGTACTTGATCATTTTCATTAAATTGACCATAACTTTACATGTTGACCTCCGATTTGAGTGATGCAAGATCCGTTGGAAATCTTGTTCAAAGATCTACAACTCTTGTGAAGAAGTCCTAACCGAATTCTCTCTCTAAGATGGGTCAAATGTCACTTTAAGTCAGCTGTGAGTATAAATGCTCGAGACAATTGATCCATAAGAACTCCGTGGCTTCGGTACAAGCTCTCTAAGCCTCATACCTCATCGTCCGGATTTACGAGTCACCTATTTCCAGCATTTCACATGCCAGACAACATACCGAGCGTAATTCCGCAAGAAAGATAGGCCTCGAAAAGGGTCAAAATACCGTAAAATGATGAGTTTTCCATCTATTTGACGGTTTACCTCAAAGTGAGTGCTCAATGTGTTTTTGCCCTATAAATGGTCTAAAACTACCCAGAATGAGCCAAAAGTGTCGTAAATGAGGGTTAAAACATGCATCGAAGCATAGTAAAGTTGACTATAATCAGTGCCACCAACATATGTGAATCTAGGCCCTTGGAATGGGACTTCCAGCAGATTACATTGTTGGGTCATCATCCACATCTTTACCATATTTAGTCCTCCTACTGCTCTTCCCCCCTGATTATCCCTTTGGTAAATAACCTGGTTAAAATCTCCAATCAAGCACCAGGGTAGAGAGATCTTCTGTTTGAGTCTGGTCAGATAATCCCATAGATCACTTCTTGCAGAAGGAATAGGTGATGCATAAATCAAAGTAAGAATCTAATCAACATTTGGTTCTGTCATTATTGCCAATTTCAGACTCTGGTTTGAGCAGGTAATATATTTGAGGAAGATGATATATGCATCCCAAAAGCACCATAAACCACCGGCATAACCCCTGGCTTCCACAGCAAGCAAATTTGGGAAAGGGGTTTTATGTAGGATTTATATTGCTCTATTACTAGAACATATTGGTTCCATTAGAAAGAGAGCATCGGGTCTTTGTTGATGTATGAGAAGATTTAAATTTCGTAAAAATTCCTGAGAGGAGGCACCTCTACAGTTCCAGGATAAAAATCTCACCATTACAAATAGCTTAATTTGAAGAATGAGGGGTAGTAGTCCCCTCCTTATCATCATTTAAGAGATTGACACCAGAAAAATCCAAGTTTTTCCCTTGGCCTCTTTCCCCAAAATAAATGTCCGGTGGATGAGATTTGATATGTTGCTCACCAGGTTTGTTGGGTTCATTCGGATTGGATTTGAAAACAACTTTTATCTAGCCGGAAGTTGTTGCTGGATCAGGGGTTTTTTTTGGGGTCATTTGACATATCAGCCAGAGTTGTTCTGTTCATTGTTTTTGCTCTAGAATTCGAAGATCGTTTTTGTTGTTTATTTGAAGGAGCAGTAGCAGTAGTGATCTCTTTACTCCTCACAGATTCAGTTTGCATCTGGCTGGATCCATCCATTAGTTTTGAAGATTTACTTCCATATTTTCCTCCACTTATGCCGCCCTCTGAAGCATTTCTCTTCTTACTGCCTTGTTGTTGATTGGGTTGTTTTTGGACTTCTGTCACCTTAGCCTGCCCACAATGGGGTGCAACATCTTGAACTTTCTCCCTCAAGTTCTGTACTTCATTTGGAACTGAATTCACCATCTCAACTTCCTCCTCAATCAAAACATCAAACCTGGATCCATTGGCCGCGCCTATCTCTACTGCCTCTTTTCTACCTCTATCCATGGTGCCATGAGTTTGAGGTTGAGGTTTCTGTGTTCTTTTCTTATTGGTGTTCCAATTTCTTCTTCTTGCTGCAATCATCCAGGGTCCATAAGGATTTTCTGGAGTAGGGACTTGTTGCTTCTTTTCTTGTGGATTTGGAGTTGCTGTGTGAGCTTCCCCTTCTTCTGGAATATTGTTTGGTATATTCTCTGGACATTCCTTACTATGTCCGAATCTTCCACATCCATAGCTGATTTGTTGAAGTCCCTCGTACTCCACTTTGTACCTTCTTCCATTAATCACAGCAGAAGATTTCAGGCGTTTTTCCAAGTCCATCTGAAAACAAATTCTAGCAAATAGGCCTCTAGTATTCTGGGAGGTATTTGGGTCAATTCTCATTGCTTTGCCTATCAGATTCCCCAGTTTCATCAACAAAGGTTCACAAAAGATCTCCAAGGACAGACTGGTGAACCGTACCCAAGCTAGGGTTTGAGTAACCTTCTCCAATTCCGGTTAGAAAAAGGGTCTCCACTTTCGAACAGAAAGGTAATGGCCCATGATAACCCATGGACCATTTTCCAGAGCTTTTTCATAATCAGTCTTATTTGTAAATCGTACCACATAGTACAAATGTTCCAAGTCTATAATCTCAATACGGCCCTGATGTTTCCAGTTTGCACAAAAAGTTGTATGTAATCGACTTACCCAACAGTTTGATGATGAGTGCTCTATGCCATGGCCTCCACAAATCAAGCACTCTGATAATGGTATGGTGATTGCATCCTCATCCGTTTCAGGACCCATGAAGTTATCAATGACATCTTTGAATTCTTCCACATTGATGTCTTCCTCGTCCTCGCCTATGTAAATCGAAGGGTCGACGTATCTACCCTTCACAACCTCTACCCCACTCGATTGCTGCCAGACTGACGGCGACGACTGGGTATTTCCCTCTTTGGGTCTTTCGACACTCCGCTTCAATAAATCTAACTCTTCTGTGCTTGAATCCATTCGCATGGGTTCCATCGCTGCTTTGGATGTGTCGGGAAACGAGCGGTTATAGGGGGCCGGCTCAGATCGCCAGAGAAAACCCTAATTTCGTGTGTTATGCAATTTATTGTGGCACTATGACTACTCTAAAAATAAATTTTTAGTTTTGGCTTTATTATGCATATATTGTTACGCCACAAACATTTCTCTTTTGGTTTCCCGTTTCAAGTATGAATAAATGCAACTAATTCCTACCCACTTTAATATGCGTAGATACATGTGTATAAGAGTCGACTCATTTATAAGCAGCTTGAGCTTGTGAAATAGTACACGTTTAATAATGATTTATCTAAACTCAAACCAAGCACTAATGAAAATTAATTCGAACACTTTCAAACTTGACTCAATTTTTTTTCAAAAAGTTGTGACTATTTATTTTTTTTTTTTTTTTTTTTTCCCAAAAACTTGACTCAAATTGCTTATAAATTTGACAGGTATTATTATATTATATCATATTCACATATATATTCTTTTATATTTTTTAACAAGACTATCAAACACTTTACAACTCAATATTTTTTCGATGTGCTCAAGCTTTATTTCAAGCTTGAAAGTTCGTTAAATTTTGTGGAACATAGTAGAGTTAAGCTACACATATGTATGTATGTATGAGTGATTCTACAGTACAATGATTGTGTCAAAACAAGCTACACAAAATACATTTACACATTTGATTATGTTGGTCTAAAAGATAATTAAAAAATCTACATCATGATCAATGATACAAAAATATGTTGTGTCACTTGTTGTGATCATGACATTTCTCCGTGTGTGTGCATATATATATATAGAGACACTAGCTATGTTTGTATATGTATAAATATACTAAACACTAGCTATGTATACTATAGACACAAACTATGTATGCACATATGTACTACATACACTAGCCGTCTATATATGTACATATATATATATATACTACAGAATATATATATATATATATATATATATATATATATATATATAGACACTAACTATGTATATAAACATTTTTTCATCTTAGCTGTCAAAATATATTATTTCTCATTATTGTTTGTCTATACAGCTTGAGAAATTGTGCTCGAACTAGATTGTAGACTCATTTTCTATACAAACATGAGCTTGGCTCATTGAGGTTTGATTGTTTTCATGAACCCGCTTATACATTTAAATTAGCATACGACCAAAATATAACTCATCATATTGTAAGTCATATATCTATCTAATAAAAACTAGAACAATTCTCCGCTACATCCATGGAATTGTTTAATATATATATATACATATATATATATACACACACACATATATATATATATATATATATATATATATATATATATATATATATATTTGTATTATAGTGTATGAAATATTGTTCAATAAAATGTTACTTATGCACAACACTATACGGTAGAAAGCTCTTTAAATTAATCTTTCGGTAAATTAATAAACTCTCTAAAATAATAAATTTGTCGGTCCCGACTTGGGCCAATGTAAAAAATTGAAAAAATCGATAAAATAATAAGATAATAATTTTTCGGGAGATATCCTTTATAATTTTCGGTCCCAAGAAAATCATAAATTAATAATTCATAAAAGCGAAAAAAATATATTACACTCTATTAAAATATGATTCAATAGTTTGTCATGTTTTCCTTTAAAGTTCAAGTCTATTGGAATTTCATCTCTAACTTTTCTTATTGCATCCAATAGGCTCGGGTGTTGTATTTTTGTATTGTATCATAAAGTTGTGAAGAGTGTTCGACGCCATAAGTGCTTCCTTTCGCGTAACGAGGCTCCAAAGACACCGTATCATCTTCGCCGTCATCCTCTGCATTGTTCTCAATGATAGTACCCACAATATCTTCTAAGCTACGAACCTCCGAACATGCTTCATTTTCACACTGGGTAGTTCATTAGATTGTCGATATCCATCTTATTACGATAGCCACATCGATTGATCATAGTCTCGAGGTCTTGAGTTTCTTCATCAAAAGTGGATTATACGTTGAATCGGTTAAAAACTCTTTAAATTAATAATTATTAATTTATCGATAAATTAATAACTCTCTAAATTAATAAATTTCTCCGGTCCCGACATTATTAATTTATAGAGTTTCTACTGTATTTTTTTATGCCTTAACGAGTTAAACTCGAGTTGAAAGATAAAATATATGTTTAACTATCCATGCTCAAAAGCATTAATTCTATGATACACTTCGAATAATAAGAGGTATTGGCCTACACAGATCAAATAAGTCGACAGATTCTATGATACAACCGTCCCAGAAACACTGTAAGAGAGGTACATATCATATTCCATTAATTTATACTTCTTTCAACAAACACACTCTTACACTATGATCGAAGATGATGGAAATGCAATTATACGACGAGGAATTTTTTTTCTACACTCTACAATCTCTCAAAAGCCAAAAGCCAAGTGTTCCATGAAACCCTATTAGGTTAAAACAAAATAGAAGATCACGCGATTTACAACACAACACCGACAGCTCAGACGATCCTACAGTGTCCTAACGATGTAAAGTCAGTCGTTAGTTCTACATGAACTAATTAAGGACATAATCTAGGTTTTAGATCATATGACCACCATGTTAAGCTTGGTTAGATCATGCATTATATACTTTAATCAATGATTTACTAACAGTGATAGGCAATTAACTAAATCTTTTACTCCCATTTAAGAGATCACACATATAATACTACTTGATTAGGCTTCCATTCATAAAAAAAAATAAAGATTCACTACTTATTATGTTCCATATATATATATATAGATAGTAAGGCTACAAAGTAATTATGAATCTCATGTGCCTACTCATTTACCAGAAAATTCTGATATAGATCATCTCATAATTGTTAGATCCTATATATATATCAATGCTATAAATAAAGTAATTGTTACATCCTATATATTTTTTGTTAAATTTTTTTATGAAAATCTTATTTGATTTTTTAGAGGAAGAAACAGCCAACGAGCTAACGGAAAATTCTCATACAATGACTCTCCGTCAAAATCAATCGTCGAATGACTGCCACGTGAATAAAAAAAACAAAATAGTTTTAGCTGACGGTCCGTTGAGTCTCTACATATATCAGAATTACACCCAGCTAAAAGCATGGAATCATAGAAGGTAGGGTTTCAGGAAAAGGCAATTGATACAACTGTACTGTTGCAAGATCAAATCAAAGATGATAGCTAGGAAATGAAAGAGAAATAAAGATCCATAATCTAGTGAGCAGCAGCTACCATGCGCAGCAGCAAGCAACTACTAGCAAATCCAAATGATTGATCACCAATTCAAAGCACTTTTTTAACAAAAACGAAATCAAAAATATATATAGATTTTGGTTTGGTACAAAGGACAAAAGCAAATTCAACAAAATTATTCAGCTAAAAGTTTACAATTGATTCGACTCTCCATAAACCAAATTAGGGCAAACACCCGTATAAGATTGATCTGGAGAAAGGAAAAAAAAAAAACAGCAAACTTAGCTTATAATCTGTTGATTTATCTACCAAAATAGATAGATCGGACCATGATGCTTGATTCCCCTAAAAAAAAAACCACGACGAAATCGAGATCATCGTAGCTTAAATCCATTTAAGCTGATTTCTTCAAATTGGAAAATCCGAAGCAGAAGCAGAAGCAGCTACAGTTTGATTTGATCTAGTTAGCAGCTGGTGGTGGTCCTCTAGCTGCTCAGATTTATCGTCAAACAAGTCATGATGATGATGATTATGAGCTATGAGAGGTGGAGGACTACTAGCTTTATCGACTTTGCTAGTAGTACTCATGGTGATGATTGTGGTGCAGGTGGTTGCAGAAAGGAATGATAAAAGAGTAAGTAATACAGCAAGCTGCAGCAGGTGGTGGGTGCAATGATGGCGACGGAGAAGGCAAGGTGGTGGTGGTGGTAGAAAGTCGGAAAACATGATGATTGCTTTTTTTTCCTTTATTTCTTTTTTTTGGTGTCTGCCCGGCCCTTGATTTCAGAGAAAAACTCACACAATGTTTTTCGTGCAGTGGTTAGTTTGGAGTGTTCTTATATCTATAAAGTTTTTACTTCGAAGTTTCCGTCACACACACAAAACACATTGTTATATCATCGATAACCGTAAAGTCTATAATACTCGTAACAATCGATATGTCTTTTAGTATAATCAATCGTTTAAAGATTATTGATAGTGCCACAACGAAATATCACGATATATTTTTATACAATGAATTATGATGTGCAACTCATTGATTCTTGAAAAATGTTTGTACCACAATAAAATATCATCACACCTTTATACCATTGATTTTTATGAGACCTATAAAAATCAATAGATCTCATAGCATAATCAATGATACAAACTATTTTATTGTGACAATATCACTACTTTTGATTCTCATATGTCCCATAAAAATCAATGGTGTAAAAGTGTTTTGTGGTACTTTGTGTGGCACAAACATTTATCTTTTTTTTTAAGACATCATTTTATTAATATCTCAAGAAGACTCTCTAATATTTTTAGTAAAATATTTCTCTTGCAATTGTGATATGTAAAAGAGCTAGGCACCCCTCACCTTATATATTTATATTTAATTAATCAACATAATTAATATCTTGTATTATATTTATTCATAATAAATAAATACTACAATATTAATTTTATCATTATAACACTTTATAGTCGAGATAAACTTTCCTTATTTTGTTATCACTATAACCGCATTTTAGTCCGGCTAGATGTTCTTATGTGTGTGTGACCCGATAGGTTTCCGAATATGTTGGTCCTAGGCACAAAGTGTGTTTACTAAATACCCTTCATGTCGAACGATCATGGATAGCGTCTAGCAACACGCCATGACCCCCGATCATCGAAAGAGTCAAATGCAATGACTACTACCTTTCGTGTGAACGGTTACCGTGTAAATAGAATCCTATCGTTGTTACAATATCCATACGGTCGTATCTCGAGTGTCAATACATTAACGACCGTATCTTATAATATGGATATCATGCTCTCTCGAAGTAACTCATTTACTTCAACTTTGCAAAGATTCATGAGAGTAAGATAATCCTTATACGAAGGCCCTTTCGGATAGTTACTCTTATTCATAGGATACACGATTTCCGGACAAGAACATGAATCATATGTATGCTTCAGTATCACACACATTCACTACCGCATGATCGCCCCATGGATAGGGGAAACCTCAATAGAGTCAAAGCATGACAATCCACACCGTGATGTCATGAAGACTCCGGTCTTAGGATAATTACACAACCGCCACATAGTGCGACACTTAATAAAGTAAGTGGGTCAGTCTAAGGTACGCCTTCTCTAATACACGTCCACGTACAGTCCAAGTGTCCCTACACTTGGATAGACTAGATCTATCTCTAACTTCATAAGATAGAAGACATCTAATACGTGCTAGTCTAATTGTACTATTAATGCCTCATTTAATAGCACATACGACTAGAGACATAAGTATCAAACCTCTTAAAGTGAGTCGAGATCTCATCAACCATAATCACTATTATGAGTTCTCCTTCACTGATTGACACTAGGGACGTATCATATATATACAATATCATAATTGGTTTGTTAAACGAACAAATATATAATAACAAAAAAGCCATATATTATATGTATAACCATAAAGAAATAGTAGAAATGATCCGACCCGGTCGATCCGGTCAAACCCGATT
This sequence comes from Gentiana straminea, assembly GCA_036785695.1. Classification (NCBI taxonomy): domain Eukaryota; kingdom Viridiplantae; phylum Streptophyta; class Magnoliopsida; order Gentianales; family Gentianaceae; genus Gentiana; species Gentiana straminea. The sequence continues at coordinate 634,843 of JAVUPR010000561.1, forward strand.
GGGTTTAGGACACTATTTCAACAGATATACCTTGTTGGCCAAAGCCAATTCCTCCGATTGGCATACATTGTGATAGTATGTCGGTTATAGGACGTGCACAAAGTTGTATATATAATGGTAAGTCACGACATATACGTCGTAGACATAATACCATTAAGCAATTGATCTCTAATGGCGTGATTTCCATTGATTATATAAAATCAAAGGAGAATCATGTGGATCCGCTGACAAAAGGTTTACCTAGAGATCATATGTCAATCCTGATAAACGGAATGAGACTTAAGCCTATTACGCATGTTCTCTTATAATGGTAACCCAACCATAGTGACTGGAGATCCCAAGATCATGGTTCAAAAGGGACAACTAAGTTATGAGGGATAGTGAGCACTTACCCATTCTGGTAGACCAAAAGTGTTGTCTGCTGAAGGGTTCAGGTTAACCATAAAGCTTTTAATGATTCCTATATATTTGTTAAGCCAAGTGGGGTATTGCAGAGTACTCTTTATAGGAGGTCACCTATGTAAGTGGAATTAGGGCCGCTTCTATGAGAATTTGAGGGATGAATTCTCTAACACACTTTCTGAAACCAAGGTGTTCCAAGGCCAAAATGGACACAACCATGAGAACTTCGAGAAGGCCAGGGGGTCTATTGTGTGGGTATCATTGTTTAGGCATGCACCAAAGCTTGACTAGTTCAAGATCTAGTTCACTACTTAGCCGAGTATGTCCGATGGTATTTTACTAGGGAAGGTTCAAGGCAGCAAACCACCTCGCCCGATGCAATAGAACTCATTTGTTATCTCTACAGAGTCTGCATATCATATGCATTCATTTTCATTCATGTAAGGGATTGTTGGAACTTTATGATGTTTTAGCTCCGAAATGGGTTTAAGTGTAAGTGACAAACAGTCAACTTCAGGCCTGGATTTTGATGAGTTACGGAATGAATTTACGTGAGCTAAAAACAGTTTGGAAACTACTAAAATAGTAGATGATGTTAGGCTTTTGAATCACTTGATTCCGATATCGGATGAATGAGAAATTAATGCCTAAAGGTAGAGTAAAATGTGTGGAGTGTTAATGAATAATGTGTATTCATTTGTCCCACATTGGAAGAATTACTCAAGTGGAATCACTACTTAAGATGTAGTGTGGCACTTAGAGGTAAGCCCCGAGGGGCAAGAGAATTTCATGAAGGAGGGAGGACGTAGATGCTTGTTGATTCAGAACCTCACACGCGCGCACCGCTGCCGTCCGGCCAGCTCAGTTGAGGCTTGAGGCTTGAGGCGTGGCCCAATATTAATCTTTTTGGACCAACTCAACAAGTTAATTCTAATTAATTATGAATCATTGCAACAGATAAAACATATGCTCGAAATATGCATTTGTTCGAAAGCAGCCCAATATTAATCTTTTTGGACCAACTCAACAAGTTAATTCTAATTAATTATGAATCATTGCAACAGATAAAACATATGCTCGAAATATGCATTTGTTCGAAAGCAAGGCATCAGTTCGGGTTAGGAGCATCAGAACTGTTCGAAAAACAGTTTCTGTTGGCAACCATTCTGAACAATAACTCCCAACCGAAATTCTGCCTTCCTTTCTTAAAATACTCTGCCTACATATAGCACAATCCTGGATGAAAATACAGACAGAAAATTCATTTTCTTCATAGCCAAAACTCTGCAAAAATATTGTCAGCATTCATAAAGTTTGGATAACAAGGCCCTATCAGTTCGCCGTCTTTTCCGCATTGAAGTGCTACGATCAGGAAAATGAGACTGTTGTATCTTGGGAGACTTATGCCAATACCGTGAGCACATAGTCGGGGTATTAAAGTCTTAAGGAAAGCGTTCTACGTGCCCCAGTCTAAACAATAAGTTCTCGTTTTTACTTGTGCTTTCCGTTATTCATTTTTTTGTGCATAAAGTTGTGATATTATGTTGTATGGATATGAATAAAGTTTTCTGCAAATTGTTTCTTCGTTTCTGATCTTCAACATTGCTATTTCGTTTTGGAAATTTTCTATAATCGGTAATAAATAGATTATAAACGGTAATCACACGAACATTTTTTCTATCATAGTATAGACTACTTCACTTAGTGCTTTGCACATTGATCGGGAAAAAATAAGCTTATTTTTTGTTTTCTTTTCTAGAATAAATCGCGTGATATTATACACACGAGAGGAACCGAAATTGTCATCAATGCACCCCCAATGTGGTGTCGGGTCTAAGTGGAATCGAGCATTAAGATTATTAAGTTAAGGTTATTTAATGTTTATAATTAACTAATTAAGTTCAAGGTTAGACACGAAACTGAAATGATTATCAAACTTAAGTTCGATCAATAATACATGTAAATCTGTTGTTGCATTCATTCCATATCACATCACCTATCAATACATGTAAATAAATAGTACCTATGTGTTTTATCACTTATGGTAACTTAATTAATTAGAGGTATCACGTGTTGGTTGTATTGAAATTTTAATACATGCAAATAATAATATTTACGTAATTGAGTTATCATTCAATTTATAACTGTCGCATGATGATTAATTTATTAAGTGAATATATAGTTTCCCCTATATATGGGACGTAGTTTAAATACCCCGACAAACCACCCCCGGAAGATCTTTTATTCCCTTATGAGATATGATACGTCAGAAGTGAACCACCTACAGACCTTTTGTTTTATGATACATAGGTATTGTCAGAAGTGAACCAGCTACTATGATACTTCACTATGTGAGTCTCTCCGATTCTTTCGAGTCTCGTAATAGTTTGGTACTGCAATCCCCATGGTACTTTCGTTATATGGCCCACATACCGCCATCGGCTAGCTATCTAGGCTGGAACTCTTTCCCCTCTTTCGAGGACTGAGAACCATAAGACGAGCGCCAAAACACTAGCACAAACAGCTCCCACAGACACGCATGATAAGGGGTGTGGGGCCAACCAGACCACCACTTTTACAAGATATGGGCCCGGCCAAGAGCCCGCCACTAGAACCCAACCCTTAAGGGGCTAAGTGACTCTCAAAAGTCGTCTTTTGTATCGCGTCAAGATAAATTACATAGATAAGAATCACTAGTAGGCGCCGCCTTTCAGTTGAGTCACTTCGTACCTCGGACTACGGTCGAGGCCTATAAGGACCTCCCTATCTTGTGTTGATATGATCCAGTCCTGACTTTTAGAATTCGTCAGTCATATCAATGGAATCTCATCATACATACATAACGAATTGATGTGGTATATTCATATCATAATATATGAACAGTAAGAACTAGCATTCTTATTGAGACTAGAACTCATAGGGAAGAAAATAGATTTATGGATAGAATCAAATATGCATTATTTACAGACAAAAGTATTCGTTTATTGGGGAAAAATCAATATACTTCTAATGTCGAATCGGGATATTTCGTACTTCTGTCGTTGGGTGAGCTGAAATGGCACTTGACAGCAAGAAGAAAGAACAACGAAAGTCGAAGATAGGCTTGCAGCCTCACCGGAATCAGATTATGTAGCTGATACAACTGATCTTCCTTCATCTCTTTTCCCAAGTCTTCTTTATTGATTACTAAATTGGCTACTGCACACAAGAGCAGCTCCCATTCCGACCTCTGGCAATGGGTATTTTAAGAGCTCTCCGAAAGCCCAGCACGCGGCAGGTCAAGATCCGAATCTTTGAGAAGTGTTAGAACAATGGATCCTGCAAGGAAAGAAGTGCGCATTCGCGCTACCAGAGAGCGCATAGAGGGTTTGGAGGAGAGGCAGCAAGCGCTGCGGGCGGAGCAGGAAGACCTAATTGTGCGTGCCGTCACCTGAGGTCACAGCAGCTGACCTGGTGTATCCCGGGAAGAAATTCACGCGGTATGCTATCTTAGGTGATGACATAGTCATTGCAGATGAGAGAGTGATGAGTCGACATCGAGGTGCCAAACGACTCCGTCGATAAAAGCTCTTGGGAGTCATCAGCCTGTTATCCCCGGCGTACCTTTGATCCGTTGAGCGAGAGCCCTTCCACACAGCCCTCTTTAGAGCATTTAATCCTCTCATATTCGTTCGAGTGGCGTAAGCACCTCGGCCCGATCATCCAATTCGCTCCAACAGACAGGCATGGTTCTATAGTCAAAGCAACAGTTTCCCCTAAATATTTAGCTAAATAAATATAACATTTTTTAATAATAACATTATATATAATTAGAAATATTTAAATGTGTTTGTTTTAGTTCTAAAAAAATTCAAAGTCAAATTTATAAGTTCGTCTAATCGTTTACGAATGATGATAAAAGTTACCACATCAATGCTGTATATATTGGATAAAATCGACTTTTAAAAGATCAATCATCATTAAAATGCTTTCGAATCGATTGTTTAATCAATACTCGATTTTGAATAGATCAATTATGCCTGATAGCTGCAATAATTTTGCAGGTGCTGCAAACAAAATGTCCCTTTTTTTATTCCTTTGGTAACACAAACAAAGAGAATAACATATGCATGAAAGCCCAAAAGAGTTTTCAAAAACCTCAAGTTATTACTTTTTCTTTATGAATACTTTTAAATAGAGTTTTTTTTTTATAGAAGACATAGAGTTATTAAACGAACAAAATTGTCTATGAATAAGCTCAAGGTCGGCTCGTTAGTGTTTATGAATATTATTCTTTTAGTTTAACGAACTTATAAGATCGAACAAGATTGTTGGCTCGCTTCCTAAAAGAATAAACACGAATTTGGCTCACGGGCGTTCGATTATATTCAAGATCATGTTTATATATACAGATAACACAAGGTGCTCCCTCATTTTTTTTTATATGAGTCATTTTTTGTGTAACAGAATAATAATGTGATTAATTTGTCTGAAATATATTATAAAATGACTAGATTGTCATTTTTTAATCTTTTAAATATATTTGCAATCATTAAATATACTATAATCTTTTATATTGTCCTTTTTTTGGAAATGTAAAAATATATTGATAGTAGTATTATTAGAGTTTTAAAATGTCTTTTAGTGTTTTAATGCATTGGAAATGTATTTTTTATTATTTGAAGCGTAAGACTTTGTTTAATCTTGTAATTAATGTGAGGGCATAAAGTGGAAAAAAATGGTGTATTGATATTCTAAAATAACATATCTAAGTAGGGGTGAAAAAAAAATCGGAAACCAAACCAACCGATCGAACCAAACCGGTCCAAACCGAAATGCGTAAACCATGGTTTTTTGGTTGGTTTTTGTGTTGTAAAAAATCAAATCGTGAAAAACAATTTGGTTTTGGTTTTCTAAAATAAAAATCGAACAAAACTGGATATATACGATGGAGTGTTTCCCCAAAAAAATTGTTTCATACCCTCGTGTTTCCCCCAAAAAGTGTTTCCTGCGTTTGGTGTTTCCCCCACTTATTTATTTATTAATGTATTAATATTATATTATTATATTTATTCTTGCCCTTTAATTTATTTTCCCCGTAATACAGATTCACAACTTATCCTAATGTGAAGTATAGAATTGTTTCTCGAGATAAATACAAGTTCATCAACATAATTGTGATTTTTTTTGGTTTTTTTATTGTTTTTTTTATTGTGTATAAGTACAACAATAAGATGAAGTATTTGTTGACACGACTAATATTTTCTCCTACCGTGGATAGATGAACACAAAAACATCATTACCATGATCGATCATTTAAGAAATAACAAATAGGTACTCCGGTACATACCCTAGTGGATTACCACTAGTTCGAACCTCGCTTGGGGCGTATGTGTGTGAGTTATCCTTTCGTTTCCGGGAAAGAAAAAAAAAAATAACAAATATTAAAATCAATTAAGAATTTATGATAGTGCCACAATAAAATGCATATAACACGTGCCACAACACATTTTTACATCATGATTTTGATATGTGACATATTGATTCATTTGAATCCCATAAAAATCAATGGTGTAAAAGTTTATTGTGATACTTGTTGTACATATTTTGTTGTTGTATAAACATTACTCAATTAATAAATTAAACAAGTAAATAGCGAGGAAAAAAACACATTATACTCCAATGGAGTCCTCTAAATCGTAAAGGTTTCCCCTTCTTTTTGTACTTACCAGCGTGCATACATGTATATGGAAGCACGGCTTCTTCATCATTTCAACTAAACACTTGCGTAGCACATGTATTTTTGTAGGGCATTGTTAATGGCACCACACCCAATATACTCGGACACCACACATGTGCAAAATTCGACTTTTTATGGGTCGAAATAACACATTTCGACTTTGCGGGGGTTGAAATAACACATTTCGACCCCTAAAAAGTCGAATTTTGCACAGGTGTGGTGCCCGAGTATATTGGGTGTAGTGTCATTAACAATGCCCATTTTTGTACATTACACTCTAAATCTACAAAATGCGTGGCAGGAGGTGGGTCTTAACTTGGTTCAAAGATTGCCTTATTGCGCCAAAACCAAATAAAAATATAAATTATATTAAAAATAATATAGAAAATATGCTAAAGAAATGTTAGAGAAATGTTTTGGATATAAAGAAGAAGCGTAAATGGTTCCTCAAAATGCTCGCACACCGAGAGTGAAAAAATCAAAATTTTGCTTTATCTGATTAATTGAAAGAGGCAATTGCCTCATTTATAGGCAGAGTTCGAAGAAACGCTCCTTGGTTATCGGCTGATATGATTGATTGCATACGAAATAACGCCTCCATCGGAGGATAAAATGATTAAAATTCCGCGAGACAGGCTAGCAGACATCAATCAAGTCAAAAACGGTTAAGATATTGCCTATTAGTTTGGGCCATGTCGCTAGGTTGCAGACCTAACCTACGATCTACGGCCCATCTCAAGTCTAGGGGCTTTGACATGAATACGACCCGGAATTGTACACGTGGCACTCACAAATGAGTAATCGGACCATTCTCATAATTGGGCTTACATTGGACCTAGCCTAGCTTTGTAGTCCGCATCATTCAAAATGACTGGTTTCTCTTGGGTTCAGCACAATCTACATTTGTCTGCATTTTGCCGACCTAACACCTGGCTATCACAAACACTCTATTCACCTCGGAACGAGGCGTGTGAGAACTCAGACGGCATGAACTCTCGATCATTGGGTCTTCTAGACATTATGCATGACCTTACTCCACGATTGTAAGTGCTCTCTTAATGACTCCGAGATTATCGCCCCATTAAGGCAAGGGTAAAAACTGCTACACGATCCCCCCTCAATCATAGGTCACAAAATTAAGGATCCACGGTCCATCCCTTCTTTTATAACGCCTATAAAAGGATCTTTATCCTAATAAAGAATAAGTACTTTAATTGGCTTGATCACACACAAACTTTGTACATAGGCAGTCACAACGACACAGCCATAAATGATCAACAAAATCTTCGATTTTCCCATTGGAATTCTCTCAAAAGAATCCGATTATCCGACCAGACAATTTCTAAACATCGTCAATGTGTAACTTAAGCATATTTGATCTTTATCTAATTTTTCGCTATCCTTAAGATATGCAACACATTTTGCATTTTCCTATATATTTTATATTAAATTACACCTTACATTTTCGTAATTTATATTTTTACTATCAATATGTTTATTGTATTCAATTCAACTCAAATTTATTCTATCATTTTACCTTAGGTATCGGGTTTTTAGTAGAAGAAAAACGGGCTAATCATACCAATAGATGATATAAAACATCAAGAATGTCTTTTGAAAATAATTTTTTCCCTTCATCGCAAAAAATTATGTGATTGACAAATTATTATACTATCAAAAAGTACAAAGTAACGATGTTACTTTCACAACTTTCACATAAGCATCTATAAGGCATATTTACGCGAACTACGAAGGACCTTTATAAACCGACTTGAAAAATCAAAGATGGCAGAGACTTCTAACATCTCAAACCCATTATAGGAATAACAAAGATACAATAACAAAATGGAGGCGATCCTCTAAATAATGTTTTGGTTGAGGACAATGACCCGGTTGGTTGAGGTAAGAGGGTGGAGGATATTGAGGAATCTTATGTGGATGACTTCATTTTTTACGAGGAAATGTGTGATTATCAAAGATTGGCAGAGGAATTAGAGCATGCGGACCCCCTTAACGATGTCGGGCCATAACAGTGTATGATCACATCGCATGTGGAAGATAAAGATGAATGGTGAGAATCGCCTTAATAGGCGCCCATCATCCTATGATGATTTTAACTTTATCCAGAGGCTCACTTAGCTAACATCAATAGACAGGTCTTGCCACAAACTTTGTCTTTTGGAGATAAAATAAATTCTAAAATCACTTTATTGACTAAGGATATAAAAGACACTAAAGATGAGGAGGATAATGTGAGTGAAGAAAAATGGTTGTCTGTTTATGGGGAATCAGAGCATGGTTTTGGGTCCCCCCCTTGGAACAAAAGCTAAGCCGAGCTAGGTGTGGATATACATGGGCAACTTACACTACAACTTAATACTCTAGATACTGAGACAAGTCTTACGCTTCGCATCATGTGGGTTGGAACAAAAAATAAGAGGTTCACTTGGAGAATTTAGCTTAGGTTCTTTCGGTCGGAGGTTTTTTCTTTATTTTGACTTAGCAATGAACAAATGTACTCCTTCCTCTTAGTAGATTTTTCCTTTTGGGTTTTGACGCTACGAGGTTTTAATGAGGCGGGGTTAGGTGCTGAGCTTTCCTAAACTTTACCAAGGCTTGTTGGACTATCTTACGTACTTTTCTTATTTTCTAATAAAAAAATATTTTAAAAAAATCATTACCAAGATATAAGATCGAGAACTAATGGACATGGTTTCCTAGATTAATCATTATAGGTCAAGCAAGGACGCCGAATCTAAGTAGTTAAATGGATACATTATGCCTCCAATAACGCCACTAAGCCTAAATTCTATGGCGTTATAGGTGATATCATAGTCGATTACCAGCTAACCCCAAGTTTCGAAGCGTTACAGGCGGTATCATAGTGGATTACCTGATGGAATGAAGGGTCGCACCGTGAAAGATTGTAGGACTACCTCTAGAATCATTTGGTAAGGTCATGATATGAATGTCCATAAGAGAGGGACAATGTAATCTTCCTATTAGAAAAATGGGAAAAACATTACTAAGATATATGGTTGATACATAATAGACATTGTAACTTTTGTTAATCATTTTAAGAAATTAACAAGATATAGGTTGAAATATAATGGTTTTGATAACTTTGTGTCAAACAAGGAAATAGAGTTAAAGTAATTATTGGATCCACTGTGCCTCAAGTAGCGACGATAAACCCGAGTTGAAAGTATAATAATATACGCATATACATCATACACGACACACGTTTAGGGCAGGACGGAATAAGAGAATATCCCCGAATAAAGCAAAATATTAAGACAAATTGTGAGCTATACAAGTCAAATATATATTTTGTATTGAAAAAATGTTTATCATTACTCAACATCTTCTCCTTTTATAAATTAAATACACACTCAACAATATATGTATAATATTAAATTATATATGTATATGTTAAATTTCAAAAATACCGAATTTAACTGAACACGTATGGAGACGTGCATTTTTAGTAATATATATATATATATATATATATATATATATATATATATATATATATATGTGAATTAATATTTACATGTGTGTATATACATGTATATATATATGTGTGTATACGTATATGTCTATGTATATCGACATTATTAATTATGAGGTTCTTTAATCAAAGTCGGTTCTTACAATGCACCTACGAAAAGTCGGTTATACTATGATGTATGATTAGATTGAATGTGGTGTAAATAATAGCCTCTTTATTATCACTACATATAAATAAATAACTCAGTCCATTATCTGTCAATACTTCAACCAACTACGCATGATATAGGTTGTTGCCTCAACCTAATAGGAAATATGACAATATGAAATAAAACAGTTTACCGGGCTTTATATGATCAACCTAATTGAAACATATGATAATATCATATTGTTTGCATGTATATAGACCGTACACACACAAACATATATACATGGAAAGAATAGAGAAGATAAAAACCGGAAAAACCGAAAAACCGGAACCAAGCCAATCCAAACCGGACCGGACAAAATGATTTTACTTAGCTTTGGTTCGGATTTAGTTTGTAAATTTTAAAACCGTAAAAAATAGTTTTGTTTTAAAAATGGTAAAATATCGAAAAACCGGACCATATACACCTATAAATCTAAGTGGAAAAAAAATATTCTCAAAAGTGACGGTTAAAAAAAAGGAGAGAGCACAATATAACCATAACTCATCAAATGATAATTCATTTATTAATCTAATAAGATTGTATTATGATTTTATATAATATTTAAAGAATTTTCGGGCTCGGCTCGTTAACATCTCTACAGTTTTAAACACTCATTAAACATTTGAGATCAAAACACACAACCGATATATCATGAAGTGGATGCACTGTGCAGCAAACCACATTCAAGTTTAATTGCTGATATTAGCTCAGGAGATGCAATATAACGCTTTTGATCCTCTCTATTTTCTTCTGCGTTAGTATAGGTCCCTGTACTTCTTCTATTTCGTTTTTCGGTTCTTGAGGTTTTATTATTAACTTCCTCTTCTGCCCCCCAACCTCTATACAGTATCACTTTGCTCGGTTCCTCCGACACGAAAAGGGCACCTGTGGCTTCCTGTGGGCAGGGCAGGGCAGGGCAAAGCAAAGCATGAAAACATTGCATTAGTTTTTCATTTAACATATTCTCTGGTTTATAACCATTGAAAGTTCAACTTATAGAAAAGTAAATATAAACTAACCTCTAGCTTCACGACAACCTCCTGGACAGATGTGCCCTTGGCTCTTCCTTTTACATTCACAATTGCAAGAGGGTGCTTTTGGAAATGGGATTTCAATGCTTTAGCAACCCCTTCAACTACATTGCTCTTTCCTAATATTTAACCAAAGTTAATAACATACGTGTGTTGGATCATTACTTGGAGATAAAGAAACGTTTAGTCCCTTTTGTTTCAAGATTTTTACACCTCCAAATATGGTGATGATAGTAATAACAAGTTGCAAAGGTTAAAAGAGCAGACCAATCTTTTACCTATAGAGAAAAGGGGCCGTCTTTTTACCATGAGAGCTTGTTTTCGTAATTGCAGCCTCTCTTTATTGGAAAGACGCGAAACTCTAGAAGGCAATGTCTGATATTTGTCCTTTGAAACTCTATCAACTGATAATCTCAGCTCAGTCTGTTTAGATTCCGTGAATCCTACGGTTCTGATGTCAAGATTTTGAGGCAAGGTATCTATAATATCTGAAGAACTTCTTTGACTGCATTTCTAAAATAAACAAAAAAAAAAAAAAAAAAAAAAGATGTCATGGAAACTATTTAACAAGAGAATATCCAAAGGCTTGAAAGTTGAGCAAACTTATGAAAACGAAAATACGTAAACCAAAGCTTCAACATACCTCAAAGAAATCAGGAAACAACGTAGTTTTGCTTCCATTCGTATTTGACGTGTTTTCACTTCTGTTACTTGGTGGTTTCGAAGGCGGCTCTGATTCAGGTGTATAATCGTCTTCGAGCAAGTCCTACAAGCAAATACGCAGATTTACATTAACTCAGGTGTATACTGCACACTCATACATTAAAAGCAAGAACATGCACTCATACATTAGATGGAGATTCCAGATAATCAAATTTAGACATGAGATGAGGCATTTTTAGTTACTACATATTGAGATAGATTAAACCTACACGAGCAATACGCGTTTCATTTTTCACTTGTTCAGTAAAACTGGTGCACGACGTAGCTTGTGATAAAGCTTCAGAAGATGTCACATCCATCTTGTTCTCAGCTGATTGTACTGTGTCTGTCTCATGTTCTTCGACCTGGGATTTCACTTCAATGCCAAGATCAGCCTGAGTTTTAATATATCCAGTACACGAAGGGACCATTTCGGCGCTTAAGTCTTCGGATAAGAGCTTGCCGTTTCTGTCTGTATCCTTGTCCTGATACAAGCAAAGTCGTATCCGCCAATATCAAGTACACATTCATTGACAGAAAAACGAGTAAAATCTTTGGATAAAAGCACAACTGACCAATCGAAGCTTCAAGTCATCAATATTATGTGCAAGCTTCAAAACATGTAACTGCAGAGACTGCAATAAACAAATAGTGTGGAATGAGTCTGTCTAGCAATCAAAAGAACCAATGAGTTCGGAATAGACTCTTACCTTTCGTCGTTGAGCTTCAATCGAGCGTTTCATTGCTTCTCTTTTGGTTAAAAGTGTATCGGGCCTCAAAGAAGCCGGGCGTGTATAGTTTTTCCCACGATACACGATTATAGCATAGCCTTTGCTGACACGTTCCACAGCAATCAATATGCCCCCACTTTCAGCCTCAAGGATCCTTGCTACATCAAGCGCCTCCTTGACGCTTTTTGCACCACAGATAATCTTCACGAGTTCCCGATATTTCCAGTGTAGATGCATGTTCTCAATCGTTCCAGCAAATACTCCTCGTCTACCTGAGTATTGACACAATGAAAATCTAGAATTTAGGATCAAAAAAAAGCACGGGGACGTTGTCACACAAATTCTTCTTCTTTGAAAATCTTACCCATAAGCAGAAACGGCTTCATTCGCATACCGACCTTCCTAAGCATGTATCTTTCTTCTTTTGTAAGACCTTCTTTGTCAATTTCAGGTTGTTGGGAAACCACTTCACTATCTAGTTCTGCCAAAAGCTTCTCTGCCTTTTCTTTCTTAGCCAGAGCCTATCACAAAATAATTATTACATTTCAATTCAATAGCTAGAAAACATAAGCGTAAACCTCGGAAATGTAATAAACAACAAAAACACATACATACCTCAGACAACTTGACGGTAGTTCTTTCGATTGCGGCTTCTTCTAATCTTAGCTTTTTTTCTTCAACATCATGATCCAATTTGACGTTAGGTCTTTCAATTGCGGCTTCTTCAAACCTTAGTTTCCTTTCTTCAACGTCATGATGCGTATTAAGGTCCATATCACCAAGATTTTCACTTTCTAAAGAGTCTTCCGGAACCCACTGCTCGTTTTCAGTTGCATTTGGTACAACATATGAGTTCTGTTCTGTCCCCTTTTCTTTACTAACCAATCTTTGCTTCCTCCTGGCTTCTATTGCTGAAGATACCGCTGCGGGCAAAAAATCTTTTCCTCTGTAAAGGACAATAAAATGCTTATCCCTTGAAAGCAAAATTCCCCCAGTTAGCTTCTGCAAAGTAAAATTAAATTAATGTATGTGACTATCCAACACGAGGCTCAAACGCCGAGATAAAACAATAAAAGAAAGCAAATGACAACTCAAGGTTTCCCATAGGAACTTAGGGATAAAGACACTTTTGATCCCTTTTGCTTCACAATTTTTGCACTTCTATCCCCATTCTTTCATCTTGGCACTTTTACCACCTCATCTATGCATATTATGTATGTTTGCAGTCCAACGTGGCACGTGCCCAAAATCTAGCATTGAAGGTACGGCACGACAAAAATTTGACACGTGGCAAAAAAATGGACTGAAGATGTAAAAAAATGCATGGATGACAGATAAAAGTGCCAAGATAAAACATAGGGGATAGAAATGTGAAAATCATGAGACAAAAGGGACAAAAAAGTGTCTTTATCACTAGGAAATTGCAAATATGAACCGATTAATAGCATGTTATTAGTCCTAAACTGTATAAAGAAAAGTCGTGTCACTAAACTGTATAGAGCAGACGTCACGTCAGAGACGTGGAGCTGATATAACAAACCTTCAGCTCTTCAGCCATTAATGAACTGTTAGTGTTTTGGACTCCTCTTTTAACAGCAATTTTTGCGATTTCACATTTCTCCCATAGTTTAAGAATGGCCACAGCCAACCCCTGAAGTTTTCGGTTTCTTCCTGAGATAAAAAGGAAAGATAAAACAAAAGTTGGAATACAATTACCTAAAGAACTGTGTAAAAATAGGGAATACAGTCACCTAAAGCAAAGTGACACGGTAACGGCCGACCAAGTCTCTTCAAAACAGACATTTCATCGTTTGTTAGTTTAGGTTTCACTCCATATGGAAGCATACGAAACGGCCTTCTATATCCAGGAACCACCGCAGGCAAAAGATCAGCATCAACCGGTAACGGTTCATAGCCCCACCAATCGTTAAACCGGGGACCTAAACCGTCAAGCATACTATCAGCTTCTTGAGCTATTTGTGCCTCACCGGGTAGCTGGAATCGTACCCTATTTGGAACGCCAACACCTTGTATCAGAGATGCCCGTGACAAATTCCTTTCTGAGCTTAGCAAGTCCATTTCTCCAGCAATATTATCAGACGAACTCCCCTCATCTGTCCCACGATCCTCAAGTTGATCGGGTGAAGCTTCATTGGAAATGTCATCCATTATATCATCATCAGCAATGAAGTAAGGGTACTTATAATCAACTCCTCTGTACAATACGATCTTACTCCCGGACCTCCAAACAACTAAGCCTCCGGTCTTCCTCTGTGAAAAAGCAAGTCACTTCACACAAAATATTGATCATATTGCTATAACAATTGCTTGGAGAACACTTTTAAAGTCAAAATGAAAGTAATCATACTAAATGAATGGCTCAATGCCATATAAAAGAATCATTTTTTGGCTCAACACACTAATGCATTGTCTTGAATCATACCGAGGAAAAAACAGCAATCCACTAACATTGAAGCACATATCCATGAATTTTGAACTTGGATAAGGCTCAAGCAGAATGAATGGAAATATGAACTGTTCTTTACTATACACACAGATAAAATCTCGGAAATCAACTAAAACTACATTTCGAGAAGAACTATGTGCCAAACTAATGCATTATCTTCATATATAATAACCAAACAACAAAAGCAAACACTATGAAATAATGAATCCAGCTAAGAAATCACAGACATATAATAAATATGCATAATACACTTGAAAGAACGCGATTCGAATTACAAAAAGTGAAACTAGAATGAAGATGGACAAACCTCTAATAAGTCATGAGTCCTCTTCATGTTCATCCTACAAATATCTTCACAAACAATCTTAATCACTTCATTCCGCCTCCATCTTTCGTGAATCCCATTAACAATCCCCTCCGTAATACCCGCTTTTCCAACCTTCAAACTCTTTTCCAACCCAATTCCAATCGTCCTTAGCCTCCTCAGCTCTCCCTTTGGTAACGTCAGCTCTGCCAACGTCGGTAAAATCTCTTTTACCTTCGATTTTTCTTCAATTCTTTCCTTCTTAACCGTACGCCTTAGCTCATGAAACCTCTGTATCCCAGTCCCCGACCCCGGCTCCGGTACAGGATTCTCCGGCGTGCTCCAACTCGGGTCAAGAGAGCTTCCTACTCTGTGCTTAGGCAAATGAGTTGGAATAGGAACAAATATCTGTCCAGGGGATGAGCCCTTGGTAAAACTAAGGGAAAGGTCATCACTTTCTTTTACTTCTTCCACATAACCGAGGCTACGGAGCTTTTGGGCAATTCTTTCAATGGCGGATTGAGGAAGAGCTTCGGTGGTGGAGGTGGATAAGCACAAGGGATGATTGGGAAGTAACTTGAAGAGGGGTTTAGGGAAAATGGTGAAAACATGGGGATGTAAAAGGGGTTTGGGCTTGGTTTGTGGGAGGAAGAAGAGGAAGTCGTTGGGTGGAGAAAGCAGCATCTGGGTAGTGATGGGCATAAAAGGTGTGAGGGTAGTTTCACTAGCAGAAAGCTGCCATTTTTGCTTGCAGCAAAAAGCTTGCTGGTGGTGTTTATCGGCTCCTCCGGCGAGTCCCGTCGTTACTGCTTGTTATCCATTCCGGCAGGCAGTCCCTTCCAATTCAATTTCTTTGCAGTCATCATAAAAAATAAAAAATAAAAAATAATTTTTTTTTATTTCTTAAAAAAATGCACAAATGACATTGAAAAATCAGCTACATCTTGGGTCCCACAATGACCAGTCAGCAACCAATCGGACAAGAAAACCAAATCTCAGAATGGTTACCCTTAATCGTACCTTCCAAACACATCGTTATCCGTTTTAGTTACATTTTTTCAACATTTAAAAAGAAATTCATCCCAATAATTAAACTCTATACGACCTCCAATAAACAATTTTTCTCTTTCATCTCAACCAACAAACATAACCATCATTATATTTTCTCTCTTTTATTTTATAATATTTTCTCTGTTATTCTTTTTTAATATTTTCCTATTACAAACTTTAAAAAAAAATCCTATGACAAATAGAATAAAATGCTTATATCAAAATCGGAAAAAAAAATGCTTAAACTAAAAAAATTATAAAGTTTTCATTAAATGATAATTATAAATTTTAACAAACAGTGTGTTTTTCTAACAAAATCGAACACAAAACCGTATGTTTTGATTATTCCGTTTACCTTTAATATAAAAAAAAAAAATCAATCATATTTTTTCCCAAAACTAGGTCAAATCTGCTGGGAAATGTCACATTGATTTTAAGCTGTTGCTTAAAGTATATGTAGCATCAGCATTATGTAACATGTTTTTCTTTATATAACATCCATACCTATGTTGCACGGACACGGACACGGACACGCCGCACGACACGACACGCGGACGCGGCGTACACGGCGCTAATTCTAAAATTTAAGGACACGACACGGCCCCGACACGTTACATATAATATATATATATATACACACATATATATATATATATATATATGTATATACACACATATATACATCTGTATATACATATATATATATAAGATATGTAATACTTAAACTCTATCAATATCTAAAATAGATATTTGTTATCTATACGGTGTCAAAAGTAAAAAGAAAATTATGATTTGGCTTTCAAAATATTACAAATTAAGTGTAAAAACGATTGTCTATAACAAAAAACATATAAACATAATCTGAGTAATCAAAATAGAAATTGTATATTTTCGGGTTTCATCAAAAAAACATTGAAAAAATTGTGTTCGGGGGTGTCGGGAGGTGTCGGCACCGTGTCGGAGGTGTGTCGACAACGTGTCGGAGGTGTGTCGGATATTAAAATTTTAAATAATATTAATTTAATCGGCCGACACGTGTCGGACACGGTGTCGGAGCGTGTCGGAGCGTGTCGTGTCGTGTCTTGTGTCGGACACGGCGCACGGCGCCCATATTGAAGTGTCGGTGCATCATAGATCCATACTTGTTTGTGTTTGGTATCCAAATTGTTGTAAACTGAATAGTGAATACTTTCAGTTTGTTGAAAGCTCGGCTCTTTTTGTACTTTGAGCTTTCCAAAAAACAATCTCCAGGCCCTGTATGCAAAGAAAACCAATACCTTAAATGCAATATGGTCTTTTGATATTCTTAAAACCAAACCGAACTCTGTAGATCGACTATGTATCATTTATACTCATACAAAACAATCCAGAATCACGCTAAGAAATAAAAGGCATGGCACCACGTTGAAAACGCAAGATTGCAAAATCACATTGAAAACACGATACTAGCAAATAAATCATAGAGAAGATCGTTCAATGTAAACATCCATACACGAAAGACCAAAGCACGGTAGGTTTTGCAATTTTCACAAGCAATATTTCAAACACTTAAAAGATGCCCAGTAAAAGACCATTCAAGATAACAAGGAATAGGATTCTACAATGTTTAAAGATACCTTTCATCCAAAACCAAAACAACTCCAACCAAAACCAACTCGTTTTTCGTTTTTTGTTTAATTATTTTTGAAAAGTTATATACAATGTCTATCGTATATAAAATTCATATTATGATACGCGGAAATGAATATCAATTTACAGCAAGTTGTAGCTATTTTTTTTATTTAATAATAATTCTTAAAAATATTATATACTTTGCAAGTTCCGACCATCGGATCTGTGTTTCGGTGTCATTTGTTGGAAAAAAAATATTTAAAACTTTTAACAGACAAAATGAGAATTAGATTTAAAAGAAAAATAATTGTGAAGGAAAAAATATGGGTATATTGAGTGTGATATAGGGTATTTATAGTATATTGTAAAAATATATAGCCGTTGCATTATATTTCCGTCGCAAAAATATATATGTTGTCAACTTGATATTGTTTGTTGTCACTAACAAGCTTGCTAGGTTGCGCAGCCAGGAAGACGAGTAAAGGAATGTCTCCTTTGTTATCCATTGAACCAACTTTGACCTATGTTTGTTAAAACCTGTTTTTTTTTGGTAGCTCATTGTTTTGTTTTGTTATCGACATTGTAATATTGCTGGACGAGGCAATTTGAATCCCCCTTCCTTAAAAATTAAAAAGAAAAAAAAAATCAAATGGTCAATCGTAAAAGTGTTTTCGCTATATGTGTATCAAATTAATTATCATAAACTCTGTTTCATGTACATCAAATGTTTACAGAAAAGTACTTATATTCATATTAATCCATCATAAATTTTTTATTAAATATTATTCATCATATAACTTTATAAAATTTTATTAAGCGTTTTCATATTTTACACTATTCCGTGTATTGTATGGGTTTTCCTACTATATATATATAGTGGTGAGTTAGACTATAATCTCGCATGAAAACTAGTGTTCGAACCCCGTTAGGGAAAAAAAATTATATATATTCTTTAATTATTCAAACACCAACTACAACTCTAAAAAGTCACTTATGCTCCTTAAAATAAATTTAATGGAGTTTGTAAAAAAAAAAACATAGACAAAATAAATTCAAACGTGCATTTCATGATGCGTTTATTCCAACCAATGCATAAGTTTATGTGCTAACATAATAAAAGTAAATCCTTGTCATCAAGTTGAGATGTTGTCTTAGTAGTGCTGAGGAAGAATCATTGTCGCGGGTGATCGACACACGAATCTAGGACTCTACCAGCTAAACCGATCTACCTGAAAAGTGTTATAAATAAGGGGTGGGCTTAAACAAGCTCGGTGAATACTGGGGATTACAAATCATCTCAATGATGTTACCAACATATAGAACAAATAAAGTCATGTATTCAACTAGTCATTAAAATCACAACATCCAGAGCAATGTATCCACACATAGAACATGTATCTACACATAGGCAGTAATGAGCACTGCAAGTAAAATGTCACACACAAACAACCAAGTGTCCTTATCCAATTGAAATAAAGTCATCGCCTCAATTTAAGATCTCACATAAACCAAATGTGATTCTAAGATAACATTACCACAATCATATACGGTCTCACCTGGACCTAATATAAGCACTCAATAAAAAGGCCTCACTTAGGCCAATAAAATCACCTCATTACAACACCCCACCTGGGTCCAGAATAATCACCTCATACCACAAGGACGGATAGTGGAAAAAAAACAAAACACATAGACCACAAAACCACACATACAATTCAACTTGGAGACCACGTCAATCATTCAAGAAACTAAGCATAGATGGGCCATACAAATCACAAATAATTTAACACTACTAGCACATATGCGGTCAGATCAAATCAATACTTTGTGATCAATGATACTCAACTGGATAACCGTCAAAACTCAACACTGAATAATTTGTTGGGGGAATTGCCCCGATAGTCTTTTTTTAAACTTGTCTTGCCTATATAGTCTTTCACTATTTGGGGGTAAAAAAAAAAAAAAAAAAAAAAGCCAAAATTTTTGTTTTACCCGTTTTACCCCTATTGAAAAATCTCCAAATTTCCCCCCGTTCAAAATTCAAATTTTTGGCTTATCATTTATATTTCCCTCCTATCATTTTCAATTCATCTTCCATCTTCTTCCTCCTTCTTCCATCTGCTTCTTCCTCCTTCGTCTTCTTCCTTCTTCGTCTTCTTCAAACACCTCTTCTTCAAACGTGTTCTTCCTTCTTCGTCTCTTCTTCCTTCTTTTCTTCTTCTTCGAAATCTTTTTCTTCTTCTCTTCTTCTAATGGGGTTATTTTGGTTCGAAAGGGTGATTTTGGGTTGAATGAGGGAGTTTGGGAGGGTTGAAGAAGAGGTGTTTTTGGGATGATTTGGGGTTTGGGGATAGAAAGCTTGGGGTGATTTGAAGAAGAGGTGTTCGAATGGGTTGATTTTGGGGGGTTCGAATGGGGGGTTCGAATGGGGTGTTCCGACGGATTCCGGCTGCACTCCGGTGAGGGAGTTTTGGGGGGGGGGTTGAAGAAGAGGGAGTTTGAGCTCGCGTTCGAGCTCGTGTTCGAGCTCGCGTTCGAGCTCGCGTTCGAGCTCGCGTTCGAACTCGTTACAAGGGTATTTTGGGCAATTAATGGGGAAAAATATGGGAAAGACTATATAAACAACATTTGCTTTCCAAAAATTTATTTCAACAACTATTTTGACCCATAAGTCTATATAGTCCCGCGCGTCGGGCCAAATCCCTGTTGTTGGATCTCGCCCCAATCTCGCCGGGCTCCGATTCCTCCATCTTCACCACCGGTAAATTCCCATCTTTTGTTCATCTCTTTGTTGGTGCCACTGGTTTCGAAATGATTATCCCAAACAAATTAAGATAAATCATATTATTATCTAATATTCCATGAATTATCATTTAACAAATAAAAGATAAATCACATATTAAACAATTATCCAAGAAAACAAATTCCTTAATAATTAAATAATATAACATGCGCACCTTTTCCTTCAAATTCAAAGTCCACGTATATTTGACCAATTTGGGTCAAAATTGGTCAACACACCAATTCGGGCGAAATTCATAAAAATGTCTTTTCCGTGTATTTAATTATATAGCCTAACTAATTTAATAGTTCACTAAACAATTAATTCACATATCGTTTTAATAAAGTCCAAAAGAACTAAATTAATATTATTAGGATTCGACGTCCGAGAATATTTATGCGCTTTATATTAGGAGCGCGTCGGGGACCATGGACTAATAATCGGCGGCTCCGATAAATCAAATAAATAATTATCTTACGAACGAATAATTATATTCGATAAATCAATCACGAGAATATGCCACCATAATCCCCGACCGCACTCCTCCGATTATCGATTATATTTATCTCGTCACAATAATAATAATAAGCGTCCATTGATATAATCATTACATATGGATTAATCCTCCATAGATCGTTCATTCTAAATCGGGAAATTTCCGTTAACCCTTTTTAGAACCTCTTATCCTTATTTACCATTAACCCCCTAGTGATCAATTAGTGCACATAAGCCGACTAGTAGCTAATTAGTCAAATGTGAACTCCCGGGATCGATCATTTTCTTAGGGCTAACAAATAAGGAAGCGTCTATCTACTTCCATAAATGGAAGGAATGGATTCCGTATCCGTGATAACACGGACTACTCACTCAATCCGGTACAATGCCAAGATGGGGTAATTCGGACCACGGACTCGGTGTAATCCTTAACCGTCAAGTCAAACTTCATACCGATTCAAGCGGTTGACCGTGATCACCTCGGGATTAAGATATATCCATAAATATGATCATCCATTGATTCGATAAGACTTCGATTACGGAATTATATCGTGAACTCTAATCAAATCGGTCCAAACCCCTATATGATATATCTATCATATATAAATGCCCCATTAGGTTCTCTTAACCGAAAGTCCGGATAAGACAATCACACCTATTGTGTTCGGGGCGCATTAATAGCACGTTAAAGGAGAGACCCGATACTCTCGATTAACTTCACTACGGGCTAATTGTATTTTAAGTACATCTTCACTAACTCAATCCTCCCGTGTATATACCATACACCGAGTTAAGTGATTACATAAACGATATACTTAGGGTTTTCTGTAGTGTAAATACTATTGTCACATCGGTGAATATGAGAATAATAAATATGAATAATAACATCATTTCATTTATTAAATAAAACAATTACAAAATTGTCTTTCGGGCATTACACCTAACAGTTTCGATCTCTGTCTTCCCTGTCCAAAAGTAAATCGATTCACTCCATCCGCTTTTACAGAAAAGTCCAAATCCCTGTTTTTGGATCTCGCCCCAATCTTGCCGGGCTCCGATTTGTGAGGAACAATGGTAATCGAGAGAAGAAATGGTAGAGTTTACAGAGGAAACACAGAGAAAATGCAGAAAGAAAGGGGATAATCTTTCATTAACAAACTTTGGGTAACAAATTCGACAAGAAAGCAATGTCCACCACCTCCTAGTCATATACCCTATCCAACAAACGCCGACTCACTCATATGACATCATCCACTACATATTGACATCATAAATACAAAAGTGCATAAATGTAAATAAATACTAATTAAATTATAGAAATCTTCGAAATACCAAGGTCCTGACAAACACCCTCCCCTCGAGATTGGGCTTGTCCTCAAGCCAATTTGAATGCCGGAAACTTGCTCATGATAATACAAATCTTCACCACATAATTCATCTAAATAAATCATCAAAATCCACCCCAGTGACCCCACATAAGCTAAGTATTCTTTGACATCTTGGCACCAAATTATAAATCTGTCCAGAAACTTTGTTGCAATTCCTACATGTGTAAGAAGATGGAATGTGGCACAACATATACTCCCAGTTGTCAAAAAGCAGTGAAGCACAGTCCAGTCAACAAATTTATCGGTTTCGTCTTCCTCAATTCTGACTATCGGACTCCTAGCAAGCTCAAAAGTGATTGACTCAACCAACGGAGCAACAACATACAGTAATTTACTATCTCTCACGCCATTTCCAGTGACTGAAATCGTGTCATCGCCATGAAGAGTTACCCATGGAGCACCATTATCAGTTGTAATAATCTTCCAACTAGTGTCATCGATGAATTCTCCCCAATTGAAAGTGAAATGATTCTTCAAACTCCAAAATTTGAAACAACAGGGAATTTTATCAAAATCAACTTGATAGTTACAACTAGAGCAAAGTGGGCTGCTAGGCCTTGAAGCAAATGCCTGAAGCAAAGCATGCCATTGATTTCTCTGGTACTTCTGAAAAAGGACCCCCATTTCAAGGCTAGCAACTTCACCATATTCTTCCGTCTGTAGCATATACCCATAAGAAGTATTCAAATATCCAGCCATCTCACACCATCCCATGATTATGCACTTATTTTGGACATCCTTAATTACTTCCATTATCACCCAAGTAATGTCCACCGGTATTATCCTCTTTCCCACCCTCTCAAAAGCATCCTTGCCCTCAAGGATGTAGAAGGAAATGACACACTGCCCCGGGTCCCAAATGAAGTTCTCCAAAGTAGTAGCCATGACAAAAACAACCTTCTTACTACTTAGAAATCTTTCCTTAGTGGCTATTGCTTCTGCTACAGTCCCATACTTGGTAAGTTCACAACATGGAGCAAAACTATCAATTGAAATGCCTTGCAACATTACAAAACCAGCACCAAGAGATAAGCCCAAAGTCTTCCATAAAGGTTTAATGAGCACCCCAAAAGTGGTGACAACCTCCACCATGTGTACATTTTCAAAAATCCATACACCAAGCAAGGGAAACACTAATTCAAGTACAATAGCTGCATGGGGCCACTCTGTCCTCAAATGTAAGGGAGCCATAATCCTTGTCACTAATTCAGAAACAACGATTTCAATTACTGAGTAATTGTACATCAAATAGTCACTCCCATTTGTCTGAAAAGGTGTAGCAGCGTGTACCTTGCAATCTTGATTTGCATCATGTTTGCCATAAACTATCATTGTATCACAATACAAACCCCTTATTTCTTCAACCCTTGAACCATTGCAAAGCTCTTTCCAAGATAACGCGACATCGTCAAATTCTAAGGCCCTATGAATCCACTTTACATGCTCAAGAAAAATACAATGTCCTGGACCTTGCAAAACTAATTTCCTTAGTGTAAGAATATGAAGGACGCCCATTGGCAGATGACATGTATGCAGCAAGACCACGAACTTGTTGATGCGACTAAAAACAAAGAAATCAGAAATACTGCAACATACCAACTTCAGACGTATAATCACCCCCTCCACTCTTATCATGAATTGGACAACGCCTCGTTGAGGAAAATCAGTTATAATATCCATATTAAGTTTAGCAATCACGCTCTTACCGAAAATATCGACCAAGAAAGCTCAATCCAATTAAAATATGCAAAAGTTGCGATATATTCCCCATATGAGCTTCCAACAACACCCATTTTGCATAAAACATCAGAACCTCCCTTAATTGCCTTGTTGGCAAGTGAATAATTCTTAATGAGATCATCTACAAAGTAACTAATTTGCCCTGTTACATTGTCATCTACACCATTCTTGAAAAAAGCATGATCAAAAACTTGATCTCTATACTCAGAAAAGTCGCAACCAATGCGGGGCAAACAACATCCACCCGAATATAATGAACATATCTTTATACACAACTCAGAATTAGCTTCCTCATACAATGCTTTTAAACCAATTTCAGTGAAGTCATCTCCATAAACGATACTATCGACTATCAAGGCAAATATAGCATGGCTACCACCGCTAAATATATGAGAATGATTGTTTTGAGAATGATTGGAAACAATAAGACAATGCCCATCTTTTGCAGCAACAATTGAAAGGGGATGACTAAGTGATGATACAACTCCTTTTAAGTCAACAACAAAAGTCTCCCGAGCTTCGGTAATAAATGGATGAACAACCCTCTACTCAAACTCACAACACAATTTCTACCCCCGCCGGGATCAAACAGAGTGAGTTTATTGGAATTAATACCACTGATGTAAGGATCCATTACCTGTTCATTCATTACAGTTGCTTGAAATGTCGGAGTCATTTCATCAAACACTTTGTGTGCATCATTCCACAAAACATTTTGATCCCAAACAACTTCCATACTCGGTATCACTCCTTTAACCCATGCCTTAAGCGAGCCAATAGCTGAACCGTTTACAATTTCTTCATCTTTAAGGTCCAAAACTGACAACATTTCGCTGAATGAAAGCACACCATCTTCAGTATTATCATTTCCTTCCTTTTGCTTCTTTGAAGATGGGCTTGGCATTTTCTCAAACAGGTTGTGGGCAGCTCCTGGACCTTCAAGCTTCAATGGCGATTGTTGCCCAAACTCATCAACCGATTCATGAATTGGAGGTGGCTCCAATTCATGTTGAGCCCAATCAGCTTGTTGAATCACAATTCCTTCTCCGATGGCGTCATCATCAACATATATCTTTTTGATTGCTTCAACTATTGATGAACTTGAATCTGCATCCTTAGAAGCATGGAATTTATCCGCTACATATGGCAGTACGGGTCCATCTGAGTTCGAATTCAGTTGATCCAATGGAGCTACGAATTGTTGTGGATCTAAAGAAATGGTAGAGTTTAGAGAGGAAACACAGAGAAAATGCAGAAAGAAAGGGGATAATCTTTCATTAACAAACTTTGGGTAACAAATTCGACAAGAAAGCAATGTCCACCACCTCCTAGTCATATACCCTATCCAACAAACTGCCAGCTCACTCATATGACATCATCCACTACATATTGACATCATAAATACAAAAGTGCATAAATGTAAATAAATACTAATTAAATTATAGAAATCTTCGAAATACCAAGGTCCTGACAAGATTCCTCCATCTTTACCGCCGGTAAATTCCCATCTTTTGTTCATCTCTTTCCTGCTTCACTTGTTGGTTCCACTGGTTTCGATCTCTGTCTTCCCTGTCCAAAAGTAAATCGATTTTGCTATCTCAGCATTGTTGAATGCTCGGATTTGGGGACTTATGTCCTAAAGTAAATCGATTTTGATAACTCAGAATTTTTGAATTGGTCTGATGAGCTCAGATTTTTCGGATTCGTGGATTATTGTGTAACGAAGATTGCTATTTTGTCTAGATACATGGAATTCGGACTAAAATTCAGTGCTAAACGTGTATAAATTTTTAATTTTTTTGGTAAATTTACCTAATAGCAGCTAGTCTGTTGATTGACAAGTGATTGGTGAGCGATTTTGTATCTTTTCCTTTGGTAGATGTTTTGTCCTGTGTGTTGTATGGTAGAAAATTTTGTTTTGATTTGTAGCATTTTTAGTGTTTATAATGCTTTCATTGACATAGTTCTGATGGAATTCCAGTGATCAATTTATAAGTGGTAGTGTTCTTTATAAAATTCTGTGAGAAGTATTCTTTAGTTGGATCATGAAACCATTTTACCAGGATCTGGAGATTTTCTGTAATGCTTTCTTTTCAATTGTTAAGTTTCGATTTCCTAATTGAATTGTGTAAAAAAAAAAAAATCATTCTCCTTTTATCATTTTCCATGATGTGACTTTTAAGGATGAAAATTGAGACAAAGATCATTTACTCTGTCAGCTTAGTAGTCTATTCTTCTTAAAACTGCAAAATGTTTATCAGCTGTATTGGGTCATTACATGTTCCGATCAAACTGGTCAGTTCTATGCAAAATTTACGTGTGGTAAATTTTGCAGGTCTGTTCATTTAAGCATTGCCAAGGATTATTATAGTACTACTGTTGGGTGTTTGAGTCAATGACATGTGTCGTGTACATTACTAGTTCAACTTAGATTGCTGGTGTCATAGACTAACAGATGAATTGTTGTACCCAAAGTATCACCACTCATGTGAGTATGAATTCATGGTGGACTTTTCAGTTATATCTGTTGTATTCAAATAATATATTTTTTTGGCTTGTTTATTGAAATGATTTGATATCACAGAGATTCAATCAACAACATGTATTTGTAGGGGTGAAATAGAGCAAGAACCAATTGGCTAGATAAAAGCAGCACGTGAAAGAATTAGAACAAATATGCCTGCTCAGAAGATTGAAACCGGCCACAATGACGTTGTTCATGATGTTGTTATGGATTACTATGGCAAGCGTGTGGCAACAGCGTCATCGGACACTACAGTAAAGATAATTGGTGTTAGCAACAACAATACATCACAGCATCTGGCTACTTTAACTGGTCATCAAGGTCCTGTTTGGCAGGTTGCTTGGGCACACCCCAAATTCGGTTCGCTCCTTGCTTCTTGTTCGTATGATGGTAAAGTTATCATTTGGAAGGAAGGCAATCAAAATGAGTGGTCTCAAGCTCATGTTTTTACGGATCACAAGTCGTCCGTAAATTCGGTTGCATGGGCCCCACATGAACTTGGACTAATCTTGGCTTGTGGATCATCTGATGGAACCATTTCAGTCCACACCAAATCTGAAAGCAGTTGGGACACAACAACAATCGCTCCAGCTCATAGTGTCGGTGTCACCTCAGTTTCATGGGCTCCTTCAACAGCACCTGGTGCTTTAGTTGGTTCAGGCAATCTTGATCCAGTTCAGAAGCTAGTTTCAGGTGGCTGTGACAACACAGTAAAAGTCTGGAAACTATATACCAGTTCTTGGAAGATGGATATTTTCCCTGCCCTAGAGATGCATACAGATTGGGTTAGAGACGTTGCTTGGGCACCGGATTTGGGGCTTCCAAAGTCAACCATTGCCAGTGCTTCACAAGATGGTACTGTTGTCATCTGGACAGTTGCGAAAGAAGGTGATGAATGGCAAGGTAAGGTCTTGAAGGACTTTGGAACACCCGTGTGGAGGGTTTCGTGGTCTCTTACCGGAAACTTGTTGGCTGTTGCTGCTGGTGACGATAACGTTACTCTGTGGAAAGAAGCAGTTGATGGAGAGTGGCAACCTTTTCATACAAAGCAAATCGGTGGTGCAGGCATCCAAATTCCATTTTGGAATGGGTGGCGCATCATCTGAGATGAAATTGGTGCGTGAATTGAAACAAATGTGCTATTGATAACCTTGGGAAATATTTTGAGAGTGATGAGAATGTTAAACCCATCTTTGTAGAGCAACGGGAATAGTGGACGGGTTGAACGCATAAGCAGAGTGTCGAAAGGACCGTGGGGAAGGAAGGTTTGAAAGGATTGTGGGGAAGTTGCCGGCTGGTTTTTTTTTTTTTTTTTTTTTTTTGGGGGTGAGGGGGGGGAGGTGGAGGGGGGGGGGGGGAACTGGGGTTGGGACGGGTAATAAGCTAAAAGCGGGTCAATTGCCAAGACTCGAGGGAGTGTTGGGACAGATCGCCCATACTCTTAAATAATAAGGAAATAAAGTAGCACATTTATTAACACCAATTGGTTTTAATAGAACGTTAAGTCCTTGATCTTTGGTAAGCCCTTGATTTTCTTGCTCCGATACCATGTTAAGAATAAACGCTTACCGTTGTACTATACCAATTGGTGGTAGTTAATTTTTTATTTAAGAGTGTAAGAAATCTCTTCCAACACTTCACTCAAATGTGAGCAATCTCTACGAACACTTACACAATTTTTTAAATGATGATCTCGTGACCTTTGTCTTTGATACCATGTTCATACTAAAATTAGGATTACCTCTTTATGTTTGCCGTTAGGTCCTTTTTTTTTCTCTTTCTTTTCCATTGTTGTTTGGTGGTGGTGAGGAGGAGAGTCTGTGTAGATGAGAGGATGAAATAAATGGGTCTCGAAGAAGTAAGGGTTTTACAGTCGGTCCTCGTGGCCATCGTGTATGACATATGAGTTAACCTCCATGAGTATTGAATGACCGTAAAGTGAGAGTATCAAAATAAAACCTTTATAGGGCTTGCATGTGTCTGAATTCTCAAAACGTGATGTCAAGTGTTCAGAAACAACATGAGGATGGGGAACATGTCCTTCCCACGCCCTACGTGCCTTGGTGCCTGTATAAAGCTTCAGTGGCGAGGTCATCTAATTTACACAAATGTAGAAGGGTAATAAAGGACATGAATGTCATAGCAGAGCTCCACAGCAGGTGATACGTCACGTCCGGAAAAGATCCCGCAGATTCATATTGGGTCTTCACGTAGGCCTAATACGAATAGGGTCATCGGCCCAATCAGTTCGCATCTTCATAAGCCGGACTGGGCCGGGTACAAGCTAGCTCGCCTCATGCCTTTATGATTTTTATCACTGGCTAGGCAACTAGCGTCGATCAGCCAGACTTTCCAACACGCCTTTTTCGGGTTGACACGCAGCATTGGGATCCGATCCACTCCCCCTCCAATTTGCGCTCCGCCGGATCGGACCAAACCTGCTTGACTAGGCAAACAGAGTTCATACGCAACGGGTACGGGTGAAGAACCCGCAACGGTTATGAGCAAACTCGCCCACTCAGATTCAGCCACATGGTTAATTACATTTAATTATGCTTTAAATAGTCATTTGTAACCGCCGACTCTTAGCTCTATAAGTAGCGTCATTTGTACCCTGAAAAGGGGAGGTCATTGATACAGAAAGCAGATAACCTCTACCAATTCTTCGACAGTTGAGCTCGCCATTTACAACTTTACTGTGTTCATGTTTTTCTTGAGCACCACCGCTCATCACCGGAAAAATCACACTTCCGTCAGATATCCACCTTTAAAATCAATCAAACACGTTTATGATAACTCCAAAGTTGTCAGTGAGGTTTGAGAAACCATCGATAGTTCATACCTTTTCGAGAGGACGATGCCATATGTCATATGAATATTGTGAGACATATAATAGTTAAATGGTCAAATTATAGTTTCAAATTATAACAGATGAATAGTTGTACCCGTTGCTTAAAGTATCACCGCTGTGTAGGGGTGAACAAAAATTCTGAAAACCAAACCAACCGCCGAACCAAATCGAACAAAACCGGAAAGGTATAAACAATGGTTTTTGGTCGGTTTTTGTATAACTTAAAACCAAACCTTTTAATACAATTTGGTTCAAATTTAAAAAAATAAAAACCGTTTAAAACCGGACAAAACCGGAATATATATACATATATACACACACACACACACATATATTATCGTGCTTTTTTCGGTTCAACTCAATATGTTTAAACTTTGTATTTGTAATGTATTACTAATCAATTATTATTTTTATATCCTAAAGATTCAGATTTTGTTGATCGTTTCACACACTTGTCTTCAATTTCCAATTATTTAAAAGAATTAATCTCAAATACATGTTAGATCACAACTCACCAACACTAACTTTTTCTTCTCTTTCTACTTCCTCAACACCAATATTTGAAATATGTGAATGTTGATTTGAATGACTTACTTCTTTGTTCGATGTTGATGAACTTCATCATGGATAGATTTATTCATTTGTATAATTTGACATCTTATATCAATAAATGCATTTATAAACATTAGTTTTTTTTTATAAGCGTGTCTTTTATTTGCTTATAATAGGGGTTTATTGTCAAAAATAACAATTTGAACATCGAAATATGTAAAGAGGACAGTGAAATATTTTTGTGGATAAAAATGACATATCATTATTCCACGGTGATAGTGAAACATTAGATATGGGGTCAGTTCCACTGAAGCAAACAGTGGATTTGGGGTTATGAACAGTGGATTTGTCATTATCACCTAATTTATAATTAGATTATGTTAGAAAATAACGTTGTTGAGATAATCAAAATCAGATCAGTGTTTTGGATAAAATAAAATTACGAATATAATGAACCCCAAAACTATATCACATGTTCTTTTCATTTGAAATGTGAAAGTAGTTACCTTCCGTTTATCTCTCAATTACATAAGAAATAAATGTATTCCTTTTTCTCCATTAACACTACTTAAAATATTATTTTGTCTAACGGATTTTGTGATTTATATATGTTATTCAACAATATAACGGGTAAATCATTATTAGTTTTTTTTTTATGCTGATAATTCATTGATGAATTGAAATGAGTAAGATATGACTCTTTTATTATCTTGTTTGTCCCAAGCTTTGGAATTGAATGGTAAGTGTCGAGTTTGTTATATTGGATGGTGTTGAAGAAA
The DNA here is from genome assembly GCA_036785695.1 of Gentiana straminea. Classification (NCBI taxonomy): domain Eukaryota; kingdom Viridiplantae; phylum Streptophyta; class Magnoliopsida; order Gentianales; family Gentianaceae; genus Gentiana; species Gentiana straminea. The sequence continues at coordinate 665,675 of JAVUPR010000561.1, forward strand.
GGTTTATTTTGGAACTTTAAGATTCACATAATAGATGCTAGTTAATTAATATAAAACATTTGTTACCTCATCTCATTGGATTTACTGACATATAGTACTAATGTATTACATATGTTATTATTTGTTGTTACCGCACAATTTTTGTGATTTCCTATCAATAATTTTAATGGTTAGAAAGCCGTGAAAAACCGGAACCAAGTTGAATCAAACCGGACCAAACAAATGATTTACGTCTTAAAATCGTTCTAGTTTGGTTTCAAAATTTAAAAACCGTATAAAATGGTTCGATTTAAAAAATTAAAAAACCAGCCGAACTGGACCATGTTCACCCTACCTATGAGTATGAATTCATGGTGGACTTTTCAGTTACATCTGTATTCAAATAATAATTGTGTTTGCTTGTTTATTTATATGATTTTGATATCACAGAGATTCAATCAACAACTTGTATTTGTATTTGTATTTTGTATAGGGGTGTAGAGGGACCACCGTGGATGCTCTCTCACACTAATTCTTAGCGGGGAAATGCTACCCTAGAGACTTCAACATAGGGAGTCGTTTATGTGATATGATATAATCCGACTACGTTTGTAGTCGATTATCATGCACATAAACGACTCCAACATTTGTAGTCCAGATTGTGCCACATAAACGACTCCCTATATTGGAGTCTCTAGTCCAGATTGTGCCACATAAACGACTCCTTATGTTGGAGTCTCTAGAATAGCATTTCCCTGCGGGAGGTTCTACCCTAAAGACTCCAATATAGGGAGTCCCTATATTGGATGCTCTCTCACACTAATTCTTAGCAAACATCGGTGAGATCACCTGATACCTCCGTCGCTTCATTCCTAACAACCATGTCCTCCGACCACCACAATCTCCACCGCCCAAGTCGTCTCTCCCTTCCACCTCGCAACCCACTCACCACCACCACCACCGCACCTCCTTCTTCAAGACCCCTCACCACCTCCTCCTCCGCCTACCACCCCACTTTCCCTTTTCCCTCATCCACCCCCACCCCTACGCCTTCCAAACACCGCCTCTCCTCAAAACCTTCAAAAACCTCTTCCCTTTCCTTTATCTTCCTCTTGCTTTTCTCTCTCCGTTCTCTCTATTCCCTCCTCCCATTTATCCGATCCTCCCCTTCTGCTTTCTCACTGTTTCCTTTTTCTTTTCTAGTTTCACTTCTCTCCTTTCTCTTTACTCTCTCCTTCAATTTGTTCAGCTCCTCTGATAAAATCCATTTCGCCACAAGCATCGCCATTTTCTTTTATCTCATGTCTCAATTAAGAAATCCCAGTTCAAATTTCTTCTTGCTAAGTCTGTTCTACTTGCTGTGGTCTTTCTCCTTCGATTTCAAGCGCTTAAATACTGTGGTACAGCTGCGTTGATTTTGGCAGAGTTATCTGGGAATGTAGCTGCGAGGTTTCTTGCAGAGAACAAGAATCGTGCTTTTGGTGATAATAATAATAATAATAAAGCTGGATCTTTTCGTGGCTTTGTTGCTTTGTTTTTCGGGTTGTTTTTGTTATCAATTAGCTGGGATCGTTTGAAATGCTTTCCATTGTCTTCTGTGAATGTGTATGAATTTGGGTTCACCATATTTCCTGGTGGGAATTGCTTGAGGATATGGCCTATGTTGCTTCCTTTTCTGTCTGGGTTTTTAGGGTGTTATGAAAAGGTTTCAACAAATAGGGGGAATTTAAGAGATTTGGGGCAAAAACGGATTCGGTTAGTTACGTTGTTTTTCACTACCATTTTGCTTTTCATTCCAGCTGTGATCAATATGTTTGTGTTTGAAGGAGACATAGACAGTGTTTCGATCGCGAATTATGGTTGGCCATTGGCGAATACGGTTATTTTTGGGGTTCTTTTGAGTGAGAATTTCAGTGATGACAAGTTTGCTACTTCCAAAGATTTCAAAAGTGAGTATCTTGTGACATTTTTGTGTACACTTGTCTTGGAGTTGATATATTTTTCGGAGCTTTCTCTATGGGGATTGTTGATATGTGGATTGTTCTTGTGGATTGCAATAAGAGAGTTAGATCCCATGTCTTCGTATTATCCTGAATTAGGTGTTGAAACAGCTGATTCGTTTGCTGGATCGGTTATGAAGCCCATTCGTCATATATTGAGTGAGAGAAAGTCGCGTAAGATTGCCCTTTTCCTTTTGATTAACACTGCTTACATGTTTGTTGAGTTTGCTGCGGGTTTTCTAAGCAACAGTCTTGGTTTGATATCTGATGCTTGTCACATGTTGTTTGATTGTGCTGCTCTAGCAATTGGACTGTATGCTTCGTATATATCTCGTCTGCCAGCAAATAGTCAGTTTAACTATGGTCGAGGGAGATTTGAGGTTTTATCCGGCTATGTAAATGCTGTTTTGCTAGTTCTTGTCGGGGTATTGATTGTGTTGGAGTCGTTGGAAAGGATTTTGGAACCGCAAGAAATTTCTACAAACAGTTTATTGGTAGTTTCGGTTGGGGGACTTCTTGTGAACATAGTTGGATTGATTTTTTTCCATGAGGAGCACCATCATGCACATGGTGGATCATGCTCTCATGGTCATTCTCCTTTACATTCTAATGGAAAATCAGATTCTCATTCTCACGACCACCACAAGCATAATGTACATGGCATGGTCATGATCATGATCATGATAACCATGTGCACCATGCACATGGTGTTGCTAGCTCATGCTCTCATCCTCATGATCACCGCGAGCATCATATGCATGGTGATGCTGATTCATGTTCTCATGGCCACTCCCATTCACATTCTCATGATCATCACCTTCATCACTTACATGGCCCAGATCACCATTCTCATGGCGTATCTGATTCTCATTCTCATGACAAGAACCTTGAGCATTCTCATGAGAAATCGTGTTCTGATGATGAAGATTGCCGTAACATTGGTATTCAACATCAACACTTTGATCCAGACCATCATACTAGGAGTTTGTCTGGTCATTCACATGCGGATGAGCACTTGCATGTCGTGGAAGACTTTCATACACATGATCATAAAGGCGTAAAGGAGCATGTTGTGCATCATCATAATGACCACCGCCACATTGACCATAACATGGAAGGCATCTTTTTGCACATTCTAGCAGACACGTTGGGAAGTGTCGGGGTGGTTGTTGCAACTCTTTTGATCAAGTACAGAGGATGGATTATTTCAGATCCTGTCTGCTCTATTTTCATTTCTATATTGATCGTATCTTCAGTTATCCCGTTGCTAAAAAATTCTGCAGAAATTTTGCTGCAAAGAGTTCCTAGAACACTTGAGCGGAACCTGAAAACTGCTATAAATGATATTTCAAAGATAAGTGGCGTTCGGGGAATTCAAAACCTTCACTTGTGGAGTTTAACAAATGCTGATGTTGTGGGGACCTTACATCTTCATCTGTCGGCTGAGGCTGATGAAGCTATTGCAAAGGCTCACGTATCTCAACTATTGTATGATGCTGGGATAAAGGATTTGACGCTGCAGATTGAACGTGTAAAAAGCAGCAGTTAGAAGTTGGAACATAAACTTTGCCAAAAGAGAGAGAGACCCGAGGGCAGATCTTGGTTAGAAGCTTCTAGAAGGCATTTAAACTGTTGCTGACATCCATGTATACTTTTCTTCCTCATCTGATGTAACTGCTACACTCCTGATTATGTACATGGAAACATAGTGTTAACTTTTAGTGTATAGCATGCTCAAGATATCTTCATACATGTTTGTTGCGGTTGGACTCTATGCACCCTACCTAGACCTAGATGCTTTCATTCTCTAGGCTGCCCTTTTGGTTGCCTTAAAAGTTCATCGGCGTATTTATTTAAGTGCAACACTTGCATCTTTTTGGTGCATTGGAATTAAAAGGTAAAAAGCTAGAGTCTGATCATCAACAAAGACACAAACATTCCTGCTTGCTTTTAGTTGCATGCCTAATTTCTGGGTTTCTTTGTTGTGATACAAGATAGTGTGTTTCTTGTCATGTGTTTAATGTAAAAGGAGATAATTTTTGCAGCAAGCAGTCAGCTTGAGAAAAATCAGAGAATGCATCTGATATATGTGTTGCGAGGACTGTTCATTGCACCATCACTCTTAGATGTATGTCTTCTTACACACTAGTCAGTCACACATCGAACGGTGTCATAGTGTTTTACAACTTCCCGTTTGAATTGATGTTCCAGTTCCAGACCGTATACGGCATATTAGTGTTGTTGTACAACTTCCCACGAAAAAACAGAATCAAAGATTCAAACTGTTGTCTGTTGACCTTATAGTTTCTCGGCCGGTGATAATATAACTTTTTGTTCTTGAGGCGGCATCGTTTTGTTGTTTGCTTTTGAGTGATTTCTCTAGCTGGAAAACATCATGCCATTGAATGAAGGACTAACTAATGTTTTCTTGTTTCTGTTTCAGGTGTTCAATATGATTCATAAGTGCCAAAATATTTCCAAGGGGACCGACACGACACGACTTATTACAGATTCAATATAGCATACTGGAAAATTATGATTTGGAGCATCTGCAATGTGAAGAATGCATAATAACAGCGTTTTTACTGTTTCCAGTAGTCATGGCTAATGGCAGTTTTGTTCAGATGCATTGTAGCTCAATGAATCAGAAACCATGTTACTGTGTTTGTTTGTTTTTTTTCATCAATAAGCAACAAGAAACAACATTGCAACATAATCTTGCTAATTACATTCAAAGGTTGTAAAAACAGAAATTGCAATCACTATCTATTGTCCTCCCTTTTCATATATTTGAAAAAACAACACAGAGAAAACATCCACTATATCCGTGTTCAGAACATGAAACAATGGAGTTTCACTGAAAGCATGCATGCAAACAATGGAGTTTCACTGAAAGCATGCATGCATGCATCTTAAAATATCATACTCATCCCTAACAAAACTTGCTTCTCTAATTGTATCATTTCTCTCTTCTCCAAAGTACATTTAGTAACACATTTATCTGATGTGTTTTATCTATAAAAAGCCTGTGGCAAGAAATCCCTTTGTGACTTGTATATCCATTTACAACCCACTTGACTTCTTGAATCAACCATGCCTAATGAAATGGTCACTTCCCTGAAATCCCAGTTTTTCGATACACGTCGAGATTCCGGATCCAACAACACTCTTCATCTTCAAACCAGCACACCAAAGATAATCATCTGCAAAACAATCATCCCTTTTGATGTTTCACTGCACTGAAAAAACATTAATGGGGTCGTAGATCGAGTTTGTAAGCTTGTATTTCCATGGGAGATATAAGGACATGTCCTTCTAAAGCACCATCTTCAAAATGTTCATTGTAACCAAGTACCTCTGTTGTGTCCTCGTGTAAAAGATTCAAAGCTGTCGCCTTTGCATTCAACACAGCTAGCCCTTTAAACATATCGAACAAATTCACTGCCACGTCACCTATACTTGAACACTGTGATCTTCCCTTCCGACAGTATGATGTGTCCCAATGTCGTCTAAGCAAAGTCAGAGCGAATCTCGGTTCCCCAAGTGGCTGCTGGGAGTATTTTAAAGGCCGCGGAACCTTAAAGCTCACGATATGCAAATCACATGGTAAAGAAGATAGTAATGGTGAAAATGACCTAGGAGGTGGTTGTACAGAGATTTCTTGAGATTTTTTTGCAATGAACAAATGCACAGGATAATTCAAATGAGCACCAACCAAATGGGATAAAAGAGAAGGGCTCAAAGGGCGAGAATTCGATACCGAGTTTTCGGTTGCTGAAATGTTGGATTCAATGACGATATGAAAGATTACATTCATAGGGCGATTATCCGTCACACCTTGACCAAGACCGCGTCCATCGTCTCGTACTAAACGGCGATCAAGCATTATCTCAAGCCATCCTTCTTTCAAGCTTGCCACACCAAGTGACTGCCGAGTATGAACTGAGAAACGCTGTCCGTTTGATCCTTGTATAAATGCAAGTGAAGGCATTGGATAGTAATTTCCTTGTAAAGGGATCTTGTCATACGTTTCTCTACGACTTGTTTGGAATCCGTTTAAATCAGAATAGAATATTCTTTTATTGTCCACATCAGTCTTGTATCTAGCTATCACTTCTTTGTCATTAAAGTTGTTTCCAAGAAGCTCAACATGATATTCCTTCTCAATCAAATGTTCTTGAATCGTATCCTCGCCGCTATAAATCCGCGTACTATGCGATACCGGAGATTTATCCCATGCTGTCTTTGGATAAGAGTAAACTTCATGCACGAGATTGCCCTCGGAAACAACCATTAGGCCACCAGCATCAATGATAGGGACAGCATCACCATTAGGTTTAAATAGGTACGCTCCACTTTCTGTGCTTGAATACATACTGATTTCCTCGTTAACGTCATTTTCACGACCATCGTTACTCTTAACTTTCAGCAGTAATCCATTGTTAACGCCGAAAACTAGCCGTTGATGTTGATTATATATCTCCACGGTTTCACTTTCGATATTTGAACAAGCATACGGCGTTGGACAAGCCAAATTATCCGAGCTTAAAATCATTATAGTGGATGGTTTAGCCTTTTCACATCCAACAAAACCATTCGCAACATAATAAGTTTGCAATCCGAGGCCAGGGACTGACGATTTCCAGTAGAGACGATGCTTGCCCGTGAAGGGTTTGCTTCCTTCATCATGACGTAATTCAGGAGAGATTTGACTTTTGACACATGTCCAGTTTGAGTCCAAAACTGTCACGTCTGGTCGTTCAACAACGACCATGACAATTTCATTCCTTGTTTGCTCCAACGGGTTGAAAAGAACAACTGTTTGAACAGTTCCTTCCTGAGCAGTAATGACCTTATGCACAGGCTGCACATCATATTTAGACCTTACTTGTGCAGGCTCAAATTGTGCTGGTTGCTGATCATTTTTCTCCTGACGAATACCGAGCAGTACCTCTACAGCTTTAGACATGAAAATCTGAAGATCTTGCAAAGCCATATGCATACGCGTACCATAGTCTTCGACGACGTGGTCTTTTGCCGTACCGGTTACGCCATCATGGTGTTGAAACAATGCAAGATTTCGTCTAGCAGCTGTCAACTTGTAGGAGAAACCGGTAGGCAACTTCTCGCACTGTATTCTCTGGCAGTTCCCGAGGAGAAAAGCCATCATCATTTCAGCTCCACGGAGTGTCTGTTCCAATACACGATCTACTGCCTTGAAGAACGGCCTAGAGACATAGTATCCGCTCCAGTAATCATGTTGTCTATCAGCATACGTAAAGAAATCGCCTGATAAGGAAGGGAAGCCTGTGATTTGAGCAGAACCGATCTCTCCAGAACGAGTATAATTGATTCTATCAGCTTCATCGCGTAGAGTTTGAAAATAATCTTCAAGAGTACCAAACCTTGCTTCTGCATTCAAGCTCGGATCTGAGTTAATGTGATCAAACAACAACTGGTAGTTCCTGAACTGAGCTTCTGCTTCATCGATGCTGATGTAACGAAAATCATCCCCGAGAGGAACAAGTAGTGTATTAGTTCGATACAATGTTGATTTCTTCCTATACTGATCTAATAGCTTATTTGCCCTCTCCTTTACGTTATCTTGGTCGGTCTCTACAGGGTGTTCTCCCCATGGACAAAGCTCATAAACGAATCCCCTCATACGAGCAAAATCGAATTGACAACATATTGCTGGCTCAGGTCCACAAGTATGCGGTATGTCATAAGAATAAAAGGCATCATGTGAACAAATATATCGGTTGTTTCCTCTGCATCCCAACTCTGTCTCCATACATATTCCAAATTCTTACTTGAAGCGAGTTCCTTCTTCAACTCATAATGTGTCCTCTGTATCAGCATGTTCTCAAAGCCCATGCGACGAAGAAGATAAGCCATTGTTGATGAATAACCGAATGGATCTATTGCCCATGAATTTTTAGGAATGACACCAATGGTTTCATTCAGCCACATGTTTCCCTCGATCATCTGAGTAGAAATAAAATGAATTAGGGCCTCAACAAAATTAAATGGGTTGTACATAACATAACTCGAAATGAAAACTAGACTTTTGAACCACGGAAACACATAAGCTGAAGTATAAGCTTCTGATGACTGACAGTGTGGAAGGCACCAAGAGACATGCTTGGTCTACCAAATTTCCTAAAGCCTCTTAAATCATGTGCAAGATTATGATGACCACAAACTAGACAACAGAAGATGTATTCTTATGGGCATAAGAAGAAAGAGATGGAGGAAAATGCAAAAAAGCTAACTCATCCTAGCCTTGCGCTTGTCTTGCTTCTATTATGATAGAGAGAGTGGCATGAATCAATTACTGTGCATTCTTTCATTCAATTGTATCGTAATCAATGGGAAAAAAGAAAACGTATTTCAATACGTATTCCGAGTAGGATTCTACTTTCATTGCCTTTCAGTTGAGTGGCTATAGCTCCTATCAGAAGCAATATTATATACCAAAGCAAAATATCAAAGTTAAAGAGTATAAATTCATAGGCTACTCTTCTCGTAACAGCTTAAACTCAAGATTTCATGGTATCAGCTTGAGATATTTAAGGATCAAATCCTATTGCCCCATCTTCTGGAAAATAATTACTACTGCAGATGTGCTACTGTTTGCTGCTACTAGGCTACTATTGTCGAGCAAGTGCGGTAAGCCCACATGTGAGGGGCATGTTAAAGTGTAAAGTGTATGGATTACTCTTCTCCCTAACAACTTAAACTTTAAGGAGAGATGGTAATTTATCGAGTGTAAGTAGATGCAAGAACAGCATTTACGTGTACTGCATGCCCAACTAATATCTATGTAATGACATTGTGAAAGAACTCATACTAAATCGTGAACCTATAATATATAGAGGAGTCGATTTTACCTGCTCAATGATAGCAAAATAATGTGAATTGGCCTGTAGGGAAAGAAAAAAAAAACCCAGTTAGTCAAGAGTGTGTTGGCTCATAAAAAAAAACGATTGCAAACAGGTGACAACCAAAATATGCATCATTTTTTCTCCTCTACAGAAGAATAAACTCCACAATCAAATGAGCACAGCAGTAAAAATCTTAACTAACTCTGCCTACCAGCAATAAACAACTGGCTATACTCACTCAGAAGCCAGTAAAAGGAAAAAGGCATCTATGCAACTTGGCCTTCAACAAGTTTTTGAAAATAGCATACTCAGATGAATATATCATTACCCACTTGCGTATGCATGTAGGCTTTGGTTTTAACATGTCAATTCTATGATTCGGTAGAATGTACATCAAACTGAATGTACACAGACAAACAATGTACACTTTTTGCTTCTACAATATTCTCGTGTACAGCTCAAATCCCATTAGTTTTTTTCAAATAAAGCCTATATTGAGCATGAGTAACCAAAATATCTGGCAAGTATGGAGTAAATGGAAAACTAAATCAGTGATAAGTTAAGCCAACAAACTTACCTCATCATTCATAACCCAACCACCACCAACAATTTCCAACTGCCCATTATGCACCAAATTCACAAAGGCCTCCTTTTTGGTATCAGAAGAGTCCCTCCACCATCTCTCAAGATAAGACATCTCTTCCCAAATAAACTTCCGGCGAACATCCTACAAATGCACAAGCCAAAACACAACTCAGTCATTCGAAAACAAACCCTACCAATACAAAATTTGCTTTGCTGTGGTGCCTTTAGTGATCGCCTACAAAATAACTCATGGAAATGTAGTCATGATTGAAAAGTTTGGTTCATTCCTACCTTAGAAAGAGTATCAACAATTGTATCAAGTATATGCCTAGACTGCTTATTATAGTATTCTTCAACAGTAAGCTTCCAACCAGGATCATTATGCGAATGAGGAACAACAAATATCTTCAACTTCTCATTATCCCATTCATTCCCTTTATACTGAACTCTCCACCCTTGCTTCCATGGACCTCCGTCTTCATCCAAGAACTGGATCTTATCATACAACTCCTTAGTCGTCAAATCCACAACAGCACCAGATAAATCTTGACTAGCCGGCGACTTACGATAAACTTGTTTACGTGACCTAGAGGTGAATTTGTTCCTAGCAGCACGAAGATGAGAAGAAATGAGAGGTTTAGGGATTCCATAACGGAATACAACGAGAATAAAGAGAAGAAGAGATAATGAAAGACCGATTGTGAAGAAATTGGTGAGAATAAAGTCTTTAACAGCGGTTCTTCGCCGAGATTTGCGAGGTTGTTTTGTAGATGAAGAGTGTTTGGTTGTGGTGGTGGTTGAAGGAAGAAGTGAGTTTGTCCAACTGCCGCGACGGGAGGAGAATGCCATCGGAATACGGAGGTTGGTGGCTGAGGAAATGGGGATCCGATCAGTGTTCCGAGTGGATCTTACAGAAAGTGTTGAAATTTAGATTTTTCGTATGGTAGCTTTTGTTGGTTGGAGGACACCGTCGCGCTTGGCTATTTACCCATTTCACTTTCAGTTTCTATATTATTATTATTATTATTATTATTATTATTATTATTATACGTGGAACGATAAGGGCACCATCGTGTTTTTCGTCATAATTATCTGTAATGTTGATTCTGATAATTTTTTTTTTTAACTATCACATTTGATTTCTAAGTTCATTTAAAAATAATTAATCTTAAGCTAAAAAGTGATCAGGTTCATACGAAAAATAACATAAATGTGACAGTTAAAAAAAACAGAGTGAGTATAATATATACTCATTATAATCAACAATGTAGATGACTGTTTTATCATTTATTATGACACAACGATTATACTTGTATCATTATATTTCTATTATACTACATATATACTCCGAAGTTTGTACGTCGAGTAATTCTACGGTTACAATCATTCGATCACCACGAGCATGTCAGAGACCTCGGTGACGGGATCATAGCAGCTTCTGCAATCAAAAACAGGTCTAGAACTTGTCCAACGTCATAAGAAACGTCTAAAGACCCAGGTCTAGAACTTGTCCAACGTCATAAGAAACGTCTAGAGACCTTGGATTGGTATTACACGAGGTGGTTGAGTTGTCGGGCCTCGTGGCTTTCATGTATGACTTATGAATTAATCTCTTTGAGTGTTGAATGACCGTAAAGTGATCTGAGTATCAAAATAAAGCCTCTAGAGGGCTCGTAAGTGACATGCATGTGTCTGAATTCTCAAAACGTGATGTCAAGTGTTCATAAACAACATGAGGATGAGGATCATGTCCTTCTCACACTCTACGTGCCTTGGTGCCTGTATAAAGCTTTACTGGTGAGGTCATGTAATTTACACAAACGTATAAGGGTAATAGAGGAGCTGAATGTCATAGAAGAGTTCCACATTACGTGATAAACCAAGCCCGGAAAAGAGCCTGCGGATTCACATTTGGCCTCCACGTAGGCCCGGGTCATCGGCCCAATCAGTTCGCACATTTATAAACCATACTGGGCCGGGTACAAACCAGCTTGCCTCATGCCTTTACGGTTTTTTATCACTGGCTAGGCAACGAGCGTCGATCAACCAAGCATTCTAGCTCGCCTTTTTTTCAGGATGACACACAGCACTGTGGGCCGATCCACTCGCCCTCCAGTCCGCAGTCCGTCAAATTGGACCAAGCCCGCTTGACTAGGCAAACAGAGTTCATACACGACGGTTACCGGCAAAGAACCCGCAGTGGTTATGAGCAAGTTCGCCCACTTAGATGCTGCCACATCAGCCACATAGTTAATTACATTTAATTATGCTTAATTACCGTCATTTGTAACCGCTGACTCTTAGCCCTATAAATAGCGTCATTTGTATCCTGAAAAGGGGAGGCCATTGATACAAAAAGAAAATAATCTCTACCAATTCGTCGACAGTTGAGCTCGTTATTTACAACTTTACTGTCTTCATGTTTTTCTTGAGCACCACCGCTCCTCACCGGAAAAATCACACTTCCGCCATATATCTACCGCTAAAATCAATCAAGTACATTTATGATAACTCCGACGTTATCAGTAAGCTTTGAGAAACCATCGATGGTTCATACTTTTTCGAGAAAACGATGTCATATGTCATATGAATATTGTGAGACATAATAGTTAAATGGTCAAATTATAGTTTCAATAACTTTAGAGGCTTTTCCAAAATTAAAGAAAAAGCCGGGGGTGTGTTGTATATTAAGCTACCGTTTTGTCACCTGTGTTTTGATTCGCTCCATTCGCTTTTACAGAAAAGTCCAAATCCCTGTTTTTGGATCTCGCCCCAATCTCGCCGGACTCCGATTCCTCCGTCTTCACCGCCGGTAAATTCCCATCTTTTGTTCGTCTCTTTCCTTCTTCACTTGTTGGTGCCACTGGTTTCGATCTCTGTCTTCCCTGTCCAAAAGTAAATCGATTTTGCTATCTCAGCATTGTTGAATGCTCGGATTTGGGGACTTATGTCCTAAAGTAAATCGATTTTGATAACTCAGAATTTTTGAATTGGTCTGATGAGCTCAGATTTTTCGGATTCGTGGATTATTGTGTAACAAAGATTGCTATTTTGTCTAGATGCATGGAATTCGGACTAAAATTCAGTGCTAAACGTGTATAAATTTTTTTTTTTTTTTGGTAAATTTACCTAATAGCAGCTAGTCTGTTGATTGACTAGTGATTGGTGAGCGATTTTGTATCTTTTCCCTCTGGTAGATGTTTTGTCCTGGTGTTGTATGGTAGAAAATTTTGTTACTGATTTGTAGCATTTTTAGTGTTTATAATGCTTTCATTGACATAGTTCTGATGGAATTCCAGTGATCAATTTATAAGTGGTAGTGTTCTTTATAAAATTCTGTGAGAAGTATTCTTTAGTTGGATCATGAAACCATTTTACCAGGATCTGAAGATTTTCTGTAATGTTTTCTTTTCAATTGTTAAGTTTAGATTTGCTAATTGAATTGTGTAAGATTTTTTTCTTTCTCCTTTTATCATTTTCCATGATGTGACTTTTAAGGATGAAAATTGATACAAAGATCATTTACTTTGTCAGCTTAGTAGTCTGTTCTTCTTAAAACTGCAAAAAGTTTATCAGCTGTATTGGGTCATTACATGTTCCGACCAAACTGGTCAGTTCTATGCAAAATTTTCGTGGTAAATTTTGGAGGTCTGTTCATTTAAGCATTGCCAAGGGTTATTATTATAGTACGTACTACTGTTGGGTGTTTGAGTCAATGACATGTGTCGTGTACATTACTAGTTCAACTTAGATTGCTGGTGTAATAGACTAACAGATGAATAGTTGTACCCGTTGGCTAAAGTATCACCACTCATGTGAGTATGAATTCATGGGGGACTTTTCAGTTATATCTGTATGCAAATAATATTTTTTTTGCTTGTTTATTTAAATGATTTGATATCACAGAGATTTCAATCAACAACTTGTATTTGTAGGGGTGAAATAGAGCAAGAACCAATTGGCTAGATAAAGGCAGCGCGTGAAAGAATTAGAACAAATATGCCTGCTCAGAAGATTGAAACCGGCCACAATGACGTTGTTCATGATGTTGTTATGGATTACTATGGCAAGCGTGTGGCAACAGCGTCATCGGACACTACAGTAAAGATAATCGGTGTTAGCAACAACAATACATCACAGCATCTGGCTACTTTAACTGGTCATCAAGGTCCTGTTTGGCAGGTTGCTTGGGCACACCCCAAATTCGGTTCGCTCCTTGCTTCTTGTTCGTATGATGGTAAAGTTATCATTTGGAAGGAAGGCAACCAAAATGAGTGGTCTCAAGCTCATGTCTTTACGGATCACAAGTCGTCCGTAAATTCCGTTGCATGGGCCCCACATGAACTTGGACTAATCTTGGCTTGTGGATCATCTGATGGAACCATTTCAGTCCACACCAAATCTGAAAGCAGTTGGGACACAACAACAATCGCTCCAGCTCATAGTGTCGGTGTCACCTCGGTTTCATGGGCTCCTTCAACAGCACCTGGTGCTTTAGTTGGTTCAGGCAATCTTGATCCAGTTCAGAAGCTAGTTTCAGGTGGCTGTGACAACACAGTAAAAGTCTGGAAACTATATACCAGTTCTTGGAAGAGGGATATTTTCCCTGCCCTAGAGATGCATACAGATTGGGTTAGAGACGTTGCTTGGGCACCGAATTTGGGGCTTCCAAAGTCAACCATTGCCAGTGCTTCACAAGATGGTACTGTTGTCATCTGGACAGTTGCAAAAGAAGGTGATGAATGGCAAGGTAAGGTCTTGAAGGACTTTGGAACACCCGTGTGGAGGGTTTCGTGGTCTCTTACCGGAAACTTGTTGGCTGTTGCTGCTGGTGACAATAATGTTACTCTGTGGAAAGAAGCAGTTGATGGAGAGTGGCAACCTGTTTCTACAGTTGATTAAATAGAATGTTTAGTTTCTCATTTTTATGTGTCTGTTTTTCTTTGAAGAATTTAACTACTTTGTCATCAGGTTTTGTTCTATTTGCCTTGGTTTATTATTGTGATTGGTATTTTACTGATTTGGTACTTGATTTATGTTATATCATACATGAAATGTTGCTAGTAATGGAGGGAACCTGGATTTTTTGTGGTAATTTATATCCTCTTTTGGTATGCACCTGATTCTTGTTGTTTATAGTCCGTTGTTATCGACATCACGTGTTGAATCTACTTTCAGGGCATCATATTGACGTTCGGCCTTTGGAAAGTCGAATATATGCTCAAAATTTAACTTTGTAGAGACTAGAGGTCTGAATGTCCAATTTAGGCCTTTGTAAAATCGTATTTTGCTTGAAATGGTTTGGATTTACTCTAGTGTCCTTATTTATATCTTCTTTTGGTATGAGCCTGCGTGTTGTTAGTGGCAGCAAATCAAACCTTTTGTTGTCGAATTAAAGAGTCACCACATTGACATTTGCCTTTTCATTTTTTTTATTATCTAAAATAAAGATGCCACAAACAAGAAGAAATCCATAAAGTTTCAAATTGCCTTGTAGGTTTTTTTTTTCCCCTTTTAAAAAGAAAAAAAAAAAAACAAAAACAAAGCCTTATCTTTTGATAATGATTGATGGGGACCTAATTTGATAAAACTATAAAATATCAAAACAAGTTGCACCAAGTTTTTCTTATGTGGTCCTATCCAATTTCAATGGAGGTCAACTTCTCTTAATTTACAAGTGATCATAGTAATGGTAGCAGTGGTAACCGATCAATAACATCATAACACAACATGTTTGAATGTGATGTAATTAAATGATTTTATATTTTATAGAATAAAAAACTTTATTTTTGTTCGTTTTGAAACTGATGGAATAGAATGAAACAAACTCAAATACCTTGGCTTAGATGATGAGTGATTAGGGATACTCCAAATGGCAAAAGGTTCGATTCCTTCTAGGAGGACGAATGTCAGATTTCTTGATGGTTCAAACGCGTTGAAGAGCTTTGAAGAGTCAAACACTACGAGCATTCAGAGATAGACTCCATATGTAATCAAGCCAATGGTTCAACCCTAACCCCGAAACCAATCTCCGGACCAGATCTAACATCCGGATAAGAGTAAAACTCTACAAGCATTCAAAGACAGACTTCATATTTAGTCAGACCAAAGCTTCCGACCTTGCCTAGAACCAATCCCACAACTCGTGACCAAATCCAACATCCAGATAAGTGTCATGTGTTTCTCATCATGTGTTTCAACGCGTGTCAAACACAGTTCCATTCTCTTGCATTCCAAACGATTCAAAAAAACCAAAGTAGCAAACAACAAGAGAAAAACTTTCATCTTTATCAAAGTTTCTAATATCATTCATCAAATAAGAATTAAGCCACAAGACTTGGCTTTTTATACATATTCAATAGTCTACAAAAACATCAACAAGAAGAAAAACCTAGTTTACATAACAAAAAAGCATCAGGTTCCTTGTGAACCCCCCACCCAAAAAAAAAACAGTTAGTACACAAAATTCTAATTAAAAAAGGTCATGGATTAAGCTTATATATTATATACAGAACAATGGCTTTATAGATGCATCACCCCATGTGCATTAAACTATGAGCAGTCAGCATCCTCCTGAATTACAACAAACATGAATTGCTTCTGCAACGACGTCCTACGACGCGTATTCATCACGGGCATCCTAACTTTCTTCCCGTCAACTTCTGCAGAAATACGAAAATAAGAAGAAAAAAAATTATATACATAAACACACCGTCTCTCTCCCCGGGGAGAAGGGGCAGGGGGCGGGGTTACCTCGTGCAGCAAGGCATGCCAATATTGGTTAAAGTGAATTGCTCTAGACCGTTGTGATTCCTTGTCCCATGGTGTAAGGTTTCTTTTCCTCCCCTTGCGGATGAAGGAATCCTCGGTGTCAAGGACATAATAAATCTGCAGCATCCATGGCAGTTACGAGTTGTAAAAGTATTTTGTAAAGAGAAAATAGCTTCTTCTTCTTCTTTTTTTTAATGAAAAGCCTAAATCTAGATACCTTAGATGAAACGGAAGCCATCTTGCATTCCAAGCCATTCCATAACCTTACATTTTCCATTGCCGCGCATAAAGCAGAATCTCCATCAAGTTTGGAAAATTTCCGCTTATTTCTGCACCGTGTTATATAATGTGGTCAAATTCCGTTTTTGAGACACGAAATTTCACACTACCTACTATCAAATGATATAAACACGTCCTCTAGTCACCATCTCGAGCCATGAGAAACCTCCAGTTCTTTTAAACGGCTTATAGATTACCCCCAACACAGCCGCACCTTTGATAGTAGGACCCGAACCCACCCCCAACCAACGCTCAAAGAGCATGCTTAAATGGATCAACCAAATGAAATCATTACCTTTTAAGCAAAACCGCTGATGTCTCATTCTTTCCGGAGCCTATTGAAAGATAATCATTATGAAGATAAGAGGAAAAATTAGGATCCACAGAGACTGCAACCACTTCAGACTTATCACTACCATCATCCATCAGTTGGATCGAAAGACGGGTTGGACAAGACACCTAATCATAAACAAAAGAAGTTATAATTTACATACAGATCATATATATATATTATATACATACCGGAAAGATGAAACAAAGAATGGTGCAGAAGATATGTCATACACTCTCAAATCGGTATATGTTCTCCTCGTAAAGGAGGACATGTGAGTTTTCATAATACACCGAATCCACTATTTTCTCAGGTCTTCGAGACTTCTCATATTCATATAACTGAAGCAACTTGTTATCCAGCTCGTCACTTGATACGGCTTGAAGCTGAGTCAAGATAATATAGTCAAAAACAAAAACAAAATCGAGGAGAAAAACAAGAGATAAAGACATTATCGATCCATTCTGTTTCACGTTTTTCTCAATGTTATCCTCGCTGTTTTCAAACTAGACACATTGTTCCCTATTCTTTGTAAATCAGTACCTTTTTAGTCAATTCTGCTATGTGTCAGTCAAGCAATGGAGAGTTTTCGAAAATTTCAGTCAATAATCGACTGAAACAGAGCACAATGAACTAAAAAGGTACCAATTTACAAAGAAGTCGGTCAAATCAAAACATGAGGGATAAAATTGAGAAAATCATGAAACAAACGAGGTCAAATACTAATTATAATAATAGGTAACTACCTGCTTAACCAACTTATATATCAGCTTGTCCAAAGTAAACAACACGTAAGACTGGTTTCCAATTATGGATCTGCAATCATCTTCAAACTTGGTGTTGTCTGCACTTCCATCAAGCAAACTATACAAGGCACTAATGAATCTGCAATAAAAATGCAGTCTTGAGAATTCAACCCAAAAAGAACCAATTTTTTTTTTTATGAACAACAGACATTGCTTCTTAGGTATACCCGGCATAGGGATCAGAATCAACATCTTTTGTAGTTCTACGTTTCACATCTGATAACGAGTTCTGCTTAGCTGACAGCAATCTTTCATACAATAACTGAAAAAAGTTCAGACCAATTCAAATGTAAGGATAAAGTGAATGGGAAAATTATAAATAGGTCAAGAGAAAATCTAGGCATGTATGTATATACATACTTGATGAAGCCTGAAGAGCACGTAAAAATTGTCGTTGCCATAGAAGATACGTGGATGCTGATGTCCATTCCCACCAGAAAATGAAGCAACATATTTTGCAATAGGTTTAGAGGGTAGAAGAAACCGTTCAGATGCAGGCAAAGAAATGGCATCTCCACCCGTGAAATGTGCCTCATTAATTCCCTCGACTTCACCTTCACTTTCACATTTTCCATCAAGTTCATCATGTTCTGCATCCTCCTCTTCCTCATTCTCTTCTCTCGAGCACTCATCAGCAGCAGATTCACTGCCGGAAATATCTTCACCGACCTCTGACACGTTTTCGCTGTCTTCATCATCTGCATCTGCTTCATTATCACCTGCAGCATCCAGACAGGAGGCGGCTTCTTCAACTACGTCGTTTTGGAACTGCAACATCTGATGATTTTCGTTATTTGTGTTACTTTGTAGCCCATTATCTGGGTAGCCACCAAAATTATCCTCCTCGGAATCACCAGTAGGTGATAACTCTCCCTCTTCTTTCTCGATTTTGGAGAGATCAAGGGAATCTTTACTATGTCCGTTAAGTAACCCTTCCGTAAGAACACCATTTGCATATGGAGTCGATTTTGAAGCATCTCCAGCCTGCATTAGTTAAATTGAGTTAAGCTCACTCACTTAGACAGATAACAAGAACGTGCATCATAAATGTAATACAAACTTAACAGGAAAATCTCCTCCGAAATCAAAATAATAAAAATAAGAAGGTTTGATGACACTTTTGGTCCCTTATCTATTGCCTCTGAACTAGCCTTTATCTTGCATAAAGGCAGTTTTCAACACCTAACCATACGTTTATGTTATACATTACTAAGGACACTTAATGCATCCGACGCTAGTCAACGAGTCCTATCCGTAAAGTGTCCTAAAAAATAGGGGTGAAAAATGTCATTATTGACGATAGGGTTACTTATAAGACAATGTAAAAGTGACATTATGAGTTATGCTCACTGATAAAAGAAAATATCTTCTTAAATCATAATCATTAGTAAGAAAAATATCATACCTCTGATGATGGCATACCAACAGCATTTGATTTGGCTCCATGAGCTTCCACCATGCCAACATGACTCGGCCGTATAGAAGTTACACCATGTCCTAGAGATTCAGATAAGAATTGCAAAATCAAACACAGCTTGAAAAAATAACGTAAAATAAATAAATGGAAGGAAAAACAAGTTGCAATGATTTTAAAAACTCCTCAAATGAATGAGAATTAAGAATCTCAACCATCCTAAAGACACTTTGGTCCCTTTTGTTTCACGGTTTTTTCACTTCTATCTTCAATGTTGAAAATCGACACTTTTACCCCTAAGCTACGCATTTTTTTTAATACCTTTTCAGTCCATTTTTGTCACGTGTCATGTTTATATTGGTTGAAGCATGTCGTACCTTCAATCCAGGTTGTTTGACACGCGGCATATTGGACTGAATGTAAGAACAATGCATATATGAGAGGTAAAAGTGTCGAGACGAGATGAAACATTGAGGATAGAAGTGCAAACATCGTGAAACAAAAGGGACTAAAATCGTCTTTATCCCTCATGTCAGGACAACCTGCAGTACAAAACACTAACCTAATGAAAGAACATCGGCTGCTGCAGCTGCATCAGAACTAGTCATCATCAACTGATCACTAGAACGGACAACATTTTCTTTCATCTTGCCATTCATGAAATTAGTTCGCGAAGAATGCAGTTGTTGGGGTGAAATATTTGCATTCCCATTACAAATTGCTTTAGGAGGACTCCCATCACTTTCGACCACACCGTTTTTTCTAACACGAGACTTAGTTGACAAATCATCTTCAGTAATATCCGATCCATTAGACCGAGAAGGGACTCCCAACATTGGCTCAAGGAAGGTAGTCCAGAGCCTCATAACTTTATTAACTTGTTCTTTTGTAGAGCAGACCTCTTCGCTCGAGTATTGAATAAGTTTATACAAATCTTCATGAATGTCAACATCAGCGAATTCAAATTCAAGATTTGGAACTATAGGATGTCTACTTCCTGCAGCAACAGAAAGGATGACGTCGTCTTCTTTCTGCATATTCTCCTTGATTTCTTTTATTTCTGCTACCAATGCTGTAAAGAAACCGACAAGTGATTATCAAAGAGAGCTCAAAACTTTACAAATAACAATTACTACGATGCACAGATACTTTTATTTGGTAGAGTCGTAAAATGAAGAATTGAAGAAAAATTGCAGCAAATTAACGGAAAGCTACCTAAAATGAATAAAAAACTACCAAAAATGATGAAAAACCACCAACAATTGTTTTATATTATAATATTGAATATTCGTACTTGTTTTTTTTATAATTTTATTATGTACATTCTGGTCCATAGTCTTTGAATATTTACGAATATCCACCCGTATCCTATAGGTTTCGCCTGTATCAGTGTGACCGTACTTCTACACCCTAGGTAACAAATACAGAAGGACAAACAGCTTATACACCCTACACTATCCTACGAAGTTCGGCACATTACGAAGGATATCCCAGACGAAAGGTTATATTATCATAGGAACAAAAGCTCAAAGAAAAGATATCACTACAAGAGGAGGCACAAAAACGAGGTAAGATATATGAGAAAAGAGGTGGCATACACTTTGTACTCAAGTTCTTCGAATCTTGCTGTTTGAAATAGAAGCTTCGATGATCTAGCGACTTGTAGTGATTCTTAGAATAAATTTCAGCCCAAACTTTATTGAAATCTGCACGGCACCTACTCCACTCCTCTTGCTTCTGCTTTAAGCGAGTCAATATGACTGGCAACGCAAGTGATGGGCTTCTACGCAACATGTCCATCACATCAAGGCCATGATCACCATACAGGCGTTCGATGCATCTCAGATTCAAAGCTAAACAAACGAAACAAAAGTGTTAAGTTGAGATACGAACCTCTGGATGTAATTTTTAGGGAAAGGATTGAAAGAAAAGAAATAGCAAGGTGAATCAAGAACAGTCTGAGGTCCAAATTTAGTCACCTGTGAAGTGATCTTCAAAACGAGGTTTGCTTTCTGCTGAAATATCGTTGATGGCGCTCAAGAATTCCTCAACCCGCTTAGCTGTTGAACTCACCGACTCTAGTAACATGTCAAGCTCAAACCTATAGTCATTCAAAACAAACAAAAAAAAAAAAAACAAGGAATGGGTTAGAACTGTGAAATATTCAAACGTTGAAGGATTAGCAAAGGAAAGGAAATGTAGCAAATTTCATTAAAACTATAATGTAAAGATGAAACGTTATCACTGTCTATTGGTGCATAGAAAGGGATCAAAAAGCTTTGATTGGTAATCTGGTACGGTAAAGCATCTCACTGTGTGGGTCCAGGAAAAGACAAAACTCAAAAATCACAGAGCAGCAGCTTTTGATGTACGCTAAAGTTCTCCTATGACCGGGACAAACTTCAAATTCGAAAAAGCATTTACCTATCATCCTCACATCTGAAGAGGCTCTCTTCATATTGGTTTCTACGCATGTGCTTGAATGAGTAATCTTCACTTCCTGATGTTACAGATACCCAATGATCATTTAATACTTGTCCTCCAAGCTCAGACCTTTGGCTCACCGAAGGTATTGGATACTGCAAGCAGACATATATGCTTCAACGTCATTACTAGTGATAAAAAAATGAGCATTTATAAAAAGGACAATTCAAATTGCGTACATCATCAGGAAGCATCCGGTAACTTGGAGTGCAACGTTCACAATTTGAGAGATCAAGCTCTTGAATGGACTTTCCCCAGTATTTTTCTTTGTATCTATCTTTATCTTTGCCAGCTTCCACGTCACGCTTCTGTTCTTTTTCTTTGTCCTCCAACTTTATTGGTTTCGAACTATGCCCCTCATTCCACAGAGATTCTGCTACATTCAACATTTTATCAGAATACATACAAGGCATCCTAACAAAATATTGGAAGAGAGAAGAGAGAGACGAGCAATCTACAGACCTTAAAAAAAATGATTAGAGCGCAATAAGGGTGTAAACGATCCGAGGCATTCATGAGCAGCTTGACGCTCGGCTCGTGAAATACTCACTCAAATATGATTAATTGATTCAACCAAACTCGAGCACTTTAAAGCTTGACTTGAAATGCTCACGAGCTTTATTGAACATTATTATATGATATTATCAGTACACATTCTTTTCCATTATTATATTATATTAAAAATATATATTCTTGTGCATTTTTCAACGAGTCAAACACGAGCACTTTAAAACTTAACAATTTTTCGACCTGAAGCTCGAGTTTGAGCTTGAAAGTGCTCGATATTTTGTTGAGCATAATCGAGTTGAACTCTAGCATAATTAAAACTTAATCAAGCCTATATCGAGCAAAATTTAAGCATCATTGTATTGAGTAGTTGCTCGACCAGATAAGTAAATGCTTGATTCGGTTCGGATCGTTTATACCCTTAGACTGCAGGCTACAGGCTATAGTTATGGGTCACTTACTTTTGCTCATAACACCAAGAAAGCCATCTGCAAGAAAGACTCCAATTAGAACTGAACTCAGTATCAGATAAAAGACTATATAAACCGTAAATTACACTAATTACCAATTTTTTCACAACGCTCTAACACTTCATTGAAACCCTCCATAAGATCAGGATACTTTCCAAGTAGATCAGCTACCTGAGGGAAAAAAGGGTTTTAAAAATTAAAATAAAAAAGACCACTAAGTTTATGGAAGCAATAGACAGCAGGCATACAAACATCCATAGAAATCAACAACATAAGTACAAACTGTAAGCAGATCCCAAGAATTTAAATATTGCTTACAAACACATTCGACGTTCAAATATATTTTTCAACGTATTAAAAAAGGTATCTTGGTGTATGGAAGCATTACGCCTATGCAGGGTCCACAGAATGACTGGGCCATTTAAGGCTGTTGTGCGCAACCTTACCAAAAAAATTTAAAAGAGGTTGTTTTTACGTCTTGAACCCGTGTCCTCTGGTCGCATGAAAAATTGGCAACATATACCAAAAATTAATAACAATCAAGGATATGCCCTTACAGTCGAATTTCAAAGCAAATAT
Source organism: Gentiana straminea (assembly GCA_036785695.1). Classification (NCBI taxonomy): domain Eukaryota; kingdom Viridiplantae; phylum Streptophyta; class Magnoliopsida; order Gentianales; family Gentianaceae; genus Gentiana; species Gentiana straminea. The sequence goes on from JAVUPR010000561.1 coordinate 688,767, forward strand.
GTCATGGCCAAGAAAATAACCAGTTTTTGAAAGTAAGAAAAAAAAATCTAGACCTACAACAAAAGCTCCGTCTATAAACGGATATGACCAAGTGTCTTAATCTTATATATAGAAACTATTAATGAGTAATTGACCACCAAAAGAAAAAGATTTGATACATACCAGACCCTGTAACTCTTTCCTTGTAATAATTTCTGTGCTATAAATATGAAGACATTTCAAAAATGCCTGGTAATCCTCTGAATTACTTAGTCTCTCTTTTACTTTATCACAGAAAGAGAACTCTTTGCTGTACATACCTGCAAAGAAAGCAGAAGACGATATAAACACCGATCAAAGATATAATAAATAAGCACAACAACGCCATATCAAACACTTTGAAACACACCCTAAAAGAGGAAACAACCATCGCCATATTATATATTAGCGAGCGAGCAGTAAAACATTTACAAACCAGTGTTACAGTGTAATCAACTCACTCTTTAAGGCATCCGTATCATCATAAGAAACTGGAACACCGTTCCCGCCAGATTCTTCCGTCTTTCTAGTAGCTTTCCTTTTTTCTGCTAGACGATTCATGCGTATATCCCCGTTATTTTCATTCTCAGAGTCCTTGTAATCCTGATCATGATTTCTCTTTTCCTGATTATCCTTTTCAGCACGCTGCTTCTGATCCTTATGCAGCCTCAGAGTTGTTTTATCATCATCAATGTCCGGACGCTCAACACTGGGATCACGCTCACCATGAGGACTAGCAATTCTCTCATTTCGGACACGTGGCTATAAAAAGAAACGATCTTTAAGAACGGAGAATGGGTAGTAATTACTATACAATGGACATATAAGGTAAACAATTTTATGATAATGACACAACCCGATGCATATATTCCACAGTTACTCAACCTCTACATTTCATTGGTAGACATTGATTAGAAAAAATAAAATTAACATAAGGATAGAGGGGGGACTGATCAAATGCAAGGCAATGGCGGTGAATTAATTAAAATGTGAAAAAATCATTTTCTAAACATAATACCACATTCTAACAAGTATGTTCAATAGAAGTGTTAAACACATAAAACATATAAAATACATTTCTACTCAACAACTTCAGTTATAGCTGTTAAGTGGGATGGTAATTTATCATGGTATCAAAACACAAGTTGACAAGTCACGCATGACGGGGCGTGACAGATATATACAGAAGTAATTACTCTTCTAATTAATAGCTTAACAACAAAAACTTCAGAAGTTAATTTATGAGAAAGCAACCTTGTCTGTCTGAGTTGGACGTATGCTGGGCATAGCAGAGCTCCTCTCATCATGGCGTTGATTAGAATGACGACCAAGAGAAGCATGAGGTGCAGACACAGATGCTGAAGTATCTGGTAGAAATCTGGTGAATTCATCTAGTAAATCCGGATGGTCTTCAAGTAGTATCGCAACCTGCTTTTATGCAAGTGACATTAGTAAAATAAAATAAAAAATCACTAAAGAAGGCAAATTAAATGTCATCAGGACATGAGCGCGGGAAAAGGAAAAGAAAAAAAATCCAGCCGGTTACCTCTTGGTAAACCTCGGTAATGCTCTTGTGATCTTTCCTATACATATTCAAGATGTCCAGAAAAGATTTATAGACGTGATCGTCATTTTGAAATCGTTTCTGCAGAACAAACCAAACCCAAAATAAGAAACTCCGAACAATCATAGATTCGTTAAGTAACTAACATCAGTAAACCAATAGCCAAAAGAGCAAATAATATCCTGCCTTTATCTTGTTAACAAAACTGATCGCCTCCGCAAACTCAACCGTTTTTCTAGGTGGGGCCTCCTGGCCCTCCTCATCATCATTGAGAGTAATTTCATAGCCCTTAGGAAGGAAGGTGTTGAACCCAAGGATAAGGTTCGGGTGCCCCTTAAATAATTCTTTCACCCTACCTATAACTCCAGCGGTGTCGATTCTGCCATTAATATATTAGTTATCAACAAAGTACACATCAGAAAAAACATAGTCATGCAGGTTCAGAAAATCAAAACACCAAATAATTTTAAGGATGCTGAGCTACCTTTGAGCCTTGAAATCCTTCATAACATCAAGGAACATATCGTATTTCTCTTTTTGATCATGAAACATATCCTTCACTTCTTTCAAATAGCTTAAAGCATCATTCGTCGTAAGCTTTGTCGCACTCCCACCGCCACCAGTACCACCAGTCAGACCGCCACCTCCTCCTGCTCCTCCTCCGCCATTGACTGCCGGTGCCTGTGGTTGCGCATAGCTAGAAAACAGAGAATAGCTCCAGATTTCAGTAAAACACCAAAATAACTCCCTCTTTAGCAAATCTACACTTACGTTACGTAAGATCGTGTCAATAATGCACCGACTCGATTTTTACATGCTTAGCTAGATTTCAGTGCTAAACACCTAAATGTATGCGTAAGCCACCGCCACAGTCCCAGATGCAATAAATCTCAAAACTTTAAGCTCAAAATAAACAAAAAAAAATCAAATTTATCCTTTATACAAAAAAAATCCAAACTTTATAAACTCAAACAAATTAGGTCGGACAAAAAGAGATGTCATCTAATCTCTCCTCCTCCTCCTAAAAAAATATAAAATAAAAATAATTAAAAGGAAAGTAATTAACCCAAAACAGCTAGATATGAATGAATTTGCTGGAATTAGCTGAAGATCCTCGTATATCATCAATTTCCAAACCAGAACTGATAAAATTTTCACAGTCACATTACTGAAGCAAAATTGCATGTGATATCTATCTACGAGATCAATCAACAAAATCAATTGCCATCCGGATAATAATGATAAAAAAATGACCTCAAATATTCAAAAAAAAAAAAAAAAACAAAAAAGAACTTACGATTCTCTATGAGAAGGCATCAAAGTCCTCCTAAATTGAGGATTCATATTAACATCATCTCTTAAACGCTTCATCTCTCCAAAATCCCAGCCACTGATAATTACAACAACAACAACATAATCAAAAACCAAAACAAAAAACAGAACGTCGAAAACTTGTTTAATTCTCTTCATAAAAACTCACCAACTGAAGCTTTTTTGAAAACACAACTCAAAGTAGATCTAAAACTCAGAAGATGAAACCAAAAAACCACTGATCAAATACAACTCTGAATTGTTCTTGTTCCTCCTTTTCTTCAAAATTAATTCTTTCCTTACTCTGTTCTTATCTTCTACAAACGTAAGAAATACAGAAGCGAATGCCAGAGAGAAGAAGAAGAAGGGTATACAATGAAGAAAAAGGAAGAGAATTGTGTGTGCTTTCTTGTATTATTATGTATCAAAAAAACTCTGACAAATCCTTACTATATTATGTGGTTTTGTTACATGAGATTTATATTTAAATTCATATTTGCCAAAACATGATAGTAATATATCACTATTGTTACGATTTCAAATTTGTATTTGTCTAAAATTTAAAATAAAAATATGGAAAATTAGGGATAAGGACACAATCTGAAATATTTTTAAGTAACAGGACATCTACATATTTTTTATAGGGAGAAGGACAACCGCATAATTTTTATAGCGGAATGACAAACAGTAAATTAATCCCGAAAATCGGTGAATCTCCCTAAAGTGAATCCCGAAATCGGTGAATTTCGACAAATGAATTTTGACGGTAATCCCGAAAATTAGTGAATTTCGACGATGAATTTTGAAAATTAGTGAATTTCGACGGTGAATTTCGTCGGTGAATTTAAACGGTGAATTTCGAACACAAGTGAATTTCGACAGTGAATAAATAGTTTTGTCCTTTATGCAAAAGTTTCAAAAAACTGTCCTTCTACTCAATTGATGAAATATTTCTGTCCTTCTCCCTCATTCCCCCATAAAAATATATCACTATTGTTACTGTCACTCAGACACGACAACTAATACCACTGTGTTTTTACAACTATAATGTAAAACTTATTGATTATATGATAGACTAATCGTAATGAATAATATAAAAGCACAATGTGTTGTCTGTTTTGACTAATTGATTTTGTTGCTAGTGTTAACTTACATTTTACGGTCTAGTTAATGTTGCATTAAGTTGCGTGCATCGTATTTCTATGCTATTAAAACTAATATTGCGGACTGAGAAAAAAAATTCAAAAGAATATCGAAACAGATTCAAAGCTTGAGTGGATAGATTAATATTGTGTTTACATCATTTACCAACAAAACTACAACATTTTGCACTAGCCTTTGCCTATTATCCTGGATAAGACGTCTATGGTGGTAGAGAAATGAAAATAAAAATTATCATACATGATCTTGTAAAAACATTCTCATACTCAATTATATAAATTTCACGATAAACGATCGATCGTGATATGATTCAATAAAATCACATTCAAATGTGATGGGTATAAGTTGCAAATCAACTATTACACCTTTATGTGACATGGTTGGTCCCACGTACGAATATGACATATAAAGTGTTATAATATAGATATAAAAAAATAAAATTATACGCGTATTTTTATTTGTTCATTTATAAAATAGATAATTTTATTAAAGCTATTGCAGGCCACGTCTAAACTATGGTTAAGGAAGGGTAAAACTAACACCTGATGGATTTGTGGGTATTTTTTTTCGTGGGTTGGGCTTTGGTTGACTTCTTGCTGGTGGCGATATATATGGCCCAGCCCACTATATTTCATTGCCATAGTGTGTCTTCCTATGTCAAACATTTTTTCATATTTTCCTTTTAGTCTCCGCCACCACGACGATTACACTATTCGTACATCATAATAGAATCGATTATGTGGAAGTCAAATATATACTCAACATTCGACTTTATGGAGGTGTAAAATTGGCATTTGACTTTTGCAAATTCGAAGTTCCGATTTTTGGGAGTTTGAATGTCAATATAATGTCACGAAAGTAGATCAAATATGATGCCAAAGTAACTAATTTACTGCGTCACTACACTTCGAGCAAGGTTCAACTTTATAGAGGTCGACAATAGGCATTTGATGTCTGCAAATCCGAATATTGAGCGTAGATTCGACTTTTCGGAGTTATAATGACAATGTAGCACATAGATCAAGTGTGGTGCCTTATGTCGATTATCATTGATGTAACCTCAAGCCGAGCTCAAGAGGTGGTGACTTGAGAATGGTTAGGAAAGATCATATTTTCAACTCATTTTGAAGCGTCATGTTGCAACGGCTAGAGACAAGATCTAAAATACTCGAGAAAGAGTCGGACTCTTTATGCACCCAAACGACCGACTCTTGATTAGTCGGACCAGTAATTCGGATACCGAGAGCTTTAAGGGAAAAAAAAATCATCATTGATGTGATGAGAGTGTAAGTTAGACCATGCTTTCAAAGCCTACACATACTTTACAGCATGCTTTCCTTCATATCCATTAATAGAAAGTTATCTACTTTTTAAAAATGCAGGACTCCCTTTTGCATGATCAAGAAAGTGTAACTAGTTTTGATTGTTGTAATGTAACAAAATGTAATGAAATCAAAGAATTACATTACAACGTTTGACATAAGATGTAATAAAAATGGATCGTAAAGTAGAACAATTTCATTTCCAGCAGCAACATATTACATATATGGAACAACAGCTATTACAAAAGACAAAGCACATGACTACTATTGCTAATAAGATGCTGCTCTAGCGTCCGGCACCGACTGACCCCGACTAATCCAAGGTTCGGTTCGAGCAGTCCGACTCTTATTCTGGGGAAAAACCTAACCCCAAGGTGTCCCAGACGAAAGTCGGATCCTAGACAAGCCAAAATTACCGGGTCGAATCCGTATTGGAAGTTGTATGTAAATTGACTAGAGAATAATAAGCTCCATTTGGCCCTTTACTTAACAAACCAGAATGAGTCCCTTTCTCTACTACCTTACCTTTATCCAATACAGCAATCAAGTCACAATTCTGTATAGTACTCAACCTATGTGCTACCACCACACTAGTCCTTCCAATCATAACCCTCTCCAATGCATCTTGCACCGCCTTTTCCGACCGACTATCGAGCGCGCTCGTCGCTTCATCGAGTAAAAGTATTGCAGGGTTCTTCAAGATGGCACGAGCTATCGCGATCCGTTGCTTTTGCCCTCCTGATAACTGCACCCCCATGTCTCCACACCACGTCTCGTACCCGTCTTTCAAACCCGAGATAAAGTCGTGTGCATTAGCTGCTTTTGCTGCCTCTATTATCTCTGATTCATCAATGGATCCAGAACAAGCATATGTTATGTTTTCACGGATCGTGTCCGCGAACAACATAGGCTCTTGACTCACCAATGCAATGTGTGTCCTTAAGGATCTTAAATTATACTTCTTTATATCTTTGCCATCAATTCTTATAACCCCTCTTATGGGATCATAGAATCTTTCTATCAAACAGATTATGGTCGATTTTCCGGACCCGCTTTGTCCTACCAATGCTGTTGATTTCCCTGACTCAATCTTGATATCAAAACCATTGAATACAAGGACATCTAACCGAGCAGGGTACGCGAAATCAACGTTTCGAAATTCTATCTGGCCAGTTAGCTTCATGGGTTTTCTACCATCTTGATCATCAGGACTAATAGAGGAGTTACGGTCCAAAATGTCGAAAACCGACCCTACCGAAGTAGCACCTTTAGCTAAATCATTAGTCATTGTTCCTGCTTCAGCAATGACTCTCCCAGTACTCATCAAGATGAAGAAAGTTTCGAAAAGGGCTTTCGGTCCGATACGTTTTTCAGAAATCAGTTTTCCACCGTACCAATAGGTGAGAGCTACAATCAATGTGTTGACAGATTGGGATGTTCCAAGTCCAATACCAGCAAACCAAGATTGACGAACGTTTTCGTTTTGGATTCCTGCTTGTGCTCGTTTGAGCATTTGAAGAATTCGTGATTGAGAGCCGAAAGCTGTGATTGTCCTAAGATTCGAGACAGCTTCTGCTGCGATTTTGCTGCTGTCACCTTGTGCTTTCATGGATTTCTCTGACATTCTTTTCAGAAGAAGTCGTTTACAGTAAAAGGATAGTATAATTATAGGTTGTGCTGCAATCATAACCAATGCTAGCCTCCATGCAATTACAAGGCCAAAGATTGCTGCAATTGCTGCTCCTGATATTGCTTGAATTAGCAACGACATCCGATCGCCTACCAAAGACCTTACCTATACAAATATCAAAACATCAAACATCAAACAAGCAACATGTTGAGGTTTCTTGAAGCTTACATCAATGAATAAGATCAAGATTTGGTAAGCTTGAAGGTGGGTGTGTGTGTATGTCTGAGAGGGGGATGGGGTGGGGAACTTACCAAGTTAGCATCTTTTTCCAATCTGGAGTAAATTGCACCAGTTGCATTTTCATCTTGATCGAACCAACCGATTTCGAAAGTGAGGATCTTGGATAACATCCTCTCTCTGATTCTCTTAGTCAAGTGTTCCCCCATGTAAGCAAAGGAATAATGTTGTCCAATGTTTACTACAAAACCTACAACAGCAAGGCCCAGAAAAATCAAAGAATACATTGTGATTTTCTCCTTGATCTCTTTATGATTCGGTAAGAAATACACCGAAAGCATTGTACCCAAAGTATATGCATATATAGGTTGAACAGCTCCATATATCACAGCACTTAAACAAGCAATCACTGCTTGTCTCCATTCAGGAAAATTCATGGCTAACAATCTTTTAAACGAAGGCACTGGAAACGGATGTTTTTCGTAAGTAAAAACTCCATTATCCATCCTATAACTTAAAGCAGAAGACTCAGCAGAGCTAGCTCGACTCACTGCAGACATTCGTCGACTACTTACACTCCATCTTTCACTTCTTGCATTCGACACCCTCGGTGTAGCAGAATTCCCATGTTCTTCGACTGATTTTGTTTCTTGAAGACGAATAAGAGACGTATACAAGCTATTTTCATTACCCATTAGCTCATCATGTGAACCGCTTTCCATGGCCATGCCGTTTTGGACGACTGTAATGATATCAGCTTGTTTAATGGTGGATAAACGATGAGCTATGATGATTGTAGTACGCCCACGAGATGCTTTGTCTAATGCTTCTTGAACAATTCTTTCAGATTCTGCATCTAATGCACTTGTTGCTTCATCTAGTAAGAGAATTTTTGGTGATTTGATTATGGCTCTTGCAATGGCTATTCTCTGTTTTTGTCCTCCTGACATCTGAACTCCTCTTTCACCCACCTGCAACAATCAAATTTAATCGAGTCAAGTCGAATCGATATACTAAGCCTCGAGCTTGACTTGACTAGAAAGACTCGACTCGTTTTCTATGCGAAATAACCGTGACACCACAATTTGGACAAGATTCGACTTTGAGAATAACGGTGCTCAGAGTCAAGTTTTGAGAATGTTTCGTTTTCGACCTCTAGACTCAAGAGGCTTGACTCTGAACACGGTTATTCTCAAGGCCTCAACTTTAACATGTTAAACCGATGATTAGATAAGACTATATCAGCTCGTGAGCTATTCGATTACTAAATTCTAGAAGATCAGCTCAAAAAATTATTCGAATAGATGAACTCGAACTCAAAGATTGGAAACAAACCTGAGTATCATAGCCTAGAGGCAACTCAGAGATAAAAGCATGAGCATTAGCACCTTTAGCAGCTTCCACTACATCATCCATGGAGGCATCCTCTTTCCCAAAAAGTATATTCTCTTTAATACTTGTCCCAAAAAGTGCAGGCTCTTGACTTACTAACCCTAATTTTGACCTCAGCCATTTCACCTGCAACTCATCAATTCTCACCCCATCAAGCAAAATCTCTCCACAATCCGGATCGTAAAATCTCTGCAACAAAGCAATAACCGTCGATTTCCCTGACCCGCTTCCTCCTACTAAAGCAACCGCTTTTCCTGATGGGATTTTCAAGTTGAACCCTTTAAAGATTATGCTTTCGGGCCGTGATGGATACGAGAACCCGACATTCTTGAATTCAACTTCTCCCATTACTTTTTCTAGGATTTGGCCTTCTGTGTTGTCTGAATCGATCTTGGGGACAGTTTTGATTACTTGCATCACACGTTCCGCTGCTGCTGTTGCTTCAAATAAGTACTTGAATGTTGATAAACCTGAACCTAATGCTCTGTTGAAGAAGATTTGAACAAAAATGGTTAATAAAAACAGAGTAAACACCAAGAATAAGGCAAATTATTACACCAAGAATAAGAAACTTACAGTCCACCAAGAATAAGGCAAACACCAACAGCAAAAAGTGTCCCACCAAGATATCCATGATACATAACCAATCTGCTACCATAATATGACAAGAATGCCCATATAACAAAGATCACACAGTTACTTCCAATAGCAAAGCCTTTAGCCATCCCTAGTTTCAGCCCTAATTTCACCGTTTCGTCGAGCGCATTCGAGTATTTTTCGATAGTTTTGGTCTCTCCTACAAAGGAATACACTGTTCTGATTGAAGAAATTGCTTGTTCAACTATTATACCAGCTTTTCCATACTCTAACTTAGCTTTTCTAGCTATGGTGATTAGGGCTCTGCCATACATTAGGCCTGGAATTACAAGTAAAAGAATGAAGGGGAGTCCCACAATGGCTAGTCTCCATCCTAATATAAATGCTGCAATATAACATGATAGAAATGTTGATAGATTCATCAAAAAGTTTGGAACCTGCAGAAAACATGGATCTTGGTAAGTTTGGGATTCACGATATGCGAATAATAACAGTGCCCAAATGAAGAAACATTGTGATGTGAGTAGAATGTACCTTTTCACTGATGACATCTTGAATAACAAGGCTGTCACTTGAAATATTGGAGATGACCTCAGCAGTGCTTGTGACATGTAAATCAAAGTAGCCAACATCTTGTCTTAAAACTGCTTTTAAATATCTTAACCTTAATGTTGATGCTTGTCTATCTGCTGTTCTTGACCAACAATATCCCTCTGAACACAGCCAAATTTACCAGATTTATACATTTAAATACAGAGGAAGGAAATTGGTTTTGTGTTTAAAGAAAGGATAAGAAAAATAAAAAAAAAGTAGTTCATCATAATACCTAGGAAGCAAGCAAAGCACTGCCCAGCTGCCAATATACAGAGTATCATTGCATTCTGCATCCACACACAACGATTGTAGAAAGGCCGTTATAAGCACATGCATCAAATCAATCAACTTCTGGTATCTTTCACACGTACACACCTCTATTACGTGAAAGATATCAGATATTCATGGAAGTAATGCTTTCATTTGCAACAGACTGGGGATCCCCTACTGTGAGGGGTATCCCGTGATTCCTTTCGTGAAAAATAAGACATAAAGTAAGTTTACTTTCTTCTTCTGAGTGATGTACAAAGCTAAGCTTACTTTAAGACTGTCACCCGAGAAATCACAATAGACGTCTCACAGAAGGGTACAACCTTCGTGTAACGGTTTTAAAGGACGAAATTACCCTCCTCTCACCCTCTCCCAAAAGATTAATAAAAAAAAATAATGGAATATATACCTTATTAATTTCATGGATGAAACTTTGAGAAACTGAAGTAGTAGTACCACCAATATGGTTCATAATCCCACTAGTGACCACCATGTTAATTGGCAACACAAGTCCATCACCAATACTACCCAATAAACCTAAAGCCATTAGCAAAATGTCTACCCAATCAGCATGCTTGAATATACACCAGAAAGATCCCACTTTTTTATCACTGATTTCATCTTTTTGATTCCCCATTTCCTTTTTTTTTTCTTTTCTAATCTTTCAAACCAAAACCAAGAATTCAGCACAAGCAACTACTTAATTAGCAGTTTTATTTACTTGCTAATGAACAAGAAAATGAACCTCTCATTACAAAGAAAGTCTGTTACTTTTGTCAATGTGTGCTGAACAAAATGGAGATAGCACCAAAATTTTGTGGGAATAATGCAGAAGTTGGCATGCGGTATTTAATACCTCATGGAAGCTCTTGAACTATTTATACTTAATAATTAAATGTCAACTTCCAAATGGTTTTATTATGTACATGAAATAAAGTTTGGATGAGTTGCATTTTGATTTGTATCTTGTTTCATGTCAAATAAAATGGATTTGAATTATTAAGAAACTTTCGTTTTCGTTAGGACCCTATAAGAGGATTCTAGAGGTGGCATTCACTGCCTCTCACGTCCTGACATTTTATCGTGTCTGGTATTCGATTCTGATATCACTTGTAACGCCTTAAAACTCGGGTCTAATGATGTTATTTGTGTTACAATTGATCCAGCAACTACTTAGACACTCCATCTTCTTTTGACCTAAATATTTAACTCAAGTTATCAATCTATAATGTCTCAACATATCATGATAACTCAAGTTATCCATTAGAGACGGTGTGGCCACATTATATCATGATAATGCACTTTCAATATTCAAGACTCTGGTCAAATAACGTAACTTGAGACATAATAGATCCGATAACTTGTTATTCTCATCGTCTTGTCCTAAAATGATATCTCAATCCAATATCATAATATTCCATCTTTGCCTATTAAGAAAATAACTTGTTGTGTGAGATGGTTGACTTTAACATTATTAATTTTTTTGGGTTCAATTTATTGTGTGCCGTCATAAATGATTGAAGTGTTCAAAGAGACAAAACGTGGAAATGCAATAGATGCTTTGAGTTAAGCAAATTCCTTTACAATGGCATATTTTGAGTGAAATATAGTATAAGACAAAAATGTATCCAAAGGAATTATTCACTTTTGAGCCAAAGTTGGATTCTTTGGTACCCATATGAAGCCAAAGTTAACAAGCAAGTACATCATTAAGTGATAAAAAACATTACATAAATCAATGTTATTGGCTCGGCTATGAGAAAATAAATTTTTTGAAACTAAAATAATTGTGGTATAATAAATAACCTATAACGTTCATTTATAACTCAAAATAAACAAGCCAAAAAATTCCATAACATTGAATCAAAATGAACTATGGAGCTATTTCTAATTTAATATCGGCACCATACTTGAGATACGACTTCGCAGAGGCAGACACCACACACGATCTACCGCGAAACCATACTTCATGCTTAGTTACGACTTCGCAAAAAGCTGCTTCCTTAGAACATCTGGTAGCACAGCCGAGACAACGGCACGTAGTTTATCGCACTATGATACACGGGGCTAGATATGACTTTAAAGAAGAACATGGGCATTCGACTTCTGGCTATAAATACGATTTTTTTAGATATCGAATATTAATGAAATGCCTCAAAAATAGATTTGATATGATTATCATATACATGATCCGACGGTCCTAATTTCATGTTTCTGCCGCGAAATGGAAGTGCGACAATTTGTGAACTAACTCTCCGGTAGCGGCGGCGGCGCCTCTGTGTTTATCAACATTATTATTATTATCGCCGGCGACTTTGCTGAAGCTGCTATTAACCTTACCATCGGAAGCCAAATGCTGCCGGAACATTGCAATAAACGCCTCCACTCTCTCATTCAATTCCTCCTTTGACAGCTCCTCCTCCTCCTCCACCATTTCAACAATTTCCTCCTCCTCCTCCTCCTTCTTTGCTTCAATTTCACAAACATCTTCATTGCTCTTACACTCAATTGATTTTTCCAGATGCTCAAGCTCAGATTCAATAGGTTTTAGATCATTAATTTCATCTTTTGATGGAAAAAACGGGCGCGTGGAGGTAAACAGAATCGCTAACAGCAAGAGATTAAGAGCGAGAAATACCAAAACACGCCATTGCTCGAAGAAGGAAAGCACTAAAATACCCCTTCCGAAACACGCCATGAAAACAGCTGTTCCTGCTGCAAACCACATTGCTTCGAGCTCAACCTTCATCTTCTTCTTATCTGATTCCGCCATTTTCGTGTTTTTTATGTTCTTTCAATTGGGGGATCTATGAATATGGTATTTAAATACATAGCAATGCAGCTTTGTAATGATGAGAGACGTGGACGGAAGAGTGTGCTTTATTGGGACAAAGAAACATTCTCTCTCTGTGCATTTTTAAGCTTTTTCAGATTTAAATCATTTGTTCCCGCGTTGGCGGGTTGTTGTACATTTCGGGTCATGTGGGTCTTTTGGGTCGGGCGTGCCTCCGGAATATGCTATCCATACCAGAATCGTTAATAATATCACGTCGAATTTAATTTCGGGTATCGTATTGACACAAGTTGCAGAGAGATCGAATGTATATTTTCGACATCTTAAAACTTGAATTTATCCTAAATTATAATGTTATAATAGATTCAGTATAAATATCATTAACTGCATATTTATTTGCACAACAATGATTTTATCGATGCATTACGTTTTTTGTGCGTCGCCGTAGAATCGGTATTAGGAAATCGGTTATTGAGTCTGCAATCGACTTCCACAAAAGCAATTCCATAAAAATATATGATTCACTAGTAGCTATGTTGCACCGACACTCCAATATGGGTAACGTGCGCCGTATCCGACACGCGTCCGACACGACACGCGTCCGACACGCGCCGACACGGTGTTGGACACGTGTCGGTTGATTTAAAATAATGTTAAATTAAATTTTAAAACCGACACGCGGGGACACATCCCCGACACGCCGGGGACACGTCGGGGACACGGAAAGCGACACGGAGGGACACGTCCCCGACACGGGGGGGACACGTTCCCGACACGGCTATTTATATTTTTTTATATTTTTTTTTGTATTTTTTGTATTTTTTTTGTATTTTTTATATATTTTTTTGTATATATATATATATATATATATATATATATATATATATATATATATATATATATATATATATATATATATACGTGTCCCGGCGTGTCGTGTCCTATATTTTTGAAAGTTGCCTTAGTATCGCGCGTCGCGTCGTATCGCGCGCGCGTCCGAATCAACATGTAGACTAGTAGATAAATGTACAACAGATATAATACTGTTGTGCAAATAATAGCCCCTCGTATACCATCCCTAGAGTAGTAGGATAAGTTCAATGATTCATTATTTCGGATGGTGATATATATATATATATATATATATATATATATATATATATTAAATTTTGAGCAGCGCGTGCTTTTTGGCGGATCCGGTTTCCAATAGTGGGCAACAATGTGTGCTAACCGGGTCATGAATCATGATATTGGACGGTGCCCGTTGGGGCACACATTTGTTACACGAAATAACCATTTGCATTAAATAAACCATTTATATCGACGTTTATAGAAATATACTATAACTTTTGAAATCATTTCGAAAGACCAAAAAATGCATTTAATGAAGGGTAAAGTAGAAAAAATACATTAAATATTCTATTGAAATGCGAACTGCCTCAGTTATTTTGGAACGAATCTTTTTGGCAACTACATCGATATTATGAGCCGTTAATTTCCATCATCTATAAGCATAAAATCGAGAAATAATTTGGCCGTAGCAATTGACGTAATACATCTTGATATACATTGTTTATAAAAATGTAGGGTAATTCTGCCGTAGAGTTTCATATAAGAATGGACCGTCAAATGACTACCACGTGTTACAAACAAACAAAACAATTTTGTTTTTCTCTATATGTTTCAATCATTCGACAGATCGTTCTAATAACGAGTTCCTAAATCATCCCAAAACAACTTTCTCAGTCCAGTCCAAACCAAAACAACGCCTTTGGCTTGCAACGTCGTTTCATAAGCACATTAAGCATCATAGCATCATAACACCGTCACAAAACAACAATATCGAGTTTGTATCGCATGTAAATCGATCGTGACACCACATTTCAGATTAAGTTCTAATTTACAAATGTTGAAAACAGACGTATACATTAGATTCGACTTTCTAAACGTCGAATATCATTGTGTTTCCCTGAAAGCAGATCACTTATAAACCTATGGTGCCTTAAAAAAGTGAATGAGCATTTCAAATCTTCAACAGATATAACCTCAAAAATAAACACAAGTTTCAAATACACAAAAAAAAAAAAAAAAAAAAAAAAAATCCTTATACATAGCATTCCAGTCACTTAACTTGAAAAACTTATGAAGCCAAACATCTGGCTATACACCAAAATCAACATACAACTAACTAACAATATATGTATTGTTTATCCATTAACCATAGATTCAATCTCTGAATACCTTTTTCTTCCTTTGATTCTTCCGAGGTGGGCCCGTTTCAAAGATCAAAAAGCCTGAGGAGCAACTTGCATCGATGATATTCTGCTATCGCCGTATGATTCATCAGCAGCTAGATTCTTGTTCCCTGACATTAATACAATGCCTTCATTACCTTCATCACCACGCTGTTTCTTCAGTGAGCATTCTTCAGACGGGTTCACTTCAAAACACGGGACTAAAGATCGGTTCTTACGCTTTCTGCTGAATGTATGTATAATAGTTCTGCTGGTGTTAGCTTCAGATATTTTGCAGTCAACAGGAACAGGACATGTGTTATCTAACTTCATGCGTGAAGCAAGTCCGTTTGGTGGTTGTTGCACTATTACAACATCAATCAAATTAACGTCATCTTCTATAGAATTCCCACAACGTGCAGCAAGTGTATCTGCATTTACGAATGCTTCTTTGGCATTAATTCCAACAGTACATGTGTTCTCTAACTTCATATGTGAAGCAAGTCCATTCGGTGCTTCCGTTATCACAACGTCAATCAAATTAGCATCATCATATAAAGAGGTTCCACTTCCACCACACGCGGAGTTTTCTTCATGGTCTGCAAGTGTAGCTGCATTTACGAATGCTTTTTTGACATGAATTCTGTCATGGGTCATAGGAGCAGTAGATATGTTCTCTGACTTCATATGTGAAGCAAGTCCCTTCGGTTGTTCCACTATTACAACATCAACCAACTTAACGTCGTCTTCTAATGAATTCCCACCACATGCAGAGTTTTCAAGTGTATCTGCATTAAAGGTTGCTTCTTTGACAGAAATACCCTCATGGGTCATACTCAGATCGTCTACTTTTAGCATGTCTTGGCACGCTATCACTTGACGTTCCACGTTCTTGTCATTCAGACAAGCTGCTTTCCCTAGTGTATACCAATCCTTCACTTTTCTGTTCCTAATACTTCTACGGACAACAGAAACAGCATCAAACTTTTTAGGCTGCAACTTCTCGTTCAATTCAGGTTCACTTTTGGGAGTATCAGCAGATTTACAGGCATTTCCTGATACTGAACTTTTACATCGAGTGAAAGCAGCAGATTTTCGTTGAGGCATCACAATTTTAGCTGATCTACGTTTGGATGAGGCCACTTTTACTCTGCCATAACGAACCGTTCTTCTCGGTAACTTGTGGAATTTCCCATGCTGGTCTTTCGCGGTAATATCATTCCGTAAGCTATCTTTCATACCTAATTTGTCAGTTCTCAAACAGGATAACGATTTGGTCTTAGCATTTCTTCTCTTCTTTTTCGGTTTTGGCTCACTTTCCTCTGCTGTCTGCAATTGTTCATCTGGCAAGCTTGTTTCAATTGCTACACTTTTTTGGAAGTGTTCATTCTCGTAAAGTTCATTGCATTCGATGGTAGCAGAGGCAGGAACAGAACTATTCACGGAACCCGAATGACATCCAGAACTTGATTTCATAATCTCTTTTGATGATGTTATGCAGTCATGATCACAAGTACTAGGTTTCGGTAATGAAATTGTTTCACTTTCTTGAACTCTTTCGTAACCTCCATTACAGTAAACCTCTGGCTCCTTGCTTTCAATGGTAGCTGGAATATCTTTTTGTGATGTTCTACCCTCATGAACAAGAATGCTAGGCTTTGCTAATGAAGCCGGGATCTCAGAAATCACCGGAGTAGGCTCTGACACAGACATCGAATATGGAAACGAAGGGTAACTTTGTGTATCCATAGGTGTTTTAGAATGAGTAGGCAGGTATATGATTTCTTTTCGTGACGATAAGCGCTTGTACTTATCTTTCAAGCTTTCTAACTGGTCTTCAGCATTATTCAGTTTTGCTCTGAGATCGATTATCAAGCCTTCTGCTTCATCAAGTTGTGCTTCAAGTTCATCAATCCTCCTTTGGTCATTTAAGGACCTGGCCTCAGCTTCCTTTTTCTGTCCAACAAAATACATGCTGTAAGAAAAATGCTCTTTCATGAAATCATTTCATGCCTTTAAACAAGTATTCCAAAGTATTTTTCTGTAAGAATTGAAATTACAAAATAAAGATTAGAAATAGACCTATATAATCCCCACCCCACCTTAAATTTCTGGCTCTATCATTTGATACACCAGTTTACAGACTAAGAAATGGACACACACACACACATACAAAGGGTAATAACTTGTAATCAAAAGAAAGTACTTCTTTTTTAATTTCAAAAGGGCTCTCCAATGCAGTCATGTGGAGGAAGACAGAATTAAGAGACAAAACCATGGATGTACTGAAAAAAGAACACAATGATATAGTGTTTATTGTTTAATAAACATAGACAAGACACGACATAAGCAGGGGAAACAGGGATGGGATCAAGTGTCCAATTTATCTGTCCGGCCAAAAGGATGTAGTTTTGCTGAATCGCAGTTTCAAAGCATCGCAAAGGCTTACAGAAACATCAAATCGCCATGGCAAAGCATGGCATTAAAGAATCCCAAGTTCTCAACAGCATCACATGGTTCACATCTGCATTGTAGTGGTGTGACATGATAGCCTGAGAGGCATCACAATTCAAGCAAAACAACGTTTTTGGACAGACAAATTAGACAGTAAAATTATTCCGATGATCCCATTCAAAGAAAATTGGCTTGGTTTTCCTTGGAATTGATTAACTATGAAACAATGGGAATTTCAAGAAATCAAAACCTAAACATCAAGTTCTGACATGCTAATGCTAAAACTGCTAATCTGGTTTTCAAAACCATGTCACTTCAACGTTAAAACTAACCGCTACACCTTCACCAATCGAATTTCCGACATTCCATTTTATTGAACAACTGATAAATTCATTCATCGGTGTCAATTAATCAAAAACAACATATCCAATTTCAAGATTAATCACAACAATATAAAAAAAGAGGTTGAAATCAAAAACCAAACCGCCATGCGTTGATATCAGCAATTCAGTTGTCAATTTTGCTATTTACAAACAATTACCTGAGTATCAATCATGTCTTTCAAACGCAGGAGCAATCGGACAGCCTCTTCTTTGGTAAAAGCAAGCTCCTTTTCACACTTATGAGCTTTACTTTCAGCTGCCATAACTCGAACAGCCGATTCCTTAGTCGTGTTCAATATCATCTCCGCATAAACCTTCTTCAACGCCACCATTTCCTACACCCAAAATTACTCCGTTTCAATTAGCCTTCAAAACAAAAACAAAAAAACTCAAATCCAAAATACAATCGATTTATATTTAATAGATTACTTTACCTCAGATTGATTCATCTCGCAAATCAATAATCCACCGCCAAAAACAGTTGCTTTCTACGAACGCGATGATTTGAAACAAGAGATTTTCTACAGTCTCCACGAATCCTAAATCAGCGCCACCATTCCCTACACCAAAAACTCCCTTTAAACATCAAAATTAATCTTCAAAAGAAAAAAATTAATACAATCGCCCGGTATTATATAAATCACTTTACCACTGATTAATCCATCGCAAGTCGAAAATCCGCCGCCGATGACTGCTGATTTCTGTGACGGTGATGAATTGAAAGTAAGAGATTCTAGTGTGCTCGAGCCTCGATTGTTATGGATCGTCGGGTGAAGCGAAAACGATGCCGTATATGAAGTTTATAGCAGTGGTACGACGTTATACTGATCGAAAAAAAAATGGTCCGGAAATAGAGGGGCGGGAAATAAAAAGGGGTCCGCCCGCGGAAAATGAGAGGGTCGTTTCGAATTCGCGGTCATTATCTAATTGTACCGGAGTTTCAATTTTTTTCAGACCACCTTCGAATTGGATTTTTTTTCCTTTTTTTTATTTTTTTTTTATACAAATGTAGCATTGTTATACCTAGCACTGTAAAACGGTTCATTCGTTCACGAGTAGCTCGAAACGTGACTCGTGGAATACTCATTATAATATAATTAGTTTTGCTTGGGCGGTTTGTCAAATTTAACGATCTGATTTGAACTCAAACACTTGAAAACTTGTCCAGACAACATTTGTGAATACCTTCACTAGCATGTTGGTATTGTTGTAGAGGATTCCTTCTCCGGTAGTCGTTCTTCGATACATCAGGATTACGTGCCTCAGACTTACGTTTATATTGTTGATTATGCTAACCACAACGTATATATCAGGCATGTTATGAAACAAATATTTAAGTTTTCCTACCAATTTTTAGTATCTTCATTTTATCAAAGAAAGTTGATTATTTTTTCTTCCTAATCTACGACCTTGTTCAACAAGTGATGGGGCTGGTTTATAATGACGTATACCAATTTCATTTAGGAGGTCAATTATGTATTTTCTTTGCTCTCTTCTTTAGATCTTGCAATTTTCATTCTTTTTTTTAAACGAAGCATTTTATATTAATTTAAAAATAAGGTTCGTACATGCCGTATATTGACCCTCTCCTTATACCAAAAGACGTTGACGAAACATGGCTCTGGCTCTTTAAAACCTATGGCTGGCAAACCCAGTGTAGAAAAATCCATGCCACGGGAAATAGTACAGCACCACATGTTTTCAAAAGTGTTAAGCTCCTTCAAAAAGGAAAAATACAAAAGGATGCATGAAAAACAATTTTAATTCTAATGAACTGTTTTGTCTTTACAATGTCTATTTTCTAAAATTCTTCTGCTTGAGAATCTTTGACCTTTTGCATCTTATCCTTAATGGCAAGAGAATCTTTGATCTTTTTACCTCAGCTTCGTTAAGGGTGAACAATGTCATGTTCGGCGGATTTTCTTATATTCGTAAGGCCGAAATTTTGTATTCAGCTTTTAGACACCAAAATCAAACGGATTGAAGTCTAAAACCATTTGCTCGCTTTTGTTTGGTTGGCCTTGTCTGAATTTTCATGATTTTCATTAATAAATAAAGTTATTGACTGCAAATCGCGATATGTTGAATAACAACATATGATGATTGATGTAATACTTCAATACTATTATCTAAATAAAACTAAATAGATGATTTAACAAATGATTTATATTGAATTAGCCCCTTCCTATGCCAAAACCAACACTTCCCTTAACCACCATCCAAAACATCAGACTTTGACACGTACTATCAGACCTCCTACCTAGGGGACAAACAAGAAGATAAAATGTCCATTCCTTACAAGCATTTAATGGGTAAGTCTTCCATGGGTGGTCCATTTGAGGAGTGGGACCCGCCCCAATACTTTACTGACATCTTTTCAGCCTTTTTTTTATCTCGCTAGCAGTCAGCGCCCTCCCTTTTTTTTTTTTTTCTTTTTCTTTCTTCTTTCTGTTCTTTAATTTGTACCTCAACCACTACTTTCATATTTTAATTTATTATGGGGAAATTGGCTATACTTTCAACCTTTTTTACCAATTTTTTTTATTATTTACTTTACCTTTTTAACTAACCTATGTTGTCGCTTGTTTTTTATTTTTTTTAATGAAAGTCCAGGAATGTATATATAGATATATTGGACAAATTCATAAATATGCATTTCGTAACCAATTTTTATAGAAAATGATAATCTAATAAGTTTTACGGGATAAAACACATCTTTAAAAAATGTGCATTATTTTTTACCCGTTTTATTCTACTTACACTATCTATATTTTTCGTTTTACTCCCTCAATTTTAAACTCTCATATTCTTAATTTAGATAGATTTTTAAAATTGATAAAAATTCACCATTTATTTTTTATTTTTTCATTCTCTTTGTGATACATCATTTGATATAATTGTATCGTTATTCAAGTGATTCACGGACGAAATTCACATTCACTAGTGAATTTTGAATTACAATGAATTTTCATAGTAAAATAGCGGAATTCGATTGTTAATTTCAGAAATAACGTTAGAACGTGGCCTTTGTGTTTCTAAAATAAAAAACCCGAATAAAAAAAGTGGTGAGTTATACATTGAGATATATAAGTGTTTAAAAATAATAGATACTAGATAAATTTAGGAGTGGTATCGGGTCGGGACCTGACCCGTAAACCTCATACCCGAAACCAGTATTGAAATGTATTGCATTGAATCTTGTATTGAAATGTATTGTTTTCACTAAAAACATAAACCTACTACACTATCTGCTTCCGCCGTTTCTCACCTATTCTGCACCTCTCTTCGCTCCCTATTATTCAAGAGTGTTCTTCCTCACAAAAGTCACCCCGCCTCCACCGGCCGTCGACCCTCTCGTCGCCGTTATCTTATTCTCCGCCCCCATTTTTTGAGCTATTGTTTTGATCAAGTAATTATTGTCATTTTTTAATATTAACATGAATATTTTTTAACATCATACGTTTGGGACATTCATCACGACCCGACAGGATCTCGAATATTCTTGTATCCCGATTGTCGGGACCCGACCGTTATGGGGTACGGGCTTGGGAAGAAAAATGGAATCTACAATCTTGTCGGGACGGGTTTCGGGTATGAGGTTTACGGGTCAGGTCCCGACCCGATACCACCCCTAAATTTATCCATTATCTACTATTTTTAAACACTTATATATCTCAATGTATAACTGAGGGAGTAAAACGAAAAATATAGATAGTGTAAGTAGAATAAAATGGGTAAAAAAAATAATGCACATTTTTTAAAGATGTGTCTTATCCCGTAAAACTTATTAGATTATCATTTTCTATAAAAAAATCGGTTAAACAATGCATATTTATGAGCATAAGGCTCATCCCAGATGGTTAGTCACCTGGCTTCAGTGCGAGGACCAGGGTTCGATTCACCCTTCCCCCATTCCCCTCTTTTCGTAGCAAAAAAAAAAAAAAAAAAAAAAAAAAAAACCATATTTATGAATTTGTCCAATATATCTATATAATATATACATTCCTGGACTTTCATTAAAAAAAATAAAAACAAACGACAACATAGGTTAGTTAAAAGGTGAGGTAAATAAAAAAAAAATTGGTAAAAAAGGTTGAAAGTATAGCCAATTTCCCCAGAAATTAAATTATGAAAGTAGTGCTTGAGGTACAAATTAAAGAACAGAAAGAAGAAAAAAAAAAAAAAAAAAAAAGGCGCTGACTGCAGGGAGATAAAAAAAAAGCTGAAAAGATGTCAGTAAAGTAATGGGGCGGGTCCCACTCCTCAAATGGACCACCCATGGAAGACTTACCCGCATTTAATGAATCTAAATGATTTGAATTTCTATTTTACAATATATATTGCAAATGTTCTTGAATTTTTAAATAAATAACCATTTTCATGCCAACTACTTGATCATGTGGGGTTTCTTTCTTGACAAGTTTCTTGCGTTACATCGTCAAGAATGTTGTGGGACCTTTTCATTATATATATACAATTTTTTTTAGCATTCCAAGCTATTTTCAAACTTAATTTAATTAGCATGCTAAATTGGCTCTCTGTTACATTATAGATAATGAAAGCATGTCAAAAGTATGGTCCTCGTCATGGAAAAGTTGTTTCTTGTTAATAATTTTCAAAATTTCCAGCTCTAAATGATGGCATATTCTTATACAAAATGGTTTTTTTTTTTTACACTACATCAGCATATTTTCGGGACATTGAAACGACATTCGATTTCGAAGCATCATAGTGACACTTGATCGTTGAAAACAAGTAACCAGAGGTTTAGTTTCACACATTGAACCTCTGGACAACCGAACCTCACACTCGACCCTGATGTGGTGTTATGATAGATTTTAATGGTGTCCTAATAGAGAATGACGTATTTAGCGACACTACACCAAATATTTGCATTTGACGCCATCATAGCACAATTACCTTTCGCATAGTCGATTCTAGAGTTGAGATATGACTTCATTGACTGGAAGGTCGATTTGCGGTTCTAGAAATCAGTTTTTGACCGGTTGATTGTTTTAGACGTGTGATATCACACTTTATATACGGTGTGATGCTACTAAAGACACCATACACAGAAGAAGGTAACTTGTTGGCCAGGGCAATGCTCAAGATAATAGTTTGATATTTAACTCAAAAGAGACATTACATACGAAGATAAAACATTGATAACAATGATAAACAAACACATAAACCTCTGTTCTTTCCAGAATTCTAATGTAACCAACAATTCATATCATGTAATAATACTGTTGCTTTAGTAATAATAATCTGAATATTCTTCCAAAATCTCTGGAAATTCACAGACCATTTCGCGATCACGGGCCAAAATCGAGTCCACAAATGATTCTGCTGCAGCTGCAGCTGGTTCTGCAACAATTTCAGGAACTTTTTGTTGATTATTCATCATGTTGCCATTTGAAAGCGAGTTTTGACATGGCGCTTCTTCTTGATGCTCTGTATTAAACTCGTTATTGTTCTCTTTTAACCCTTCATTTGCAGTCAAGAATGGATCCATAACAATGTATTCACTTGATAGAGAAGATGATGATCCCTCATAGAATCCATTGCTACATACTTGTGACCCGAAAAACGACGAATCTTGACCGCCAAGAAACCGCAGCTCAGGTGTTTGATTGTTGGTCTCAGAGAACTGGGATGATGACTTGACAGAAAAGAAACTCTCATCAGATTGCTCCATCATCGCAGGGTTGATGATCCCGATTTCTTGATGATCAAAGGGCATTGTTGAGTGTGGAAGAATATTAGGGGTATTTATGGGAAATGATGATGATTGTCTGTTGTTGTTTTGGAAACCAGTGATTTTTCCTAGTTCATTATAGATTTGAGAAAATGGCTTGTGAGTTACTGGATCAATGCCCATGTTGAGAAGCTTTTTCTTTAACTTTGTGTTCCAAAAGTTCTTGACATCATTGTCTGTTCTTCCTGGTAGTTGTTTTGCTATTTGAGACCACCTATGATTTTAAAAACAAACAATGTTATAACAATGGACACTTCTATTGACACCACGATGGATATCTACCGGAGCAACACATTTCGAGAAAATTTCGACTTTGAAGAAGTCCAATGGTGCCCTAAAAGTAGATTCGATTTGGTGCCAATAACAATGCCCTGTGAATTGAAACACAACATGTTTTAGAGAGCATTATAATCTATGATTCATAATATTATCTAGATGGTGAATATCTTTAGTGAAAAACTTACACAATATCACAATCCATTCAGAATCTACTCTCCGTCGGTTATGACACCACAGTGAAAATCGACCTTTTGAATATCTTTAGTGAAAAACTTACACAATATCACAATCCATTCAGAATCTACTCTCCGTCGGTTGATCATCACAGTTGACCGGCAAAAAATGGATTATCAGCTTTAGAATCGAATTTTTTGTTGGTCGGTTTTCAGTGTGATGTCATAGTGCCACTAAAAACGGCCTCAATTTTTTCTCAGTCAATTCTAGAATCGAGAATTAACTTTCCATCAGATAATTGATTGTTTTCGGTATGGTGTCACGTTAAAACACTGTGGTGCCGTTAAAGGCTAGTCCCCACCTAATTGTATGAATTTTCTAGAAGAAAATTCATAATCATATCAGATAAAAACACTTTTTGTCTTTCTCTTTATTATTCATTACAACTTCTTTTATCATGAAATAGATTTAAACAAAAATTAAAAAAAAAATTTACCTGCTGCCATAAATTCTATGAAGTTCAAGAATGCATTCTTCCTCTTCAGGGGTAAAATTGTCATGATTAAGATCAGGTCTGAGGTAATTAGTCCACCTCAGCCTACAGCTTTTTCCACACCTGTTTAATCCTTTAAAACACACACCTAATTAACATTAATAAATGTACAAACCATTCATCATAGAGTGTGTCTGTAACGAGGAGATCCACCGTCATCAAAACTAGCCCATAAACAAAACAGGTTATCAAAAAACACACTGAAATCAAGCCACATGTCGTGTTTTGATTGGATGGTAGTGAATATCCTCATTGCAGACACTCCATAGTAATGAGAAGATCCACCGTCATTCGATCAAAACACTGACACGTAACATCAAACACATCAGAAACAAGCCCATAAACAACGCGAGTGATCACAAATACCCAGAAACCAGACCACGTGTCGTGTTTTGATTGGATGACAGCAGATCTTCCTATTACAGACACTCCACACCAGAATTTCCGGAAAAAGGCAAATCATAGACAATATGTTTTACCTGCCTTTTGAGGTACCATAGTCCAATTCCCAGTGCCATGACGCGACACATAAGCAAGAAGCTTCGCGTCTTCCTCAGGCGTCCATGGCCCTCTTTTCACGTTCGCTTTGTCACAACACGGAGGTCTTCCCATCAGAAAGAAAATCACGTCGGTTCTTTCTTTCGTGTCTGTGTGTGTGTGTGAGTGAGTGAGTGTGTAATAATGTGAGAGAAAGCAAAGCAAGAAGGCAACGAAGTATAATACTGAATGCTTATTTTTAACAGCTACACAAAGTGCATTTCACTAATAGTAATAGAGAAAAAGCATTAAGAATTGAATGGGCATGAAATGCATGTAAATTGGCTCCACCCATTAGAACAACATTTGCATGATTTTAACTTCATAAAACTGCTTTACATGACATCAAAAATAATACCAGCACTTTCATCTCCTCTTCCAATGCACCCCCCTACCCCTCTCCCCCCCACCCCCACTTATTATATAATGTGGTTTGTTCCAAACCATTTGAATGCAAGTAACTTCATTTTTACAATATAATAAAGTTAGAAGACCAAATCTTTAATGGTAAAAGTTTTCCAAATCATACTGTTTTTGTTTTCAAGAAGATTCATAGTTGTGAAACTTGTGATATGATATATACATTACATATATCAAGTAATGTATTTTAATTAATTCATTTATTGAATGTAAACAGCTTCCAGAATACTATCAAGTAATGTATTTTAATTAATTCATTTATTGAATGTAAACAGCTTCCAGAATACCACACTTTGGGCAAGGTTCAACTATACAGAGGTCGAAAATGGAATTCGACATCTGTAAAGTCGAATGTTTAGCTTACATTCGATTTTTCAGAAGTCGAATTTCAATGTCGTGCCCCGAAAATAGATTCGTTGGGGTGTCAATAACACATGTCTAAGTCACCACCTAAAAAATCCACTAGAGAGGTGCAATTATGAAACAATTAAATAGAAGGAACAATTATTTTTTACTTTTGCTCGTTGAGTAAACAAAAAAAAAAGAAGTACAAAAGCCTTGAACTCAACTTTATAAAGAGAAAAATGCTATAAAACATCACATTACTACTACAACTTAAATTTCAATAAAAAAAATACAAAATGAAATACAATTTATGCTAGAAAAATTCAAAATCCAAATAAGTTTCAGATGATCTGTCTGATTCAGACCCCACCTTCTTGTCATTAGAGACCTTAATTGTCTGATTAAAGAATGTAAGATCCACTGGTTTAGGTACTTCTGGAGGATTAGTACTTCTGATTAAAGCCCAATTAACATTCTCAAAAAATGGATGTTGTTTAATCTCTGTTGCACCTCTTTTATACCCCAATCTTTTCTGTGGATCTTTAGCAAGCAAACCTTTAATCAAATCCTTAGCATTATAACAGACATTAGAACCTTCTGGAAACTTCAATGGCTGCCCAACAATATTAAACAATGTCTCTCTATTACCATTACCTTTAAAAGGTGTCTTTCCATATAACAACTCATACAAAAACACACCAAATGTCCACCAATCAACTGAACTTCCATGCCCTTCACCTCTAATTATCTCAGGTGCTAAGTATTCATGTGTCCCAACAAACGACATTGATCGAGCCGTTGTTGGTTCGGCTATGAGCTCGGGTCGTGAACCAGAAGGGACCAAAAGTGAACGATCGCCTCCCTTTTTAGCGGGTTTTGTTCGGGAAGGCTTAAAGCATGTGGGTTGAAGAAAGCAAGATGGCTCGACGCAGACGGTGGATGGATTAATGCAGGATGGTTCGATACAGTAGGATGAGTTTGTGCAAGAGGGTTGAATATTGGATTGAAATATGGTTGGATTAACTAAACATCTCATTGATAAATCGAAATCAGACAGCATAATGTGACCATCTTCTCTCACTAAAACATTCTCTGGTTTCAAGTCTCTGTATACTACTCCCATCATGTGTAAATACTCCAGGGCTAATAGCACTTCTGATGCATAAAACCTATCATCATATTATACAGAAAAGAAAAGAAAAAGTTGTCACCAATTAGATCTCCTGGTTTCGAATTTTACACAACCATATTGTATCAAATGAATGAACATGATGTAACTATCTTCACTCACTTTCACATAGCATGATGTGTGCATGGTGAAATAGAGTGAAAATGAAAGGATATAATACATGGCACGTGGTAAAACCTTCGTATAACGGTTATATATACCATACAATGTCTCGTGTAAGAGTGAGTTGGATGCATGACATTCATCCAACAATAGAATCATTACTATAACGGCTGTATCATAAAATTTCTTGCGTGTTCCAATCTTTGGACAAAGGGCTTGGTCTTTCTGACAACACATGGGCATCCATGGATAGGGCCCACATGGATACTAAAATTGGAAGCCCTTGTTTAATGAAAAGGACAGTGTTTCCATTTATCCAGGAGATTAGGTGAGGAGCATAAGTCATAAAAAGAGAAACTTTTTTCACAAAAAGAAAAAGGAATCTTGAACTGTCTCACAGGTGAAAAGGAAGAATTCCAGCTCAAAGTATATTCTTTTCTGTGGGAATATGACAAAAATTAAAGGCGCCTTTAGTGACACCACAGTGTTTTCAACATGACACACCACATCACAAACAATCGAGAGACGAAAAATAGATTATATAACAGAGAATCGACCGACTTTCACATGGTCAATTCTCAGCACAAAGTTAATCATAAATTCTAGAAAAATTCATTATCACCTCTAGAAAAGTTGATTATCAGCTCTAGAATAAACAACGTAATAAAAGTCGAATGTTTTAAGGTACCAAAAACGATAGAGGAACTATATGAAATGACTAAACTAACCTTGCTGCTTGCTCTGTAAAATGCCTGCCAGGTTGACATTGCCTAAGCAAATGAAGGTCACCACCACTGCAAAACTCCATTAACAAGCAAGAAAATTTTTCAGTCTCAAAACATGAATACAAAGTAGGAAGAAATGGATGATCCAACATTCCCAATATCTCCCTCTCTGTTTGAGCTCTAGCTAATTTCTTCCTCCCTGCTAACATCCCTTTATCCATGACCTTCATAGCAAACAAGCATTTCAACCCACCTCTTAATTCAGCTAAATAAACACTCCCAATATCACCAAAACCCAGTTTCTTCAACAACCTAAAATGCCCTAACCCCAATTCGCCATCTTTAGCTATCACATTCTGTACTGCATCCCATCTTACATCATTCCCCTTATGCGGTTTCGATACGCATAAACTCCGTAAATTCGAGTCAATCCCACTTATTACGCTACTCTTCTCACTAAGAATCACGGAATCAACTTCTTTTTCCTCGCATTTATCGACGCTGGACTTGCTATGAACACTAGTGGAATCGGAAACCGTAATCGTTGTGCTACTGAAGAAATCTAAACTAGTAGTAGTGGAGCTTTGAGCACTGAGTTTCTGGAAACTCACTTTGAGGGAATTTGTGTCGTTGTCTTTGGTGGTGGTGGGTTCAGCATTGGATGATGGTTCAGTCATGGTTGAAAGTTTTTGATGGAAAAGTGTATGATAAAATGCCTGAAAGAAGGGGGGAATGTGCAGTTTTAAAGTGAGTGGAAAGGGAGGGAAAAAGAGGTGTGTGTATAGTCAAATGAGGTTTTTGGGGAAAGGTCTCGAGGTAGTCAAAGAGGTATGAGAGAGAGAGAGAGAGAGAGATGAGGGGTTTTGAATGGAAAAAGGCGAGGCTTTGGGACTTAAAAAGGGGTGGAAAATTCAAATTTGAAACGGAAGTAATATAGACAAATAAATATCATATACAGTGATATACTCGTTTTGACACGATAAATGTTATAATATGACGTGATAATGATTATATCACTCATCTAATCTTAATTCGACATGAAGATTGTCGCGAGTTTGATTTTTATTCTAGAATAAATGTCTAACCAAGAGTTTTTAACATGTGATCTCTCTAAACAGAGTAATTGTTTGACCAAAAACTCTAACACACCACTTGATTCAAGTTGATGTGTTATATCTGGTACACGTTGAACCACAATTGTGTATAAAACTACACAGTTTATCACCGTCGATCTTGATTTAAGCATGTATCGATCGATAAGTCATATGATATTCATTTACGAAATACAATTCTAATAAAACAGTCATTCACAAGGACGGACCTCAGGGATGGCCCTGTCTTTAGTTTGAGTACACCAAAAACTTATATAATCCAGACCGATACAATTAGTCATTTTAATACAGACCACCCTCCCTTTAAAGAAAAAAATACAGACCACCCGATCATACAAATATAGTCTATAGGCCAATCCAAATATCAATTCCTGGTTCCGTCAATGATCATTCATATACAACGAGCGACACGATCTGATTTTACATCATTATTAATCATGGGCTTACACCATGATTAATAAATCCTACGTTATGTTATGTTATACGTCGTAAATCAATGGATGTGTCGGTAGTATTACTACTGGTATTTGTGAAATTTGAAATGTGGGGCAGGACATTAAGGGGTTAATTATTTAGTTGATTGATGCTTTGAAATTGCATTAGCACAGAAAATGTTATAACTTGGGGACCCAAAAAATCAAGAATGGAGGCCCATATGTTATTTGGAGTTTATAATAAGGACAGCTAATGAATCTTTGGTTTTGGGACTTACGAGGATGACAAAAAAAAAGGGGGGCTTAAGTTAGGTATAATTTGACTGCTGTGCATACAAAATTTATGGATAAAACATTGCAATTTTATAAAAGTATGACTTAGAGAGTCTCTAATAGACACAATCGTTGGATGTGGGTCATGTGTATTAAAAGACTGACGATGCCGGGTTACGCACCTCGATATATCGTCATCAAGTGGACCTTATGGATTAAATACTTACCAAGGCACATAAGCCAGATAAGGCATACAAGCCGGACTATCGACTTGGGAGTTATTGCATTCATGTCGGCCCTCGGGTCTAAGGCATGACTGTGGACTCGAGGGTATGACCATCGACTTACGAGCAGTGCAGGGCGAGAGTTCCAGACTCGATCACCCCAAGTCGGGCAGGTCGATGTCTTGAACGAGTCCACACCAAAGCCTACGTTGGCCCATTATCCACGGGATAACTTGGGCAATGGGTAAGGCCCAATTAAGGGTAAATATGACAATAGCTACAAACCGACTCATATTAGGGTTAGGTCATGCATTGTCTTTATAAATACAACGTTCCAGGAACTACGTAAGGCTTGATTCCTGGAAGAATAACAGGATACGTAGGCACTCTAAGAATCCCACTTAGACTCAGCCGTAAACATAAAAAACCCCTTCTTCGTTCTTGGCATTAGGGTTCTTGATTATTCATCAATAACATAAGGAATAGCCCGGATTTTTAAGGTGACATAATATATCATCGTCATTGGCGCTAGAAGGAGGGTCCTTCTTTTGTTGAATACATCAAGATCATCATGCCTCCAAAAGAAAAGACCGCCAGGAAAACCACCTCCAAAAACGTGGATCCGCGAATCCACGGATGAGTGAGCAGCGGGTGTGGAGCCTCGGGGAGATAAAGATCAAGTCTTAGAGACCGTCCACGAAAATCCGCCAAAGCAAACTCGGGGCCTTGCCCCGCGAGCACCAAGCCATGGTGGATCGGTTGGCGGCGACGGATCATAATGCTCGAGAAAAATAATGGCGGAAGCCTTTAACCGACGTAAACCGGAACGGCAACAACGGGCGGAAGGCGGCCCGAATAACGCCGCCAATAATCCTAAGCCAGATCAGTTTGAAAAGATCAGCGCTTCCTCAAGTTCTGTCGAAAGGAGGAGGCGAGAAATCCAACAGAAGCACATACGCATCGATGAAGACAGCGTTAGGCAAGAGTTAGACGTAATCCTGGGAAAGACCCAGGGTTCGTTATGGTTAGAATCTCCTTTCACCAAGGAGATTGAAGATTATCCTAAACCCAAGGGGTTTAAAATTCCTAAGATAGACCCGTATGATGGCACCACCGATCCGGAGGACCATCTTCACAGGTATCTATCCCAGATGTGGCTGGAAGCTGCACCTGATGAGATGCGATGTCGAGCATTCGAGACTCTACTCGTAGGACGAGCAAGAGAGTGGTTTACCAAGTTAAAGCCCAGATCCATCTCCAGGTTCACTATGCTCGCCCGAAAATTCAGAGACGCCTTCATCGTCAACAAAAAGTTCCAGTTGAGCGAGACGCACCTCACAAACGTGAGACGAAGATAGAGACGAGTCGGTATTAGATTATACGAAGAGGTTTAACCTCGAGGCCATGCGAGTAAAGGATCCGCGGGATCGAGTCTTGATCACTTCATTTGTAGGGGGGACCGCGCAACACAAAGCTATACGAGAAGTTAAGCAGAAACCTCCCTCGAAACATGGATGAATGTGTGAATGTCGTCCATCGATTTTGCCAGGGCGAAGAGGCAGTGCGTAGGCACACCCAAGCCGAGTGGATGGACAGTTCGAGAAAAGATGGTCGAGGAGGAAATAAGAACCAGTCTCGACAGCAAGACGTAGAGAGGAAAACATCTGTTTGGGATCGTATCGAGGCAGCTCCCTCGGGCCGGTCAGAGAGAAAAGGGGGTAAAAAGGATAAAGATTTTACTCCCCTCAACCGGTCACGTGCGGAGGTCTTATCAGTAATGGTTTCTAAGAATTTGGCCAAGAGGCCACCTCCGATCAAAAAACCTCGAGAAAAACGAAGGTCGACAAAGTATTGTGAGTTCCACGAGGACACAGGTCACTCGACAGAGGACTGTTTCGATTTAAAGAAAGACATCGAGGCTCGCATCCAAGAGGGAAAGCTGGATGAGGTCATAGACCGATCGCGTTACAATGAGCCCAGGGGGCAGCGAGACTTCAAAAGGAAAAACCCTGACCAGGATAGAGGTCGAAGCCGAGAGAATCAAAGAAGAAGAGATCGATCCCCTAGACGAGACCGATCTCCTGATAACGATAGGGACTACTATGGTCAGGACCGCTATGATGATAATCGCCCAAATAATTATGTGAACATGATATTTGGGCCAGGGGAGAGTGAGAAGGAACGAGCCAGTCGAGAACCTGACGACAGCTCGAGGCCAAGTAAGCAGCCAAGGTTGACCACGGAAGTCGGGTATGGCCCCAGAGACAACGTCCCTAAGTCGACAAGTCATAGTGAGGGGTTAGTAATTGAAGCAGTTATAAGTCGCGCCAGAGTATCGAGGGTATGCGTCGACAATGGTAGCGCCGTGAATATCTTGTACTACTCGGCATTCCAGGGTATGAAGCTTAAAGAGAAAGATTTAGTGCCCATAGCCTCTCCACTATTCGGTTTCACAGGTCAGGCAGTCCATCCACTGGGTTCCATAAAGCTACTCACGACAGTGGGTGATGGAGAAAAAGGGAGGACGCTAGAGCTAAACTACGTGGTCGTGAAAGCTCCCTCCGCGTATAATGTCATTTTAGGCAGTCCAGCCCTTTTCGAGTTACGAGCTATAATTTCGACATTCCATAACAGCATGAAATTCCCGACTCGAAATGGTTCCCACGAGGTAAAAGGGGATAGTGAAATCGCCAGAAGCTGTAATTCGATAGTAATGAATGGTAAGATGGCGGTGCAACAAGTCCTTGTTGAGGAACTTATTCCGGAAGAAGAGGAAGAGAAGTGTTGGGCCTCGAGTGAGGCAGTTGAAAATGTTAGCTTGTGGTTAGATGAAGTCGATCAGAGTGTCCAAGTCGGAGTTTGGATCCCGACTCAGGAAAAGCAGTTATTGATCGACTTGCTGAAAGAGTTCAAGGATGTTTTCGCATGGAAGGCATCCGACATGCCAGGTACGCCGACGAGACATCGCCATCCATAAACTTGAAGTTGAGCAGGCCAGAAAGCCAGTCAAACAGAAGAAGCGAAACTTCGCGCAAGATCGATTGGAAGCTATCGAGTCCGAAGTCGGGAAGCTACTGTCGGCAAATATAGTAAGAGAAGTACTTTATCCAGAATGGCTCGCTAATCCAGTGTTGGTGAAGAAACCAGATGGCAGCTGGCGCATGTGCGTAGATTTCACGGATTTGAATAAGGCACGCCCTAAAGATTCCTATCCGCTACCTAAGATCGACATGTTAGTTGACTCAACCATCGGTTTTGAGGTATTCGCGTTCCTCGATGCATACAAGGGGTACCATCAGATACTTATGGACCCTCGAGATGCGGAGAAGACCGCATTCATTACAGAGTTTGGCACCTTTTGTTATGTTACCATGCCATTCGGACTAAAGAATGCTGGTGCTACATACCAAAGGGCAGTCAATAGAATTTTTGCGAAGCAGATTGGTAAGAATATGGAAGTCTATGTGGACGATCTACTCATCGAAAGCCGATCGATGAAGCAATTTTTGGTAGACGCCAGGGAAGTATTTGAGGTATTAAGAGGTACTGACATGAAACTTAACCCAAAAAAGTGCACCTTTGGGGTGAGGACAGGCAAATTTCTAGGGTATATGGTGTCGAGAGACGGGATTCGAGCTAACCCTGATAAGATCGACACGCTAAAGAACATGCCTGCACCTCGAAATATGAAAGAGGTTCAGAGACTCACTGGTCGGATGGCAGGACTGAATAGATTTTTATCTCGATCAGCCCAGCGCGCACTACCATTCTTCAAGATTCTCCGAAAGCCTAGTCCTTTCCATTGGGACAGCGAATGTCAGGCAGCCTTCGAGGAATTAAAAGCATATCTTTCTGAATTACCTACTCTCACTTCTCCTCGAGAGGGGGAAAGGTTGTTGGTTTATCTATCGGTCTGCGAGGAAGCAGTGAGTTCGGTCTTGGTCCGAGAGGGGGAAAAGGGTCAGGTGCCCATATATTTTGTAAGTAAAGCTCTACATGGCCCCGAAACCCGATACTCGCCAGCTGAGAAACTCGCATTATCGTTGGTACACGCGTCTCGGAAACTTAGGCCATACTTTCAAGCCCACCCTATAGTGGTAGTTACGGACCAACCACTCAAGCAAATTCTGGCGAAGCCCGACACCTCTGGTCGACTCGCGAAATGGGTAATTGAGATGGCTCAATACGACATCGAGTTCGTGCCGCGCACCGCGATCAAGGCCCAAGCTTTAGCAGACTTCTTAGCCGAGGGTATATCAGTGCAGCTCGAGCAAGAAAGCAGAGTCAGGAAGAACGATGGACGCTCTATGCCGATGGAGCCTCAAGCAAGGAGGGATCAGGCGCAGGCCTCCTATTAGTCAGCCCGAAGGGGGAGGAGTTTCCATACGCTCTCCGGTTCGATTTTAAGGCAACTAATAATGAGGCAGAGTATGAGGCACTTATTGCGGTCCGAAGCTCGCTCTGAAGCTGGGGGTCGAAAATCTCAACGTTTATAGTGACTCGCAATTAGTCGTTAATCATATCAAAGGAGAATACGAAGCTAAGGAAGATACTATGAAGAAGTATCTGGCCGTAGTTCAAGGCCTCGTGCCGAAGTTCAACTCGATTCAATTCGAACAGGTACCTCGAACTCAGAACAAGAGGGCCGATGCTCTGTCCAAGTTAGCATCGAATTTCGTCTCTAGCAAGAAGGTGCTAGTAGAGTTGCTAACAGAGAGAAGCTTTGAAGAGATAGAGGCCCAGCCGATATTTCAGCAGGCCACATGGATGGATCCGATTGCCCTTTACTTAAAGGACGGAATATTACCCAACAATAAGGTACAGTCAAGAAAGGTCCGACTACAGTCGGCTCGATATGCATTCTTCAATGACATACTTTATCGGAAATCATTCACAGGTCCATGGTTGAGATGCGCATCAGAGACAGAGGGAGAATATCTTCTGGAAGAAATCCATAGGGGAGCTTGTGGAAATCACTGTGGGGCTAGGATGTTAGCTCGAAAATGCAAGCTCGCAGGATACTTCTGGCCATCAATGCAACGAGATGCCAACAATTTGGTGTAGAGATGCAATTCTTGTCAAATACACGATAATGTCACGCATCAACAGGCACAACAAATGAATGTTATCTCATCAGCATGGCCTTTCGATATATGGGGAGTCGATATTGTGGGACCCTTACCTCGAGCCCCGGGAAATAACAAGTTTGTGATCGTAGCGGTGGATTATTTCACCAAGTGGGTAGAAGCCAAGGCCATACCCGACATCAAAGCGACTACAATCAAGAAGTTCCTATGGGTCGATATTTTATGTAGGTATGGTATTCCGAAGGCTCTAATCTCGGACAACGGAACTCAATTCGAAGATCGAAGAGTCGAGAGAGTGGTTAGCCGAATATCACATCGACCAAGACTTCACTTCGGTGGCTCATCCTCAAGCTAATGGTCAAGTCGAACGGACAAATCGACAGATTAAACTCGGATCGAAGAAAAGGTTAGAGGCCGAAGGGCAAGACCGGGCGTTACAACTCCCGAGCATCCTGTGGTCGTACAGGACAGCTCCAAACGTGTCAACAGGTGAAACACCTTTCTCCCTAGCCTATGGGTGCGAGGCAGTTATCCCTGCGGAGATCGGCATCCCTTCCCCTCGGGTTTTAGCGTATAATATTGAGACAAACAACCCCGACATCCGACATGAGAAGGATAATCTCGAGGAGCGGAGAGAAATGGCCTCAGCCAGAATGGCAAGGTACAAGCAGAAGATTTCTCAATATTACAACGCCAGAGTGAAATATAGATATTTCAAAGTCGGAGATCTAGTCTTGAGGAAAAATGAAGCAAGTCGACAGAAGAAGATCGGGACACTCTCCCCGAACTGGGAGGGCCCGTATCAGATTCTAAAAGTCCACCCTAAAGGTTCATATCAACTAGGTCGAGCAGACGGAACCACAGTCCCTCGACAATGGCATGCGAATAATTTAAGGAAATTTTACGTTTAAGCCTTAGTTGATCAGTTTGTTTTTACTCGTTTTATTTAAGATATGTAATCAGTCCATGAGACGGATCCACCTTCGTTATAATAAAGGATGATTTCTTTTTTCTACAGTTTTATTAAGTCATTTTTGTAATATTCTAAGTCCAAAAGGACACGAAGTTGCACTCGACAAAGTATGGAGCAATCCGAAAGTCGGAACTCCCGACAACGCCATAAGCATATGATGCAGAAGGCACTAAGAAGACTCGCAGGGTCGGGTCAAATGTCCAAGTCGAAAGCCTACCGAACTTGAGGGTCGAATAAGGCAGACAAAGGACGGTTCGCAGGGTCGGGCCCAGCGTCCAAGTCGGAAGTCTAACCAGCCCAATGTTGGAATAGTGTCCTAAACCCAATCGGGTTGGACCGGATCCGACCGGGTCGGATCATTTCTACTATTTCTTTATGTTTGTACATATATTAAATGGCTTTTCTGTTGTCATATATATATGTTCTTTTTAAAGAACCAATTATGAATTGTTATATGATAACGTCCTTAGTATTAAAGCGTGGTAGAGAAACCATGATAAGCGATTATGGTTGATGAGATCTCTAATCACTTTAATAAGTTTGATACTTAAATGTCTCTAAAGCCGATGTACTATTAAACGGGGCATTGATAGTATAAACGGACTAGCACGTATTGGATGTCTTCTTGTCTTTAGGGCGGGGATAGATCTCGTCTATCGAAGTGTAGAGACACTTGGACCTGTACGTGGACGTGTATTAGAGAATGCGTACGTTAGATCGACCCACTTACACGGATAAGTGTCACACTATGTGACGGTTGTGTAATTATCCTTAAGACCGGAGTCTTCATGGCATCACGGTGTGGATTGTCATGCTTTGACACTATTGAGGTTTCCACAGCCACGGGGCGATCATGCGGTAGTGATTGGGTATGATACCGAAGCATGCGGAGTATACATGATTGGTCGTCCGGGAATCGCGTATCCTATGATTGGGATCGAATATCCGAAATGGCCTTCTTATAAGGAATGTCCTGTTCTCGTGAATCTTTGCAAAGTGGGAGTAAACGAGTTACTTCGAGAGAGCATGATATCCAGATTATAAGATACGGTCGTTGATGTTTTGACACTCGACTAACGACCGTATGGATATTATTACGATAGGATTGTAAGTTACACGGTAATCGTTTCACATGAAAGGTAGTAGTCATTGCATTTGACTCTTCCGATGATTGGGGGTCACGGTGTGTTGCTAGACGCTATCCCGTGATCGTTAGGCATGAAGGGCATTTTCGTAATTTGCACTTTGTGTCTACGGCCAACATATTCGGAAGCCTATCGGGTCACACACATAAGAACATCTAGCCGGATTAAAATGTGGTTATAGATGATAACCAAATAAGGAAAAAGTTTATCTCGAGACTATAAAGGTTATAGTGGTAAATTAATATGGTGGTATTTATTTATTATGAATAAATAAAATACAAGATATTAATTATATTAATTAAAGAATATTCCGGAAGCCAATTAATGGCTAAAGGGGCGCACATATTATTGTGTATCAGATACACTTGGATTGTGCAATTTAATTAATGGTATTACCTATTATTGATATTAGATATTAATAAAATAAAATAATATTTATATATTGACACATGCGTGTGTGTGGTGTGCATATGTGATGCATGCGCACTAGTGTAATATGGATATATAATATGTATAGATTTATTTGTGTAAAATATATATGTGATATATACACATGTGTAAATTGATTTATGGTAATATAATAAAGATAAATATTCAATATAAGATATTGACAATATCTTGGAATATTCAATATAAGATATTGACAAAATCCTAGATTTATTTAATATGAGATATTAAATTAAATGAGATAAATCAATCAAACATATTTTCCTTATTTTATTGGAAAAAGGTTTTCTTCTTTTCCACTCTATTGGAGGCGCCACCTTCTACTATAAATAAGAGGTGTGTGTCAAACTCTTTTGTACATCACAATTCCAAGAACTAATAGTTCTTGTGTAAAATTGGAGAGCATCCTATAGAGAGTTGGAGAGAGGGGAAAAAGGCCGGTCTAGCAACCGGAGTTTTCCAATAGCAATCCATGATGGGATTCCGGCGGGTCGTTCGTGTGGACTAGCGGTAGAGGCCGAACACTTGGGCGGCTCATGCGAACTACTCTCCTTAGACGGTCAAAGCGTCGATCTTTTAGATCAACCAAGGTAACCACCGTCTACTATCTATTTGTTTATTGCTTAAACGAAGTCGATCTTGGGTCGATAGGAAATAAATTTTTGAATTCCGCTGCGTTCCCGCGTAGATTTCCTAACACCCAAAAGGCAGTTAGACCGAGACAAGGAGAGTTCGCAATGACGGACTAACTCAAAGATCTAGTAAGCCTATGAGGCAAATAAGCCAAGGCAACTAGATCGACCTACAAGCCACATAGAACCCAAGTGCATTATGAACTAAAGTTTATAAAACACTTGGGGGGGCAATATTACATCGATAAGACAGAAGCAAACAGAGCCAAAGGCTCGACAAGCAAGAAAGCCAAAGACAGTAATAAAAGAAAAGAGTAAATAACAACAAGAAGAGATAAAAGGGGAAAATGGATAGGCAGAAATGATTTCACCGTCTGGACTCCTCTCCCTCTTTATGCGTTTAAGTTGCAAGTGATAAATGATAAGACGTGTTTAGGGGGGGTTACCAGCAGTTATAACCCCCTAGATATTGCGGGAATCAAGGACGACGTCAGTTATGGCAGAAGACGAAACGTTAGTGCGCTCTGACGTCATAATAAACGGCCACGATTGGCTGGGGAGACAGGTGGCATGTGAAACGGTTACACCATTTCCCGCCCAAGATTTAGTCCAACTCGAAGACGATTTCAAATTGGCAGATCTGACCTCGGACAACGGAAGTCGCCTCTCTCAGGTCTGGGGGGCTTATGACGATGCCGGGTTACGCACCTCGATATATCGTCATCAAGTGGACCTTATGGATTAAATACTTACCAAGGCACATAAGCCAGATAAGGCATACAAGCCGGACTATCGACTTGGGAGTTATTGCATTCATGTCGGCCCTCGGGTCTAAGGCATGACCGTGGACTCGAGGGTATGACCATCGACTTACGAGCGTGCAGGGGGCGAGAGTTCCGACTCGATCACCCCAAGTCGGGCGGGTCGATGTCTTGAACGAGTCCACACCGGCCTACGTTGGCCCATTATCCACGGGATAACTTGGGCAAGGGGTAAGGCCCAATTAAGGGTAAATATGACAATAGCTACAAACAGACTCATATTAGGGTTAGGTCATGCATTGTCCTTATAAATACAACGTTCCAGGAACTACGTAAGGCTTGATTCCTGGAAGAATAACAGGATACGTAGGCACTCTAAGAATCCCACTTAGACTCAGCCGTAAACATAAAAAACCCCTTCTTCGTTCTTGGCATTAGGGTTCTTGATTATTCATCAATAACATAAGGAATAGCCCGGATTTTTAAGGTGACATAATCTGTCATCGTCAAAGACAAAACTGTTTTGACGGTTTATATAAGTGATACACATCCGATTATTGAGTCTAATAAATGCTCCCTACATCCGAATTACCCTACAAATTTGGTGGGCCGGAGACTCTGAATCCTTGGTGGGTTCATTGTATGTTACTTCGAGCAACACAATGACTAAATAAAGTACAAATTTACTTATATTACGTTATATATTTGTGTGATTATTATTTAGTGGGAAAGAAAGTCATTGGTGACGAGTATTGACGTTCCCTGCCTTACGGAATCTTCAATCATGGTGACGAAAATGTCGGGCACAAACGTCACCGCTACGTTACCCTACTGACGTTTTCCACCATCGTTCCCCCTGAGTCGTGTTCATATAAAGTAGTGAACATCAATATTGGTGAGTGTTCTTCCAATGAATAAATAATTACACAGATATATGGTGTTAGAAACAAATTCCGTGCTGCAATATAGTAATTGTGGTACTCGAAACATCGTAATGCCAATAGAATCCCACCCCCAATTTAACATGTTCTTCTTTTTTTAAAAATTACCAACAAGATTCTACTACCTCTGTTCCAAAATATAAGTCATCGTAGATGTTTTCACACATATTAAGAAAGTGATTGAACGTCATAAATTTGATGGTTAATGTCAAAGAATGTCCCCTGACAATAATTAATGCAATAGTTGTTAAGTAACGAAAAGTGGTTGGATTGATAATAAATTATGGGTAAAATAGAGAAAAGAATAATAAATGTTGCATTGGTAATGTAGAATGACTCATATTGTATGACAAAACTAAAAGTGTACGATGACTTATATTTTGGGACGGAGGGAGTACATGTTTATGAAATCTAATTACACCAACTTACATAATCCAAGTTACAAATCACGTCCACAAAATCTTGATTTTTTTTCCAATTAATCTAATTAATATCTTTTGTTTTTTTTTTTCAGTCTAAAAAAAAAAGAAAGAAATAGCTAATTAATTCACATTATTTTTTATTGTATATCTAAACAGCTTAACTATATATTAATCAAAAGGGATTTTGTCTAACCAAATTAAGCCAAACTTATTTACTAAACAGCTTAATTACTACACTTGGCAATGCATTTGAAACTTCATATGTCACTTAGTTCCAATTTTGAACTTTCAAACTGAGAATCTTTGCTAATTGAGATTTGATCAGGTTTCCATTTGATTGTATATGTCGGTTGGTAATGTTTATATTAATTAATTAATTTGTTATATTATAAATTAAAAGTATTGTGCACCTTAGCTTTTATATGTGCAGTAACAAATTTGAGTAATGAATTGAGTTAACAATTTTAATCAGTTTTTCAAAAAGATATTAAAAAAATAAAACAATTTTACTCCAAACAAGTTCGATGCGTTTTAGTTACTGAATCTATTGTCATTCAAGTAATGTTACCATACTCAAGTTTTGGGATGAGTAATAATGTAATATTGTATGTAAAAACACGCCGTATCTGAATGATTGTGACACTAGAATTACTCATAAATATATTACGTGTAATATTATTGTCAAAATCAGATAAACACAACAAGTGACCTTATATGTTTTTACACCATTATGGAGGACCCATTGATCTTAATATAAACTAGGGGCGGATCCGGTAAATTGTTACAACAGCAGGGCCTAAAACTGTATTTTTTAACTACAAAACGACGTTTTCGACGGCAAAACTACATCGTTTTAGGAGTTAAAAAAATGGATCTCAGTTGGACCACGTGACCCATCCCAACACACATAGGTCTGCACCTGATCGGGAAAATAATCTGTTATATGAAAAATCATATTTTGTCACTTGTTGTATCTGACTAATCGTGAACCGTAGCTTCCTGTTAATGTCAAAAAATTCAAAAATAAAGAAGAGTGGTATAAATTAGTTCCTAAAATAAATATAAAAAAAAAAAGTGGTATAAATTAGAGACAAAACTGAAGTTGGATCTGATGCTAACTAATCCCGATATTTCTATTAAGAAGCTTAACTAATCCCTATTTTTAACTTCTGAATATTTGCAGTATATATATTATCCAAT
This sequence comes from Gentiana straminea, assembly GCA_036785695.1. Taxonomy (NCBI): domain Eukaryota; kingdom Viridiplantae; phylum Streptophyta; class Magnoliopsida; order Gentianales; family Gentianaceae; genus Gentiana; species Gentiana straminea. The sequence goes on from JAVUPR010000561.1 coordinate 730,461, forward strand.
TAATAAATCAAATTGCAACTCAAAAACTTAGATTTGTATCGACAAAAACACCTAGTTGCTAAGAACAGTTGTTCCTCATTAGCATATTTGAATTTGAATTTCTAACAGCAACCTATGTCTGATCAATAACAACATTGATGAATTTGAAGTCGTGACAAGTGGATATATGCAATTCCAAAAGTGAGTTGTGGTGGTAGATTTATTGTAGTGCCAATTAGGGGTGTACACGGATACGGATTATCCGAAAACCGAACCTTTGGTTCAATTCGTTTCGGTTAATAATACTTTCGGTTCGGTTAGTATTATAAAGAAACCGAAATTTTCGGTTCGGTTACGGATAACTCTATAAATTATCCGTAACCGAACCGAATAAAAAACCGAACGATTAACCGAAATTGAATAGAAAATTGTAACCGAAATGCCTATAATTAACTTGTATTACTAGTTTTCATAACCAACATATTTTAAGCGTTTATGAAAAAATGCATATAACCGAACCGTTGTCCGAATAATATTTTAATTGAATTAAAAATTCGAATAAAAACCAAATCGTTTATAACCGAATAGCATTGTTATTTTTATTTCAATTTTTGGTTAACCAAACCGTATATTTCGGTTCGGTTCAATTCGGTTACCTAAAACACACGGTTCGGTTTCGGTATCGAATTTCAATTAACCGAAAATTTCGGTTCGATTTTGGTAAGGTCATTGACCGTACCGAACCGAATCGTGTACACCCCTAGTGCCAATAACGTCTTTATGGTTTTTTTTTTCCAGTGTGGTAGTTCAAGAGTAGTAAAAACACCGTTGTACCAATACAATCGTTCATAAAAATCAAATTGTACGAGATTATTCATAATCTAAGGTAGTTGTTAAAAGCATCATCTGAAAACCTACCATGACACCACATCATGACCTTAGCCTTTAAGATTGACTTTTCAGATGTTGATTGTCTAAACAGTCTTATTCGTCCATTGAAAAGTCGATTTAAGTCGATCGTAAGGTTGAGAATCGACTTTTTAGAAGTTGATCTTAATTGTAGTTCGTTCTAATAGGTTTATTTTTTCATACGAGATCATACATAATCTAAGACAGCCGTTAAAAGCGCTAGATCAAACCTATTATGATATCATACCGTACATTTCATAGGTTGAATATAAACATTAACCTCTAAAGTTAAAACTCACTTTTTTCAACTCGTGGTGCATGAAGACTTTTCAGAGAGGTTGACTTCAACAATTGCCATGATCTAATAATGGTAATATTGGAACACTCCACAAGATCGAAAAGTAGTTCATTGCCAACATAATAAAAAAGCTTCTCAATCTTTCCAAATTCAATTCTATTGATGATACAGGGGTTTACTCCTCCACGTGGAATTATCTGGGTGGTCCAGCTGGCATGTGGAAAAGTCTATGTCAAATGCAGCAGTATCAAATCGACACGATATGCACCAGCAGAGACCGCAAATCACCGGCGATTCTTCAGTATCTAGCCTCGATCACCCATGTCGGCATGTATCGAGTCGAGACGGAGACTTCCGTCCGGGTACCCGGGTCCACCATCCAAGTAGGTGGCTTGGGCGGGAGGGCAAGGCCCATTTAAGGGTATTTATGCCAATGGACCAAACCGCCCTAAATTTAGGGCGGAGGAAGGACATGTACCTATAAATACATCATTCCGGGAACTACGTAAGGCTTGATTCCCGGATCTAAGACAGATATGTAGGCAATCCAAGATACATTCTTGGACTCGGCCATAAAGTACTTAAAAACACCATCTTTTACTCACTCTCGGCCATTCGATTCCCTTTTGACTCACCCTTAGATTACACGTGGCCTGTTATTCCGGTGGTGCATTATTTAGCATCGTCATTTGGCGCTAGAAGGAGGGTCTTCTACCGGTGAGTGGGTAAAGAAATCGCAATGGCACCACCAACAAAGAAGAAAGCAACGAACAGCAAGAACATGCAGATCGAGGAGCAAGCAGATGTAGATCCGGCAGGAGCTCCATCTCAGATTCAAGAAGTCCCCACGGGATCTAGATTGGCCGCTGCAGATCCACCCAGACCTCAGCTTCCCCCACAACTACAGGACATGGCCGATCACTTGGCGTCTTTAGACGAAGAAGCTCTAAAAAGGGTGGTGGCGTCGGCATTTATTGGTAAGGGAATCTGTAATCCCCCTGGAGAACACTTGTTAGACCCATCGGGCCGTAAAGAAATCGATAATGCCAGGGGGAAGAGGCCTGTCGACCCACAGGAGGAATGTGAGGAAGGTGCGATTGAAATCAGCGTGACTAACGCCCACAAGCGTCCTGGACAAGAAAAGCATCAGCAGCAGGTCGAGGACAGCTTTTTAAACGAGTTCAATCGCATCGTTGGAAAGGAGCAGGTCACGGAATGGCTCGAATCGCCATTTAGTCCCGAGATCGAGATATACACGATGCCTGAGTCATTCAAACCACCCAAGATGGAACCTTATGACGGTACAACAGACCCAGAGGATCATCTATATCGATACATATCTTTGATGAGATTGAGAAACGCCAATGACGCCATGAAGTGTCGAGCTTTCGACACGTTGCTCACAGGTCGAGCCCGGGAGTGGTTTCATAAGCTATAGCCCGGGTCGATTTCAAGCTTTTTACAGTTGGGACAGAAGTTTAGAGACGCTTTTATCGGGAACAAGAAGTTCCACCTTAGTGCTACCCACCTTATGAACATCAAGCAGGAGAAAGGAGAAACCACTATCGATTTTATGAGGCGTTTTAATCTCGAGGCCATGAAAGTGCATAATGCCAGTGATGCATTGCAAGTTAATGCTTTCGTTGGAGGTTTGCGGAATATGAAATTGTATGACAAGTTGTCTAAGAAGATGCCGAATGACATGGACGAATGTGTGAACATAGTCCATAAGTTTTGCCAAGGTGAAGAGGCAGTGCGCTTGCACACTATTTCACTTGGCCTCAATTCGAGGAACGACTCCCGAAGCCAGACCAAGGGTCAGCCTAGGGGTCGGAACGAAGAAAGCAAGACCAACGTGTTTGATCGACTGACAGCTCCGATATCGGATCGGCTTGGAAAGAAAGGGAATCTGAAAGATCGAGATTTTATACCCCTCAATCGGTCTCGGGGAGAGGTGTTGGCAATTATGATCAAGAAACATATTGCCCGAACACCCAAGCCGATGTCCAAGGACCCGGAGAAAAGGAAGAACACTCATAAGTATTGCGACTATCACAGAGACGTGGGGCACGACACGGAGGAATGTTTCGATCTGAAGAGGGATATCGACGCCTGCATTCAAGAGGGTCGATTGGATGAGGTGATTGACAGGTCAGAAAAGGACGAGCCTAAAGGCCGTCGAGAGTACAAGAGAAAGACTTATAATGGAAAGAAGGATCGATCCCCGCGTCGTGACAATCGAAATCGTCGAGACAGGTCAGCTGAGCCGGCATACCGAGATAATCGCCGTGATGACCATCGAGAAGATCAGAATCGAGACCCCCACCGTGATAATCGCGCCGGGTATGACGCACTACAAGAAAATCGGCTTTTAATGAGTGGAATTCTCGTCATTAAACATCACTTTCTCGTCATTCAAGGCTTTTAATAAGGGGAATTTTCCCCTCATCGCCCCTTATTATTGCCTCTCTAGTTAAAGGTGTATAATGAGGAGAAAATGGCTCCCCTTATTAATTATCAGACACAATTATTGTCCATACATTCCCGTCATTAAAATTATTTTTAATGACGACTGATCCCCTCATTATAAGGTCAATTACACCACACTATATTATGATTCAGAGATGAAAAATCCCCTTATTACACGGTTGTTTCTCCTCATTAAATCATGATTTAATGATGAAATATCCCCTCACTATAGGGTCGTTTCCCCTAATTAAATCATGATTTAATGATAAAATATCCCTCGTTGTAGGATCACTTTCCCCTCATTAAATAATAGATTCAATGACGAAACATCCTCTCATTCAATTCATCTACCTCTCATACTTCTATATGCAAAAATTATAAATGATTGTGAAACATGAATATTTTCAATATAAACAAGGAAACTCACATTAAGTTCAAGAAAAACTAGTATAAGCACTGCCGCTCCAAATAAGCTGGCCAACATACTAACAATTTGTACGAAAGCACATTGAAATTTACAAGTAGACATAATTATGTACCTTACAAACATTACTTACCCTATACTAAGAAGATAGACAATCTCAAATTAAAGTCAATCACAACAAATCCAATCAAGTCTAGCATATTCATGTGCCATATTGTAAGTTGGCAAATGGACACCACTTTTTGAATATCTAGTATTAAGGCCATTGTACAACAATAAAAAATACAAGGATTGCATTTTTGCTTTAAAAAAAAGCTCGGATTTCACTGTAACATACATGATAAGCCATGGCAAGTCAACCTGAAAGAATGTTTGCAAAATCTTCGTCGTCGAGCTCACATTACGTATTCCATAGATGCCTCGCATATCTTTTTCAAGCTGAAAATAAAAATCAATTTTTCAGAAGAAACTATAAAAAGAAAGATGCATATAATTGCGATGATGAAATGACGGCCAAAATAGATGAATACATATAATCAGATTGACATCAGAACAACTTAAACAAGTGCATGTCAGATTCAGGTAAGGTATAAAGGAACTTAGATTAATTAAAGAACTTTTAGCAGACAGCCTAAAAAACATGAAAGATTCAAGAGCTTTTAACAAGTAGACTATAATGTAACACTAACTCTATTTTTCTCAACAAAAGAACATGCTATAAACCTCATATAAGAATTCAGTTAAGCAGTTTCATGGATAACAAAGTAGACTACTAACAGTCTCATATTCAAGTCTAGATAAACTCAGACTTAAGAAACTCATCAAAGCACACTAATCGTAAATCCATTTGTTACGCATTTTTCTCAACCAATACAACTAAAAGGTATTTTGACAAGAAACAGATGATGAAGAAATGAAAGACAACAATATTAAACTTATTACTTTCTATCAATCAAGCAAATTGTCAACTTCTGCCAAAACAATGATAAGGTGATCTAATATTTTATATGATAACTTTATAACAGTATTCACAAAACCAAACATCATTATGACATAGAATAAGACAAGCAAAGTAAGTGCCAGGTTTGCAAATAAAGGGCTGGACCGATTTGATCTGAGTTCTCAATATAATTCCGTAATTGAGAAGTCTTATCGAATCATTAGATGATCATATTATGGATATATCTTAATCCTGAGGTGATCACAGTCAACTGCTTGAATCAGTATGAGGTTTGACTTGACGGTTAAGGATTACACTGAGTCTGTGATCTGAATTACCCCATCTTGGCATTGTACTGGATTGAGTGAGTAGTCTGTGTTATCACAGATACGGAATCCATTCCTTCCATTTATGGAAGTAGATAGACAGTTCCCTTATGAGTTAATCCTAGACATTGATCGATCCATGGGATTCATATTACACTGATTAGCTACCAGTGAGTTATTTGAATTATTGATCACTAGGGGGTTAATGGTAAGTAAGGACAAGATGTTCTGAAAAGGGTTAACGGTAACTTCCCGATTTAGAATGAACAGTCTATGGAGGATTAATCCATATGAAATGATTATATCAGTGGACGCTTATTACTTTCTCGTGAGGAGATAAATATAATCTTATAATCGGAGGAGTGCGATCACGGGATTATGGTGGCATATTCCCGTGATTGATTTATCGAATATAATTATTCGTTCATCGATAATTATTTATTTGATTTATCGGAGCCGCCGATTATTAGTCCATGGTCCCCGACGTGCCTCCTAATATAGCATAGATATTCTCGGACGTCGAATCCCGATAATATTAATTTAGTTCATGTTGGACTTTATTAAAACGATATGTGAATTAATTGTTTAGTGGACTATTAAATTAGTTGGGCTAAATAATTAAATATGTGGAAAAGACATTTTCCATAATCTTGGCCCAATTATTGTGTAATGGCAAAATTAATATTGACTAGGTCAATATATGTTTTGTGGCGCCACATGTGTCTTTATTTTGACAAGGAATTAGTTTTCTTGTGTGTTAAAAAAAAGACACGCGCATAAAATATTTATTGGATAAATATTTATGGTAAATAATAAAGATAAAAATATTCTTGATTTGTTCTAGAATATTTTGAGATTATCTTTTATTTAATAGGATTATTATAATTGATTTTGTATTAATTATAAAATCCTTGGAGAGGCTAAGTTTTACTCTTCTATATAAAGATAGTTCTCCCAAGCCTCAACACACAATATTTCGAGTTCTTCACTTAGAAAAGGGAAGAGAAATTTCGGCCAAGTGGGAGGAAAAATCTTTGGTGATTTTTCGGGTAGCATATCGGAGGTTCGAGTCGAGGATTCCTTCCACCGGGAATTGCTTGGATCACACGTGCGGAAGATCGTGGTGTTCTTCACATCATTGTTCGATCATCCTAATAGCGGTTCTCCAACTTGGATTTTGAGATCCAAGAGGTATGTTCTACAACTTACTTGTAGATGTAGATTTAATGTTTTATTACGTGTATTATATAGATCTAGATCCATAAATCGCTTCCGTTGCGATGATATTTTCCTAACAGTGGTATCAGTCGCCATGGTGATCTATATTTATACGTATAAAATATTAGATCTAGGAGTGGTAAAACATGTAGATTTTTTGTCCCAATTTTTTTTTTAAAAATAGGGCCGACGCATGATTTTTTTTTTTTTTTTTTATGATGAATGCTTGTGATTGTCGTGGTTGAAGAGATGGATTGGGGTTGGTATTGTTTACCCGTAGATCTTTTTTTTTTGTAGCTCTTTTGATTAGTATCAATTGAGCATAGGATTTGTAATTTAATTTTGTTGCATTCGAAATTTTATGTAAAAAGGTAGTACCTTTTTGTTTTTTAATTTTGATCCGGGTTCGAGACGACGAAGATGATGTGTTGAAGATCATGGTATTGAAGATCATCAAGAAGGTAAACACGGGAGGAGGCCGATTGTTTTATTTTATTTCCGGCAAAATTTTGGTCACGGCTATTTTTTTTCCATGCGGCAGTTTTTTTTTTTTTTGTTAGTTCACAGCAATCTAAAAGTTGACCTAATTTTTTGCATGGCCGCATGGCCTACTGAATTAAAAAAAAAAAAAAAAATTTATTAATTTGGCCGAGGGCCTGTTATAATTATAAAAAAAAAAAAAAAAAGGAAATTTTATTTAATAAAACAGTTTAATAACATAGATATATATTTTTTAATATATTTTTGTATATTACGGCCTCCTCTCCTCGTCGTTCGTAGTTCGTGTCAAGATCGAAGGTTTTAGATCCGGAAGTTGTCAAAATCAAGTTTCGAAGATCGAGATTTGAAGACTTAGAATTAGTTTTACTTTTCCTTAGAAAATAGGTTAGTCGGGGGTACCAACGATCCATCTCGGTGTTTAAATTTTCCGCATTTATTTTTTATGTGCTTGATCATAAAATAGATATAAAACCGGAATTCGCTACGATACGCATCATATCATAAATCCACTCCATGCATACATGTAGAATTTTAATTTTGGTAATTAAAATAGGCATGTATACAAACTCGTGTAATTAGTTGAAATTTAATTAATACGTGGTAATTAATAAATTTAGTAACTAATTAATGATCCGAGGACGGGTTATGAAATCGTTAGGCCTTTCGGTGTGTGTTCTCGGTGAACCGCCTTAAAGCCCAAACGAGATCACGTTTTCGATTCGTAGTGTCTACGAGATTGAATGATGGTAAATGAACAATAAATCTTGGATAAAAACGGTTCGCTTATAGGTTGGGTGGTCAACTGAGCTAGGCTCGACCGACTTAACCCTCCTAGTGTGATGTATGCACGGGGGTCCGGCAAGACTAAGCTACACCGGAGAGCGAGAGGGTGATTCCTTCTTATCTCAACGAGGCTCTCTTGACCCGATTTCGTCCGACCGTCACATATGTTCCAACGAATAGGACGGGTAGGCTTGCCTACGTTACCGACACCATTCGGAATCCTAGATTTGATGTGCTTTTATGTTAACATCAAAAAGACGTGGTTAGTTAACCCACCACCACTTCCAAAATATTGAGTGGGAGCGGGGAGGCGACGGCCCAACCCCACGGCCTCTACTATAGATGCAAGTAAGTGAGAGAAAGGTGACGCCTCGCGGCGCTTTGATTTCGTCCCCCTACGGATGGTGTTCACCCCTATCAACATTCATGGCTTGGTCTCCGAAAGGATAGGATTTCTGGGTACTCGTCGGGTCACTGACCTATCCTACGACGGCACACTCGGGGCGTACCTAAGAGATCTGATATAGTAGGTCACACTCATCAAGGGTATTTTTTGATAAATACCTAGGCTAAAAAAGGAAGGTAGTCAATGAATAAAGGGATGTTCGATTCTCGTGGGATGTCTGATTCTCACAAGTAATTCATTGATTTAACCGTTGATCTCTTTGACCTACCCTACGGCGGCACTGAGATGCAAGGTTAAAACCTTGGAATGGTAGAGTAGACTTACTTTTAGTTTACAATTCCTAAAATAAAATAATATAGTAGTGTTAAACTTGAATTAATATATGTCATTTTATTTACAGCATTATCTCCCTTACTAAATTGCTTAAAAATTTATAATTGACTAGTATTGACTTCGTTAAAAAGTGGAAAGTAACTAGGACGTTGAACTAGTTAATTGATAATGCAATTATTTTTCGAAAGAGATATTTTCTCTTAAGCCTTTTAAAACCAGAGTGGCATATGGGTATGTCACTAGTGTCATTTGTGTTAAACGGGAGACAAACTTAGTTTGATCAAAGGTGATTTCGGACTTTGAAATTCTTCTAGTGAATTTTTAAGTGTGTAGTAATTACACGAGTAATTTTTCTAATTGAAAAATCGGAAAATCATGAAGTGTTACTAGTTGGACGATATTTGGATCGAATTGATGAACTAGTGGGAGCTTTATGATTTATTGTTTTTCTAGAACATTAGAAAAGTGTAATTGACTACACACATAACCGTTCTAATTGAAAAACCGGAAAGTCATGAAATGTCGCTAGTTGGACGATATTTGGAATCGATGAACTAGTGGGAGTTCTATGATTTGTTGTTTTTCTGGAAACATTAGAACTGTGTAAGTGTTTACACGAGAGATTTTCAAATTGAAAAATTGGAAAATCATAAAATAGAGCATTGCTGGTTAGACGGTATTTGGAACCGATAAACTAGTGGGAGCTTTAATGTTATGATTTGTTGTTTTTTCTGGTATGATAGAAAATCCGAGAAGTCCTAACAAGTAACAATCGAAATAGACATCCCACGGTTCAAGAGTAGTGTCTACTCAAACGAACCGCTGGTTCAAGACTGTTTCCATTCACGGAAAGTCAAGAATGGGAGAATATGTCTAAAAGTGTTAGTCATCTAAAAGCGAGTTGATTTTAAGGCTAAAAACGAAAATTAACAAACTGAAAGTCATAGGATAAGGATAGTGATTTCGGATCACCAACCTATGAATCCTTGGTGATTTTCTCTTAGGCTATGTTCTTTGGAAGAACGAGATAGTTGTGCATTAACGATTAATAGACAACGGGCAGTAATTTTAGCAAAATAGTGGGAGTGATATGAGGAAATGAATCTCGGATTCAATCCTTGGATATCGCAGAAGATTTATCTTTTCTGTTTAAGATTCGTTGGAACGAAAGGATTTACCTTCCATTCGATAATTTGTTTGTCGTATAGAAAGTGAATATACCATTTGTAATATGAATCCAAGACTCGGACTTTTGTTTGATAAAGTCAAAACCACTTACAACTGCTGAAAACATATCTTAAGAACTATTAAAAGCAATTGGTTTCTATATTTAGATAAACGCTTCTTCATATTCCATAGTTAGTGCATAGTCCCTAAAAGACAAGACCTGAAGACTGGCTCAGGGTGATTCCTTTTCTCCCAGTCTGGTTATATTGTCTCAAAGGTTCAATGACTAAGTTTACTTTCAATCGGGAAAGGATAATGGTTATAAAGAAGTCACATAGCTTGTTCATGACGACCTTCGGGGTCTGATGAAAGATACAAGCTAGTAGGAGCTTCCGAGTAGTGACTTCTTGTCCGATAACTATTCAAACACTCCGGTAAGTTTATCCAAAATATTTTATGGTGTCTCGGATTCTCGTCGAGATGGAGTATTCTATACTCGTAAATGGGCCATCACATAGTCCTGAGACCGATGTTCGGCTCGCCCTCATAGTGAAATGCTTTCACTAAGGAAGAAACCATTGAATTGCCTTACATAGTTGTAGATGTGCTACAATACACTTTCGCTTAACTCAATAAAGATATTGGAAGTGAAATAACGGTTTACATTGAAATGTAGAACCGAGAAGTCTACCTAGAATGTGCTTTGGAATTAACGGATAATGAGTGGATTCGGTTCACCCAAATTCCGTCAATATAAGCATTTAGCACATGATGCTTGATGGTAGGACGGGAATTTCACGTACACGTTCGGTCGATGACCAAATCGTGATATATCTTGAAGAATTGAGAGAAAGGTTCGTTATCGGATTCTTGACATCCGGAAGGGACGACTATCTTTGTTGCATCCTTTCGATAGAGTCTATGAACAACAAACCTTGAACCTTAGAGTACGGCTACTCAAGGTAGTTACTTACTGATTAGATCAAACCACATCCAACTTTGGTTGTTGGTGATAACACTAAATACTGCTAAACTAGATCAGAATTTCGATCCACCAAGAAAATAGTGGGAGTATGGTTTATCCATTACCCATTACGGTTTCTGGGGACTTTGAGGTCTGAGGATCGATTGATGACCTAGGGCTCTTTTGTAAGCAGTATAGGATTCTGATAATAGAGGTTGGTTTACAAGCCATAACCCCGTGAATGGAGTTTGGTACTCCGTAGTCGTTCATACTCTTGTAGAACCACCCGAGTGTCTCGGTGCCCAGTGGGAGTAATTGGATCTACACGGAAAATAGTAGAATGAATTCGGTAATTCATGATTTCGTTCAAAAGCGAGAAAATAGGGGTGATTCCCCGAGACTTTCTTGCCAAACAAACGGAATCTGGATTCATTCGGAACGAAGGGTATTGCCTTATGAACTTATGACGGGATGACCGTCAAGGCTTATGTCCTTTGTGGATAAAAATCAAACCTCTTGGTCATTGGAAGTCCTATATTTCTATAATATATGGATTTGACCGAGAATATTGATAAGTCTTGTGTATTCGGATATCAATTTTAGTATAGTAGTGAATATATACATTAGTGTTTGTGAAGGATAACGCTGCACCAGTTGGACTCAACATGGGTGTGTTATCTGAAGTCAGAATCTGACAATGCCACAACTCTCTGCAACAGAGATTTGGACAACATTCTGAAGAGTTTGACTCGGTCGAATTCATTAGAATCGATCCATCGGTTTCCCATCCATCTTATTGGTTAAGATGATGCATCTGTGTATGCAACATTCAACGAGGAAGTTCTACCCTATGCCTCAGGAATGACTCTCTAAATCTTCGGATAAAGAGAAATGGGATAGATTCTCTCTCTAATAAGAGATGGTCAGGTTATTGAACGTCAATTTTGATCGAATCTTAGATTCGGCGGTTAACGAAGCAAGTTTAGTATGTCCTTTAGTATCTTGAGAGAACGAGGAATAATATGCGGGCATATTCAAATGTGAACTTGGATATGTGAGAATACACTGGTTCTGACTTTGTGTCAGATTAAGGATGATCGTTAAGTCGATCTCGGTCTCGTGTTTACTCTTGTGTTGAAGCTATTGCCTGGAGGAATCCAGCAACGCCAACTCGACTTTAACTAGTTGGGGGATTAGCGGCTTCTGTAGTAGCTAGAGAGGCGATATAGCTTAAGGATTCCCTTTCCATATCTGGGAGTCATTCTAGATTTGGAAAGCAGATACCACATCATTGTGCAAACAATGAAGGGGTAGCTTATAAGGATTTCCGAAATCATTGGAGTTCAAGAGCATATTGGGTAGGTACCACATGATCAGATGGACCGGCGACGTTTCGATTCTACGGATCGCCTCGAGCCGACAACCTGACTGATCATTAAGACCCATGACATTCAGATATAGGTGCTCCCCGAGTCACTGACCTATCCTACGACGGCATACTCGGAGTGTACTTTGGAATCTGAAATGGTTATGATAAGTTTTGTGGGTACTAAAATACGGGATGAGTCTCCATTGCTTTAGAGCAAGTGGGAGATGTAGTTTGTCGTAGTTTTAAATAATAGGGTGTGCTCTAAAACAATTAATCACAAGCTTTCGTGCAAGTGGGAGATTGTTAGGTGTGATGCCCGAAAGACAATTTTTGTAATTGTTTTATTTAATAAATGAAATGATGTTATTATTCATATTTATTATTCTCATAATCACCGATGTGACAATAGTATTTACACTACAGAAAACCCTGAGTATATCGTTTATGTAATCACTTAACTCAGTGTATGAGATATACACGGGAGGATTGAGTTAGTGAAGATGTACTTAAAATACAATTAGTCCGTAGTAAAGTTAATCGAGAGTATCGGGTCTCCCCTTTAACGTACTATTAATGCGCCCATAACACGATAAGTGTGATCGTCTTATCCGGACTTTCGGTTAAGGGAACCTAATGGGGCATTTATATATGATAGATATATCATATAGGGCTGGACCGATTTGATCTGAGTTCTCAATATAATTCCGTAATTGAGAAGTCTTATCGAATCATTAGATGATCATATTATGGATATATCTTAATCCCGAGGTGATCACGATCAACCGCTTGAATCGGTATGAGGTTTGACTTGACGGTTAAGGATTACACCGAGTCCGTGATCCGAATTACCCCATCTTGGCATTGTACTTGGATTGAGTGAGTAGTCCGTGTTATCACGGATACGGAATCCATTCCTTCCATTTATGGAAGTAGATAGACGATTCCCTTACGAGTTAATCCTAGACATTGATCGATCCATGGGATTCATATTACACCGATTAGCTACCGGTGAGTTATTTGAATTATTGATCACTAGGGGGTTAATGGTAAGTAAGGACAAGATGTTCGAAAAGGGTTAACGGTAACTTCCCGATTTAGAATGAACGATCTATGGAGGATTAATCCATATGAAATGATTATATCGTGGACGCTTATTACTTTCTCGTGAGGAGATAAATATAATCTTATAATCGGAGGAGTGCGATCACGGGATTATGGTGGCATATTCCCGTGATTGATTTATCGAATATAATTATTCGTTCATCGATAATTATTTATTTGATTTATCGGAGCCGCCGATTATTAGTCCATGGTCCCCGACGTGCCTCCTAATATAGCATAGATATTCTCGGACGTCGAATCCTGATAATATTAATTTAGTTCATGTTGGACTTTATTAAAACGATATGTGAATTAATTGTTTAGTGGACTATTAAATTAGTTGGGCTAAATAATTAAATATGTGGAAAAGACATTTTCCATAATCTTGGCCCAATTATTGTGTAATGGCAAAATTAATATTGACTAGGTCAATATATGTTTGTGGCGCCACATGTGTCTTTATTTTGACAAGGAATTAGTTTTCTTGTGTGTTAAAAAGACATGTGCATAAAATATTTATTGGATAAATATTTATGGTAAATAATAAAGATAAAAATATTCTTGATTTGTTCTAGAATATTTTGAGATTATCTTTTATTTAATAGGATTATTATAATTGATTTTGTATTAATTATAAAATCCTTGGAGGCTAAGTTTTACTCTTCTATATAAAGAGAGTTCTCCCAAGCCTCAACACACAATATTTCGAGTTCTTCACTTAGAAAAGGGAAGAGAAATTTCGGCCAAGTGGGAGGAAAAATCTTTGGTGATTTTTCGGGTAGCATATCGGAGGGGTTCGAGTCGAGGATTCCTTCCACCGGGAATTGCTTGGATCACACGTGCGGAAGATCGTGGTGTTCTTCACATCATTGTTCGATCATCCTAATAGCGGTTCTCCAACTTGGATTTTGAGATCCAAGAGGTATGTTCTACAACTTACTTGTAGATGTAGATTTAATGTTTTATTACGTGTATTATATAGATCTAGATCCATAAATCGCTTCCGTTGCGATGATATTTTCCTAACAACAACCCTTGCCACTTTAATAATTCTCCCCAAAGCCTTGTCCTTTTGCTGCATAGACACATACGGGTGAATGGAATTTTAAAGACCAAATTTGACTCAACAATTAAGTGATTAGTAAGTACAACATATAAGACTTGGGACAAATCATACTTAACCATTTTGTACCAATCATGTATACTCAACAGGAATGATGCAAGGCATATTGAACAACATGTTATCAAACAAAACCTGGACTAAGACTCAGCTCAACAGAATTATCAAATTCATAATAGCAAGCCTACTAAAACAATGACCCATTTTACTCTGACATGATAGATTCAAAGTATGCAACATGACATGTCAGATTATGGACTTAGGCAAACCTTAATGATCATATGGAAAAGATATAACAGACTGATGACTGAAACTCATTTGCATGTAGAAGCAAGAGCAAAAAGAGATCAAGGTGAAAAAACTGATATGTATAAAATCCAAAGGGCAGAGCTCATAGGCATGCTTGCAAAACTTTCAGTTTATTCAGAAAACTATGACGGGCACATATGATAAAATATGATCCATTGCATGCAAGAAAAACACACATGACATAAATAACTCACAGAGGAAACAGCACACAATATGGACACTCTAGGATTATGAACAAGTCAACAATATCTTGGTTGGAATGAATACATACAAATCGCTAATGGAAAAATTCGAAGAGACGCATAATCTTCAATCGGATATAAGAGTAAATAAATGTTTCGAGTTAACTGAATCAAATAAGGCATATATGCACCCTTAAATGAGCTTTTAGAAAACCAAGTATTGAAAACAACTGAATCGTCTGATATAAAACAACTTAAAACTTAGTAACTTATCATGTTTAACATGACAAAATATTTGACGTCTCAATATTACCTCTGAAAAGTTCATGCTTGCAAAACAGATTTTATTTCCAATACACAATGTAAATCGAAAGTATTGTCCGGAAAAGTGAGGGTCTTCAATGAAAGAATAAAATGAAAAGAGCGATTCGCCTTAAGCCATGCAAATAAAACTGTCAAATGGATAGATTGAAAGTTAGAGATAAGACAAGTTATAGCTACAAAACAACACTTGAGATACGTCTACCCAAACATTGAGGTTAATTGAGATTTTAATGGAAAAAATAGTTTTCATTGTAGATCGTCCTAATTGTACCCATTCCTAAAATGAAAGATAATAATATGTTAGACTTAAACAAGAAGACCTTATGTAAACATGTGGCAAAACAGAACATATATGTGAAGAAAAGCGATGTCTTGAACAAATTCAAGGACTCGTACAACAAAGAGACAATACTCAAGCATATCGACTCAACAATTGCAAACCTGGATAGGTGGGCTAAATTGATTAAACAGATGCATAAACCGGATCGAATTAAGGAATTTCAAATTGTAGCCATATCAAACAGCCTAGCATATGAGACAATAACTCATTACATGTAATAAGAAGATCAAACGATGTTGTAGCCAACCGGATATGCAACAGAATGATCAACAAAATAGTTGCAACATACAATCCGATCGATGCAAGAACAAGCTCAATTAGACAACTTATAACGAGATAGCAAGACATGAACTTAACTTAGCCAAAACGATTCTAGTCGAGATAGATAAAATGTCACATATTCAATACATGGATCGAGCAAACACTTAGTAGGGTAGACTTATTTTCATATGAACATGACATAACAATGACCGTAATGACTTTAACCCAACGGGACATGGCCAAGACTGAAAAGAGCATGTAAACAAGAACCAGACTAGATAACAAACGTGAAAGTATGATCAAGATGCAAGCATTATATAAGATAGGCATATCAACTATCTCAGGATGTGAACAAAATACTTGGGAAGTTTACTTTTTTTTACAACATAGCAATGAGAAACATTGTTATTATACTCCAATGTAAAAGAATTATGGATCATGAGAAGCATCATAAAATACATAAAGGTAAAGAAGGTATCCATTGTATTTATCACAACATTTGAACCCAAACATAACAAAAACAAATTTAGCCTTAACATAATTCATGGGGGCTTAACATAATTGTTATAACTATCTAGCCACAGAAACAATTCGATCTTACAGCATTTGTATGACCTTAACACTACCAAACAAAGTTTCTTTAATGTCTTTATAGGTTTCACTCTCTTCACCGAATCTGGCAGCTTGAGCCTAAAGAATGAGTAACAAACCTTTGTAAAAAGGAATATGTAAGAAACAAAGACTAAATGGGCTAATTGCACACTGTGGCAGATCCAAAAAATAAGTTAAGTGGAGGCACAAAATACAATTGTTTTAGGCTCAAAATTATTACAGTATACTTACTAATCTAATCTAGACTACAACACCACAAAATGAACCATGAAACTAGTTTTGATCATAAACAAAACAAGAAATCTTCATATTACAGTCCATATTTCATTATGAAACTCAATAAAAAAAAGAAACAGGTAACTAGTTTGTTTATTTTATTCTGTTTTTTCAAAGCTAATGAAAATTTGTAATAAATCAAAAGTCTACCAAGGTTCTAGAGAACAAACCGTACAACACAAGAGCAAGCAAACAAAAAAAATTCAAACAGAGCCTACCCAAAATGAAATATAAAAACAAGAAACCAAGGACATAAGCTACTTAAAACCATATTCAAAACAAGACAAAGCAATGGAAATCAGTAGAAAGAGTCGTGAAAGGATTGGACTTACAAGCACACCAATCCAATCTCAGTTCATTGTACCTTCCACTTATCCACCTGAAAGAGGAAACTTGAACTTCAACAAAAACAACATCGACATTGTGGGATTGGAACGAATGACAACGTCATTTCTTTTAATTTATAGAAACCTAAAAACCGACTTCTTGATAGCTTCCTAAAGCAAAGATAAATTATTATTCTTAGAAAAACAGGAGAAAACGAACATAATGCATACAAACCGGATGTAGTACATTGCAGGAAATTGCACCAAACAGCAACTAAATTCCATAAAATCGAAGCAAAAATAGAGTAGAAAAGCATTTATGTCTTCTCTTCATCTTGCAGTCTACAAAACCGACATAACAACGAATTGAGCACAATTCCTCTTATATTGAAGTTAACCTCGGTGGGAATCTGACCTTGTATAATTTTTAAAAGATATTGGTCTTCGAGGGAAGAACCTTGGACCATATAGTTTTCATAAGAGAGCGGCGGCGGAGAGAGGTGGCGAGGAGAACGGCGGTGAGGAGAGTGGCGGCGAGGAGAGCGACAGCGATGTATGGTCGGGAAGCAGAAAACGCAGAAAAGAGGGGTTAGGGTTCTTTGAATAGAAAATGAGGGAAATGGAAGAAAAAAATGAGGAATATGTATTTAATTCTTCTAAAAAAGAATGAAGAAATAAACTTAAAAAATAATATATTACCAGAAGATAAAAAAATTTGTGAAATAATGAGGGTTTAATTTATTAATGTATCATAATGACAGGATATATCATGATTAATGACGAGTTTTAAAAGTTGGTCATTTAGAATTGTTTTTTTAAATATTAAAATAATCTCCCCTCATTATAAGTATTAATTAGTGACAAAATTTACCTCCCATCATTAAATTCCCCTTATTAAACCCATGTTTTCTTGTAGTGACGTAAACACGATTGTTGCAGAGCATGAATCAGATAGACCTCGATCCAGTCGACATTCTTAGATAGATCTAGAGAATCGAAGAAGCTGAGATTTACTACGGAAGTGGGCTACGGGCCAAAAGATGATATTCCGAGTTCCCATAGTCATAGCGAAGGGTTGGTGATCGAAGCAGTAATAAGTCGAGGTCGGATCAAAAGAGTTTGTGTCGACAGTGGAAACGCCGTAAATATACTCTACTATTCGGCTTTCAAAGCTATGAAGTTGAAAGATGAAGACATTATACCGTTGTCTACTCCTTTGTTTGGATTCACAGGGCAGGCCATCCACCCTGTCGGGTCGATTAATTTGTTGACAATAGTCGGAGACGGAGAAAAGGGCCGAACTATGGAGATGACCTATGTCGTGGTCAAGGCCCCGTCAGGATATAACGCGATACTAGGTCGGCCTACCTTATACGATCTCAGGGCCATCATCTCGACATTCCACAACAGCATGAAGTTCCCCACCTGGTATGGAACCCATGAAGTAAAAGGAGACATCGAGGTGGCCAGAAATTGTAGTTTGGTCACGACAAAGGGGAAAGGAGTTGGACAAGTTTTGATTGAGGAATTGATACCAGAAGAGGAAGAGGATCGAAGCTGGATATCCGTTGATCCGACGGAAGAGGTTTGTGTCTGGAAGGAAGAAGAGGACCAAGGGATCCAGATCGGGAAGTGGATGCCACACCCCGATAGGCAAGCCCTGGTCGACCTCCTAGCGGAATATCGAGACGTTTTTGCTTGGAAGACAGATGACATGCCGGGTTTATCGGCAAACGTGGCAATGCATCGCCTTAATGTCGACCCAAAAAAGAAGCCGATACGGCAAAAGAAGAGAAATCTTGCACCTGAAAGAAAAGAGGCAGTGAAGAAAGAAGTTGACAAGTTGTTGATGGCTGGGATCGTGAAGGAGGTATTATACCCAGATTGGTTAGCCAATCCCGTGTTAGTCAGGAAGCCTGATCAAAGCTGGCGGATGTGCGTCCATTTTACAGATCTCAATAAAGCATGCCCCAAAGATTCATACCCTCTTCCAAAAATTGATCAATTGGTCGATTCGACATTGGGCTTCGAGGTTTTCGGTTTTCTCGATGCGTACAGGGGATACTATCAAATCTTTATGGACCCTCAGGACTCGGAGAAAACCGCGTTTATCACTGAATTTGGTACTTTTTGCTTTGTAACAATGCCATTTGGTTTGAAGAATGCAGGGGCCACTTATCAGAGGGCCGTCAGTAAGATCTTTGAGAGACAGATAGGTCGGAATATGGAGGTTTATGTTGATGATTTATTGATTAAGAACAAGTCCATGGGACAGTTTCTTGTCGATCTCAGGGAAGTTTTCGAGGTGTTGCGGGCAGTGAAAATGAAGCTTAACCCGAAAAAGTGTACCTTCGGTGTTCGATCTAGAAAATTCTTGGGCTATATGATATCAAGGGACGGGATTCGTGCCAATCCAGATAAGATCGAAGCTCTGAAAAACATGCCCGCACCTCGTAACGTAAAGGAGGTGCAACGATTGACGGGTCGGATGGCCGCCCTCAATTGATTCTTGTCGATATCAGCCCAGAGGGCCCTGCCCTTCTTTAAGATACTGAAAAAGGCGAGTCCATTCCAGTGGGATGAGAAGTGTCAAAAAGCGTTCGACGATCTGAAAAAGTATTTATCTGATTTGCCGACGCTGTCCTCACCTCAAGAAGGAGAGAAGCTCTTAGTTTATCTGGCAATCCGCGAAGAGGCTGTGAGGGCGGTGTTAGTTCGAGAAGGGGACCAGGGGCAAATCCCGATTTATTTTGTAAGTAAGGCATTGCATGGGGCCGAGATCAGATATACACCTGCTGAAAAATTGGCATTGGGTCTGGTTCATGCGTCAAGGAAGCTGAAGCCATATTTTCAAGCGCATCCCATCGCTGTGGTGACTGATCAGCCTTTAAAGCAAATTCTGGCAAAACCCGAGACATCGGGTCGGTTAGCCAAGTGGGTTGTCGAGCTAGCAGAATATGATATCGAGTTCTTACCCCGTACCGCCATCAAGGGTCAGGCCCTGGCAGACTTCCTAGCCGAAGGTCTGTCGATTCAATTGGAGCAAGAAAAGCAAATCGTCGAAGAACAATGGACCATCCACGTCGATGGTGCCTCAAGTAAAGAAGGAGCAGGGGCTGGATTATTACTGGTTAGTCCGAAAGGGGAAGAGTTCCCATATGCACTCCGATTCGAGTTCAAAGCTACGAATAACGAGGCCGAGTACGAGGCCATGATCACGGGCTTGAAACTAGCATCGAAGTTGGGGGTCGAGAATCTTTTGGTGTACAGTGACTCTCAACTCGTGGTAAATCATATACGGGGAGAGTATGAAGCTAAAGAAGAATCAATGAAAAGTTATCTAAAAGTTGTGCAGGGATTAATGTTGAAATTCAGGACAGTTCGCATTGAGCAGGTGCCTCGGAGCGAAAACAAACGAGCCGATGCTTTGTCTAAGCTCGCGTCAAATTTTAAATCTAAAAGGAAAGTTCTGGTCGAGATGCTAGCAGAACGAAGCTATAACGAGGTCGACGTGCAGCCAGTGGTTCAAGGATCGACATGGATGGATCCGATAGCGTTATTCTTAAAAAATGGAGTTCTCCCATCTGATAAGTCTCAAGCGGGGAAAATTAAACTGCAAGCCTCGAGGTACGCCTTATTCGACTATGTGCTTTATCGAAAATTGTTTGTAACACCTTGGTTGCGATGTGCGTCGGAAGATGAAGGGGCGTATCTACTCGAAGAAATACATCGAGGAATTTGTGGCAATCATTGCGGAGCTCGAATGTTGGCAAGAAAATGCAAACTGGCAGGATATTTTTGGCCCTCTATGCAGAAGGATGCAAATCGGTTGGTGATGAGATGCAGAGCCTGTCAAGTACATGATGTAGTGACCCACCAACAAGCACAAGAAATGAACGCTATCGAGTCGGTATGGCCTTTCGATGAATGGGGAATCGACATAGTCGGACCTTTGTCTCGAGCTCCGGGTAACTACAAGTATGTTGTGGTAGCCGTTGATTATTTCACGAAATGGGTCGAGGCCAAAGCTCTTACTGATATCAGAGCTCAGACTATCAAGAAGTTTCTGTGGGAAAATATTTTATGCAGGTTTGGCATTCCCAAGTATCTGATATCGGATAACGGAACTCAATTTCTAGATGACCGAGTGCAAGTTTGGCTCAGGGAGTTCAAGATCGAGCATAGAACGACATCCGTGGCTCGACCTCAGTCCAATGGACAGGTCGAACAAACGAACAGACAGATCAAGTTTGGGTTGAAGAAGCGATTAGAAGATGAAGGTCGAGATTGGGTGGCACAGTTGCCCAGTATTCTATGGTCGTATCGAACCGCACCCAATTCGGCTACTCAAGAGACTCCTTTCGCCATGGCTTATGGATGCGAGGCAGTGATACCTGCAGAGATCGGACTGGCCTCGCCTCGAGTTCTGACATATAACGTCGAAACAAACGCCACCGATCTGCTTCAAGTGAAGGATAACATCGAAGAAAAGAGAGAAGTAGCAGCGTATCGAATGGCCAATTACAAAAGGAAGATATCACAGTATTATAACGCGAGGGTAAAGTACAAATATTTCCAAGTGGGGGACCTCGTGTTGAGGAAGAACGAAGCGGCAGGCAGGACCCAATAGGCAAGCTCGAGCCGAATTGGGAAGGACCCTATAAAATTCTGAAGGTACACCCAAAAGGGTCGTATCAGTTGGGGAGATCAGACGCCAGCACAGTGCCCCGGACGTGGCACGCCACCAATCTCCGGAAATACTACGTTTAAGCTGTTTATTCAATTTATGACATTTGCAATTTCAAATTTTTGAGTTATTTGTAATAGGTCGATGTGACGTTTGATTTCAATGCCTTTTATTCACGCAATTTTCTTTTCTACATTGTACTTAATACACACGCTCATGTACAAAAGAAAAGGGGGCTGGAACAAAAGAGACCAAAAATCGACTCCAACAAAAGACATCGACACGACCAAATCAAAGCAGTATGGTAAGTAAAGCCAAGTCACTGACAATGCTTACACCACCTCCGAGCTTCTCTCCATCAACTTGATGGAGTTATAGCAAAATACTGAAAAAAGCCAAGTCACTGACAGCGCTTATATCACCCCCGACATGCCTATAAGCCACGATGCGAGGTGGTCGGAAGATCCCACGACGGATGCCTAACTCAACCAGATCGAAAGCACCACGATGTGCGACAGTCGAGTAAGGGTTTCTTAATTCGATATCCAATAAGCCTGACGAGGCGGGAAAGTCGAATCGAGCTCCGACCAAATAGCCAAGTCAAGCCAATAAGGCCATCCAATGCTAGGTCGACTCATATTCAAGTGTGCTACGAGTTGTGTACTCATACTACACTTCGAGGGGCCAACAGGGGAATTAAGTCAATAAGACTACACCCCATAAGGCAGTGTTTGCAAAGGGATTAAGTCCAGAGGACTACACCCTAAGCAAATGATCAATAAAAGACAAGACATTCAAATGCAAAGCAGTATGGTGAGTAAAGCCAAGTCACTGACAATGCTTACACCACCTCCGAGCTTCTCTCCATCGACTTGATGGAGTTATAGCAAAATAGTGAAAAAAGCCAAGTCACTGACAGCGCTTATATCACCCCCGACATGCCTATAAGCCACGATGCGAGGTGGTCGGAAGATCCCACGACGGATGCCTAACTCAACCAGATCGAAAGCACCACGATGTGCGACAGTCGAGTAAGGGTTTCTTAATTCGATATCCAATAAGCCTGACGAGGCGGGAAAGTCGAATCGAGCTCCGACCAAATAGCCAAGTCAAGCCAATAAGGCCATACAATGCTAGGTCGACTCATATTCAAGTGTGCTACGAGTTGTGTACTCATACTACACTTCGAGGGGCCACCAGGGGAATTAAGTCAATAAGACTACACCCCATAAGGCAGTGTTTGCAAAGGGATTAAGTCCAGAGGACTACACCCTAAGCAAATGATCAATAAAAGACAAGACATTCAAATGCAAAACCACGATTCGAATTGAAAAAGACATTCAAATGAAAAGTTTACAAGATCGGATCGAGAAAATGCAAGTTCAGGCAAGTAAAAAATATCAAAGTTATTACAACCAAATCAAATCAAATTGTTTTAAAAGACAACAAGGGAAGAGCATCGTGCAGAAGGCTGGTTTGAGGTCGAAGCATTGGGATCGACTCGTTCTTCCGACTCGGCGTTCCCCTCACCATCTCCCTCCAGGGCAGGGACCACATACTTGTCATAGAGAGACACGCCAGCCTTGAAGTCGGTGATATATCGACCATATCTGGGGATGGACTCTGGGTCATACAGGTAAGATTTGTCGATACTTTTAACCTCAAAGTCAGGAATGACCATCTTGACTTGATCCAGCGCGTTCGAGAATCCCCCCTTCATTTCTTGAGTCATCAGTAGCGACAAATCGTTATCAAACTCCTCCGACGTCAGGAAATCTTTCTTAGTCGCTTCTAAGCGAGTTGGGAAGCTATCAACCTCGAGTTGAAGATCGTCCCGAGCCTTGATAACTGCAGCCAGCTCAGCCCTAGTCTCGTCCAACTCCGATCTTACTGCCGCCAACTTAGCTTCCCTAGCGGATATGTCTTTGTGTGCTTTAGACAAATCAGACTCCAGTTTCACACGTCGGTCGTCCAACTTGTTGACCTTGGCCTTCAGCTTTCGAGTTCGGAGGTCAGAGTAGCGATAGTCTTCTTCTGCTCCTCCAAAGCTGCTGCGGGAGACTCAATTTTATTCAGAGCTACTTTACTAGCGAGTCGGGCCTGCAAGGAAGAACGCCGTTAACGTCGAAAACAGACAAAACATGATGAAGCTACAAAGGAAATAAAAGGGGACTCACGACTCGATAGTCCTTCATAATAAGGTCGTGTAGCTCCTCCGGAGTCATACCCTCCATCTCTGCCACACTTGTCTCTGGGATCGGATCGGTGGAAACCGGTGGGGCAAGGTTACGGGTCTCCTTCCCGACCCCGTGCCTCACCTCGGTTGTTTTCTGGCGCTTCCTTGGGACGAGGTCACCCTCGGTCTGCTCTACCACCCTAGCCTCGTCGGGTTGACCCCTTAAAATTTCAGATGTTGATACCGGGGTAGGAGCTCGGCTCGACCCTCTCTGTCCCGCAGATGCGGCACCGGATGTCGGCCTTTTCGATTTGATGCCGGCCAGTTCTTGGATTCTCTTGGGATCCGTCTTCTTGGGATCAGGCATCTTACCTAATGCCTCCATCTTTGAAAAGCGTTCCACTGCAAACAGAGACAAATCGGCGTTAATGCCTTACAAGAAACCTTAATCAGTATTGAAAAACAAAAGTGTAACGGCTTGACAATGCGAAAAAGTATCCTACGTAAAACTCGAACATCCTCATCGAGTTCCAGATAGGCGCCGGGTCCAGCCGTCTCGATGTCAGCGAAAGGATACAGAGAGTGCAGACTTCGGGTCGAGACGTCGGGATGGACACTCTCGATAATCCCACACCCATTGGGGACGTCCGAGTCGAGTCGGTCATGCCATTTCTGCGGCCTGTTGTACCAAGTGTGAATGTCAATATCAATCAGCCCGTGTCGGATAAAGAAAAAATTAGGCTTCCAATCGCCTTGAGACGAGGTCACCTTTCTCACGAATTCCGATGCCAGAGGACGCTTCTGAAATGTATACCACCCCGCGTCCTGCAAGCTCGACAATGCATAGTATTGACGGAATAGTCGAACCGAGAACTCAACCTTGGCGATTCGACACGCTAGCACAAAACCCATTACACTCCCGACCCCCGTTGGGAGCGAGCCGGGTGACACAGATCTTGTAGTGTTGGAGGACGGCGATTAGGCACGGGTCGAAAGGAAACCGAAGTCCCTCATTTAATTGCGCTTCGTAAATGGCGCGAGAACCCGGGGGGAGGGTCACGGCGGGCGATATGCGGCCGTGTGATACTTTGATATGTTCGAGAGGAGTAAGGGATGCCGTATCGAAGGCAAATAACTTTGGCTTTTTCTGGGGAGAGATTCGACATGCAACCGTATGGCCCTTGGCCCTTCATCTTAGTTTGGCGTTTGGCCACGGGTCGAGAAGATCCAGCGGGTCGAGAAGACGCTTCTTCCTCTCCTCCCTCTTCCTCTCCTCCATCTTCCTCTTCTCCGGCAGCTCTCTCACCAGAAGCGGTAGGATGCTCTGAAACCGTTTCTTCCGTCGATTCTTCTTCAATTTCGATAAGTTCCTCTCTGTTTTGGGAGTCACTATCGCTACTAGACATGGGCTTGGGGAAAAGATGCAAGAAACAAAAATAAGAAGGAAAATTTAAGCAAGATTAGGGCTTACTTGAGTTTTCGGCTAAGAGACTGAGATTTGCAGAAGTTTATAATGGCGAATGAGAAACGTCAAGGTCTTGGACTCCTTTTATGCGTATAAATCTTGCAAGTGATTTGAAAGGGTGGAGTTTGAGGGCAGTTATAGAATACATAACGCGAGAATCAAGGGTAGTGGGCCGGATAAAACGCTTCGTTTCCTACGCCCATTAATGTTGGTACAGTGTGACGTCACCCTACGACAGCCTATATCGCTAGGAGAGACGACCTTATTCCCGCCTAAAGAATTCCACGTGTCAAAGAGATTATTCAAATTTTCGATCCGACATCGCATCTCGAGATGAGCTTCCCTCCGATCGGGGGGGCTTATGATGATACGGGGGTTTACTCCTCCACGTGGAATTATCCGGGTGGTCCCGGTCGGCGTGTGGAAAAGTCTATGTCAAATGCAAGCATATCAAATCGACACGATACGCACCGGCAGAGACCGCAATCACCGGCGATTCTTCAAGTATCTAGCCTCGATCACCCATGTCGGCATGTATCGAGTCGAGACGGAGACTTCCGTCCGGTACCCGGGTCCACCATCCGGTAGGTGGCTTGGGCGGGAGGGCAAGGCCCATTTAAGGGTATTTATGCCAATGGACCAAACCGCCCTAAATTTAGGGGCGGACGAAGGACATGCACCTATAAATACATCATTCCGGGAACTACGTAAGGCTTGATTCCCGGATCTAAGACAGATACGTAGGCAATCCAAGATACATTCTTGGACTCACCATAAAGTACTTAAAAACACCATCTTTTACTCACTCTCAGCCATTCGATTCCCTTTACAGCTCACCCTTAGATTACACGTGGACTGTTATTCCGGTGGTGCATTATTTAGCATCGTCATCTATCAAAACTTGACCCCTCAAAAAAAAAAAAAAAAAAAAATTTCTAGCAAGGCTTGGAGCAAAAGTATGATTAAAATTAATGCTTTTGACATTCTTGATACATTTTTTTATAGTATATAAATAGCATTCAACTTTTTTGTTCTGTGTTTACTATATTTTATAGTATATAAATAGTATCATCCCAAGTACTTTAGAAAAATATTCTTTCAAATACAATTATTTTTAAACAGTATCAACAAAACGTCGTAGTTTTGAAAGAAAAAAAACTGCGTTTTTATCGTTTTTCAAATTTTTTCTGTGTAGTTAGCTCATTTGTATTCGAGAGAAGACTACCCTTAAGTACCTGAGATTATTCTATATGGCATTAGACAACGTTTTAGAGATTTTTCAAATGGTCATAATGAAGAAAAGTTTGTTTTTACAAAGAAACAAAGAATAAGAGCAAAGTTATAAAAGACCATTTTTGTTTACACACAACTCACAAGGCCCAGTAAAATGGACCAAATCGTTGCAGATTCATTTATGTGGGCCCTAAAGAGTCAACATTTCACAAGGCCCACGATGCTTTAATTGCATTTTATCGATAGTTTTACGGTGGTTATGACGACCCTATATCACAATATCATATACGTTCAACCAATCCAAGTACTTTTAGGAGTTTATAATTTCATTTGATTTTATTTGGTCATGTAGCATCAAGTCGTACTTCATGATATTATGGCACGCTTTAAATGATTATTTGAATAAAAGAATACTTCGATTGACAGAATGTAGAGAAATGGTCTAATAAAATGGAATGAACATAGTTTCATCTTTAATTTGACATGTGATATAACGAAACAAACACAATGCTATAAGAAAGTGGATAATATGGATTTGGGTGGTGGTTGAATGATGACGTTGTTGTGGATGTGGTTAGGGGTGAAGGTTGATGTGGTGGAAACAGTGGATGGCTAGTGGTCATGGCGGAAGTACATCTGTACATGAGTCGGGGGGAGGCGTGCTCCCACTCATTTGTATCTCTGATGACATTTTCTTCGATTACGCCATTAGATCTAGATTCTGGATCCGCATTGTGTGGTGGTGGTGGGTAGTCCCATTTACATTACCTACATCTAGTGTTGTTAAATGGACCGAGGGTTCATGAACATGCTCAAACTCGGCTCATGAAAGCTTGTTCATGTTCGTTTGATTATGAAAACGAGCTGAGCTCGAACGCGATCAAGAACTCGTTTAGTAAACGAGCGAACACGAGCTTCGCTCATGAATGTTTAGTTATATTTGCGAACCCGTTTATATAGATTTACTAACGCATAATGTAACATTAACTCAACATATACTAAGCTATCTATTAATCCAATAACGACTATAAAATAATTTCATGGAATATTTCAAATAATTTTTCGTAGTATGATGTATGAATTATTGTTCCATAAATACTTCTTCTCGCATTTGCACTTAATTTTTAAATCTTAACAAGTCAAACTTAAGCTGGATGGCAAACACACATTTAACGAGCCGAGCTCAAACAATATTTTGTTTTGTTTAATAAACGAAAACGAGCTCGTGAACTAAACGAGCTCGAGTTCAAACAATAGATACTCAGCTCGACTCGTTAACAAACAAGTGCTCAGCCTGTCAAGTTATTTTTAGAATGGGCCTGCACAAAATACGTGATTGAACAAAGTATATGTGGATTTTGGACCTGCTCTGCCTAAGTCCACATTCACTTACTAGGGTTTTGTAACCCCATTTTACCGCCACTGGGTTTTAGGGTTTCAATCAATATATAAACCATACCTAAAGCATTGTTTATCTCATGAATTCTCAAGCTTCTTATATTCTTTACACCAAATCCTTGTAAATCTTCTTCATTTTCTTTCAATTTTGCTCTGCTGCTCTCTTTTTTTGCTGTTATATATTCTTTCAAAATTGTCCGATTTTGGATCTTTTTCTGTTATATTCTTTGAATTATCCGATTTTGGAGTTTTTTTTTTTTTGTTTCTGAGGTTGAAATCATATGATGAAGAAATACTGCAACAATATGATATCAATTTACATGATTCTTAGTATTTAAGTCTCTGATGATTTCAACTCTTATTTGTTTTTAAATCAAATCCTGCAATTTTTTTTTTTGATTTTTAGATTACTTGAATATAAGCTGGGAGGGAAATGATGATCACAAATTGGTCCGTGTTTCTGAATAATCTGTGATTGATTACCAATTAGCACTCTCTGATCCCTCTCTAATTATTTTTTTATTTATCTGTTTTAATATATGAAATTGTATTTTTTTTTATGGCTCAATGATTGAATGCCTTTGGCATCTATACGCTATTCTGAATTTAATTCGGGTTGACAAATTTTGATAATGAGAGCCATTTTGTTGTTTTACTTTTTTGCTCATTGAGAAGAAAAAAAAAAGGTTTGGAGTTTGTTTTTTTTTTGGTATTAAGTTGTTATGCAGCTATGATGATTCATGAAAAATTCACATGTCAGACTTCAGAGATTTCTTATTTGGAAATCAATGAGAAGAAATTTTCATGTTCCTGAGCTAAATGTATGTTTTATATTTCAGTATACTAAATTTTCGATTTTTGGGTTTTGTGAATTGTTGTTGGGATTTGTTTTCAGGTTGGGTCGGACGAGCTTGAGAGAGGTCAAACTAGCCTGGTCGGTCGGTCGGATGAGCTCTCCCGAGAGATGAAACTGCTTTATTGTTCTGATGAGCCCTCGAGATAGATCAAACTAGCTTTATATTAGACTAGATTGTAAATTGTATGATCAGTTTTAGAGCTGTGACTAGTATATTAATTTTTACTAGTTTTTGTAATTGTATGAATTTTTACATTTCGGGAAATCAAGTCAGACTATTTTGGTTGATGACTAGTTTTTGTTCTTGTTGTTTTTCATTGGGAAAAACCAGTTATCATGTAGTAGTACTATTGTTGTAGACTTATAAATTTTGTGCATCCAAAACAAAAAGCTAAGACACAAGATTCAATGGGAAATTGGTAAATCTGAATTTTTTTTTTTAGGTTCCTCATTCAAATTTGGACGATTGTCTAAATACAGTCAAAACCGTCTAAATTTGGATTTCTTTTCGTTCCAATCCGTTCATTGATCAAAATGAATGAACGGAATCCGTTCTAAAATTTGGACGCAAACGTCCAAATTGTGATGAATTCCGTCTAAATTTGGATGGTTTGCCCAAATTTGGAACGAATGCCCAAATCTCACCCAAATACACTTCGTCTTCTTGCCTAAATACCATTTTCAACAACAATCAACAGAAGAAACCACAGTTAATTCTTTCTAAATCAAACTTGTTCATTTGGTGGGTGGATAGTGATGCTATGTTTACAGATATGGCTTTTGAGTTGCCATGGGAAAGGTATAAGAATCATAATTTAGTTATGCACGGTTGGGATGATTTGGTTTACAATCAAAAGAAATGGATTGGACTGAATACATGTAGCTTCTTGTTGAGGAATTCCCAGTGGTCTTTGGATCTTCTTGATACTTTAGCACCAATGGGACCTTTGATAACGTTGTGGATGCACATAGTCAATTATACATAAAGGGATAATTTTACGAAGAAGAAGACGAAGTGTATTTGGGTGAACCGTCCAAATTTGGATGGAATTTGTCACAATTCGGACGTTGCGTCCGAATTTTAGACGGATTCCGTCCATTTTGATCGATGAATGGATTTGACGATCTAAATTTGACAAATTTGGACGAAATCGTCAAATTTCGAAAAAAATAAAAAAATGTTTGATCTGAAAAAAAAATCAGAAATTACAGTGGCATGATTTTCTATTTACCTAGATTCAATTGGCTATTTTACCTCA
Organism: Gentiana straminea; assembly: GCA_036785695.1. Classification (NCBI taxonomy): domain Eukaryota; kingdom Viridiplantae; phylum Streptophyta; class Magnoliopsida; order Gentianales; family Gentianaceae; genus Gentiana; species Gentiana straminea. Next base: position 760,472 of record JAVUPR010000561.1, read on the forward strand.
TCTAATCTAATCTACCATATTACTAGTATGTAGTAAATTCCAATTCCAAGCCAAGTGTAGTCCACAAGCTCTCCTAAAATTTATGGTTTTGTCATATCCATATTCCATGACACTAAAACCTAGTTTCCTTGTTGCCAGACCCTTCCCATAGTTTTTTCATTCATGCTTAACCGTCAAACATCCTGATTCCTGAGCCCATGTGCAATCTCGAAGGGCATGTATGGTAGTCTTTGAGCAAAATGTCATGTTTTCATTCTGCCAATATTGTCCCCCCCACTCTCAAGTGAGAGTGGCTTTGCACCTCTTACGAGTATTAAATCTTTTGTTATTCATTACCTTATTATCAAGTGGTTATGGTTTTGGCGATGAACATTCAATTAGGGAATCATGAATAGTCGTTGGTTTCATTTATGAATTTATGAATAAAGGTGATAAAGGATATGCTCCGGGACGGAAGGATTCGAACCTCCGAATAGCGGGACCAAAACCCGTTGCCTTACCACTTGGCCACGCCCTATTTAGATTTCTATTCGACACGAATAATCAACCCAAGTGTTCTAATGAGAGGGATACATGAGGTCTGTTGGAAAAAAATAATAAGCATTGTGACCCGCTCGGGACGGGAAAAGTTTTTAGATGATGCTCTACGACAAATGTATTTTCAACTAGACTCCATCTTTGCATTAAGTGTCTTTTTATAGGCACAAAATAATAATTCGGAATTGTGTGTTAGTATTGCAAGGGTACATTACTTAACAATACATGGGTATATCACTACTTCGTAGATGCATGAATCGGAATTGTACCACTTCATTCATGCATGTATCTGAAGTACATTTTTTTATGATGTATCAATTTGAATTTTATAAATGCATCTGTTCAGTTACATGTGTTTAGCTTTAAATTGAGTCAAGTGAAATTATAATTTGATTACGAGTTACCGACGAATAGCTTAACTCGATTATAATCCTACTACTTCACACAGATTAAGGAAGTTGGTTAAATTGGTTATGTGTCATTTTTTTTATGGAAAAGTCTAAAATGCCCTTTAACTGTTATAAATATCTAAGGCGGGCTGCCTTATTCTCTCTCAATCGATCCTCTCTAGCACCCCATACTAACAAATGCAAACGATTTGCGTGCCAGTGAGTATCACCTGCGAGTTGGATAAAACCGTTCGGAATTTTTAATAGGGCCATAACACGGATACACGCGGAATGCACCTAGTGGCTTGGAACCACATCTGTCAACCCAAGCTAGAAGGCGGCCTTGGTATTCGGAACGCGAGAGACATGAATGGTGCCTTTTGGGTAAGCTTTCTTGGCAACTCCTCACCAAACACGGGAAACTTTGGGTACAAACTTTACGGAGCAAATATGGCTCACCTTTAGATCCACCAAAACCGAACTGCTCCTATATGTGGAGGCATATCTGCTCAGTTGTGGCCTTTCTTGGAGAGGCTTTTGAAGTTGATGGCGATGGTAATGCGAGATGGACCTTGACTGGGACTGGCAGATTTTCTATTAGCTCGTCTTATCACGCTCTTAGGGATCACCCAGTCTCAACCATTGCACAAGATAGTAATGTCTGGAAGCTTATATGGTCCATTAAGTGACCACTACGGGGAAACTTACTTTTATGGCAAATTTATTGGAATGCTTTCCCACTGCGGGCCTGTTGTACGATCGGCACATCATAGAAGATGATACTTGCTCTATTTGTGATACATACACGGAATCTACCCTGCACGCCATTAGATATTGCAATTGGGCTTCATCTATCTGGCGTAGGCTGGTCCACCGGCAATTTTGGACGTTCTTCTTCTCAGTCCATGAGACCCCTCTATGGCTAGAGAGCTGTCTCAAAGTTCATATGCACAAACACGATACTGTTGTGTACCGAAGATTTCTCTTTCGTGAGGTTGTGGTTGGCCTTTGGCACTGGCGCAATAAGGAGTACCACCACACGGAGCAGAATATCTTTATTTCTGAAGAATATCTTAGACTGCCCACCCCCCAAGAATATCTTTATTTCTGAAGCAGTACGGAGTTCGAGAGAACTTAGACTGCCCTGGTCTTAATTTGGTTTTTTGCTTTAGATAGAGCGATGTACAGTTTGTAGATTTTTTTTTCTTGTACAATTTTATGCAATTTTAATAAAATCTCCGGTTTCGATCATAAAAAAATAAAGGTAAAAGAAAGAAAACTATAATAAATATTTAATTGGTTATTTAAATGAAGTTATAATAAAACAAAAAAGCTACGGAGTAGAATTTGATAGTTGTACCTAACTTATGTTACGGATCGAGCTTGCTAACTTACTCGCTGCTTAAAGCATACCCGCGCCAAATAGCCCGTTACATGTTCGAAGAAATGACAATGAATTTTGCATTCCCGCGGATTTCCCAAACGCCAAAATTTCAATTCCGTTCTTTAACTTCTACTCCATGTGATAGATATTTGCTTTTTCTCCACAGTAAAAGGAAATTCTGTACGACTATGCTTTCATCATCTCCCAAGGTAATTAAGCTGCTTGTTGATTGTCGAATTCCTGTATCCATGTATTTGTGAGCTTTGATTTTTGTTTCTATTTCGAACAATTAAGCTTAATTTTTTTGCTGGATTGGTTGGTTCTGGTGGTAGCTAAGAGAGGAGTTGCTGGTCGTGGTTGGAGGAGGAGCTGCAGGAATTTTCGGAGCAATCAGAGCTAAAACCTTGGCACCTAATCTTAAAGTTGTTGTCATCGAAAAGGGAATGCCATTATCGAAGGTTTGAATGCAATTTTTTAATTTATTGTGTTCGTCTCTTTGCTTTTCTCTATATCATTTTCTATATAACCAACGAATTCTTAAAGCTGCCTTCATCCAGAAGGCAAAGCCATTATCGAAGTTTTGAAGAAGTTAAATTGGCTTTGCAGGTTAAGATTTCTGGCGGTGGTCGCTGCAATGTAACCAATGGGCATTGTGTTGATAATATAGTAAGTGTTTGATATTTTGCATCTACTTAGTTGAAAGGAGCTTTTACTGGTCCCCACAACCCGGAACATTCGATTCTAGAGCATAGTATCGACTACAAAACGTGTATCCTCAGAATAAGCATAGTATCAACTCCCCAAACAGTGTAGTGTATCCTCACTCACAATCAACTCTCTAAAAGTTGATTATATGTTGTAGAATCGACTTTGTAAATGCTAGGTTTTAGATCCTCACAATCGACAATCTAAAAGTTGATTCTATGATATAGAACTAACTTTGAAAATGTAGATTGTAGGTGTCGTGTCACAACTTTAAGCTCGGTGTGGTGTCACTATAAACGCCGTTAATCGGATGATGGGCATGAATCATTCATAATAGGGATTTTAAGATTTGATTTTAATTTTTCCTGTATTTTTTCATCGAAGAAGGTATTGAATAATGAATTAACTATGTCTTCAAGTCATAATATGATCTCCTTGATGTAATGGGAAATAGATTTTAGCAGAACATTACCCTAGGGGTCACAAGGAACTGAGAGGGGCTTTTTTCAACATGCATAGCCCAAGGGATACTATGAACTGGTTTGAGAACCATGGTGTTATGCTGAAGGTGACGATGATCTTGGCTTACTTTCTGTTCTTTTGGATTTTCACTGTTCAAACTTTATACCAATTGTCATTTGTATTTGATCATTTCATGTTAGACAGAGGATGATGGAAGAGTATTTCCGGTCAGTAACAGCTCTTCTTCTATAATTGATTGCCTTACGTCTGAAGCTAAGACGAAGGGAGGTGAGCTCGTTAACTTCTTCTCCTGTGTTCTGGTAGGAAGCACGTACATGTTTATATTATCGGAGTTATGTGGAACTTAGCTGAAAACCGCAAGGCTAAATATACATTCCTGTGTCTAAATTCATATGTTATGTTATTTTTGTAACTGTTGTTGGTTTCGCTCTTATTGTTATTGTTGTTGATGGCAGTTTTGCTGCATTGTTGTTGTTCTTGTTGGTTTTGTTGTATTCTTGTTCTTAATACATGTATTCATTTACATATGATTAATTTAATGGCTAGTTGTATGAAGATGTCGCATCCTTATCTTCGCATATTAGATCAGTTTTATAGTTTCTAGGTATCTAGTGGAATGAAAGTTGATAGGAGTATTCACCCATTGCCAATAATGGCCATATGATCATGTGGCGACCCTAAATGATGGCTAGTGGTTTTGCTTTGCATTTTTTCTACCTGAACTGTGTATATGCTAGAATTTAGTGCTAACTATGAGCATCATATAGTTGTGTTGCAGACAGGGAAAACGGTTACTTGTGCTTCTACTTCTGCTACCGGAAAATTTGCTGTTAAGATAGAGAAACGTTCGGTTGATTATGTGGAACATGTTGAGGCTGATTATCTATTGATTGCTAGTGGAAGTAGTCAGCAGGTCAAGCATTAATACTTGTCCAGTATTAATACACAACCAATGTGCTCACTATTTTTACTAATTAGTAATTATGACGTATTTGTAACTGTATTTGCTGAGAAACAGCTTTTTGGGTCCAGGGTTACAACCTTGCAAGTCAGCTGGGTCATTCAACTGTCAAGCCTGTACCGAGCTTATTCACTTTTAAGATTAATGACACGCAATTAACCAACTTGGCTGGGGTAATTCTCTCTTTTATGCAACGTATATAATTATTTCTTTCAGACTTGAATACACTAGCATGCTTCATTTGCTAACTGCTTGAATAGGTTTGCCACATACTTAGTCACGAAGAAAGTTATTTAAATGCAATTGTTGATTTAATGTCAATATATTACATGGTTTTAAACAAAAGCTGTGTGTGGAGGACATTTATGTAATAGCACCTTCCCGTTTGTCGATTTCATGCTCAGGTCACATTCCCCAGAGTAAAAGCAACCTTGAAGTTGGAAAGTGTACAAAAAAATGTACCACAGCTCACACAGGCAAGTCCTGATACTAATGCTGCGATTAGCTGTAATACGCGCTATCTGATTCGTGAAAGATCACTGGCTTATAGGTTGGGCCCATGTTAGTTACCCACTGGGGGCTTAGTGGGCCTGTGATTCTCAGATTATCCGCTTGGGGAGCACGTGATCTTTCCGGTTGCGATTATAAAGGTAGTAAAATACGTGTCTCTGTCTCATTTGCTTGCCATTTTTTAGTTATTTTTGTCTTCAATATTAAACCATGTGAATTCAGGATCACTCTGGGTTGATTTTGCTCCTGATCTGGGTATTGAAGATGTGAAAACTCTTTTCAATCAACACAAGAATCGGTTTGCTGTAATTATTCTCTAGCATCATATTCTAACTCGTTTTTTCGTGTGAGTAGTTTGCTCCTCCTCTGATTTAACATACTTGTATTCGGTCATTTCTAATCTCAGTCAACCAGTAGGCACTATTATATAGAGAGGTGTTTGACATGAAAAAAGAACGTAAGGTAAAACGCAATTATAGACCATAAACAAGGCTGAAGCCATTATTATACTTTAGGCAATAGTGGCATATGATAGATGAGAAGGTAAATTTGATCCTAGTAATGGCGTATAACGACTTACACATAGTGACATAGGGAGTAATATGTATTTTGTGCACCATAAGCAGAGCAGAATTTACAGATTGTATGAGTATAGTTTTTGCTGCTGATCGTTTTTAGTATATGTGAACGATTTTGATTTTTGTTTTAAAGATATATCCTTTTTTACTGTATTCTACTACAAGTGCTTGTATAGTTGTATTATGATGTGCCTTTTACTCACTCTGCTTTGATTGTCTTTCAGAAGCAAAAATTGTTGAATTCATACCCTCCAGAACTTGGCCTCATAAAGAGATTTTGGAAGTACATATTAGATCGCGAGGTTGAACGAAACAATCCTTCCTCTCTTTCTCCATTACATTCATACCTGCATACCTGTATCTTTGTTAACTCATTAGCTTGGCTCTGATGGAAAGTGGTCTGAGAAACATGTTAGGACTCGATCCTAACTAGGGTTTCCTTGGGGAATTCGAATAAGAAAAGAGAGGGAAATGGGGAGAAGAGATAAGAAACAGACCGGAAAGAAACACAGACTTTATTAATGATCCAAAAACTAACTATTACAAGCTATGAGCTTAGCCTTATATAGGAGCCGACTCACTAACTAACTAATAGAATTGATGTCAGAATGACATCATCAACTAACTACTATCCGTCACTCTAGGTTCATGACATCACCCTTCCCTTTAAAGCATCCTTGTCCTCAAGGATATAAAGTGAAAAGACACACCAATCCGTAGGAATGAATCTACAATAACAAAGAGTAAATCTACAGTAACAAATGGCCCCAGCTCTTTATGATTCCATATCACCAAAGCATCCCATTATCACCAATACCTTCCTCTATGCATATCATCCTCATCCTCTTTGCATATGATTCCATATCACCAAAGCATCCCATTATCACCAATACCTTCCTCTATGCATATCATCCTCATCCTCTTTGCATATGATTCCATATCACCAAAGCATCCCATTATCACCAATACCTTCCTCTATGCATATCATCCTCATCCTCTTTGCATATCATCCTCTTTCCCTCCCTCTCAAAAACATCCTTGTCCCTAAGGATGTATATGAAGAGAAAAAAAATGGCACAGACCCGGATCCCAAACAAAATTTGCCAACTGAATACCAAACACACCCTCATCAAGGCTCAGAGAGAAAACCAATTCATTTCCCATAAACAACAAGCAAATACATCCACTTTTGTAAATCCACCATTTCATCCAAAATTCTTGTTGTTTGTCCACATGCTATCTCAAGAATTTTCCAATATAACTTTGCTTTGAATAATTTGATGAATTCAGGGAATAACATGTTATCTTTATGTCCCCAATCAAACAATGTCACAATAGGCTCATAGCCACTTGCAACTGTGGCAGCAGTTCGACCCTTCCACTTCTTAACAAGTAATGCAATTGGCAACATCAAATCATCACTTAAGGAATGGTCCATTTTTCTTTTTCTGGTAGCTGCCACAAGGATTTGACTCACACCAACCAAATGCCAACTTGAATTCTTACCTCCACCACTACCAAACATGGGTTTGCTGCAATGAATCCCCTCTAAGTCACCCACAATTTGATTATGCCAAGTGCTTATGTCAGTAGTAGTGTTTGTCGTAGAGAGAAAAAAGCGATGATATCGAATTTTCAGCCTCTGCATTTTCTCAAGAGTCTTAGTCAGTGGATATCTCATCTCAAACTGCCCACCTGGGTCGAACATGAACTTCAAACATGAACTCAAAGTAATTTGCAGCAGTGTCTCCATCCTCCTGCCAGCCATCTTCCTCTTATTTTCATCTATCGTGAAGCAGCATTTGATAGCAATTTTCTGTGTATAAGGGCCTTCAATTGTCAGTTTGATTTCCGAATCATTAGTTCTTAGACCATTCTCCACATAACTGTTCAACTCAGTTACAAAATCCTCATAATCTGCCATGCAAACGATTGGAAACACTGAATATTTATTAGACTCGAAGGCAATGCATCCTGCATGGTGCAAAGTGCTACCACCTGGATCGAATATGAGCTTCGATGTCTCACTTGCGTCCTCTTCATAGCCCAAAACCATCGACGATTCACCCACTTGCGGTACCACTTCTTCACGACCTTTAATCTTGTCATTATGCTTGACTAGAGATAGGTCTGACATTTCGTCGAACAGGCGGCAGCCAGTTGACAGACATTCAATCTTCATAGAGGATGGCTTAGGCATTTCATCAAACAGTTGGTTGGCAGTTTTCACATCTTTCTGTTTTGATGGAAATAACTTCTCACCCTCCTCCATCAATTGAATTCTAGCCTTGAGTGAAGAGAATTCAACTTCTTCAATTGTAGAAATAGAATCAAATGTCCCAGAAGAAGATTTCAAACCTGTAAAAATTGGCTCAGTCGATCTGTCGAACATCTTGGAAGCTTCATTTTCTGAACTACCAAAATTTTGCTTAGATGTTGCTTCTGCTTGAAGATGCAGCAAGCTACCGACATCTATATCTTCATCAACCAACTTATATACGGTTGTTGGTGTGAAGATCGACTGGGTCAATTCGTCGAACAGCTTGCGGGTCTCCTTCACTGAATCAATTTGGTCCGAAAAAATTTCTGTAATTTATGCTCCTCCTTTTGAATTGTTCTCTGTTTCCTTTTGATCAACGGTTTTATCAAAAGCTGTTTCATAATTTGTCTCCGTAATGCTTTTGTAACCTTTACTCTCTTTGGACTGTAGCAATTTATCAGCACCTATTACCTCTGCAATTGCATTTGCGTCTGCTATAGCTGAATAACAATCCTCATCAATCTTCTCCATTATAACTCGCATCAATTGCTTCATGGAATCAAACCGATCATCGATTTTCTGATTAATATGAGTTTGAAGTTCCTCGAATTTCTGATTAAGGTCCTCGAACTTCAAGCTAACATCTTCTCTCATCTTCTGGTGTGAAGATCCCAGCTCTTTGATAGACTTTGCAGCCATTAATGATGATCACAGGGGCAGGATAACTCTCTGATACCAGATGTTAGGACTCGATCCTAACTAGGGTTTCCTTGGGGAATTCGAATAAGAAAAGAGAGGGAAATTGGGAGAAGAGATAAGAAACAGACCGGAAAGAAACACAGACTTTATTAATGATCCAAAAACTAACTATTACAAGCTATGAGCTCAGCCTTATATAGGAGCCGACTCACTAACTAACTAATAGAATTGATGTCAGAATGACATCATCAACTAACTACTATCCGTCACTCTAGGTTCATGACAAAACACTAAAGGTCAAGGATTCGATTTTTCCCAAGAGATCGAATGCCAAATTTCCTGGTGACTTCAACGTGTTAAAAAGCGTTGGCCCAGATTGAACCAGAGTATGAAGAGTCACGTATACTAGATGATCGACTCCGGATTGAGTCGGACCGATTGTGGTTCCAAATACTTGAGGGTTCCACAGGACGTACCAAAACAATACATATGGATACTGGTTTGAGTTTTGCTGCTAATTATGAAAATTTATTGACAATTGGCATTGAATATCCATGCAGGAGTTAAATGGGGATGTCCTATGGGCATCGATTTCTGGCAACGCATTGTCTTCTGTTGCTAACTGTTTGAAACATTGCTTGTTCAATGTGGCAGGAAAGGTATTTTTCTTCTGTTCATATATACGAATGTTGATTTATAGATTACTTACAAACATGCTAATTTTCAAATACAATGTAATTATACAATATGTAGGGGCAATTTAAGGATGAATTTGTGACTGCCGGAGGAGTACCATTGTCTGAGGTTATTATCTCTCTCTGTCCCACCTTTGCTTTCTATGAGTCTTCATGTGTCGTGTTTAAATGTGTAATTTACTCATCTTATGTAAGATGAAAATTTAACATGGTATCAAATCAAAAAAGATCATTAATTCAAACAACCATGTCCCTGCTTCCTTGTCTTTGTATGCGGCCCACACTTTAGGAACATGTTGAAATGTGTTGTGTTTAATCATATTATGAATCAACTCTGTAAAGAATCAGTCATGTCTTGTTGCAGATTTCTCTGAAAACAATGGAAAGTAGGATCCAACCCCATCTATTTTTTGCAGGAGAGGTAATTTAATTGCTTAAATTACCATGTTTTTGGACACCAATTATTTCGCTTTATTCACATCGGGTTTTTTTTTTTTTTTTCATTTGTAATCTTTCTTAATTTTCTTTTCACAATACATAATATTCTCTTTATTCGGCACAATACTCGATGCAATCAAAAAACATCTTAACCATAATTTATTCATTGCAGGTGCTGAACATAGATGGAATAACTGGTGGTTTTAATTTTCAGGTAATGCTAAAGATTGAAAAAAAAAACCTTGCAGCAATATAATTGTTTGTTTTAAGTGTAGATTTTAGTTGCGAATATCCTGCAATTTTCTTTTAAGTAGTGATAACATGTCTCTATAGTTTTTTGCAAGCATGTTTTAATGTACTATATTGGTCCCAAAAAAAAAAAAAGAACAAAATGTGCTTATACTTTCATTTCATATTTTGGTTATTTTCTTCAGAATGCATGGTCTGGTGGATTTATTGCTGGAACAAGTGTGGGTAACCTAGCTGCCGGTACTAGCCATTTGGATGGCTAATTCCAAAGAAAAAAAAATATATATATATATATATATATATATATATTTGCCTATTTGGTACGTCTTTGATTCATTTTCAAATGTAAGTCTTTACTGACACCAACGATAATAGACTTTTTCACAGTCGATTTTAGATTATGACTTTCTGTCGGTCGATTGTTTTTACCGTGGTGCAACGGTAAAAACAATGAATTGACACTAAAGGCGCCCTTTAGAGAATCACATTGGAGCTGTTTAGAGAGGGTGATTCTTTGATTCAATTCGGTTCGAATAAAACTAGGTTTATTCATCTTGAATATCTTTTGCAGGTTTATTCATCTTGACTATAGTAATTTTCTCCCATTTGGCCATTTACTTATTTTTCTCCTTGCAGTACTTCATATCCTTTTTTTTTTTTTTTTTTTTTTGAAAATCGACGCGAAATCTGTATAAACCAAACAACGCTTCAACTTTTTTTTTTTTTTTAATGTACCAATTTTGTAATGCTTTAAACACACATATACTGTATTCTTAGTTTTATGCCTATTAAGTATTGAATAAAGAATTGTTAGTCAGATGACTCAGATGGTTGAAAAATCTGATCAAATAGATAAGCGTTTTAGACTTTTAGTCTATAGTCAATGTTGGAAAAATCCCAGTGGGTGAAAAAGCATTTTTTTTTTGAGTCAATTTTCAATGACGATCACATTGTGCTTACTGTTTTGGATTATAGTTATGACTTTTTTTTAGACCATAGTTGTGACTTTTAAGCAGTCAACTCTTGGTCGGTTAATTCTGACGTATGGAGTCACTATTAGACTCAACCGTCGGATGTGTGTCACGTCTGTGCCTGAAAGCTCTAACATACCTCAATTCACAGAAGAACATAGGAGACAAAGAGATAGGGAGATCAGAATAAGAGCTTAGGTTGAAGAGCAACAAAGAAAGGCCCAAGAAGAAAGGGAAAGGGCCTTTTCCCTATCCAGTACAGAGAAGAGATGATAACAGGGACAGATCAGGCAACCAGTAAAGTCCTGGATCTAGGAACCAGCGGAGGACTGGTAGCCAACAGAGAAATGGCTCCAACAGAGGGAGTGGCCACAGCCAATCAAGACACTCGAGCAGGCACTCCAGCAATGGACCTCAAAGAAGAAGCACCTCCACTTAGCACCTCCACCTAGCACCTCCACCTACAGAAATAAGGAGGAAAAATGATGCAGAAGTACCTACAGAAATAAGGAGGAAAAATGATGCAGAAGTAGTTAGATATGTCACAAAGTTTTTCCAAGTTTGTGACGGTGTATACCCTAATCTATCACAAGATGAAGCATGGACAGACTGGCTAGGATTTCAGGATAATGAGTTAAAGGTTGATATGACCAAGATGTATGATGAGTTGAAAAGACATTATACATCTCAAAGGCAAGGAGCAGCTGAGGGAGCATCTGACTCCACTAACAGACGAAATCAATCAGTGCCCATAAGCAAAAGGGTTGATGACTTGACAGCCGAGGGACAAAGATAGAAATAAAGATGCTGTTGTGGAGTGTGTTGAATTGAGATGTTGTAAAATAAGGATATGTATTATTTTAGGGATAAAATTTAGGGCTTCTGATTTGAATGTCCTAACATGTTTGTTAATTAACTAGAACGCGAATTGAATAATGTTTAGTTGTTTAATAAACAAACATGTATGTAATTTATGTACGAGCTTGTTTGTTTATCTACACAAATGAACAGCAAGACACAAATCAAACGTAAACTTGTTTAACAACGATTGCGGCAATAATAACATACAGTGAGGGAGGGAGAAGCTAAAGCCAACTCTAACCGGCAGGGTATCGAGTCGGTTGTACTATAAATGGCGAGCAATGTCGTATCCCACAGGGAATCTGGTCAAGTATCAAAGTCGGTATCGTTCCTAATTTAGGCCAACACTACTATTGAAGACGTGGTGAATTGTTGGATCACCGGTTTTACAAACTAAATATACACAAAACAAAAGAGTTTAAAATATGAAAAAAGAGATAGCCAAGCTATGATCCAATCTAATACTCACAAACCCTAGCTAAATCCGGAGGTGTTCTTGACTTACCTAAACGTTCTCGATATCGTTTGTAAGGTGTCATTTCCTAATTCCGAAAATAGAGATTATTTTAATAATCTACTCTCCTGTGACAGGTTCAACAGTCCGCTGGCCGGATTTAACTGACCGAACACCGTCTACGATCAATGAAACGCTCAACAAGTTGATACAAACCTCACACACGAAACCGAATTTAAACAACTCAGTCGGTTTTACAGGGTGATCCTAGAACCCCGATTCCCGTACCCTCTCGCAAAATACATATGTAAAGAAGATACGTGTAATACGATTATCGAGTGATCAATTCAACAAACGTGATTAAACACAAGTTCCAGAACTACTTTAACATCGAGAATCAACAAATCCAACATCAAGAACATCACTTGAACTATCTAGGTTTTGGTTTCGAAGATTATCGCATAAGTCGGCTATAAATGATTAGCTACTCATTCTAACTACCAAATCACAAGATATCAACAATAAAACTAACAAGAATCAAGATTAGAAGCTAGAAATAGAGATTAAGAAAATTACCGAAAATCGAGACGAAGAACAACGGAAACGAAAACGAAATCCAAACTGAAATTGCAATAGCCAAGTAGCATCGATCATTGAATTACACAAAATTAAAGCTAATCTAAGCTAAATATGTACAAATCTAATTTGAGCTAATAAAAAGATGAAAAAGGAAGAAAAAGAGCTGAAGAAGATGATGGATTCGACCTAATGTGCAAAAAAACTAGTATTTATAGTGGAGGTGGAAGTTGGTAAATAGGTTGGTAGGTGCACACCTGCCGAAAAGATAGGTGTGCACCTACCAAGTATGCATAATTCCCCACTTTCAGCACTGGTAGGTGCACCTACCAAATTGTTAGGTGTCCACTTGCTAACAGATCTTTAGTAAATCAATCATAATTTTGTGTGTAGACCTCCAAATCAAGTGATTCAAAATGTATTGGAAATCTTATTGAATTGTATACAACTTTCATGAAGATTTCCAACCCAGAAAATGCCTATAAATTGGACCAAAATGCAGATCAAGTGAAGGTAGGGTGAAAAAACACCAACGAGTTTTGGTCCGTTTGAACGTTTAAGCTTCGGGCACACGCTCCAACCCCCATATATCGCATTCCGGTAATCTCGAACACCTAAGTCCTGCACAATATCACAACAAGTACTACATGTAACTCCTACATGACACTAGGGTGACCGAGAATGCATCAAAACACTTAAAACATCGAGATTTTCGGACTTACGTCCTAGGTCTCGTAATTACAAACCATGGTGTGAAATACATCAATACACAAACAAATGTCTCCGGAAACATATAAAACGAGGTATAAATGAGGTCTTATCACACAACAAATGATATCCAATTTGACTCTCATCAAATTTCAAGAAGGGAGTGGACATAGTGTCCAAGTACTCTCGTCGTGCCGCGACTCCTCCTGAAGTGCCTATTGGGTCAGAGCCATCTGTTTCGACTTTCGACAGCTCCTACTTCGGCCCCTGATGCTTCAGCGCCACATCAGAGTTGGGCTCCCAATGCTTTGATCAGTAGGCTTGTGGACTTGTAATTTTTGTTTTGAAAATCCATTTCAAACCAGTTGTAACATGTACAAGTTGATAATATAAGTATATTTTTTTAAGCACTTTCTTTAAGTACCTCTTCGATGATGGAGTATCTTGCCCCCCAGTATGCCATGCATTAACTTGTAGATTTTGGATGGCATACTTATATTTTTGTTAATTTTTTGTTCGGGCTGTCCTGCAGACTGAGTGAGTTTGGCTTTTGCCGATCTTCCTGAGTCTGACCTACAAAGCTCAGTTCGGGATTGTCCTTGAACCAACGAGTGCGGCTGAGTCTGACCTGCAGATCTCGGCTAGTTTTTCCTATAGACATCGTTTTTAATGAGTTCGTCATGCAGAGCTCAATTATCATTCTCGTTGACTGAATGATTTGAGCGGAGTCCGTCCTACGGAGCTCGGCTTGTCTGTCCTGCAGACTTAACGTTTTTGTTGAGCCCGACCTGCAGAGCTCGGTGGTCAGTCCTGCTGACTTAATGATTTGAGTGGAGTCTGTCCTACGGAGCTCGGCTTGTCTGTTCTGCAGACTTAATGAGTTTGCTGAGTCCGACCTGCAGAGTGATGACCAAAATAGTAACGACCAACCTTAACCGGCAGAGTACCGGATCGGAAGCACTATAGTGGTGAGCAAGGTCGTATCCCACGAGGAATCAATCGAATACCAAAGTCGTTTTTGGATTTAGTTTAAGTCAATCACAATGTTTCAAGTTCAATTACACTAAAACGAAATATAAACTAAGGATACTAAAGAGAAAGAAACATAGCCAAATCATGATCCAACTGAATACTCTCACCCTTCTAATTGACTATCTCGGGAACGAGCTTTACCAACCAACCATCCTAAAACTTATATTGACTCATTCATGGGTGCAAACTCCTAAGCTAGTGTACAACGCCATACAACAATCGAACACCCTTTGCCCGGTTCAACAGTCCGCCTTTAAGAATTTAATTGACCGAAACAAGATTAACGCGCTAGAGTTGCCCGATTTCATAACCGATTGAACCTCACTCCCTAATCAATCTAAACAACTCAGTTGATTATAAAAATGATCTTAAAACCCCTTTTCCCACACCCCTTCGCAACATACATTTATAAAAGTGGTGTGTTTGTTTATGAACTAGGTGTACTGTCTAATTCAAGCATTGATAACAAGTTTTAAGACATGAATTTGTCAATATAACAACAATTAAACACTACCCATTCCCAATTTCATCAATTAGAGGGTGATTTCTTTAATTTTCACATAATTTGGCTATGAAAAGTTTAGCTACTCATAATAAAACTAAAAACAACAATCAAAGATAAAATTGAAGCCATAAATGAAAGAGAAACTGAAATTGATTACCAAAATCGTAGAGAATCGGAGTTTACATCAAGCTTTTTCAACACCCATGCCAATTGGTGAAGAAGAAAACCCAAAATCAGAAAATCCAGGATTAGAGAAGAAACTTGAGCTAAAATCTAAGCTAGATTATGTTTAATTTAAGTAAAAGATGATGAAAGAGTGAATCTAGGGAAGAAGAGGGGAATGATTCGACCTAAAGAGGAGAAAAGTGTAAAAATCGAAGTGTAAAAGTGTCTCCAGGATGTCCAAAAAATATGTGCAAGTGGTATTTATATTCTCCAAAAATGTGCAGGAGAAGTCATTTTGGGGTGCCCCAAAGGCTTTGGCGCGCCCCAAAACTGCTTCAGTGACTCTGGTAACTTTCTGTTTCAACTTGGCGTGCCCCAACATCTTTGGCGTGCCCCAGACTTGTTCAGTGACTTATTGTGCATTCTGCTTCAACTTTGGCGTGCCCCAACAGCTTTAGCGTGCGCCAAACTCCTCCAGGCTCCAATTTCTTCACTTTTCTCTATTTTCTTCTATCTCCAACCATTGGTTTCACCTTCATGCGCTCCATGCCTTGTCTCCCGGGCTTACGAGCACCTAGATCCTGCGTCACAACATCTAACACAAACCGAGCATAATTCCACAAGATATATAGGGCTCGAAAAGGGCCAAAAAATCATAAAATGCCGAGGTTTTCCATCTATATGACGGTTTACCCCATGGTGGACGTGTAATGCGATTTTTGCCCTAAATAAGGTCTAAAACTACCCGGAATGAACCAAAAGTGCCGTAAAAAGGAGTTGAAACATGCACCGGAGCATAGTAAGGTTGACTCCCATCACAGAGCTCGGTGGTCAGACATGCTGGCTTAATGATTTGAGCGGAGTCCGTCCTGCGGATTTCGTCTTGTCTGTCCTGCAGACTTAATGAGTTTGCTGAGTCCGACCTGCGGAGCTCGGTGGTCAGTCTCGCTGACTTAATGATTTGAGCGGAATCCGTCCTGCGGAGCTCGGCTTGTCTTTCCTGGAGACTTAATAAGTTTGCCAAGTTCGACCTGCAGTGCTCAATTGACACACATCCGACGGTTGAGTCTAATAGAGACTCTTAAGTCAGAATTTTTCCGGTCGTCATATTTGATTTTGTGGACTTAATTGACTTATACAAAGTTGAACAAGAAGTTATGCTAGGAACTTTGAATTGTATAGTTAGATACTAACTTCTAATGTCATTGATTGTCCTCCCTCGAAAAAAGAATCCAATTTTTTTTCTGGGGCGGGGTGTTCTTCAACAATAAATTTTTTCTCGATAGGAACCTCAACATAGAGTGGAAAACCGATGAATCGTCCATCCAAAGGGCCTTTAATCAAAATCGAAGTTCATCAACAGCTAGCCTCTGCTCGCATTCTGATGAATCCAACCGTTGCTAGACCCGTTGGAAGGGAATGGAGACACGTGGATCCACGACCCTCCGTCGAGCGGGGATGAAAGTCGGCCTTAGTGAATGTCGAAAACAAATTCGTAATGTCAATAGGAGCATATATTTTTTTTGGACATTTTTAATGTCATCATACTCAATCTACCGTCGGGATAGTGAAATTCAACCTCTACGGAGTTGAATTTATGCCAAAAAAGGTCGACTCTAGAAAGGTTGAAAATATATTTCGAAATGTGTAAAATTAAAACGAAATGTGGTGTCCGAATAGATCGAATGATCGATGATGCTGTTATTATATATATATATATATATATATATATATATATATATATATATTTATATTTTTTTTTGAGTTGAACTTGATTTGGTCGGTCAAGTTTCTGGTCTCATGCCTTCATTTGATCTTTTGACCCAAACATGGCCGGCTGACAATTACAGGATGAAAAATACTTTTCAAATATTTTACTAAGAAGTCCTCTAAAAAAAATATTTTACTAAGAAGGAATTCGACCAAATTTGGCACGTCACGTCGCTAACAAACTATTCAGATCTCTTAATTATTTCACATCTCACCAAATGAGAT
Source organism: Gentiana straminea (assembly GCA_036785695.1). NCBI lineage: Eukaryota > Viridiplantae > Streptophyta > Magnoliopsida > Gentianales > Gentianaceae > Gentiana > Gentiana straminea. The sequence goes on from JAVUPR010000561.1 coordinate 777,627, forward strand.
TCATATCATTTAATAAATCAAACTTATACATTACAAAAATACATTTTTAATGTATAATAAATTACTAATATTTCTAAAATCACAAAGGATCTGGTACTCCTTTTTGTATGATACTAGTATGGACGCCGTAAAGTGACAAAAAAAAAATTTAAAAATGTGGTGACACACAGCTTTAGCCTAAAGTTAACACGTAGGAGACAAAACCATGAACTTTTCAACCATCTTTTAAACAACCCTCCCCCATCACAAAAAAGATACTACTAAAACTTTTTGATATGTATATTCCAGGATCCTTTCTATAAGATACTTAAATAGACACTAGACTCAAAAAGGATAAAGTTTATACTACAAGAATTCTAGTATCTTGTATCAAATTCTTTCAATTGTTTTTTAGGAGGAAAATACTACTGTCAAAATGGTTATCACGCGATTTTTATATTATTGACTTTTAAAAAAACAGTTAAAAATGACTAAATGTAATATTACCCCATATTTGAACGACTATTTCAGATCAAACGAGTACATTGCGTCTAAGTAGTTATAGTTCAAGTAGTGTTGATAAACCCAAATACGAGATGTTACATATGGTATTAATGCCGACTATCATACAAAACTACTCCATGCCACGCAGTGTGGGTTGGTGTGCGCCACGTCTAGATACATCTGGTAGGGTGGTGGGGCCACTTCCAAAATAATTTGATATGGTCCCGAGAGGGAGAATGGATCATCGGTATTTCCAGGGCAATATTCGGTATTGCTAGGGATAATGGATAATAAAGTAAAGATATTATACACACAATTGCCCTGACATTACCAAAAAGTGCATTGGCAATACCAAAAATCAGAATGGGGCGTTACATGTGAAAACATAACCGACTACTAGACGAAACTAAATGTCACACAATGTGAAACGATGTGAGAATCAATAATACGGCGTTACATAAAATATCATAGCCGACAAGATAGAGAAGAATGAAACATTACATGTGATATCAAAAGTGACTATTAGACGAAACCGGAAAGTTATTGGGTGCACCCGTCGTAAGCAGAGTGCACCCATATGACATATTGTAAACATTTTACTTTTAAACTGAATTCAAATTATATGATTCAGATTTGTTTATCCGTCAATTCAATATATATGAAGATAGCACAAAAACTTACCGACGAAATCAAACATCACACCGTGTGAGGTGGCGTGGGTCAAGTTCTTTAGAATGTGGAAAAAAAAAAAAAAAAAAAAAAACTGTACCTCTGCTAGCTCCGAATAGTAAACCGTCAAAATTTAAAAAAAAAAAAAAATGTAATACCGTTTCATACAACTATTTTTTTTTTTTTTTTTTTTTTTTGCAACTTACAACATTTCTAAATTTTCTTTCCAAAGCTCCGCGGATAACGATAACCATTTCCAGCTACCTATTTCCCTCCCTTTCTGTTCACCGCACCGCAGTTCATTTTTTCGCCAAACTCCAAAAATACCCGACACGTTGAAAAGGTGTTTGTTTGCATTCACACTCCATGTTCATCTGCCGTCTCGGTAATTTCTTTGTCCAGAAGTAGATTATTAGCTTCAGTAATCGTTTTCAGTTGCTTTCGGTACTGTTTTTTTTTTTTTTTTTTTGCTGCTTATTATTGATATTATTTGTTCAATGTAATGCTAATATATGTGATTTATTGAGCAGTTGAAGAAGAAGTGCTGTGTTCTGTTTTGCTAACGTTTGTGTGATTTATTGGAATAAGTGCGGTTTTGCTGAGGAGAAAGCATTGGCGGTTCTTTATTGAAATAGGCTTGCAGTATACTGAATATTGACAATGGTGTGGACGGAGCAGGAGGATGTTGTAGGTCGGAAGATTAAGATTGGTGTATGTGTTATGGAAAAGAAGGTGAAATGCGGCTCCGAGGTTCACATATTTTTTTTGTTTGTTTGAATTCTTCATATATGATTCAAACTGTGACCGTGAAGAGTAGGATCAGTGTCTGTGTATTTTGTATTCGCAATTACACTTTGGTTTACATGATTTCTTTGTAGGTACTTTCAGCACCGATGCTTGAGATTTTGGACAGGCTACAATCATTTGGTGAATTTGAGGTATATATTTATGTTTTTGTTTGAAATGAGTTGACTTAATGGCATGATATTGGAAAGAAGTTTGTGGAATTTTTTGATGGAGGTATGAAGTAATTAATTGATCTCTTCTCTGTTTCATTGTGAAATATTGTTTTCAGATTATACGTTTTGGAGATAAAGTGATTGTTGATGATCCTGTTGAGAGGTACATTGTGGTATTTTTTGTTGTTGTGTGGCTTCACTTCTGTATTCCTTTACTTCAATGTTAGTCACTGAAGTTACAAAATTTTTATTCTCATAATCATGTAAATGTGCAGCAGATACTGTTAGCGAAGTCTGTGCATGGCCTGTTTTGTGCTAATAATATCTGAGAAACAACAGGAGCAAATCTAATAATTGCATGTGAACAGTACTCATTTGTTAATTTCTGAATGCTTGCAGTTGGCCGATTTGTGATTGTCTGATTGCCTTTTATTCCTCTGGATATCCCCTCGAAAAGGCCCAAGCATATGCTACATTGAGGAAGTGAGTTCTGTGGTGCTTGTATGTATTTATATTTTGATAATATTGGGTATGCTTTTAGAGTAATGGCATATAAGAGAGCTGATATAGATAAGATGAAACTAGTCAAGATTCCATGCTATAATATTTTGTCCAAATAATGATACAGAGATCCTGATTCTAGTTACAACATTAAGTCTATGCAGTAAATCTCCTTTGCCATTTGTTGTGGGGCTTTATATTCAGAGGTAATAAATGTGTTTGTTTCTGTCTTTAGGCCTTATCTTGTCAACGATTTGGGTCCACAGCACCTGCTTCATGATAGAAGAAAAGTATATGAGGTATTATTCTTACTAATAGCTTGTCATCTTATAGTGCTCTAGAGCTAATGGAAAATACATGTAAATTATATATTCTTGAATCCGAATAGCCTTTTGCAAACAGAGCATGTTTTCATATTACTGCCATTCAGTGCTTACTGGATTTGGATGATTTCCTTTAATTGTATCTTTTTCTTCTACTTAATGGGATAATGACAGACATTGTGGTGGTTAACGTTTAGAAGCCGTAGAGAAGGTTTCTTTTTCACTGAATATGAAGCTTAATTTAATTTTATAATTTTTAACTTGTATATTCGTGTTCATGCATGCTGAGAGTTTTGGGAAGGTCTTTAGTTTTGAGGTTTCTCCTTATTTTTAGGTGCTTCTTACTGTTTTGCTTGGCTTTGCTCTTCCTAAATCTTGCATATTTATTGGTGTGAAGTGTGGTATGTTATGCTGAAACTTGGTTGCCCCGTCCCCCCTCCCCTCTTCCCTATCCCTACTATATAATGGACTTTTGGTGTAAGTCATCTTCTTTGCTGTGAATTTACATGTACCTTGATGCTAATGATTTGGGGAAAAGAAACATATTATTCTTTGAAGCTATATTCTCTCTGTCATTTGCTCACCCATATATATTCAAGTTTTAGTAGCAGCTACTTCTAAATTTGTTTTGTCTTGTTGGTGGGACTTGGGAGTTTAGCGTTTGGAGATGTATGGAATACCTGTTCCAAGGTATGCCCTTGTCAATAGAGAAAAGCCATATCAAGAGCTGGACTATTTTATTGAGGAAGAAGATTTTGTGGAAGTTCATGGAAATCGTTTCTGGAAGCCATTTGTAGAGAAGCCAGTTGATGGTAAGATGTCTTCTTTTTTACAAACATCATCTACATCTAAGGTTTCTTCTTTATTTCTTTTTTCTCATTTTTTTCCACAGGTGATGATCACAGTATTATGATTTATTACCCTAGTTCTGCTGGTGGAGGAATGAAGGAGTTGTTCCGAAAGGTAATGCTTTAGTGTACTTCAGATATTTTTTTTGGATGATCTCATTTCTTTCTCTCTGGTGACACGTAGGAGATTTTATTTCTGATAGTCATAAAATTGTGAGAATAACATTAAAAGCTCACATTTTATCTTTTTGTTGTGAATATCCGATGCTATGTGTCATCTGATGTTTTTGTGTCGAAGCGAGCTTATTGTTGCTCAAGAAATGGCTTATTTATATATTGATCCAAGACTTAAACTACTAGATGATAAACCTGCGATGGTTGCCTGGTAATAATGCACTCGTGCTCAATTGTATTTGACTTACATGGTCACATTCTTTAGCCTCGTTTACTGGTCTTTTACTTGGTTCCAAATAAACTATAAAGTAGGGTTCATTGCTTGAAAAACGCATTTCCTGTATTGTAATAAAAAGATAAATTAACCCTTACATTGGAGCAATATTTGTGTTAAATCATGGTGTGTTAGTAAAGAGGGTGTATAGCTGAAGCTCACTGATGTGTACCATCAGGATGGAGGCAGGCATACGATGGAAAACTGCATAATCAAATGGCTGCCCGGTGAATGGAAGCATCCTATGTAGTGTCGAAATTGGTTAGGTCATTTAGCCTGACTTCTACAACTGATGCACCAAGGCTCTTCTTCAATCCAACAAACCACTCTGCTTTCTATATGCTACTGCAGTGAATTCCATATTTAGATTTGGGTTAAGAATTGACTAAATTGATGTGTTTGTGAAGTTCGTAACTAGATTCTCGTTTAATGTTTTCTCATATGGTTGTAACTGTGTAAGTTTGAACTGTTTCCCAGGTTGGTAATCGTTCAAGTGAATTTCGTCCTGACGTTAGAAGGGTTAGACGTGAAGGTTCTTACATATACGAAGAATTCATGCCAACTGGGGGAACAGATGTGAAGGTCTGTAGAATGTACCATCTATTTGCATATGGTTGATTAACTTTTGGAAACTGTGACACAATCTGGAATAATATAAGTCGTGTAAAGAACAGACAAAAATATTTTTAACTTGCAATTTTTTGTTCCTTATCTTGAAGACTTGAACCGCCTCGCGAATTTTATACACGACTCCTTGCAAATATAACACACTGGGATAACTGAGAGTTTTAGAGTGTTTTTTGCCAATAAGATATGCAAGTTTCAGTTTGCAAAGTACATTGAACTTTACATTTTTGGGCAGGTCTATACAGTGGGGTCGGAGTATGCTCATGCAGAAGCGAGGAAATCTCCAGTTGTAGATGGTGTTGTTATGAGAAATCCTGATGGAAAAGAAGTAAACATTACCATTGATGCAACGGATATCTAGTGCAATTTTCTTTTTCTTTTTATTTCTTAAATTATTTATATGAATGCTTTGTGTACGGATATGCAATGCCTAGTATGCTAAGATACTTATATCTATTCGTGACCCTGAAGTATCATATAGTGAATTTAGTTTTTTTATTTGAGCATGGACTCATTTCAAAGGTTCTTATCCATGTATCAGGTCAGGTATCCTGTTTTACTTACTCCTGGTGAAAAGCAAATGGCCAGAGAGGTTTGCATCGCATTCAGGCAAGCTGTAAGTCAGCTTTTGCATTTTTTATTCAGTGTTAGATGGTAGAGTGAGTTCGTATTCTTTTCTTTCCTGGTAAACATCATTTGGATGTCTTCTTGATGCAGCACGTTCAACTTAATTAATTGTGCTTTATTAATGTTTTTATAGAATATTGCAATATAGAAGAGTTTATTGCTTGTGTAAACATCTATCTCTATTACAATCTATTTATAGAAAAGACAAGGCCATACAGGCAAGTCTTCTAACGGCTATAATATTAAAATAATATTAAGCCTAAGATTAGATAATAAAAGAACTAAATAACTAGGAATAGAATAGTGTACCCTAGTATTAATACAAGATAAAAACAGGGACTATAAGAAGTGAACAGTAACATGAACAGTAGATCCTGCTACAGTGCTGACTGTGTCATCTTTCCATACTCCCCCTCAAGCTTGGTTGGAAGATATCAATGAGACCAAGTTTGCTGATACAGAACTGGAAAGAAGCCCTGGGTAGTCCTTTTGTAAACATGTCAGCAACTTGCTTCTTGGTTGGAACATAAGTTAGACAAATGCTCCCACCATCCAACTTTTCTCTGATAAAATGCTTGTCTATCTCAATATGCTTGGTCCTGTCATGTTGCACATGATTGTTTGCAATGTCAATAGCAGATTTGCTGTCACTGTAGAGCTTCATAGGTTGATTAATGCCTTGCTTTAATTCCCTTAGCACTCTTCTGATCCATAGGAGCTCACAGATTACTAGAGCTACAACTCTAAATTCAGATTCTGCACTGCTTCTGGACACCACAACTTGTTTTTTACTTCTCCAAGAAACAAGATTATCTCCAATAAAGATGCACCATCCTGAAGTAGATCTTCTGTCCACTTTAGATCCTGCTTGAGTCAAGCATCCACATATCCTTCAATGGTCATTCTTGAATCGGACTTGAAGAGAATGCCCTTTCCAGGACTTTCTTTTAGGAATTGTAGAATTCTAAAAGCTGCTTTCTGATGGAGTTTTCGTGGCCTGTGCATAAATTGACTCACTTGACTGACAGCAAAGGAGATGTCGGTCTTGTATGAGATGAATAGATCAATCTTCCTACCAATCTTTGGTATCCCTCTTTATCAACCGGATCACCGTCCTCTCGCATTTGTAAGAGTAATGAATTATCAACGGGAGTATAAGAAGGTTTACACCCTAGCATGCCATAGTCACTTAGCAAGTCTAGGGTGTACTTTCTTTGATTAACAAGGATACCACGATTAGACCTAGATATTTCCATACCAAGGAAGTATCTAAGTTTACCAAGGTCCTTAATATCAAACGAGATTTAATGTAATTTTTCAGTTTCTCAATTTCAATGTCATCACTACCAGTGATGATTATATCATCAACATAAACCAGGAGGATTACAACTCCCCCTCCCTTCAAATGCCTGTAAAACAGAGTATGATCAGAGTGAGCATGAGTGTAACCTCCTTGTTTGATAACTTTGGAGAATTTAGCAAACCAAGCCCTTGGTGACTGTTTTAATCCATATAAGGATTTCAACAGTTTGCAGGCTTGATTCTTATCAAATTCGTGCTCAAAACCAGGAGGTGGATGCATAAAGACTTCCTCTTTGAGATCACCATTTAGGAAGACATTTTTCACATCCATTTGATAAAGAGGCCATTTGTTAACAGAAGCAAGAGACAGTAAGATCTTCACAGTGTTTAACTTTGCTACAGGAGCAAAAGTTTCTGTGAAATCAATGCCAGGAGTTTGTGTAAAACCCCTAGCAACAAGTCTGGCCTTTAGCCTATCAACAGTGCCATCAGATTTGTATTTCACACAGAAAACCCATTTTGATCCAACCATTTTGGTTCCTTTAGGTACAAGGACCTTTTCCCAGGTGTTGTTATCCCTGAGAGCCTTTAGTTCATCATGAACAACAACTCTCCAGTTAGGATCAGCAAGAGCTTGAGTGATGTGTCTAGGAGTGACAACATCATTCATATTAGCCAAGTAAGCCTTGTATGGTTCTTTTATAGCAGAATAAGAGACAAATCTATCAACAGGATGTTTAGTGCACTCTTTGATCCCTTTTCTTAGGGCAATAGGAGTAGAAACATGGTGATCATTGGTGCATTCATCCTGAGGAGGATTCAGGGTCTCCTCAGATTGTTCATCATCACAATCTGGACTTTCTTCAACTTCAGTACTTTCTCTTTCTACAGCCATAGGAGTAGGATCTGGGGGTGGAACAGGAGCTGAACTTGATATGGTAGGCTGTAACCTTCCTTTTCTGGTATAAATAATGATATCCTTTTGGGCAGGTTCACTAGGGATTTCCTTATTCGGCTCTGGATTCCCTTCTCTAGTGATCATGGACTCTATTTCAGATTCTGGAATAGCAGGGAAGGTACTCTCCACTTCCCAGAATGAGTCATGATCACTAGCTGACACATAATCCTTAGGATAGTAAGGAATACTTTCAAAAAAAGTAACATCAAAAGTAGTATAAATTTTCCTTTTTATGGGATCAAAACATTTATATCCCTTTTTGGTGGAAGAATAACCAATAAATATAGTTTTTATAGCTCTAGGATCCAATTTACCCCTAGTGGGAGAAAGATTATGAACAAAAGCTACACAACCAAAAATTTTCAGTGGTATACTAGACACCAACTGAGATTCAGGGTATAGGTCTTTGAACATACTTAAAGGAGTTTTAAAGTTAAGGACTCTAGAAGGCATCCTATTGATGAGAAATGCAACAGTTAAAACTGCATCTCCCCAATAGGATTTAGGAAGATTCATTTGAAACAGAAGAGCCCTAGCAATATCTAACAAGTGCCTGTTCTTTCTCTCTGCAACTCCATTCTGTTGAGGGGTATTAGTGCAAGAAGTTTGATGCACAATTCCCTTCTCAGAACAGAGGGGAGTCAACAGAGAGTTAAGATATTCAGTGCCATTGTCAGATCTTAGGATCTTAATGCTTGTTTTAAATTGATTTTCAACCATTGACACAAAATCTTTAAAGATATAAGAAACATCAGACTTTTGTTTCATTAAAAAAACCCAACACAACCTTGTGTGGTCATCAATAAAAGTTAAAAACCATCTATTACAACTAAGGTTTGGTACCTTTGAAGGCCCCCAAACATCACTATGCACTAAGGAAAAGGAGAAGAACTCCTATAAGGCCTAGGTTTAAAAACAGAACGTGTGTGTTTAGAAAGCTCACACACTTCGCATTTAAAAGACTTAGGATCCTTATTACAAAATAGACTAGGAAAAAGCATCTTTAAGTAAACAAAATTTGGATGCCCTAGTCTCTTGTGCCACAAAAGGATGTCACTTTCTGTATCAACAACTTTATACACAGAACTGGAAGGTTGAGGTGTGAAGTAATACAGTCCATCATCGGTTCAAAGATCGCCAATCCTCACCCCTGATCCCAGCTCCTGAAATTCACAGTGAGTAGGGTAGAAATTAGCAATGCTATTAGTGTCAGTAGTGAATTTGCTGATGGATAACAAATTACAAGTAAGGTTTGGAACATGAAGGACAGATTCAAGGCATATATCCTTAGATATTTGAATCTTTCCTTTTCCAGCAACAGTGGATATTGTTCCATCAACAATTTTAACTTTGTGTTGCCCATTAGAGGGGTGATAAGTGGAAAAGAGAGTGTAGTCCCCTGTCATGTGGCTGGATGCACCAGAATCCACAATCCAAGGGACAGTACCTTCATGAGCTACTCCACTAGTAGATAAATGAGACTGCATCTGTTCCTCCTTTCTTCCAAAGAGTTGATTGAGAATATCCAGCTGTTCCTTAGAAAAAGGTTGAGAAGTAGCTGCAAAAGCTTGTTTTTGATCAGCCCCTTGATTTGATTTCTTTGGAAGTTGAGCTCTAGGAGGCTTTCCATGTAACTGCCAACAATTTTCTTTGTTGTGCCCCTTTTTCTTACAATGATCACATATCAATAGAGGTCTTTGATCAGTCTTTTTCTTGCCAAACAAGGCATTTTCAGAGCTTTGGATCAACAAAGCAGATTGTTCTCCAAGAGGAGTAGGATGGCTGCCCATGACTCTTTTCCTACTTTCTTCATTTCTGATGTAGGCAAAAGCCTCCATAGTATAGGTAAAGGAACTTGGGACAGGACCCTTTCCCTAGCAGCTTCAAAAGAGGGATCAAGTCCTCCCAGAAATTCAAACACTCTTTCTTTTTCAAGTAGAGTTTGAAAAGTCAGAGCATCAGTAGTGCATGTCCACTTAATAGCAGTCAATTGATCATATTCTTGCCAGAGTTTGGTCAAGGAACTGAAGTATTTTGTGACATCAAGAGTGCCTTGTTTCTGGTTTCTAATGGTAGATTTTACCCCAAAAGCTTGGGCAAAATTGCCCTTGTTTGAGTAAAATTGTCCCACAGAATCCCAGATTTCTTTGGCAGTAGAGGCAAACAGATGGTTGTTACCTATATCATCAATCATGGAGTTAATCAGCCATGACATGACAGTAGCATTCTCTGTCTCCCATATGAAGAAGGCATCAGCATCTTCTTCACTCGGCATCTTTCTTGATCCAGTTAAGTATCCCATCTTGCCTCTTCCCGTCACGAAGATTTTCACAGCTGCTGCCCATTGTCTGTAGTTAGACCCATTGAACTTTGCAGAGGTGATTTGTAGGCTTGGATGTTCTAATCCGAGTCCACTTGTGCGGTTGGAAGAAGTAGCAGAACTTGCCGGAGTTCCAGAAAGAGTTTCCGACATTTTTTTTTTATTATATGAAACAAAACGAGAAAAGAGATTTAAGAGGAGAAAAGAGAGCTATGCTCCGATACCATATAGAATATTGCAATATAGAAGAGTTTATTGCTTGTGTAAACATCTATCTCTATTACAATCTATTTATAGAAAAGATAAGGCCATACAGGCAAGTCTTCTAACGGCTAGAAGGCTTCCAACGGCTATAATATTAAAATAATATTAAGCCTAAGATTAGATAATAAAAGAACTTAAATAACTAGGAATAGAACAGTGTACCCTAGTATTAATACAAGATAAAAAAAAAAAAGGGACTATAAGAAGTGAACAGTAACATGAACAGTAGATCCTGCTACAGTGCTGACTGTGTCATCTTTCCATAGTTTTAAATTAGCTAAATAGCCGTATAGGCTTTAGTAAGGGTAGATTACCTAAATGGGTTTTTAAGCCTATAAATACACTTAGTATCCTAAATGCTAGGTAGAATGTAATCTTGAATCAATTACTCTTGATGAGTGAAATTGTCTTGAGCTTGGATTAGCTCGTTTATCCGTTTATTGTAGATCTTCTACATCATCTGGTATCAGAGATCGGAGCTTAGGGTTTCTCCCTTTGGTGATCCATGGCCGGCGTTGATGAAGATTTCCGGATCCGCGACGGTGTTCGGGATTCGAAGATCAGTTGGGATATTCCGTTGAAGCTTGATCGGAAGTTCGATTCTTTCACACCCGAATTGAATCGAGGTTCTTTTGGGCTGAGGAACCAGTCAAACTACAACACCCACCAAGTTGGCCGAGAATTCCCTCGTGCTTCTATGGCTTGGGTTAGTGAAGAAAATCAGCGATTCGAATACAGTTTTGGAGAAAAGAAGAGAAGCTACTACAGATCGATCCTATCCACCTTTGATGGCGCTTCAATCATTGATGATTTTTGGGATTGGATTGATGCGATTGATGCCGAATCGTGGTGGAAACAGTTAAAGTACCACAGATGCTTGGAGGGTAAATCAAAGATCTCCTCTTGGATTAGAATGAAGACTTTATTAGCTAAGAAATTCTTGCGCGCAAACTGTTCGAGGAAATGCCCGTCTTAAGATTACAAAAGTACCTGGAGCATGGAGTATAAGCACGATACCACAAATGGATTTTACCATGCCACGGGAATTACTGAGATGGATGCAGCTTCAGCACTTGCAAAGCGTACATGGCAAATTGAAAAACAGAGGAAGAGCAGGTATGAGGATTTTAATGAATCCTACAGCACTGTACAAATGACTTCAGACAAGAACACTGATGAAAACAAGTATGGCATCTTTGATGAAGTTCCTGTTAATGAACAATCAAAAGAATTTGTTGAGGTGAAGCCCGCCAAGTGTTCGTCAAAAGTTCCATTTGAATCGTGCAATGATAAACAGGATGGGACAGGTGATTTAGGAGTTCTTGGTGAACCTGAGAGTATTTATGAAAGCACCGACATCAGAACGTTGGAGGAATCGAAACCATCCGGTATTAGCATTGAAGGAGCTATTGAACATTATCAACCAAATGGTAATTTCCAAGGCTCTGAAATTCTGAACATAGTTGATAAGAGTGGAGAAGAAATGGTGGAGCATTTGTTTGTTGATACTAAGTGTTTGATGAAGTTATCCTTCGAATCACACAACAACAAGAAAGTCCAGAATGAAGCTGATCTTTATGAACGTCAAGGCAAGGCAGTAATGGACATTCAAGATCTTGAAGTTGTGGAAGGGCTAGGAAAAAGAAAAGATGACAAGCAACCTGGAGTGCCTTTGGATGCATTTAACAGAGCCACAAACCTCTTTGTAGATGGTTACATGAACTTGGCATATATTTAATTTTAAGTGAGTGTATGGGTTCTGTTAATTCCAAGTTTGTATCACTTTTATTTGATCCCGGTGGAAACTTCGGTCCCGCAAGAACACGGGCCACTGATTGGCGGATTCGGATGTTAGTTGAACTTATGTCATGTAAAAATAGCCAGACTATACAGAGGGAATATGAGGAGCTGAAAGACATGAAGATTATCATCTCTAAATCTTCCACGTTGGTGGAAGCTCATACGCTCGTTGCTCTTGTTGTCGGCAAGCCTGCAATCGTAGTGGAGGCCCAACCATATTTGTCTAAAAGGGCAGGGATACCATTGAGTGACGTCTCGAAAATGATTACCATCTTAGTTCTTGGTGATTATCTGGATTTTAACCTTTTGATTGATGGGATTGCCCTGTTTCTGTTCGATCCAGGTGGAAAAATTTATATATCACACAACTGGGATTTCAAGAATTATTTTTTTCTTTTGTTTCAACATATTAGATGGGAGTATGCTTGACACAGTGATAATTACTCAACATTTAAACAGTGTACCTGTCAGGGTAGGTGGAGAGTTGTTTTTTGAGCTCTTGATGCTATCCATTGTGGACCTATATGTTGAAAGGGATGATATTCATATTGTACTTTGTTCTTGGAAATCACGGAATGTTCTAGTAACTCTTGTACCCTTGAAAGGCTATGCAGAAGTGGCCAATGTTGTGGGCATCACAGAAGTTCAGGAACGCTTTTGGATCTATTCGGGAAAATTCTGTACCATGAAGTCAGAAACTTATCGACACAGTTCATTAGAGTAAAATGTTCACTCCATGTGAGAGAGGAATTAATCTTTGAGCTTCTACGGCAGTTGAGTGGAGAAACAAAACTGGGCTTTACTAAGACAAATAAGGAAAGAGCATTAGGCAGATGAATGATGAACATGTTGAAGTTAAGAAGATGGAGCTGCAAGAAATGGTGAAGATGCTCCATCAGGGTAATATTGCTACTTTATGGCTGTCTTGATTGCTTATTCTATGCTGAGTCAAATAGAGCATGTTTGTGATATAGTGTTAAATATGGAGAATGATGGTCTAGCATGGGATATTGTGTTCTACATTGAATTGATTCACAGCCACAGGTTGTTTAAAAAAAGAGATGAAGAGATCAAAGTTAAAGAGCATATTGGTTCATGGGGCAACAAGAAAGTTACTGTTAATGGATTCTTGGATCAATTGAATGTGGACAAGTTTTCTATGATAATTGTGATGTTGATCTTTTGCATTATGGAAAGAATCAAGTTGAACCATTATTCTATATTCATGGAAGGATACATATGAGGGCTGAACTGATCCCTTGGGCAAGTTTACTTGATCCCCTGTTGCTAACCTTGGAGAAATTTGATTATTTGATTGATGGTGGACTAGACATATTGGCTATGCATGATTCTGCATTACAGCAAATGGATTTGGGACTTTTTGTGCATATAAGCATTGATATAACAACCTCAAAGCTACAAGGTGCTTTTGAATACTACAACATATATGGCATCAGATTGCTTCCTTGTGTGTTTAAGCAACCTTTATTTATAACCTGCAAGCATGGTCTTCAACAAGTGGCCAGGAATCAGCAGATGATCAATGCGGTTTATCTTCGTCTCATGCCTATTATTGTGTTTCTTGCCAACAATAACTACAATTATGTGGTCGCTGTCATTGGATCGCCTACTACTATGTCTATCACTTTAACACGTGGTCGAGTTATTCCATGGGTGGATTGGAGAGATGACAACAACTTCAATACATTCATCATGGCCAAGCAAAGTGTTGTTACAATTTCTTTATACTTGAGCATAGTGGGCAAAAATGGACAAATTGAGAGAATTTTGAAATTGTTTCACAAGTTGGTGAATGGACTCGACCCACCGAAAGACTTCATGGTGAGCTTGGAAGATTCAATGTGCGGGAATCGCCATCATCATTGGAATCACTTGTGGACAAGCTTTCCGAGTAGGGGAATGGAGATGATGTAGCATGTTCATGTTCAACTTAATTAATTGTGTTTTATTAAGTTTTAAATTAGTTAAATAGCCGTATGGGCTTTAGTAAGGGTAGATTACCTAAATGGGCTTTTAGGCCTATAAATACACTTATTATCCTAAATGCTAGGTAGAATGTAATCTTGAATCAATTACTCTTGATGAGTGAAATTATCTTTGAGCTTGGATTAGCTCGTTTTATCCGTTTATTGTAGATCTTCTACATCACTTCTGACATCAATTTTGAGTATTTAGCCTGCCATACCTGTAAGTGTAGGGGCCTTCTTGTAAGTACATCCTCCCAACCCTATCAGAATGGAACTTCAGAATGAAATTCGAGTTTAAGTCTTTGTGAAGATTGAGACCTTCATCCTCCGGTTCTTCTGTTGCTTGTACTTTAGTGGATATGACGTTGCATGTTGCAAATATGCTATTTGAGGATTGGTGGGACGAGGGTAGATTTTCTTCCGTTCCTATATTTCCCATATTTCCTTTCTCCTTTAGGATGGGTCATGGGCGTGGATAGTTGTTATCCATAATTATATACTGTATGAAGCATGTCGTAAAGTTTTCAATATTATTATTTTTTGTAAATAGCAGAATGTTTCATTTTTCTGGGACTGGATGAACTATTGCATGGAAGTGGCATGCTATAAACTTTGCCATCCTTTTTTCTCTCTCTCACAATTCCGTCAATCCCATACTTTCAGGTGTGTGGCTTTGATCTCCTACGTTGCGAGGGGCAATCATATGTCTGTGATGTGAATGGATGGAGCTTTGTCAAGAACTCCTACAAGTACATCCTTTCTTATCATGAATCTTTGTGTACTTTTTTCGTTTTTCTTCCCATAATTCTGGTTGTTTATCTGAAATGATTTTTGGATTGTGTTACTTTTTTTATTGCTCTATAATACTTTTTATTAGTTTGAATTGTTCTTTTTCTTTTCGGTGATATCAAAAAACTTACATGGTCATTTATTTGTTGTATTTTTACTTTATGGTGCAGAACCTTTTGTACTCACCTTATCATTCTCACCTTGTTATACCGTAGTTAAATAACTTATGTTTGGAGCTTATGTGGATTGAGTGCATTAGCAGTTTTTGTGAGCCAACACTACTTTGCTCATGGACTGTCGTTTACTTCATCATGTTATGTTGAAAGATGGTGTTTAGGTGTTTATATTAGTGTTAATCTTGTGCTAATTATGTTTTGATTAGCCGTTTTTTTTTTATCTATTTTTCTGTTCATTAGCCTAGTAAGACTAATGAACAATAAACAATATGTTATTTATTGAATTGATTTTACAAGACTGTTCATTAGCCGTTGGAAAGGGCAAAGCCAACGGCTAGAACTCTTGAGGTTACGAAAAAGCTTGTTGGGCAAAGCTTTGGTGAAGATATCAGCTAACTGTCCTTTGGATTGGATGAAGGGTGTGCATATCAGGCCACTTTCAATCTTCTCCTTGATAAAGTGTCGGTCCACTTCAATATGTTTCGTTCTGTCATGTTGAATTGGATTATGGGCCATGTTGATTGTTGACTTGTTGTCACAATATAGCTTCATAGGTTTTTCCCATAAGATTTTTAGATCTTCCAGAATAATTTTGATCCAAATCAACTCACAGATCCCAGTAGCCATAGCTCTAAACTCGCCGCTTCAAAGACTTGATCTTGTAACAACATTCGTTTTTTGCTTCTCCAAGTAACCATGTTGCCTCCAAGATATGCACAAGTACTCGAAGTGGATCTTGTCATCAATGCATCTGCATAATCGCATCGATAAATATCTCCGGTTCATCTTGTCATGCTTTTGATATAGGATTCCACTTCCTGGATTATTCTTTAAGTATCCGAGAATTCTTTCAACAATCAACCAAAGTGAGTTTCTTTTGGATTCGCATGTACCGCTAACAACATTAACAAAGATAAGCAATATCCGGTCTAGTATGAGCTAGATAAATTAGTTTACCAACAATCTTTTGATAGAACTGAGGGTTAACAGGATTGCTTTTAGGATCATGGCTGACTTTTACATTATACTCAATAGGAGTATCCATAGGTCTACAACCAAGTTTTCCAGTTTCATTAAGAAGATCAATTATGTATTTTTGTTGTGTCATAAAAATCCCCCTTTTTGAGTAAGAAAATTCAAGACCAAGAAAGTACCTCAGCCTCCCCAAGGATTTGATATCAAAAACAGAGAATAGGTGTTTCTTAAGCCTTTCAATTTCCTTGAGGTCACTTCCTGTAACAATTATGTCATCAACATAAACAATAAGGGCACAAACTTTTCCAGGGGCAGTGTGTTTGATAAAGAGAGTGTGATCTCCTTGACTTTGCTTGTATTGAAAGGAGGTCATAGCCTTGGTAAATCTCCCAAACCAGGCCCTTGGAGATTGTTTAAGACCATACAGAGCCTTTTTCAGTTTGCAAACTTGCCCTCTTTTTGCCTCAAAACCAGGAGGTACTTGCATGTAAATCTCCTCATTTAAGTCACCTTGTAGGAAGGCATTTTTCACATCAAATTGTTGTAATTCCCAGTTTTGATTCACTGCTAAAGATAAAAGAATTCTAATGGTGTTCATTTTAGCAACTGGGGCAAAAGTGTCAAAGTAATCTATACCATAGGTTTGTGTGTAACCTTTTGCAACAAGTCTAGCCTTATACCTTTCTATGGATCCATCAGAATTGTATTTAATGGTAAAAATCCACCTACAACCAACAGGTTTGATGTCCTTAGGAGGGTTACATATGGTCCAGGTTTTGTTTTTCTCCAGGGCTGTCATTTCTTCAATCATAGCTTGTTTCCATCTTTTATCAGACAGGGCTTCCTTCACAGAATTAGGTACCTTGTTGTTTTTCCGATTAGATAGAAAGGCTTTGTGCTTCAGAGATAGGTTTTCATAGGAGTGAAAGGTCCTAATAGGATGATTAGTGCAGGCCCTTTTTTCTTTCCTTTTAGCAATAGGAAGGAAGAGATCAGTAGGGATGTCTTTATCTTGAGTTGATTCAGGTTGATCAGGTTCTTTCTCAGGTTCCTTGGGTGATTCCAGATTGTTAAGGTTATCTTGACTGGTTTGGTTTTCATTACAAGGATCTTTATCAGAAAATAAAGGTTGTGTTGAGGGACCGGGTTCATCATTCTTATTGTTACCCTTTTTTCTATGGTAAGTTTGTTGAGGGGTACATATGTCCCTTCTCCCAGGAGTCCTTTCAACAGAGGCCTTAGGTTGGGTACTATCTTGTTCTGTTTCTAGTTCAACATTGGTGTTTTGTTTTTCTGTGGTTCCAGAAGATTCAAGAAGGATGAGATCCCTTGATTCATTGTAGGTATTCTCCCCCTGAGGATGGATATACTTAGAGTAGAAATTGCCTTCTTCATCAAAAGTGACATCTTTGGAAACAAATGTTCTTCTGGATGTAGGATGATAGCATTTGTATCCTTTTTGGGTAGGTGAGTACCCAATAAAGATACACTTATGGGCTCTAGGGTCCAACTTGTCTCTATTATGTGCATGTATATGCACAAAGGCAACACAACCAAAAATCCTAGGAGTGAGGCCCTGGGAGATATGAAAATCAGGATAGGATTTCTGTGGGATTTGTAGGACTTAGGTTCCCTAGGGTTTTTGATGGTAATCTGTTTATCAAGTAGGCAGATGTTAACACGGCTTCACCCCAGTACTGTTTTGGAACATTCTTTTGAAATAGGAGTGTTCTAGTGATATTTAAGAGATGGCCATTTTTCCTTTCAGCCACTCCATTTTGTTGTGGGGTGTGCACACGGGAAGACTCATGGATAATACCTTCGGTAGTGAAAAACGGGCTTAGGGTAGAGTTAAAGAAATCTCGGCATTATCGGACCTAAACCTCTTAATTCCAACATCAAGCGATTTTTTATCATTTTATAAAAGGTTGGGAATATTTTAGAAACATCGATTTATGTTTTAATAAATAAACCCAAGTGGTTCTAGAATGATCATCAATGAAGGTCACAAACCATTTTGCCCTGTGATATTTGAGGTAGTAGAAGGCCCCCAAATATCACTATGTATTAAGGTAAATGGTGATGACCTTCTTTCAGAGATAGAATTATATGAAATTCTTTTATGTTTAGCAAACTCACACTCATAACAATGTAAAGATTCAAAATTAACATTCTTAAACATACTGGGAAACATTTGTTTCAAAGTAATAAAGGAAGGGTGTCCTAGCCTTCTATGGTACAACCAGATTTTATCTAAAGATGTAGCAACATAGGTGGTAGGTAAATTAAAAACATCAAGATCTTCTAAATAATATAGGCCATTTATAACTTTAGCACGTCCAATCATCTTCTTCGATTGTTGATCCGTATCACACACATATCAAAGTGAGAATACGCAAGACAATTAGAGTCATTAGTCAACCTTTTTATAGAGATTAAATTAGTGGATAATTTTGGGACGTGTAAAACCTTTTTTAGAATCAGATTTTCAGAGATTTTAATGTCCCCTATCCCAAGAATAAGTGGTGGATGAACCATCGCCCATCTTGTTATTTTCTTATTACTAGGGCAAGGTGAGTATGTCATAAATATGTTTGGGGCATTGGTCATATGATCAGTAGCTCCTGAATCAATTACCCAAAACATATCTTTTGACACATTATAAGAGAAAGAAGTACCTGACAGGGCCAGTGAGCATTTAGGGGGAGCCTCCAAGGTTTCTAGTAGCCTTTTCAGTTTCTCAATCTGAGTTGTGTCCAGACCAGCAATAGCAGGATTTTGACTTGTTATTTCCTCAGTTTGAGACATACTGTTATAAGCAGCTTCTTTGTCTCCTCCTCTTTTCTGATCTTTCCCATTTAATTTCCAGCAATTCTCCCTTGTGTGTCTCTTTTTCTTGCAATGAGTGCAATACAAGGAGTCTTTATCAGTGTTCCTTAGAGAATTTTTGACAGTAGTGTCGTTGTCTTTATCCAGACTTCCCTTTACATTCTGATTTGCATTCCTGCCTCTATTAAACTTGGTTGCAAGAGTGAACCTGTCCTCTCTGCGGTGGTGTCCATCATCACACCCCCTTCTTCCCTCTTCGTTCTTACAAGTGAGATGGCACCCGTCAAGGATGGCAATTCTTCCTTTCCCGTAATTTGTACCCTTACCGCATCAAATTCGGTATTGAGGCTTGACAAGAAAGGCAAATATTCTCGTCTTTTTCCATAACTCTTTTTAGAGTTGCGCATCATCGCATCCTTCATTTCTAGGCACCGATAATGATCCAATTCTGCCATAGAGTTTGAAGGTGACTAGCATATTCAATAATGCTTTTGTTCCCTTGTTTGGCGAAATTAATCTTGGTCTTTAACTCATAAATTTGGGCCGCATCATTGACATAATAGATATAATGTTTATAGCCGATAATGTTTATAGAGGCTTTTCTATAAAGTGTAATCAACACTTCTCCTACCCGATAAGAAGTTTGATCAATAAGAAAGTAATTCACCTTTCTTTTCTCTCTTCTTTCTCTATTTCTACATGGTATCAGAGACTGTTCACACCAAAACTCTGTAATTCTTCTGTTTCAAAATGTCTACTCGAGCATTCTTCAGAGGTTAACTCATGGGAAGAAGCCCCAAATCCTTCTTCCTGGACCATTGAACCCTCTGTAATGTCATTTTCCACTCATAAACTCAATGGTGATAACTATCTCCAGTGGTCTAGATCCATCAGACTCCTTATCACTGGGAGGGACAGGAAAGAATTCTTTACTGGAGAAAGCAAAGCACCAGAGAAAGGTCAACCCAACTACAAGAAGTGGAGGGTTGACAACAACCAAGTCATGGCAATTCTTCTGGAGTCTATGACCTCTGACACTGCTGAGAACTTCATTCTCATGGACACTGCTGAGGAGATATGGAATGGGGCTGCTGAGTTATATTCAAAAAATGAGAATATCTCTGCTGCCTATGAGATTGAAGCTAAGGTACAAGATATGAAGCAAGGTGATCTCAGTGTCACCATGTTCGACAACTCTCTGTCTAAGTCTTGGCAATAGCTTGACAGCTTGGAAAATATTTCCTGGCAGTCTGCTGATGATGCAAAGACTTATAAGTCTTTGAAAAATCAAAGAAGAATCTTCAAGTTCCTGATGGGACTTAACTCCAACCTTGATGATGTGAGGGGAAGAATTTTAAGTAAAAAACCTCTCCCCTCTATCAAAGAGGTCTTTGCTGAAAGTTAAACATGAAGAGAGTAGGAGGAAACTCATGCTGAGTAGTTCTCCTCCTACATCTCTGGAGAATAGTGTTCTCTTTACTAAGAGTACCTCTCATTCACAGTCTTATCAAAATCAAAAACAAAAGAACATCAGGCCTATCTGTGATCATTGTAAAAAGACTGGCCATACAAGGGAGACTTGCTGGAAACTCCATGGCAAAGACTCCTAATTGGAAACCTAAGAATTCTGAAAATTCTGCCAAACTTGCTACCTTTGAGGAACATAAATCTGAAAGTGAGTTCAGTAAAGAGCAAATTGAGGCTCTGAAAAGGTTTCTATCTGCTCAAACTCCTCAAAATCATGCTCCTCAAGGGACTGCAACTATGGCTAATACAGGTGTGTGCTTCAATGCTTACACCAATGATCATGTAATTAGAAACATATGGTTTGTTGATTCAGGGGCCTCCAGTCATATGACTGGAAATCCTGAACTCTTTATCAAAATCAATAAGCGTGAATCTCCTCACACTGTAAAGATTGCTGATGGGACATCTTTCCAAGTTTCTGGCATAGGGGATGTTGTCATTAGTGAACAAATAACTCTTAAGAATGTGCTTTATGTCCCTAACTTGCAATGTAACTTATTGTCAGTTAGTAAACTTGTAAAGGACTCTAAATGTGCTGTCTTATTTCATGCTAATGGATGTAAGTTTCAGGATTTGAGCTCCAAGAGGGAGATTGGCAGTGCTGAAGCTTACTCAGGGCTGTTTGTTTTCAAGACTCACTTCACTGACAAGTTTTTTGATAAAATTCCTATGGGACTAGCCAGTTATAACAACTATGTTTCCATATGTAATCAGATTATGTTATTACATTACAGACTTGGTCATCCTAATTTTGTTTACATGAAAAACTTGTATTCTGCTCTTTTTAATGGAAAAATTCTTTCTGAATTACATTGTGAAGTGTGTCAACTTGCTAAACATACAAGATCTAATTTTCCTAGTGGAGGCTACTCTCCATCAAAACCTTTCTCTATGATTCACAGTGACATCTGGGGTCCATCTAAGAAAGCTACACTGTCTGGAAAGAGATGGTTTGTAAGCTTTATAGATGACCACAGTAGGGTCTTTTGGCTCTTCCTTCTAAAGGAAAAGTCTGAAGTAGGAGAAACCTTCAAAGAATTCTATACCATGATCAGAACTCAGTTTGAATCCAAGATTCAAATACTGAAGATTGATAATGGCACAGAATACTTTGAAAGATCTCTTACCGCTTTTTTTGCTGAAAAAGGGATCATACATCTCAGTACTTGTGTTGATACACCCCAACAAAATGGGGTGGTAGAAAGGAAAAACAAACATCTCTTGGATGTTGCCATGAGCATCATGTTCACCATGCATGTTCCCAAATATCTATGGGGTGAGGTTGTCCTTACAGCTACTTATTTAATTAATAGAATGATGACTCCGTTTGGTTTCGGACTGACTGGATCCATTTGGATCCAACTTAATATTTTATTCACCCACTATATTTTTAATAATCACTTCATTTTATTAATCAACCATTACTTTATCAATATAATAATGCACCAATCATTTCTTCATCAACACAAACTTTAATACAACATTTCAACCTTATAATCATTACTTTACATTATTTTATTTTATTTTCTCTCTTATGACTCAAATGGATCCAGTCCAGTCCGAAACCAAACGGAGCAGGGTTTTAGAGTTCAAAACTCCTATAGGGGTTCTCAAGGAACACTACCCCACCTCATAGCTCTTTGGATGTCTCCCAATGAAAGTGTTTGGAAGTACATGCTTTGTACACATTCACTCTCAACACAGAGGGAAACTTGACCCTAGATCTGTGAAGTGTGTGTTTGTGGGATATTCCTCTACAAAAAGGGGCTACAAGTGTTACTGCCCTTTTACTAAGAAAATGTACTCCACTATAGATGTTACATTCTCTGAAAATATACCCTATTACAATGCATTGATTCAGGGGGAGGGATTTGATGAGTATCACAACTCATGGAACATTGTTGTTCCTGGAGATGTTGACACTCATGATCCCAACCTTAGGAATCAGGACAAAGAATCTTCTACTTCTGAACCAGAAAATAGGGAACATGACAATGCTTCTCCTCCTGGCCCCACAAATAAAAATAACATCATTGTGTATACCAGAAAAAGGAAAACCTGCACATCAAAACCCTGAAATCTCTGAGGTTGATCTCAGGACTGAATCTGAGTCATCACATGAAACTGATGATTCAAAAGGAGCCTCAGAAACTGATGACTCTGAGGGTCCCAATGATCATGAGGACATAGATGACATGCCTATTGCCCAAAAAAAGGGATTAGGAAGTGTCTTGCGATTTGTCTAACTCCTTGTCTTATGACAAGCTTTCACCACAGTTTCATGGATTCACTACTAGTCTGGATAATATCGATTCACTACTAGTCTGGATAATATCAACATTCCTAAGAATGTTCATGGTGCTATGCAAGTCCCAGAATGGAGGGCTGCTCTTAAAGAAGAAATGGATGCTCTTATTAAGAACAAAACTTGGAATATCACTCACTTACCAAAGGGCAAACACCCAGTGGGGTGTAAGTGGATATTCACTGTTAAATACAATGCTGATGGGTCCCTAAATAGGTATAAGGCTCGGTTAGTGGCCAAAGGTTTCACTCAATCCTATGGGATTGACTACCATGAAACCTTTGCCCCTATAGCCAAGCTAAATACCATCAGAATCCTCATGAGTATTGTTGTTAACCTTGATTGGTCTCTTACC
The DNA here is from genome assembly GCA_036785695.1 of Gentiana straminea. NCBI lineage: Eukaryota > Viridiplantae > Streptophyta > Magnoliopsida > Gentianales > Gentianaceae > Gentiana > Gentiana straminea. The sequence continues at coordinate 800,700 of JAVUPR010000561.1, forward strand.
CCTGGATGTTAAAAATGCTTTTCTATATGGAGATCTGGAAGAAGAGGTCTATATGTATCTTCCCCATGGTTTTGAAACCTTCGGGGAGAAGGGTTTGTAAATTGCAAAAGTCTCTCTATGGTCTCAAGCAATCCCCAAGGGCCTGGTTTTGAAGGTTTACCAACTTTATGAAAAAGAATGGCTTTAATCAATGCCATTCTGACCACACTTTGTTTACAAAGTTCAGATCTGGGAAGACTACTGTGTTGGTAGTCTATGTTGATGACATCATTTTAACAGGAAATGATGACAATGAAATAAAGAATATCAAAGATATGTTGGCTACTGAGTTTGAAATAAAGAACTTTGGAGATCTAAAGTACTTCCTTGGAATGGAAATTGCCAGAAACTCTGAAGGCATCTCCATATCCCAAAGAAAGTACACTCTAGATCTCCTAAAAGAAACTGGTATGCTGGGTTGCAAGCCTGCAGAAACACCAGTTGAGCCAGGTTTAAAACTGGGAAATGAGTCTGAAAGCCCACTTGTGGACAAAGGGAGATATCAAAGGCTGGTAGGAAGGCTTATCTATTTATCACATACCAGACCTGATATCTGTTTTGCTGTAGGTTTGGTGAGCCAATTCATGCATCCACCTACAGAAATACACATGCAAATTGTTGAAAGAGTTCTAAGGTTTCTAAAGAAAAATCCTGGACAAGGTCTCCTCTTCAAGAAAGATGTGTCAAGGGGGAAAAAGATCTACACTGATGCTGACTATGCAGGGGATCAAACCAATGGAAGGTCAACTACAGGGTACTGCACTTATGTTTGGGGTAATCTCACTACATGGAGAAGCAAGAAGCAACATGTGGTCTCAAGAAGTAGTGTTGAATCAGAATTAAGGGCCTTGGCACTTGGTGTTTGTGAAGGCATCTGGGTGCAAAGAGTACTTAATGAACTAGGGTTCAAAAATTCTGAACCTATTCAAATCCTATGTGACAAAACTTCTGCCCTAAGTATTGCTGAAAATCCTACTCACCATGACAAGACAAAACATGTTGAAGTGGATAGACATTTCTTAAGGGAAAAGGTTGACAATGGAGATATAACCCTAGTTCATATGAAGACTCAAGAACAAGTTGCTGATGTTTTGACCAAGCCTGTTTCAACTCAAGTCTTTAACCATCTTCTCTCCAAGTTTGGGTGCATCAACATCTACAACCAAACTTTAGGGGGAGTGTTGAAAGATGGTGTTTAGGTGTTTATATTAGTGTTAATCTTGTGCTAATTATGTTTTGATTAGCCGTTTTTATCTGTTTTTCCCTCCTAGTAAGACTAATGAACAGTAAACTGTTTTTTTCTGTTCATTAGCCGTTAGAAAGCAGTCTGGATAATGTTTATAGCCGTTGGAGGCTTTTCTATAAAGTGTAATCAACACTTCTCCTACCCGATAAGAAGTTTGATCAATAAGAAAGTAATTCCCCTTTCTTTTCTCTCTTCTTTCTCTATTTCTACATGTTACATATTTTTTTTTTCTTGAGAATATTATGTCACCCATTTGAGAACTTATACTGCCTCATATTCAAAAGATTTAGTTACTGTTTTATCCATTAGTGACGACGTGCATAACATACATTGTCAATTCATTGGAGTGCTTGTGTATCACTTTCCACTTGCAATGTCTTTAGTTAGAGCCTGCAATGTGCTTTATGATCCGTTCAAATAATTTCCGGTTATCTCTGTCCTTTTAATTTGCACCAACTTTGGACTTTGTACCTTTTGGTGTAGTCTTTCTTGTCCTGGTATATGAAATAACGTTCCCCAACTACTGATTGCAGGTACTATGATGACGCTGCTTGTGTGCTGAGAAAAATGTTTTTGGATGCAAAAGCTCCACATCTTTCCACAACTATTCCACCAAATTTACCTTGGAAGGTGAATGAACCAGTTCAGCCTTGCGAAGGACTAACACGTCAGGGAAGCGGTAGTATTGGCATGTTTGGGCAATCTGAAGAGCTACACTGTGTTATAGCTGTGATTCGGCAGTTAGACTACTTTTTTTGCTTCTCTGTTGTTTGTTAATTCTCATTTATCTTCTTTTAAGAGTTATTGTTTTTCTTACAGCGGTGATAGAACTCCGAAACAAAAAGTCAAGCTGAAAGTTACCGAAGAGAAGCTGTTGAATCTAATGTTAAAATACAATGGTGGGAGACCAAGATCAGAGGTCATTCACTCTTCGTTGTCCTCAAATCTGCGGGGGAATTTTCTGTCAAATCTACACTATTTGCGCTTATGTGACCTTACAGTTTCTATTTCCTGCTTCTCTTGCAGACAAAACTTAAAACTGCTGTTGAATTGCAAGATCTACTGGATGCCACGCGAATTCTAGTTCCCCGTATCAGGTATGAGGGGGATAGTACGTTTCATAGATTTGGGTCCATCAGAATTTATATATACACCTTGAGAATTATGGATATGCATATATAATGTCTTTTATGAGTGAGAAGTTATGGAAAGACGCATCGTATAAGCATCTATAAGTTTTGTGAGGATTTAGATAGCAGACCCAGTCTTTCTTTTTCAGCTAATTTGTCTACATAGGTACTGAATTAGAACTACCCAGAAGGTGCCTGTTGGAACGAAGTCTTCTAGCTACTCCTGTGAAATAATTCTCCTGATCATTTGAAATAATTTGAAAGTCACTCCGTGGATTTTTGTTTTTGTTTTTGGTTGTGGATAGAGATGTTTTTTCTTGCCTTGGGGGTATGGCTCGAGTGTTATTGATAGACAAAATGTGTCTATTGTCTTTGTACTAACATTATTACTAGGCTAATCGCGGGTGGGTGTTGATAATTAGGCCTGATAGAGAAAGTGACAGTGAAGCAGAAGACATTGAGCATGCGGAAAAGCTTCGTCAAGTTAGAGCTGTTCTTGAGGAGGTACATTTTTTCGTTTGCGCTCTAAGCAATAGTTGTCCTAGCTCTGTCTGTTATCGTTTCATTCTCCTTCAGGGAAATAATAAATAGTTCCGTTCAGGGAGGACACTTCTCTGGGATTTACCGGAAGGTTCAATTGAAACCATCGAAGTGGATTAAAGTTGTGAAAAGCAATGGTGAAGGGGAAGAAGAGCGCCCTGTTGAAGCTTTGATGGTTCTCAAGTATGGAGGTGTTCTTACACATGCCGGGAGAAAGCAGGTGGCAAGTTCGTTAGGATTTGTGGACGTTACACTTACATTATATCCTGACTTTGGAACAAATCTTTGCTGCTTGTTTATTGCTGCTTATTTGTCTGAGACATGATTTACAATTTTAACTTTACTGCAGGCTGAAGAACTCGGCAGGTATTTTCGAAACAATATGTATCCAGGTTCGTTTTAAACTAGTATGTTATAGTACTTGCATTTTGCTCATATTTTATTGTATGTAAGTTCTTCAAGTTTTTCAAACTCAAGGAATCTTATGTGGTCTTCTTACTTTATGCTCCCAGTGTGTAAATCTATAATCAATCCAAGAAACCTTATGACGCAACTGTTGTATGAAGGTTGTACCAAGTTGCATGCATCAAATCGTTTCATTTCTACCCTCTTTCATCATACACAATGTTATCATGTGGGAGAGAGTAGAAATGGAAGAATATGATGATGCCACTTGGTACAAAATTCCAACAACGGTTGTATTCTATATTTTTTTTGGTGGATGCTCTTTGATATGTGAATGTATGGTTGTTGGATTCATGCCATGGTTTTGGAACTACCACTTGACAGAACTTAGGAGATGGAGACTGGCTGAATAATTTTGAATACGAGTAAATATCTTAGTCAGGAATCAGGAACTTGGTGGAGACGAATAAATCCCATGGTCTCCTATTTTGATACCATGTTGAATAACCATCTCTCCCAAAAACTCAAGTTGTTAGAAAGGGGGGACATTAAACATATTTAAACACAACAATCTCAATTCGTGCAATGGATACAGGCAGAAAGGTGCATGATGGACCGGGCTGGTGTATTTAATTTTATGAAGCAACATATTTTGATACGGCTGTTTGATGAGCCTTTTTCTTCCAATTTCCTTTCTATTCCGCTTACACAGTTTTTCTTTTCTGTTATCCGTCTCAGGTGAAGGCACTGGCTTGCTTCGCCTCCACAGCACATATCGCCATGATTTGAAAATATACAGCTCAGACGAAGGGCGCGTTCAGGTTTACTTACCATCTATTCATTTCCTTTTTGATAACTATTTCGTATGTCTTTTGCTTCCTTCATATTTGTGAAAACAAAGTAACGGTTTGTTTGTATCTATCGGTGAACTTTTTCGTAAATTTATTACACTATAATAACTTGATGTCAAAACCAAACAAAATAAAGACAAACAAACCAAACCCAACTATACTGTATTGGTTTAGATTTACTTTTAACTTTAAAAAACCAATATAGTTGGTCTGGTTTGAAATATCATGAACATCGAGCCAAACCGAACCATCCACACCCCTAGCATTGCATGACTTTCCATTCTCCAGTACCATTGTTTTCATGCCTTATAAACTCCAGTGAAAGCTTACTAAATGAGAAATCCTTTCTCTCTCTCTCTCTCTCTCTGCCAGATGTCAGCTGCTGCATTTGCCAAAGGTCTCCTTGATTTGGAAGGACAATTAACTCCAATTCTGGTTTGTGGCTTTGGTTTGAGGATATGCTTTATAGTGTGTTTTGGTGTTCTTGTATTTATAATATCTACTGATTTGAAATTAAACAAGAAAATAACAAATAAATGAACACTCACTTTTCTTATTTTAAGGTTTCATTGGTCAGCAAGGACTCTTCTATGTTGGATGGACTTGACAATGCAAGCATTGAGATGGATGAAGCCAAGGTCCTTCTGCTGCTCTTTACCCATTTTCGCCGTTCATTTGTCGATTTTGGACAGACAAGTTATAATGAAACAAAATGGTTTAACGGGTTGAGGTCGAAGAGTAGCCTTTAAGAGTTCACATTTACTGCTGCCTCTTTGCTTCATTTGACTCTTCCATGATACTTAGCATGGGATTTTACTTTAATTCGATGGAACTGGCATGCTGTGGAGAGCGTTAAGTAGTTTATATCGGTTTTGGGCGTCTTTAATGATACCACACCAAATCTACCGTTGTTGCACTATAGGGACAATCGACTTTTTCACAGTCGATTCTAGATTTAAGAATCAACCTTTTTTCCGGCGGTTGATTGTTTTCGGTGTGGTGCCATGCTAAAAACATTGTGATGTCAATAAGGGCGCCCATCGGTTTACCTTCAAAAGTTCTATAAAATAACTCTTGTTGCTTTTATTCTTTCATTTCGTCATTGACTGTGTCATGGTTATCCTTAATTCTTCCAGGCGAGATTACACGAGATAATCTCTTCTGAAGTTGAGGCGGCTTGTAGATCATCAGAACAACCTTGGATGGTTGATGGAGCTGGACTTCCTTCAAATGCTGACAAACTTCTTTCTGATTTGGTAAACTTAATTTGTAAATTTATTAGATGTCATTTTCACCCAAACATCTTGGTGTGCCATTGTTGCTAATAACTGGGTTCTGCATTGTCAGGTGGCACTAACCAAGAAGGTCACAGAACAAGTGAGACTACTAGCAAGAAATGAAGATGAAGATGAAACCCTTGGAGAGTCAAACTCGTATGGCGTGATTCCTGCATATGATCAAGCTAAAGCGCTTGGAAAGACGAGCATCGATGTAGATCGGATAGCTTCAGGATTACCATGTGGTAGTGAAGGGTTTCTTCTCATGTTTGCTCGCTGGAGAAAGCTTGAGAGGGACTTGTATAATGAAAGAAAAGGGTATGTTCTTCGTTATCCGAAAATGAGTTATGTAACCCTATGATGCATGGATACTTATGTTTGGTAGCATGTATCGTATCTGACAAAGATACACACCGGATACTTAGGATACACACTTGAGGTGCATTTGTAATTTTTACTAGTTGAATGCGGGATTCGGATATACATATCCATAACTAGGATATGAAATGAAGAACCATGCTGAAAATTGAGTAAACCGTCATGTAATGAGTGAAAAGCTGTCCACAATGATGAAAAACTACCGAAAATAAAGAAAACTGCTAATAATTGGTTTATTTTATGTGTTTTGATATTTATTATTTGGTACTTATAGTTTTTTTTATGTACACATCGGTCGCTATATTTTTAATATTTACATACATGCCCACTGTTCCCGTACTTTTAAAAATCTTGCACCCACGTCGTCTGCGTATCCACGTATCCATATCCCGTGCAACCAGGATGACCGATGCTGTGCAGATTTTTAGACATTTGTTCTCACTTTTCAGTTGCAGTTGAACAAGGAAAATGTTAACTTGGAAATTTCACTTTCTTATAACAGTTTAATGAATTAACCTTTTTTTGCAGCCGATTTGATATAACCCAAATTCCAGATGTCTATGACTCCAGCAAGTAAGTGAATTATTGAGAAAATTTTAATCTCATTAGATACATTCATCTCGGCTGTTGTTTAATCTTGGTTTGATTATGAAGGATGATTAAAATTGGTTTTCTTTTTGGTACTTTTATTTAATTTAACAGGTATGATATCTTACACAATGCACATCTAAATTTGAAAGGCTTGGATGAACTCTTCAAAGTTGCTCAGGTCCAAAGTGAATTCACCTTGTTATTTTGTTCATCTTCCTCCCTTAGTCATAAATTATCTTCCTCCCATCAATTCTGTCGAACATGTTCATTGTTCATTTGTTGTAGGGTCTACAATTATATCCCTGTTATTTAACTGTTCTATTAAGAGTTTTTTCAAAGGCAACTTTCGAATATATAGCAAAATTTCTGGCACCCTCATGTTGAGTAGTTGGAATAGAGCCTTCTTTTGTTGAATAAAGATTATCCAGCCGTATGATTTCTGCTGAATGTCTTTTATTATCAGTTGCTTGCGGACGGTGTTATCCCAAATGAATATGGTATAAATCCAAAGCAGAAGCTAAAGATTGGTTCCAAGGTAAATGTTTATGAACTTCATTTTGCACTGTTTTATGATGCTTTTCATTCTCTTCCTTGTCATCCTAATGTAAAAATAAGGAATAAAGACACTTTTAGTCTATTTTGTTTCATGATTTTTGCACTTCTATCCCTAATGTTTCATCTTTGCAACCCTCATCTATGTATTTTCTTGCCTTTTAAGTCCAAAGTGCCACGTGCCACGTGCCAAGTTTCTATTGGTTGGAGCATGTCGAACCTTCTAGGCTAATTATGTGACACGTGGCACTTTGAATTAAAAATGTAAAAAAAAAAAAAAACATAGATTAGGGGTTAAAGTGTAAAGATCAAACATTGGGGATAGAGGTGTAAATTGTGTGAAACAAAAGGGATCAAAAGTGCTTTAATCCCTAAAAATAATAGAACTTTTTATTGTGAAAAATGGACACCGCGCAACACATGTGGGTGCTTGCAGAAATCTTGCATGAATATATGAGTAGTTTAAGGCTAGGTGACCAATAACAGAGAGATTTGCTTTCGCAGATAGCTAGACGTCTCTTAGGTAAGATATTGATTGATCTGAGAAATACTCGGGAAGAAGCAATTGAAGTATCTGGACTGAAGAGCCGTCAGGAAAACCAGTTGACTGCCGGTATTACCCCTATCGAGGATACAGATGTTAGTAGCAACACTAGAAGAACCAGTTTCACTGAGGAAATGTCAATTAAACAAGAGGAAAATGATGGCAAGGAGACCAAATACCGCTTGGATCCTAAGTAAGTAATTTTTGCTTTTGCTCTCACTGTTAAGGAATAAACTATCACTCCATCTGTCCTGAAATACTACCTCCGTCCCAAAATGTAAATCCGTTTATACTTTTTCACACAGATTAAGATAGGGGTTAAGTGTCATAAAGTCTAGAATACCCTTTGACTCTCATTAATGTAATAGTTGTAAAGTAGGTGAATGTATAATAAATCAGGGGTAACAGGAAGAAAAATGTAATAAATGCTCCATTGGTATTCTAAATGGACTTATATTATGGGACAAATTCAAAAAGCTTAATGGACTTACATTTTGGGACGGAGGTACACAATTTTTTTGTCCCATATTATCAACCATTTTTAGAATACAGTAGAGCTTTCCAAAAAAAAAAAAAAAAAAAAAAAATAAATAAATACAGTAGAGCATTTATTACTTTTTTCGCATATTACTTCTAATTAATTATCTATCCAATAGTTTTCTATTACTTTACAAGTATTACATTAATAATATTTTTTCGACATTTTAGACTTTGGGTTCTAAAATTTATGACATTTACCTACTTCCGCACCCTGAAAAAGACGTATCAGGACGAAGGTAGTATTTGCATCAAATATTCGCCCCTAAGGCATTGCATTTTTTGTGGATCATTGTGAAAGTAATACATTTTTTGTGTGGTTAGATATGCTAATGTGAGAACGCCTGAACGACATGTCAGAACACGTCTTTACTTTACCTCGGTTAGTGATTTATCTCTATATTTGCAGTCTGTTGTAACTTTTGATGTCTAGTATCATCTTAAAGATAAGAGATTTTCCTATGCTTTGATTTAGGGCGTCTTTAGTGGCACCACGCCGTTTTGGCGTCGCACACAAGAAACAAATAACCGGCGGAAAGTTGATTCTAGAGCTAAGAATGGACTTTCACTTGGTCGATTGTGATGATCGACAACCGGAAAGTCGATTCTCAATTCTAGAATTGACTGCAAAAATGTGGTGCCAAAAGCGTAGATTTGGTGTGGTGCCACTAAAAGCGCCCTTGATTTATCATCTTGGCTAAAATTGCATAAATATATGAAGTATCCACTCTTTTTGATGGTTATTGTATCTACGTCTGAAATGATGGGCAGGAATCTCATATTCATTCTTTGATGAATGTCCTTCGCTATTGCAATTTGGATGAATCTCTTCAAGAAGAGGCTAGTCTAGTCTCTGATAATGCTTTGGACCGTCTTTTTAAAACTAAGGAGCTCGACTACATGAGTTACATCGTACTAAGGATGTTCGAAAACACAGCGGTAATGAATTGTTCTATATCTCTGTATTAGTTCCCAAAAGTAGCACATGTACTGTTGAAGAAGATGATTATTTTATTGTTTCCTAATTTAATACTACTTTTTAGTGTTAATTTAGGATCTTTTTATTAATCCCTAATAGGCTTAGGATCTGTCTTAGTACTGTAACTAGAAAACAGTGTGTTCTGTTTTCTAGCCGTTGGTGCACTGTTTGCTTTTTGCTTTATAGCCGTTGGTTGCTATATAAGGATTGTATTCACAACTTATCATCTTAGATAAGTTGTTTTAATATTAATAAAAGAGTTTACATCTTCCTCTTCAATCTCCTTATCTATTTCTACTAAATTCTACATGGTATCGGAGCGTTGATCCATCAAAGTTACTCAAATCTTCAAATTTTCTGGAAAAATTCAAATTTCAGGAAATTTTTATCTCTCCGAAAATGGCACATGATTCATCCTCAGTTGTTAACTCAAGGGAAGAATCAAGTATGAATTCTTCCTGGAACACTGAGCCATCAATGTTGTCATTCTCCAGTCACACATTTAATGGTGACAACGTCAATCCTGATGAAGTAAGGGGGAGTATTCTGAGTCAAAAACCCCTCTCATCACAAAAGGCTATGGTTGCTGATATCAAATATAAAGAGAGCAGGAGAAAGCTACTGTTAAAGAGCATCACTCCTACTGTCCATGAAAGCAGTACCATGGTCACAACATCTACTGGTGCGCAAAACAACAAACCTGATTGTCAAATTACCAAGGAGCAAATTGTGGGCTTAAAAAGGCTTCTAGCTGCTCATAGTTCACAAGATTATTCTTCCATGCACAATTCAGGTTTGTGTTTTAATGCATATACTGGAAATTCAATCATTAAGAATCTCTGGATTGTTGATTCTGGTGCTTCCAGCCACATGACTGGAAATCCAGAATTATTTGTGGATATACAGAAGTGCAAAAATCTCCATAATATAAGAATTGCAGATGGCACTATTTCCAGAGTGTATGGAACAGGGGATGTGAAGGTAACAGAGAATATAACTCTGAATAATGTTCTATATGTTCCTAATCTGAAATGCAACCTCCTGTCTGTAAAAAGGATCACAAAGGACTCAAATTGCACTGTTCTGTTTCATTCTAATGGCTGTAAATTTCAGGAGTTGAATTCTCTGAAGGAGATTGCTAGTGGTAAAACTCACTCTGATCTCTATATTCTCAAAACAGCCTTCACTGACAAGTTCCTTGATGAGATTCCTAAAGGCCTTGCTAGTTGCAATAGTTCTGAAAATTCTTGCAATCAAATTATGATGTTACACTATAGACTGGGACATCCTAATTTTGCCTATATGAAGAAGTTGTATCCTAGTATGTTTAATAAAAAAAACAGTACTGAATTACACTGTGAAGTGTGTGAATTAGCTAAACATACTAGACCTGTTTATCCTACTGGAGGCTATACTCCCTCAAAACCATTTGCCTTGTTACACAGTGATATTTGGGGACCTTTTAAGAAGGCCACAACCACTGGAAAAAGATGGTTTGTGAGTTTCATTGATGACCATAGCAGGGTCACTTGGCTGTTTCTCTTAAAAGAAAAATCTGAAGTAGGAGGAGTGTTCAAACACCTCTACAACATGATAAGTAATCAATTTGGAACCAAAGTCCAAATTTCGAAAATCGACAATGGGAAAGAGTATTTTGAAAAAACTCTTTCATCTTTTTTCTCTCGAGAAAGGGATTGTACATTTGAGTACATGTGTTGATACACCCCAACGAATGGGGTGGCGAAGAAAGAAAAACAGACACTTAATGGAAGTGGCTAGAAGCATTATGTTCACCATGAAAGACCCAAAATATCTATGGGGTGAAGTCTGTCTTGACAAAGAACTTATCTCATTAATAGAATGCCTTCAAGAGTTCGAATTTCGAACTCCAATGGATGTTCTAAAAGAGCACTATTCGACTCTCATTTATTTGGCAATATCCCCAAGAGTGTTTGGATGCACATGTTATGTACATGTCCATGCACAACAGAGAGGAAAACTTGATCCAAGGGCAGTGAAATGCATATTTGTTGGGTATGCACCCACACAAAAGGGCTATAAGTGCTATTGCCCCAATACTAGAAAAATGTACATCACTATGGATGTAACATTTTCCGAAAATGTTCCATTCTATACTCCTACAATTCAGGGGGAGGGATTCAATGATTATCATCAATCATGGAATATAATTATTCCCGAATTTGAGGGTGATTTGAACCCCACTCCGTAATCTCAAAAGAAAAATGATGAGCATAATACTTTCAATCCCGAAGGTAGTGATCATCGAATAATCCCTCACAAAGGGATGGTTCGATGTCATTGTTTATACAAGGAAAAGAAAGGCAATGCATCAAAATCCCGAGATCTCCGAACATGACATTGAAATCGAAAATGGATCATCAACTCGATGATGAATCGACAATAAGAGTACTTCCCATGATACCACAGATAGTGATGAATCGTGGATCATAAGGAAGATGATGATCTACCCGTTGCTCAAAGGAAGGGGGTTAGAAAGTGTACTACTAACCAAAAGTACACATTTCTATCCCATGATCGTTGTCTCTTCCACTCCAGGGGTTAGCTTGCGCTTGGACAAGTATTGAAATACCTACTAATGTCCATGATGCTATTAAAACCCCCGAGTGGAACACTGCACTACAAGAGGAAATGAATGCCCTCTTAAAGAGTGAGACATGGAATGTGACTTCCTTACCAAAAGGAAAACGTCTTGTTGGTTGTAAATGGATATTCACAGTTAAATACAATGCTGATGGATCACTAAATAGGTATAAGGCAAGGCTTGTAGCAAAAGGTTTCACTCAATCCCAAGGGATTGATTACAATGAAACTTTTGCACCTGTTGCCAAATTAAATACCATTAGGATTCTCATGAGCATTGTAGTTAACTTGGATTGGCCTTTACATCAACCGGATGTAAAGAATGCCTTCCTTTATGGGGATCTAAAAGAGGAAGTTTATATGCACCTACCACCCGGATTTGAGAATCTAGGCAAACAAGGGAGGTTTGCAAGCTAAACAAGTCTCTCGTATGGCTTAAAACAAATTCCCCAGTGGCCTGGTTTGGCAAGTGTTTACAAACTTTGTGAAAAAGAATGGCTTTCACCAATGTCATAGTGATCATACCTTATTCACAAAGATCAGATCTGGAAAGACCACTGTATTGATTGTATATGTGGATGATATCATCCTCACAGGAGATGATAGTGATGAAATTCAAAGAGTAAAATATACTCTTGCTTCAGAATTTGAAATTAAAGATCTTGGTGAACTAAAGTACTTCTTGGGTATGGAAATTCACAGAACCTCAGAAGGAATTTCCATATCACAGAGAAAGTACACTCTTGATCTTCTCAAAGAAACAGGAATGTTAGGGTGCAAACCTGCAAACACTCCTGTTGAACCAGGGCTGAAAATTGGAAAGGAGGCAAACAGCCCTCTTGTTGACAAAGGGCAATACCAAAGATTGGTAGGTAAGCTTATCTACTTATCCCACACTAGACCTGACATTTGTTTTGCTGTAGGTCTAATCAGCCAGTACATGCATCAACCTACTCAAAGACACATGCAAGTAGCTGAAAGAGTACTGAGATTCCTAAAGAAACATCCTGGACAAGGCCTTATGTTCAAAAAGGGTGAATCAAGGGATGTTAAAGTTTACACTGATGCTGACTATGCTGGGGCAATCAATGATTACAGATCTACATCTGGATATTGCACATATGTATGGGGGAACCTGACTACATGGAGGAGCAAGAAACAGCATGTAGTGTCCAGAAGTAGTGCAGAATCTGAACTTAGGGCACTTGCTCATGGTGTCTGTGAAGGGATATGGATACAAAGAGTTCTATCTGAATTGGGGTTCAAGAAAGCTCTACCTATTCAAGTTCTGTGTGATAATACATCAGCCCTGAGTATTGCAGAAAACCCTACTCACCATGACAAGACAAAGCATGTTGAGGTTGACAGACATTTCCTAAGAGAAAAGGTGGACAATGAAGACATTGCCTTTGTTCATGTCAACTCTGAAGATCAAATTGCTGACATCCTTACTAAACCAGTCTCTGTCAAGTTTTCAATCATCTTCATAACAAGCTTGGCTGCATTCTTCACAACCAACCTTGAGGGGGAGTGTTGAAGAAGATGATTATTTTATTGTTTCCTAATTTAATACTACTTTTTAGTGTTAATTTAGGATCTTTTTATTAATCCCTAATAGGCTTAGAATCTGTCTTAGTATTGTAACTAGAAAACAGTGTGTTCTGTTTTCTAGCCGTTGGTGCACTGTTTGCTTTTTGCTTTATAGCCGTTGGTGGCTATATAAGGATTGTATTCACAACTTATCATCTTAGATAAGTTGTTTTAATATTAATAAAAGAGTTTACATCTTCCTCTTCAATCTCCTTATCTATTTCTACTAAATTCTACATGTACAGTAGAGGAAATTCTTACACGAAGCGACCTTATTGTATCACGCCTTCGGATAAGTGACATGTGTACAAAAAAGACGCAAGTTCTCGTACAAAACGTGTTTAGAAATATTACTTATCCAACGTTGTGGTGCAATAATGTCTCCCTAGCTAATAATCACCTGCAGGTCCTGCACAGTATGCCCTGTTATTAACTTTGTATAGATGTAGAAAGTGACTCTTGTTCCTTAGATACAAAGAAATCCACCGATGAAAATACTCTTATTTCCTTAAATTTAAAGGTTGAAATGGTTAGAATTGCTTCATTTCGCCTCCAACCTACTCTATGACCTCAAAGCTTTTTAAATCGTACCAATTAGATGGACATGATGTAACGAATGCATCACTTCCATCCACTTAGTATGACCTCTTTCTTAGGTTTGAGAGTTTTAAGGGTAAACCCAAAACAAGAGGGGGTCATTAACAACTATGTTTTTGGTTTAAAACACTTTTTGCTACTGTGATAAAATCTGGGCATTAGATCTTCAAAAAGATAAGTTTATATGCAGGTATCATCTTTGGATGACCCAAAAAGATTTCGGATAGAGCTGACTTTCAGCCGCGGTGCAGATTTATCTCCCTTACAGGTAATTTATCTTGAACGAAATATGATTTCATTCTGATTATAACTTGGCGGCGTTTTGCCCCAACTTTTATCTGAATTTTTAAGAGGAACATCCATGAAAGTCAATCAAGTTTCCGTGCCTTGAAATTAATTCATAATCTTGATTTTTCCTGCTGATTTTTTGCTTGACTTGACAGGACAACAATGTTGAAGCCGCCTCCTTACGCCAAGAACACACACTCCCAATAATGGGACCCGAGAGGCTTCAAGAAGTTGGATCATACTTAACATTGGAGAAGATGGAGAAAATGCTTCAACCATTCGCGATGCCAGCAGAAGATTTCCCACCACCGTCAACGCCACAAGGGTTTTCCGGTTACTTTTCAAAAAGCGCGGCGGTTTTGGAGCGTCTTGCTAACATTTGGCCTTTCCACCACAAGCATGGACGCAATGGAAAGTAAGACCTTTTCTTGCTTCTTTCCTAAGGGCAAAGAATATTTTCCTCGCTTCACGTAATAGACTAGAGAAATATTGTAGCAAAGATTAGATCAAATGATATGACATCATTTCCTTTTATTTCTACATTCTTCACATAGATGCCTTGTCATTTGGTTCAATCTTCTTACATACAATGTTCTTACGTACAATGTTTTAGATAAATTTTCTCTTATAACTTGTTACGTATTTATGCTCATTAAAAAAAAATAGTGGATATCGGCATTCTTTTCTTTAGGTTAAAAATGTTTAGACGGTTTTTAGGCTGAAGCATTGCCCCTAGCCCTAGGGCCTTGGACTGTTTAGAGCGTGTACGGTGAAAGTGGATACAAACGAAAGGGTATGATGGATGTTACTTGATACGGTGGATATATCATAAAGTTTCTCATATACTATAAGAAATTCAAACTTGTGTGTGTCTGGTTACAAATTATACATCATTTAATTCACGAGCATGTTCGTGATTGTTACTTTACTACACGAACAAAAAAATATTGTTTAGGCTCGGCTCGTTTAAAAGACGGTTTATACTGAAGTTTGGAAAATTGTTTAAAATTCTGAAGTAAATCACGAACATGCTCGTTTAAAAGACGGTTTAAAATATTTTTTTTCTTTTATTCAATAAATTGTTTGATACTTTTTGTTGAATTTTAAAAGACGGTTTATACGGAAAATTACTCTTATCAGACAAATAAATCGCTTTTCATCCGATCAGTAAGGGTTGTGTATGTTGTATGTTTGTTTACATATGATAGTGGGTTCACGGACTGAATCAAACGTTTGCAAGTCAAGCTTGTGTTTGCTCGTATAGGAAACGAACCTACAATCCAGTTTAAGATCGTTCCGTTAAGCTATGTAAAAGAACAATCATGAAACTCGGTTCGTTAAGCAATATAATAAAACAACAATCATGAACAATAACGAGCTAAACACAAACTAATTTGCAAACTGGAGAGTGAAACTCACGTTTACTTGAAAAATCCAATGTTGAGAAATAGAATTAAGGAAAGGAAACATTAAGTCGTTACAATTTGATGAAACCATTCTTATTCTTATTAAACAATATAGTCGATGATATTCATTCAATACTAGGTGTGACAATAAATCTCACATATTTTCTTTCGCGGGTGAAATTACAATAACAATTGGTTATCATCAGGCCGCGAATCTAGGGACACTCCTGTGCTGTAGAATCTTCTTCTCTAGCTCATCTTTTCTAGCACCAATGACCCTATCAACTTCCTTCCCTTGCTTCAGCAACACGAACGTAGGCATTGCCTGCACTTTAAACTCCTTCGCCACATCCTATACAACATACATAGCACAAAACATTATTTCAGCATATAATTACTAAACCTAAGACAATAGCAGTGGATCAGTAATGTGGATTCTTGGTATTATAGCCACAGACCACTAGGCCGACTACACCTATAGAAAATCTCGAAGGGGTCAGTAAAAGCTTGGACAAATGGCCCAACAACAGCATCCCAAGTCCCATCTTTGAATGCCCGTCGAGTTTAACTCTTACTACAGGCATTCATTCAGAGATGGACTTCGTGTGTAGCCATGTCATTTGTCTAAGCTTTGAGCATTCGATTCGACCCAAAAGCTTTTTAACATGTTTACAGGGTAAAGTCCAAGTTTTCTATGATCCCCAAAGCTAGCTTAGATCTTTAACAAGTGCAACCTCTGAGGAAGTCTATAATAAGAGTAATCGAACCCTTGACCTCGACCTCTACACCGTTCTCATGTCAACGAGCCAGCCAAGCTACTAAGTGGATTCAACAGAATGAGGTCTCTGCATTACTTTCCTTTTTTCTTTTTCATTGATAGTAGTAAGTCTCTAAAGCTACCGAATAGAATAGCTAAGCTAAAGCAAAGCAAAGGTAATGAACATAATTTCATAATAGATCAGATACAATTTAGACTAGGCTCTTGTAGGCACCACACCGAATCTACCTACGGGGCACCACGTTAACAATCAACCTCTTGAAATCAGAAATCTTCCAAGTCTTGAATCTTAGCTCAAGACTTTATAGAGGTTGAATACCCATTTTTTTACCATTG
Organism: Gentiana straminea; assembly: GCA_036785695.1. Classification (NCBI taxonomy): domain Eukaryota; kingdom Viridiplantae; phylum Streptophyta; class Magnoliopsida; order Gentianales; family Gentianaceae; genus Gentiana; species Gentiana straminea. The sequence continues at coordinate 817,386 of JAVUPR010000561.1, forward strand.
CAAAGTTTAATCTAATCTGAAAACTAGAATCTAATCTGAACTGTAATGTCACATTAGATTCGTTTTGATGTCATTAAGAAGCTTTAACAAGCTCATTTAGATTTTAGATAGACTAGTGGCTGAAGAAGGAAAAAAAAAAGGCCAAGAGAAGATAAGTCCGGAGCTACGTACCGCAACCTCATCGACATCGATCTTAGCAAAATCAACGTCGGTGTATTTCTCTGCCATATTTTTCACCGCCGGCTCCATGAATTTACAAGGTCCGCACCACGTTGCAGCAAAGTCAACGACCAACTGTGTTCAGATCATCGGAATACAAAAACAAAAAAAAAAAACAAGAGCAAAAAAATAAAAAGCGGAGTCAATGAAATCTATACTGGTAGAAAAAATAAGGATTACACAAACCAGTTTATTTAACTGCTTGGATTCGTTGAAGTGGAGCTGCCAGCGGTTAGAAGAATGGTAAGCAACCACACGTGACGGCTCCGACGATGACTCTACTTCGGCGGCGGCTGCAGCGCCGTCACCGACTATAGCTGATAAAACTGATCCCATGATGGCGTAAGGCTGTATCTTTTCCGGCGGTTTTCTTCACAGCAATTCTTTGCCTCTCCTCAGCTTTCCGACTGTGATAGGTAATCTCTTCCTTTCCCTTTATTTATGGGGTTCCAACTAATTTTCCCTTATTTATCTATTGGTTTTCTGTTTTATTCGTTTCTTTGTTTTTTTGCACGAATATTGTGTGCTTGTGCTTTGTAGGGAGAAAATATACATTCAGGTCACTATAGACATCATATTTCAAGTCAGGTCTATGCAGACCGACATTTTTTTTTTAGTCACCCGTGCATGTTCCACGTGGGCGTGCAAAATTTCCACCAGATTGTGTGGAATTCGAATGGTTTACGTGGAAAAGCAACTTGAGCCAAAAATTGAAATTCCAAGTGACCTGGGGGAAAATTGAATGTGCGCCCCGTGAAAAACATAGCGCAGCGTGGAAAATTTACACGAGCCCGTGGAAATTTTGAAACATTAACAGAGCCGTTTCTTCTTCTTCTTCTTCTTCCTCGTTAAATTTTGAAACATTAACGAGTTCGTGCCTGAATGTATATTTGTAAAACGAGCCGAGACGAGCCGTTAACGAGTAATTCGACATTCAGTTTATTTGTCAAATATAATTTAACCGAATTTGAGCAGTTCAATGAGCCGAACTTGATCACTTAATAGTTTGACTCAAGCACTTCACATAATTTTATTTTATTCTTGTATTTTTGACGTATCAAACTCGAGCATTTTAAAGTTTAATATTTTTTTTCGAGCTGTTTGAATGTTAAAATTTTGTCGACCCTAATCGAGCAGAAGTCTAGCATAATTAAAACGTGTTCAAGCCGCTCGAATGAACTCGAGTCGTGTTCAAACATCACTGTTTTTAGTGGTTGATCGGTTTGATAAGTAAATATTCTATTCATCTAGAATCGTATACGCCCCTAGGGTAGGGTTCTAAGTAGAGCTGTTAATTTAACGGAGTCGGTTATGAATCGACTCAAAAAAATCGGTTTGGTTCCAGAATCAACTTCCGTAAGGTTGGTTCTATAAAAACGGTATGATACAATGATAGGTTGGTTGCAACGATAGACGGAATGAGTTGCAACTTGCAAACGATTGCCCTTTTGAGAAATCCATTCTTATTGCATGTAGGAGACAATCTAGGCCAATTATCACATACCAACAATAAAAGCAAGATATTCATACAATGCTAAGGCGACATTCATCACATATTTTGGAAGTGGAATTTCAACACATATTCATTCATGTTGTTCCCAGGACATAACCCAGTTGGCAAGGGGCTTGGGTGCGTGGTGCAGCCTACCGGGAGGTTAAAGGTTCGATTCACACAAGGGGTGAATTATTCTCTCTTGCGTAATAAAGGCAAGCCCAACGATTCTAAGCTACTGGGGGATCCTGATTAACATTCTCCACTCATCCCGTGGGACAGAGGGAGTGGGGACCCTCATGGTTATGGTTTAACCATTTTTAAGATATTCATGCAATACTAGGCGGCACTATATAATCACACATTTTAAAAGTGGAATTTCAATTCCAATCAGCCGGCATGCATATATTCATACAATACGATGGCGACATTCATCACACATTTTAGAAGCGAAATTTCAATATTTATCGGGCTCTAATATATTCATGCAATACTAGGCGGCACTAATCACACATTTTAGAGGTGGGATTTTGAATCCACCTTTTATGAGGCAGCAAAGATATTCATACAATACTAGACATTCATCAGGCATTTTAGAAGCAAAATTTCAATAATTATCGGGCACTAAGATATTCATGCAATACTAGGCGGCACTAATTACACATTTTAGAGGTGGGATTTCAGTACCACCTTTATCAGGCGGCAAAGATATTCATACAATACTAGACATTCATCACGCATTTTAGAAGCGAAATTTCAATATTTATCGGGCGCTAAGATATTCATACATTACTAGGCGGCACTAATCACACATTTTATAGGTGGGATTTCAATTCCACCATTTATCAGGCGGCAAAGATATTATTACAATATTAGACATTCATCACACATTTTAGAAGCGAAATAACAATATTTATCGGGCGCTGAGATATTCATGCAATACTAGGCAGCACTAATCGCACATTTTAGAGGCGGGATTTCAATACCACCTTCTATCAGGCGGCAAGATTTTCATACAATGCTAGGCGGCATTAATCACACGTTCTGAAAGTGGAATTCCATACACGTTTATCGGGCGGAGAATCTCAGAATGGCGTAATATGTCGTTGAATCTTCTTCTCTAGCTCATCTTTGTGAGCCCCAACGACCCTATCAACTTCCTTCCCTCCCTTTAGTATCACAAATGTAGGAAATGCATCCACTCCAAACTCCTTAGCCACGTCCTATATGACATAGCACAAAAACACTTTGATGTGTTAGGGCATTAGTAGTAGGGGTTTTAAAATTTATAACTAAAATAATACATGATTCCGTCAATTTTGCGACGATACCAACATGAAATTGATAGAATCGACGATTTTTCACTATAGGAATCAATGGAGGACGCTTATAGGAAGGGGTCCGAGCTCGATGTGGCGACGCATAGTGTCGTCACGAAAAGAATCAAAGATAAAAACACCAATACTTCCTTTTGGCATTGTTTTTTTAAAGTAAAAAATCCTAAGGTTTATAATTGTCAGTTACATATACTGCACCAATATTGACCATGAGTAGAAAAGTGGTTCTCCCCTTTTTGCTCCTTAATATTTTCTTACCTATATATAAGAACATAATCTTCTTTCTAAAATGAGAAAGAATTTTAGGCCTTAAATTATCTTTCTTTTTCTGTAGAGAAAACATAGGATTTGTGTGTATATATATTCTGACTTTTCTTGGGGTCTGGACCCAGAAAAGAATAGGGTCAACCCCCTAGCTTGTATATTCAAGAGTAGTTATAATACTAACAAAAAAAAAGATATTGTTTAGTAAAAGGGGAAAAAAAGAAATGGAGTTATATTACAAGAAACAAAAGTTGTGTCTTGTAATTTTTGTAAGTTTTTATGTGGTAATAATATTGCCAACATTATTGGTGGCTAATATTGGTGACCCAAATGATGAATATTGGAAAGAGAAAGCTGAAAAGGCTTGGAACAACACCTTAGAGGCATATGAGCCACATCCTGAAAAAGTTACCAGCCAATTCAATGAGCACACAACTGAGTAAGTTTTGGTATTTATTATTTTCCATACGGATTAATGATACTGTCGCAACCAGATTGAATAGTCTAATTGTCATATCGGTTGTTATGTTATGATGTTTGTAATGTCGATTGGTTATGACAGTATCATTGTTCGTTTCATAGTCATGCTTGTTAAGCCATTTATTAGGTTTTGCGTTCTGCACGCCTAAACTATTTTCAGGGCATCACAATGATATTCGATCTCTGGAAAGTTGATTCAAAGTGAAGATTCAACTTTTCAGATGTTGAATGTGGACATTTAATCTTTAGAAAGTCAAATCTAAGATCTTGATGTGATGTCACGGTAGATGTTGTGTGCAAATTGTAATACACCAACAAAATCTTGTTATTGGGTAGCCAGCTAAAGGGCGGACCCAAGTGGAATAGGGTGGGGACCAATGCCTCCACCGTGATCAGAAAAACAATGTAGTTTTGTTGGTATCCCACTGAGAAATTTTTCTAGGTCCGCTGAGTGCATGATAATCAAAAGTAAGCATACATATATGCTATGCTTTGTATGTTTGTTGTGTCTTTAATCAATTTGATGACATTGTAGGACCTTAAATACAATCTTAAATGATGAGGACAATAATTCAAACAACACAAGAAGACAACTTAAAGGGAAACAATATAAAGGGCCATGCACATCCACCAACCCTATAGACAGATGTTGGAGGTGTCAACCTAATTGGGCCAACAACCGTAAGAGGCTCGCGGATTGCGCCCTAGGTTTTGGCCGCGGAACCATAGGTGGTAAGAACGGAGAGTTGTATGTAGTAACCGATCCTTCTGACAACAGTCTCATAAACCCTAGTCCTGGAACCCTGAGACATGCCGTGATTCAAGAAAAACCCTTATGGATCATATTCTCGAGAAGCATGTCAATCCGGCTCGCGCAAGAGCTAATCATGCAAAGTGACAAGACAATCGACGGTCGAGGTGTTTATGTCCATATCGCGAACGGTGCTGGCATAACATTGCAATATATACAGAATGTGATCATTCATGGAATTCACGTTCACAATATCTTTTCAGGTAATCATTGGTGGATCTGTGTATTGTATAGGGCTTCATGGACCCCTTCAAAAAAAAAAAACATATTATACCCTTAAAAAATTTAAAATGCAAAATTAGTCTTGTAACTTCATCTAGTGAGCAAAAACATGATTAAAACGCTAACCATGTCCAGTTACATGACTAATTTTGCAATTTAGCGCACCCATTACATTGAAAAATAATAATCCATGCACTACTAAATATGTTTTCTGAATGTGCTATTTACAGGTAATGGAGGGATGATCAGAGACTCCGTCGACCATTACGGATTCAGAACCCAAAGCGACGGAGACGGGATCTCGATATTTGGGTCGAGCAAAATCTGGATCGATCACGTCTCGATGTCACATTGTACAGATGGTATCATAGATGCAGTAGAGGCATCAACAGCTATAACAATATCAAACAGTCATTTCACAGACCATAATGAGGTTATGCTATTTGGGGCAAGTGATAGTTACACTAAAGACACATCTATGCAAATCACACTTGCTTATAACCATTTTGGTAAGAGATTGGTACAAAGAATGCCCAGATGTAGACTTGGGTATATTCATGTTGTGAACAATGATTATACTCATTGGGAAATGTATGCAATTGGTGGTAGCAAAAACCCTACTATTATTAGCCAGGGTAATCGGTTCATCGCTCCTCCAAATCCGTTCGCCAAAGAGGTATGCTATAATTCCTTGTTCGTTTACAGATTGTCTGTTCAATTTGTATGTCCAAGTCAAAACGGCGTAGTTTTGCTTGCAACAACGTTGTTTGTAATCATATACTAGTATCACAAGGAATCATAGCAGGGTATCATTGTCAGGATGTTGTGGAGTTAGTACGTGAAACTGTGTGGTCCAGATTCATCCACATAGTAACTCCACATACCAGTACCACCTAAGAATTTCCGTCATTGTCATCTCAGTGGTTATGCCACATATAGTAGAAGTACCGACATTTTTCATTCCTTAGGCACTTGTTAGAGGCATCACAAAGAATTTACTATGACACCACACCGTCAACTTAGTTTTGACTTTTTCGGAAGTTGAATGTGAACATTCGGCTTTCAAGAGGTGCAACGTGATTGTAGTGTCAATAAATTTGGTGTGTTATCATTCCTTTGGCAATTGTTAAAGGCATCGATCATAGAGAATTTACCATGACACCACACCGCCAACTTAGGTTCGTCTTTTCATAATTTGAACGTGTACGTTCAACCTCTGAAAAATCGAATCTAAGCCCAAAATTCAACATTCCAGAGGTTGAATGTAACTGTACTGTCAAAATGGTAGATTGTTTGGTGCCTTTAACGATCTCATCTTGAACCAAATAAGAAGAAGGTTAAATTGTACGTTAAAATGATATTGTCACGACATTGTGTTACAGGTAACAAAGAGAGACTATGCTCCAGAATCAGTATGGAAAAGCTGGGATTGGATATCAGATAATGACTATTTCCTAAATGGAGCATTTTTTGTTCCATCTGGTGATCCAGATTATATCAAGAAACATGCAAAAATGCTTGATAACATGATAGCCTCTTCTGGTAGACAAGTTGATATCATTACAAAGTTTGCAGGTGCACTAAATTGCAAGACTGGTGCCCCATGTTAGTGTTAATTGACATTTCAGTCCTTTTCTTTCTTCTGTAATATAATTTGTTGTTTTTGTGGGAGTATTTGAAAGTCCCTTCTTATAACCATAGCTTTTTTGTAAGGACAATTGCAAATTATCCATCAATGTAGTCCTTGTGTTGATATATTAATTGTAGAGAAGTTGACTATTGAAGTCTTCAATTATTGTAAATTATAAGTGATGTTTAATTGTGGATAAAAAAAAAAACATATTTTCTTGCAATAAATTATTCTGACCCAAATCAAGTCAGATGTTAGGTGTTTTTCATACTGAATATCGGTTAGAAAGTACTACATCCGTCCAAAAATATTAGTCCGTTTAGTATTTTAGTTTTGTCTCATAATAAAATTCCATTTAGATAACCAATGAAATATTTATTACATTTTTCTTTTTTTACCCCATATATTATTTATTCACTCACTTTTCACTACTTTACATTAATGACAATGAAATGTTATTTTAGGCTTTTCCATCAAAATTAATGACACACAATCAATTTAACAAACTTTCTTAATCTGTATGAAAAACTCAAAACAAACTTACATTTTGGGACAGAGGTAGTATGTTCAATACTTTCCGAATGAAATTAAGTTAGGAAAACTTTCATTATGGTGTTCCGAAATTAGATTCGATATGGTGTCAATAACAACGGCAAATGCGAAATATCTTCATGAGTGTCACAATACGGATAACAAAACAAAATAGAGTATTACGAGTGTCACAAAATATATATAACAAAACTTAGCCAAAAAACACTGTCATAGCAAAGTATAACAAAATATCACAATGGGTTTTATTGCGCTCTTAGGGACTATTATTTGCACCGTGTCGGTCCTACCGTTGCATCACTATATCCGTACGCCAAAGTGGAATCAGTCTTGTGAAAGTCGGGTATGAAGTCAAGAAATGACTTTCCGTGGATACATTGCCGTCGGTTCTAAAGCCAATAACCGATTTCCCCTAAATGTATTGACATAGATACATTGTGAGAATCGATTATGAGTATCTCGGTTCTTGCTCTCAACCTCCGGAAAATCGGTTTTGGAGAAGTCGGTTGTTGGCTCCAAAACCGACTTTCGTAGAGTACTGTACCCGTAAAATCAATGTGGTATAAATAAGAACAACCTGTCTTTTTCGCGCCACGGCTTTTTGGCACCACCGCGCCGTGACCTTGTAAAAACCTCCATATATAATAGCTGCATCGCTTTACTCCAATTCCTTCATTATCCGAGCTTTCAGTTCTGGAAAACCATGGACGACGTTACGAATTCGTTCAACTTTATCTCTCTCGGCGGCCGTGGCGGTCTTGTAAGTCCCGTTCCTTCACCATTTTGCTCGTTTTTCCTTTTTCTGTTTCGTTTTGATGTGATTTTGATAGAAAAAACACCAGATTTCTCATCGTCTGCTGAAATCGAGCTCATCGTTGCTGAAATCGAGCTCATCGTTTGTAATTTATGTTTATTTATTCAGTTTTTGAAGCGTAAGGTTTAGTTATTGTCGCGCCGCACAATGGATTGTGTCTGGAAACCCTATTTCTTGTATATGACTTAATTTATCTTCCATAGAGATTCGTATATTTTGGAAATTGACTGTTCCTTACAATCGCTGTTGTGTTTTTTCAATTCTCGGAGTTTTTTAAGGTTAAAAAAACTTTTGTTCGAGTTTCCAGTTCATGGTGCTTTTTCTTCTGCTTGTTTTCTGTATTCGGTACTAGCATTTGAGCTTAATTAAGACCTTAGAAATTTGTGCTTTGAGTTCAAAAAAGCTGCGAGCTTTGGATTTTTGCTTGCTTCTGTCTCCTTGTTTTCTATTTTTGCTTGAATTTTTCCTTGCTTGGAAATCGACTATTTGTTATAGTCGTCGACTCACAGTAACATTTTTCAGTGCTCGGAGTTTAAGCTTTTGAAAGTTTCGTATGAGCTTATAGTTCATGGTGCTTTTTCTTCTGCTTGTGTTATGTATTTCGTATTAGCATTTCAGCTTAATGAAGACCTTAGAAATTCATGCTTTGGTTCAAAAGAGAAGCAAGCTTTGAGTTTTTGCTTGCTTATGTCGTGTTTCCTTCTCCTTGTTTTCTGTATTTGCTTGATTTTTTGCTAGCTTGCTCATATCATGTCGTATTTGAATATTTGCTTGCTTATGTTGTGTTATATTCAATTGTTCCATTTTGTCCGACTATACGTTGAAAACCAAAAAGTTGAGCTGCGTTAAAGCTGTCATCCTTCTTTTTGTGAGCCGTCCAGAAAGGAAATAATATAAGAAAAAGGAGTTGACATTTTGTTTGTAAGGTGAAATTATTTGGCGTAACTTTAAATTTTGATTTGAAAATGAAGAATCAAGGGCAACTTAGGGTTAGTCCTGGGGGAATTCAGTGGAAGAAACAGGGAGGTGGTAAAGTTGTGGAAGTTGATAAATCTGACTTGGTGCGCGTTACATGGATGAAAGTACCTCGTTCTCATCAGCTTGGAGTTCGAACTAAGGATGGCATCTACTATAAATTCACTGGATTCCGTGACCAGGTAATGCTTAACATTGATCATGTTTGATGACTGAATTAGCGGTGATTTTCTGCAACAATAGTCTCTCTTTTGCATTAATAAGTCTATTAATCCTGGCAAATGAGGATGAAGCACTTATCTATACACAATAGGGAAGAAGAGTTGGTGCATTATAATTTTTGGTTATGGATTTTTGAATGGCATTGTATTTTCCTGGATAGCTGGGATCTCTCTATTTATGTACAAATTGTGAATTTTTTTCCTTTACCAGTGAAGAACATAGGTTTTACCTTAGACAATCAGGGCCGTCCCTGTGTAATCGAAGGCCCTAGTCAAAAAAATTCTTAATGCCCTGGACCATGTAAATAAGAGATTCAATTACAACTTTTATCAGGGTATAGTAAGTTGATGAGCATATAAAAAATGTAACAAAAATTGATTAGACATTTTAAAGTGAATTGGGATATGAATTTGAGACTTTCTGATCTTTTATTTTAAGTATAAAACAAAATGAACCTAAATTACACCACAATAACATTAAAATGGGGGCCCTTAAATGCGAATTTTGGCCAGGGCCCAAGGCCGTGGCCTTGTTGATCTGCCCCCAGGGACGGCTCTGTAGACAACTACCAGCATTTAACATTTTTTTTTCCAATTTTTGTTCCTATTCATAAGATTATGTTTTTTTACTTTGCTCTTCCTGTGCAGGATGTTGCTAGCCTGAGCACTTATTTTCAGTCTGTTTGTGGGATTTCACCAGAAGAGAAGCAGCTTTCCGTTAGTGGGAAGAATTGGGGGGAAGTTGACCTGAATGGTTAGATCCTTGATCCTGGGTGTTTTCTGGGTCTTTCTGTGTTTTTGTTTTCAAGATATATAAAGCAGAGTTTGCCTCGTGAGTTTCGAGGTTTTATTGTTTGTTTCACCTTCTCTAGTTTAGTCTATGCTGCTGCTGTCATTTCTAGTTGCAGGTTTGGAATGTGTTATAAACATAGATGCCTCCTGATTTTGTGTATACTTCTCTAGATTAGGCCCCCTTTTTATTGCTTGAACCTTCAGTTTCCACTGGGAACTGTTATTATGATATAATTTCCTTGTCTATTTGGATTCTTGGAGTTTCCTCCTCTCCTTCTTGTAGTAGGGCTTAACTAGTGGCTGAATGCACAGGACATGCTAATTCTTTGAATGTCATATTATGAATGTGCATGCCTTCTTTCCCTTATGTCACCGTATTCGTTCTGCACATCCTGTTATGATCATAATGGGTTGGTTCCTGGAAGGTTAAGATTCTTTTTTGGAACTACTTTTCTCAGTTGACATACCCAACTTTTTCCGAAGAAAATGTCTTTTGGAAGTTGTCATTGGTGTTCATCTTTGGTTGTTATCTCTTTGCAGGAAATATGCTTTCTTTTATTGTTGGATCTAAGCAAGCATTTGAAATATCTTTGGCTGATGTAGCTCAAACACAGAATCAGGGTAAAAATGATGTTGTGTTGGAGTTTCACGTGGATGATACTACTGGAGCAAATGAGGTTGACATCGTATTTTTCATATTATTTCTAGTTTGTGGTCGAGTTCAACTCAATAGCCAACACCTTGAGCTCGTTTAAGGCATTTTTATGCATGCATGGAAGCGTAATGTGCTTTTGTGGTTGGTTTTGCAGAAAGATTCTTTGATGGAAATAAGTTTTCATATACCAAACTCAAACACACAGTTTATTGGTGATGAAACTCGTGCACCTGCTCAGGTATCTTGTTTTCTTTCCTTTGTTGGGCTCGTCCCTTCATTTGTTTAGTTGGACAGTGATTAACATTGCGATTCACATTCTTGGTAGGTCTTTCGTGACAAGATAATGTCAATGGCTGATGTTGGAGCAGGAGGTGAAGATGCTGTTGTTACATTTGAGTTGATTACAATTCTCACACCAAGGTGCTTAAATCTTGCCGATCAATATTTTGACATTGTTGTTTTTCCCTTTTCCCTTTTTTGTTTTATCGAGCTTTGAGTGTGTTTGGAGGGTGGAGGGCGGGGGGACGGAATTTCAACTTTGTTCTAATTCTTCCTGTTCTTTCAGGGGTCGGTACAACGTTGATCTTCATCTTTCATTTTTGCGTCTCCAAGGGCAAGCCAATGACTTCAAAATTCAGTACAGCAGTGTTGTCCGTCTTTTCTTGCTGCCCAAGGTTCCCCTATACTCTTGCTCTTGCTCCTCTGCACCTTAAGCATCATTTATTTGACCAGGACAACCCCATTATCAATTTATATTTTTTCATCTTTTTTACCATGCTGTAGTATGGTATTTTACTCCATTTTGTTCCTTTATTGCGAGAATACCTGCTTATATTATCTTTCCTCTTGCAGTCTAACCAACCTCATACATTTGTGGTTATCACTCTTGACCCGCCCATCCGGAAAGGACAAACTCTATATCCTCATATTGTTTTGCAGGTATTCTATATGCCATAACCCTTCATCACTTATTTTTAGCGAGTCATTTCTACAAATCATGTGGTTAATATATCTCCTGTTTTTTGATTCGTCAGTTTGAAACTGAACATGTGGTGGATACCGAGCTGTCAATTAGCGAGGATATGCTCAACACAAAGTACAAGGATAAGCTGGAATCATCTTATAAGGTAATCATCTTATGAATTGTTAACATTCTTCTCTTGCTTCAAAACGTTTGTTTGTCCTGGTTATTGCGTATTAGCTCAAGTACTTTTGCATTTCAGGGACTTGTCCATGAAGTCTTCACTATGATACTTCGTGGCTTATCTGGCGCTAAAGTCACTCGACCAGGAAAATTCCGTAGCTGTCAAGATGGTTATGCGGTTAAGTCATCACTGAAAGCTGAGGATGGTGTTCTTTATCCTCTCGAAAAGAGCTTCTTCTTTCTACCCAAACCTCCCACCCTTATTCTGCATGAGGAGGTCCGTATTAATACTCACATTTGCATCTTTAGTTGTGCAGCGTTGCTAAGCCTTATAACATGATTCATTGTAATTATATATATATATATATATATATATATATATGTTGAAAGATGGTCTTCTATTAGTGATAATCTATGTATTAATCTAGTGCTAATTATGTATGGATTAGCTGTTTTTCTGTCCTAGTAAGGCTAATGAACAGAAAAGCTGTTTTTCCTGTTCATTAGCCGTTAGAAGACTTTACGGATAAAGTTTATAGCCGTTGGAGGCTTTTCTATAAAGTGTAATCAACACTTATCCTACCCGATAAGGAGTTTTATCAATAAGAAAGTTTCTCTTCTTCTTTTTCTCTCTTCTTTCTACTTCTACATGGTAGCGAGCTGTTCTTACAAAAACTCGTAAATCTCTTTTTCCAAATGGCTACCGAGCATTCTTCGAGAGGTTAACTCAAGGGAAGAAGCCACAAATCCTTCTTCCCGGACCACTTGAACCCTCTATAATGTCATTCTCCACTCCTAAACTCAATGGTGATAACTATCTCCAATGGTCTAGATCCATCGACTCCTTATCACGGGGAGAGACAAGGAAGAATTCCTTACCTGGAGAGAGCAAAGCACGAGAAAAGGTCAACCTAACTACAAGAAGTGGAGGGTTGACAACGACCAAGTCATGGCAATTCTTCCGGGGTCTATGACCACCGATACCGCCGAGAACTTCATTCTTATGGACAACACCGTGAAGAGATATGGAATGGAGCCGCCGATCTTTATTCAAAAAATGAAAATATCTCTGCATTGTCTATGAGATTGAAGCTAAGGTACAAGATATGAAGCAAGGTGATCTTAGTGTCACCATGTTCTACAACTCTCTGTCTAAGTCTTGGCAACGGACTTGACGGTTTGGAAAATATTTCTGGATCTACACGATGATGCAAAGACTTATATGTCTTTGAAAAATCAAAGAAGAATCTTCAAGTTCCTAATGGGACTTAACTCCAATCTTGATGATGTGAGGGGAGGATATTAAGTAAAAAACCCCCCCTCTCGTCAAAGAGGTTTTGCCGAGGTTAAACATGAAGAGAGTAGGAGGAAACTCATCCGAGTAATACTACTCCTCCTACATCTCCGGAAAACGATTGCTCTTTTTACTAAGAGTGTATCCCAATCACAGTCCACTCAAAATCGAAACAAAAGAACATAAGGCACATGCGTCGTGAGCATTGTAAAAGGACGGCCATACAAAGGAGACTTCTTGGAAAATCCATGGCAAGCCTCCTAATTGGAAACCTAAGAATTATGAAAATTCGCAAATTTGCTACCTTTGAGGAACCTAAGTCCGAGAATGAGTTCGGTAAAGAGCAAATTGAGGCTCTAAAAAGGCTTCTATCTCGCTCAAATTTCTCGACCGTCGCTCCTCAAGGAGTTGCAACTATGGCTAATGCAGTGTGTGCCTTAATACCTATACCAATAATCATGTGATTAGAAATATATGGCTTGTTGATTCGGGGGCCTCAGGTATATGACCGGAAACCCCGAACTCTTTATAAAAATCACCAAGTGTGTTTCTCCTCATACTATAAAGATTGCCGATGGGACTTCTTCCTGGGTTTAGTAATGCGGGGATGTTATAATCAATGAAAAGATAACTCTTAAGAATGTACTTTATGTTCCTAACTTGCAATGCAATCTTTTATCCGTAAGCAAACTTGTAAAAGACTCAAAGTGTCTTGTCTTGTTTCAATCTAATGGTTTGTAAGTTTCGGGACTTATGCTCCAAGATGGAGATTGGCGATCTTGAAGCTTACTACGGGTCGTTTGTATTCAAGACTCACTTCATCGACAAGTTTTTTGATGATATTCCTAGAGGCCTAGCCGATTATAACAAGTCCGTTTCTACTTGTAATCAGATTATGTTATTACATTATAGGTTAGGACATCCTAATTTTGCTTATATGAAGAATTTGTATCCTGATCTTTTTAATGGAAAAGCTATTTCTGATCTTTCTTGTGAAGTGTGTCAACTTGCTAAACATACTAGATCTGTTTTTCCCAGTGGAGGTTATTCTCCATCCAGACCTTTTTCCTTGATACACAGTGACATCTGGGGTCCTTCTAAGAAAGCTACAACATCTGGAAAAAGATGGTTTGTAAGCTTTATAGATGACCATAGTAGAGTCACTTGGCTCTTCCTTTTAAAGGAAAAATCTGAAGTTGGTGAAATTTTTCAGAATTTCTATACCATGGTCAGAACTCAGTTTGAATCTAAGATTCAAATACTGAAAACTGATAATGGCACAGAATATTTTGAGAAGTCACTTGCTAAGTTCCTAACTGAACAAGGCATTGTTCATTTGAGCACTTGTGTTGATACCCCCCAACAAAATGGGGTGGCAGAAAGAAAAAATAGACATCTGTTAGATGTGGCAAGAAGTATAATGTTCACTATGCATGTACCAAAGTATTTATGGGGTGATGCAATTCTAACAGCAACCTACTTGATCAACAGGATGCCCTCAAGGGTCCTAAAATTCAGAACTCCGATTGGAATTCTTAAAGATCACTACCCTAAGTCTCATCTTTTTGGTAGTCTTCCTATGAAGGTGTTTGGAAGTACTTGTTTTGTACATATCCATGCCCAACACGAGAGGAAAACTTGATCCTAGATCCGTGAAATGTATTTTTGTGGGTTACTCCTCCACTAAAAAGGGGTACAAATGCTACTCGTCCCACTACTAAGAAAGTATACACCACTATGGATGTTACTTTCTCGAAAATATGCCCTATTACAAGTGCATCAACTCAAGGGAAGGTTTTGATGAATATCACAACTCATGGAACATAGTGGTTCCTAGAGAGGCTGATAATAGTGTGACTATTCCTGAAACTCAAGGAACTTCCAATGAGGAATCAGAAAAAGAGGAACATGATGGTGTCCCTCCTCCTGGTCCCACAAATGAACCTAGTGTCATTGTGTACACCAGAAAGAGGAAGGCAGTTCATCAAAATCCTGAAGTTACTGACACAGATCTTAATGATCAAGGGTCATCACATGAAAATAATGATTCAGAAGAATCCTCAGAAACTGATGACTCTGAGGGTTCCAATGAAATGGAAGGTGAACTTGATGAGAGGCCTATTGCCCAAAGAAAAGGGGTTAGGAAGTGCACCACTGATCATCCCTTGTATAACTACTTGTCCTATGACAAGTTGTCACCTGTTTTTTATGGTTTCACTACCAGCTTGGATAAAATTAGCATTCCTAAGAATGTTTACCATGCTATGCAAATCCCTGAATGGAAAGCTGCACTAAATGAAGAAATGCATGCTCTCATTAAGAACAAAACTTGGAAGATCACTCCCTTGCCAAAGGGTAAACATCCAGTGGGATGTAAGTGGATCTTCACTGTCAAATACAATGCTGATGGAACTCTAAATAGGTATAAGGCAAGGCTAGTGGCCAAAAGTTTCACTCAATCCTATGGGATTGACTATCATGAGACCTTTGCCCCTGTAGCCAAGCTAAATACAATCAGAATTCTCATGAGTATTGCAGTTAACCTTGATTGGCCACTCACCCAACTTGGATGTTAAAAATGCCTTCCTATATGGAGAAATCCAAGAGGAAGTGTATATGCATCTCCCTCCCGGATTTGAAAGCCTAGGGGAGAAAGGAACTGTCGCAAATTAGAAAAGTCACTCTATGGACTCAAACGGTCCCCCAAGGGCTGGTTTGGGAGGTTTACAACCTTTATGAAAAGGAATGGCTTTAATCAATGCCACTCGATCATACTTTATTTACAAAGTTCGGATCGGGGAAAACTACGTGTTAGTAGTTTATGTTGATGACATCATTCTAACAGAAATGATGATGCGAAATCGAAACATTAAAGATATGTTGGCTTCGAGTTTGAAATAAAAGACTTGGGAAATCCAAAGTATTTCCTTGGAATGGAGATTGCCGTAAATTCGATGGAATCTCCATGTCCCAAAGAAAATACACCCTAGATCTCTTAAAAGAAAGCGGGATGCTAGGGTGTAAGCCCATTTGAAACACACCGTTGAACCCGGCCTAAAGCTAGGGAATGAGTCCGATAGCCCCCTCGGTGGACAAAAGGAGATATCAAAGGCCGGTAGGGAGACTTATCTATTTATCTCATACCGGACACGATATCCGTTTTCTTGTAGGTTTGGTGAGCCAATTCATGCATCAACCTACGAGAAAGACACATGCAAGTTGTTGAAAGAATTCTAAGGTTTTTAAAGAAAAATCTCTGGACGGGGCCTTCTCTTCAAGAAGGGTGTGTCAAGGGAGGTAAAGATCTACACCGATGCCGACTATGCGGGGGATAAAACCAATGGAAGATCTACTACGAGTGGTACCGCACCTATGTTTGGGGTAATCTCACCACATGGAGGAGCAAAAAGCAACATGTGGTCTCAAGGAGTAGTGCTGAATCAGAATTAAGGGCATTGGCACTTGGTGTTTGTGAAGGCATCTGGGTGAAAAGGGTACTTAATGAACTAGGGTTCAAAAATTCTGAACCTACTCAACTCCTTTGTGACAATACTTCTGCCCTAAGTATTGCTGAGAATCCTACTCATCATGATAAAACAAAGCATGTTGAAGTGGATAGGCATTTCTTAAGGGAAAAAGTTGACAATGGAGATATAACCCTATATATATATACACAGATCGAGTATGTGGAGTTTGAGAGACATGCCGCTGGAGGTTCAAACATGCAGTATTTTGATCTTCTTATAAGGCTCAAGACCGAACAAGAACATCTTTTCCGAAATATTCAGAGAAATGAATACCACAATCTTTTCGATTTCATCAGGTTAATACACACCTTTGTAATTATTCATATGGGATAAAGACAACTTTGGTTCCCTATCATTCATGATTTTATGCCTAAAATTTCATCTTGCTACTTCTACCCCTCGTCTATGCACTTCTTTTTTACCTTTTCGGTCCATTTTACCATGTGTCAAGTTTTTATTGGTCGAAGCATTTCATACCTTCAATGCTGGTTGTCGGGCATGTGACACTTTGGACTGAAAATC
Organism: Gentiana straminea; assembly: GCA_036785695.1. Classification (NCBI taxonomy): domain Eukaryota; kingdom Viridiplantae; phylum Streptophyta; class Magnoliopsida; order Gentianales; family Gentianaceae; genus Gentiana; species Gentiana straminea. The sequence goes on from JAVUPR010000561.1 coordinate 834,334, forward strand.
TTTTAAAAAAAACTTAGGTGAGGGATCAAAATGCCAAGAAGAAATGTTGAGGGGAGAAGTGCTAAAAACGTGAAACAAAAGGGACCAAAAGTGTGTTTTATCCCTTATTCATATCAAAGGGAATGCACAGGAGTTGACTTATTATTGACAATTTTGGTGGTTTTTTTAATAGTTCCAAGGGCCTAAAAATCATGAATCTTGGAGGTGCTCAAATCAAAGGTAGTATGGCACCTCTTTTGCCACAGGATGACGATGAAGCTGTCGATCCACACCTTGAACGCATTAAGAACGCTGCTGGTGGTGGTGACGAGAGTGATGAAGAGGTAAGTTTTTAAGCTTTTTGTTTTTGTTTTTAATGATTCTTTATTTCCATCTGTTGTCATTTCTTGGAGTTAACAGGTTTTCGGTTTTTTTTTTTAATGATCTATAGGATTCAGATTTTGTGGCTACAAAATCTGATGAAGGATCACCTACTGATGATTCCGGGGAAGAAGGTGGCTCCGATGGTAGCGATAAAGAAGACGTTGAGGTAGACTATCCGGATTTAATTATTTTCTTTTTTTTTTTTTTTTTGCTCTACATATCGAGAATTTAAGTTTATCCCGTATCTTTTACCCTTGTTTTAGAACTAGCCCTATCTTTCATAATAACACTTCCCACCTCTAACTATACATTTTCATTACGCTCTTATGACACTTTTTTGGGGGGTGGGATGGGGGTTATTTATTGGGGGTGGGGATTCGAACCCTAGTCAATATCAGGAAGTGCAATGTTGTTTACTACTAGGCCAAGTTCAATCCCCCGCTCTTATGACACTTATCCGTCATGTTCACTAACGTTTGACCCAATCGTTGGATCCGTAAATGTCTTGAAAGTGTAACAAAAATATATAGTTATGTGAGCAAACGGACATTATGAAATAGATAAGGGCTAGTTCGGGAATGGGTCATAAGTGGACCGGGCTACTTGTGAGCTACTCGTATTCGATTCTCAAAAATGTTTGACTTGATTTGGTATTTTTCGGATTCGATCTCAAGTCGACCTACTAGAATAAATAATCGAGCCGATCTCAAGCTTTAGAACCTAATAATCGAGTTGCTCGTGAGCTAATTTACCTTATTTAATTAATTATATATACATGATTTATTGTTAAGTAATATTTTACATAAATTATTAAATACAAGTCTAGTCAAGTTGTGAAACGAGTCGAATTCAAGGTTGCCATATTTAATATAAATTATATTAATTCTGTAAAGATAATTGAGCTCGAGCACTGGTGAGTATCAATCGCACGCCTATTTTGATCAGAAGAGGATCAAAAGTGTCACCAATAGTATGGTGGCATGTGTCACATACGACAAGGGTTGATCATCCGGTGTTAATCAACCAAGTGTTTCCGTTAAGTGTAACAAAAATAGATATCTAGGGATGTCAAGTTTCTTTATAGAAGTTGGGGGGTATTTCTTAGTCAATGGAAACAGATGGGGGACCAAAGTGTGATTATTTCTTTTAGTGTGTTTTCTGAGAGCTAAGTGTGTTATAATTGTTGATGCAGGAGGTACCATTGAAGAAAAAGCCAAAGAAAGATTCTACGGCTCCAAAGCCATCTGTGAGCAAAAAGAAACCATCTGGAGATGAAGGAGGTTCTTCTAAGAAGAAAAAACAGAAAAAGAAGAAGGATCCAAATGCCCCGAAACGAGCTATAAGCGCTTTCATGTTTTTCTCACAAGCTGAAAGGGAGGTCAGTTTCCTATAATTTGCTCTTATCAGTTCAATTTTCGTGTGTTTATGGTTATCGTTTTCATCTTTAATTAACACCATAAAGAAGCATAGCTTTTTGGCTGATTCATTTGCCTTGAATTTGTTTTTATTATGAATATTGTTACCAGGCGGTGAAAAAGAATAACCCAGGGATAGCATTTACTGAGGTTGGGAAAGTTCTTGGTGAGAGATGGAATAAGATGTCAGGTAGGCTTCAATTGTATTTGTTTGTTTGGATAAATTCTAGAGTACAATGTTCGTAGAAGGTTGTATCGGGTGGTATGCATTATACTTTTGTACTCACATAGTGATAGTGTAAATGGTGAAAGAGGCTAGAACTAAGAGAACATGATGCATACCACCTGTTACAGGCGAAAAATTCTACTGTGTCATCAATGAGGTCTAATCAAAGGACGGCACGTGGTGACAAACAAACTACGAATAAGCTCATAAATAAATGGTGTATTTAGTGGCGCCATGGTTTTTTGTACTGTAGCACTACATTGAAAAATAAACCACCGTTAGGAAGTCGATTTATAGCTCTAGAATCGAATTTTTTAACGATTGTTTATGACAATCTAGTGACGGAAAGTCGATTCTCAGTTGTAGAATCAGTTGTGAAATAGTCTGTTGTCACCATGGTGCCCCAACATCAGATTCAATGTGGTGCCATAACATTAGATTCATTGTGGTGCCATTGAAGATGCCATTGATGACCCCTCACAATTGAACAGGCTACCGTCACTGTGGTGCCACATTCGTATATTTGTTGTGGTTCCACTAAAGACACCATTGACGACACCTCACACTTGAACCGTCCGAAAGTCGATTCTCACATCGGTAGATTTGGTGTGGGAAGGTTGATTGTCATCGTGGTGTCTCATCGGTAGATTTGGTGTGGTGTCACTAAAGATGCCATTCATGACGCCTCACAATTGGGGAAGTTCTCTGGTGGTATCTCCATTTCGGGAGAGTATAGCTAAATAAATCTGAACCACGGTTTGAATCCAATTTAGAAACATATGGCGGCTGCACCTAAGAACTCCCCCACGATTGAATCAATCAAAAGTTGGTTTTCAGCTTATAGAATCGGTTTTGAAAAAATCGATTGTCATTGTGTTGTCACAACGGTAGATTCGTTGTGATTCCACTAAAGACTGCCATTGATGACACTGCGGTAGAATTTCCCAGTACAACCTTCATATATAACCGTTGTACCATAAATTTCTCCTTTGATATTATTGTTTTTTTGGTACCTTTTTACTCTTATCAAAATCTCATACCAAAATGGCTGGCTGGGTTGGCTTTTACAGCGGAGGAAAAAGCACCATATGAAGCAAAGGCTCGTGCTGACAAACAACGTTACAGCGATCAAATCAGCGGTTACAAGAACCAACCTTCTGCTGCTGCTGTTATCGTAGATTCCGGCAATGATTCTGACTAGTTTATTAATATTAATATTATTATTAAGGATGTCTGATTATCATTAGTTATAGTTTATTTTGCATTCTACTTATTATGCTGGTGGTTTATCATATTAATATTATTAGCTTAACTAACACGATTTATGTTCTTGCTGTGGGTGTTTTGAACCCAGAATGTCTTATATATTTAAAGTCTGCCCCTACTTAATATCTGAATAGTTCTCTCTTCTCTTGTTAGTTATTTGAAGAAGAATTATATTGTTATTGGGCGTAATTTAATTAGAAAGTATCGAATGGCCCTTTTTTTTTCATGGGTATATTGGGTCAAGAAAATACACTACTCAAATTTGGTCGGAATAAGCATTACATTTCAATTCTAATTCGATAAGAATGGTTTTTAGATGTGAAAATATTCTTCATTTTAAAGCTTGACTTGATGTGGGTAGAATGATTTTTAGATGTGAAAAGAAGCTTGACTATTGATTTGAGTATGATCTGATGTTATATACATGACGTCTAATGGCTATTTTAGATACTCATCAAATAGGCCATTAAACTTCGGCATTGCTTGGGGTCTTACATTCTAGATAACTTCGGTGTGAAATGCCTCCAAGCTTGTTCTGCTGACGTGGTGCATATCATCTTGATCCTGAACACTCGGCTCAGGACTGATTGTCGTCGTTGACCTCAGGTATCCGAGATGGACAGTCAGGTCATTTAACAAATAGTACTATACGATACTAACTGCCACAATAATGGCTCCGTGATTCATGCACTTTTATGGCACGAATTGTAAATTGTCTCATGATCTCAGTCATGTCCCCAATCATCTCCAAAGCATCCTTTATGAAAACGAGAACATATAAAAAGGATTCACTCTTCACAAAATCATAACTACGTTAATATATTGATCTCAAACTCTCTCTGGGTATGTAGGCAGTCAATATCATTTGGCTCAGCTATAATTCACCAGAATAGCCTCTTGTAAAATAACCGGGTTATCCCATCAAGCCAATTACCCGAACATTGACCCGATTTCGATACTGATGATTTCATATATCGTCAACTATTTATAGTTTTGTTAATTCCAGCAATTCTAAACACTTGAAATTGAGTTTTCATCGTTTTGATTGTTTTCCGTATGATGACTTGTCAGATTTCTTATATCGTCAACTTTCTACGATTTTGTTAATTCCATCAGTTCTAAAAACTTAAATTGAGTTTTCATCGTTTTCATTGTTTCCATAAGATGACTTGTCAAAACACGGTAGTGCCATTAAAGATATCCTCATAAATAAATGTATTCAATGGCTCGATGTGAGCGAAGTTATCACATAACAATATTTTTTTACCAACAAGTCAAGGGGCATGGATAGAGGTGTAAGCGTTCAGAGTTGAATCAAACATTTCTTTGTCGAGTTCGTTCAAATAGGGAAAAAATGCTTGAGTTTGGCTTGAATAATTTAATATTGCTTGAGTTTTGTTTGATTATGATCAATAAAATTAGGAACACATTCTAGTTCGAACTCAATCTCAAGCCAAGAAAAATGTTGAGTTTTAAAGTGCTCGATTTCAGTTTGTCAACAAATAAAACACAATCTATATTTTAAAATAATATTATAATGCTTGATAAAACTCATGAACTTTTCGAGTCAAAGCTTTGAAGTACTTGAATCTGGCTCATTGACCTTGACGAACTGTCTGAATTCGACTCAAGTTCGGTTAAATCATGTTCAAATAAGCCTTTCACAAGTCGAGTATCGATCTGATCATGAGCTGCTCGGATCAGCTCGTTTACACTTGTGGTCAAGTTCCTTTGATAGATACGGTTCACTTGGATAATATTGTACTATCCTTTAGAGGCGCTCCCATAGATATTGAATTGCATCATGAGTGATCTCCCACGTGTTTTTTTTTATATGACCGTTGTTATTTACATTACAATGAATCTATCGTAACATCACCACTTTAAATAAGATTCGATTTTATAGATGTTGAAATTAGACATTCAATCCCTGTAAAATCGAATATTAAACTCATATTCGACTATAATAAGGAAAAATGTAAGTGTGATGTCTGAAAAAATAGATTTTCCGTTCTCCCATTAACAACTCCCTATAAAAACTTCCTTTTTCTAATAACAATGCTATATAGCTTCCGCAACTCGTAACCATAAACCAATCACACGACAACAACTTTTACCGATAAAATCAAACTCCTTTGATAGATATGTGAAAGACACACATAAATTCATATTCATCATAATAAAATGATTACACTATTCTTTTTACAAGCTCATAAATATATATATATATTCAAAGAATAGCATATCTATATATATATATATATGATCTCTCCCACAAGTTTTCAATATATATAGCAGCCTGTAACAGCTAAAAATTAACATGGCATTTGGCGTTTGCAAAAGAGATATCCTGCATCTTTAGTCAAAATCCCTACTCTAGTTGCAGGTTCTGGTCTAATCAGTTCCAAAGCTCTGTATGTTATTGCCCCGTTACGGTCTCCCGACGGTGTAAAATGTGCTCCGTTTTGAAATAAATCTCCATCTGATACCCATGTCCATTTCATCCATACCGATGGCGGGATTGATGTGTCTCTGTGTGTAATCTCCTTCTTGTACTGCATTTGTATAATAATTAATATTACACATAGTAAGAAATTATATGACATTGGAGGATTCAACTATAGTATATATATATAATTTGAGGCCGCCAATGAAACTGTACACGTATGTATATCGTTACAGTTTCACTGGCCCCACAAGTACATGAAAATCGTGTACTGAGTAGAGGGTTTAGAGAAAGAAGAAGACGGAAGGAAAGAAAGAGAGAAACCTCTTCGCCGATTTTAAGGTTATTTTGAGCAATGAAACGGTTGCCTTGGCTAATAATAGTGGCACCACTGCTACCACCGATAGCATACATATTCCAATGGGTATAATCATTGTTAACAATGTGGAAGAAACCAGTTCTGCATCTTGGCATTCTTTGCATCATCCTCTTTCCAAAATGGTTGTATGCCAATGTTATCTGCATCTTTTTGTCTACTGGGTTGTTGTCCCTTCCACCAAATAGCATAGCCTGCATGTCATTCACTTCATTAGCTACATATATATAGCTAGGTTTTAATCTAAAGGCACCACGCTTGATATACCACGACACCATATTTTGGACTTAGGTTCGACCCTATATGAACATTTGACTTTCTAGAGGTCGAATGTCACTGTATTGTCTCAAAAGGTAAACCATCAAATCTCTCGTGGGGACAGATATTTGAAGTCATGACTCCTGCTCTGATACCACCGTGCTACCCTAAAAGCTTAAATTATTGGGAGTGAAAACAAATCTCCTACTATCGTACCATCTCTCCTAAAAGCTTCGATTGTTAAAGAGTGAAAACATATATTCAAACTCATTATCTCCTACTATGATACCACCTCTCCTAAAAGCTTCAATTGTTCTGGGCGAAAACAAATATTCAAACTCATGATCTCATGCTCTGAAACCATCTCTCCTAAAAGCTTCGATCGTTGAGGGTGAAAACACATATTCAAACTCATGATCTCCTACGTACCCTGATATATATCTCCATCTCTTCGAGAAACTCTTCTAAAAGCTTCGATTGTTAAGGGTGAAAACATATATTCAAACTGATCACGATCTCCTATTTTTATACCATCTCTCCTAGAAATTCAAATTGTTGAATGGTTGGCAATGTAATTTACGTATTTAAACACGACGACGTTACCTTGTCTTGGTCGGTGAAGTGACAGTTGGAGATGGTGACACCGGTAGAACCCTCAATAGCATCAATAAGTCCATCAGCACAATTAGACATAGACAAATGATCAAGCCAAACATCTCTAGCTCCAAACAATGAAATACCATCACCATCATCCATAGTCCTCCAACCCGAATGCGTAACCGAATCCCTAATCAAACCACCGGCGGTCGGTTTAATATCACGGATATGAATGTTGTGGATGATGATGTTCCTAACATTCTGAAGCGTAATTCCGGCACCTTTCTGAATCGTAACACTAGCACCTCTTCCGTCGATTGTTTTATGGCTCGTCATAATCAATTCCTGTTTAAGCGTAATCGTCATCGATCGTTTGAATACGATCCATAGGGGTTCCGGTTGGATCACGGCGTGGCGGAGGGTACCGGGTCTGGGGTTGACGAGATCGTCGTCGGAAGGATCGGTGACTTTGTAGATCCGCCCGCCTTTGCCTCCGGTGGCGAACTGGCCGAAACCTAAGGCGCATTTGGCTAATTGCTGACGGTGGTCGGCCCAATTTGGGTCACATCTCCAACATCTGTCGATGATGTTGGTAGCAGTGCATGGTCCTGTTCTTTTCCTCCCTTTTAGTTGTCTTCTTCCTGCAACAAGGTCGACAGCGGCGGCGGTGGCGTTTGCTGATGATTCGAGCAGGAAATTGACTCCGGCAGCTAAATCTTCTGCTAAATCTTCAGGGCTGCTGCATTTCATCAAGTATTAAAAGGAAAACTTTGTTAATTTTTTTTTTTTTTTTGAATCAAACATGTATGCATGCATAATACCATTAGCTAGATTGCATGGAAAAAATTGAGCACGACACTAAACAATCTGATTTTTTATGTATTCAGTCGGTCTTTTTATTATGTTTTGACTCATAATTAATATATATATATATATGATAGAAAAAAGAAATTGACCAATTTTTAATCCATGTAAAAAATTCTAATGCCGTTTTTGTCCGAGGCACCACAACAAGGTATTGTAATAAACGAGGAGTTGTTGAGAGAAACTACTTTTAGAGCATCACGATCAAAAATTGAATGTAAATTTAACATTTAATTTTGCAGAGTTCGAACATCCAATTTTTTTAACTTTGTAAAGTCGAATGTAAACTCAACATTCAACTTTTCAGACGTTGAAAGTCCATTTCTAAAAACATAAAGTCGAATATAACCCGAACGTCTGGTGTCACGATAGATTCACCGTAGCGTCGATAACAAGACACTATGTAAAAGGGTAGTACTATATGAATTGTTATGATCATAAGAGTAGTGGAAAACGTACGTTTGCAAATCAAATTCAGCAGCGGTAGCGGAGAAGAAGGGGACAAGGGAAGCTAAAACAACGAAGGAGAGCAAAAACCAATTAACCTTAATAATTGACCCCATTATTTTTTATTTTATTTTATTTTTTCTTTTGGGATGATAAGATCCCTGTAGAAAACTTCTCAGGGATCAAAAATAAAAGCTCTCTCTTAATTTTTTTTCACAATTACTACAATTAATATATGGCTTTATGGTGAGACATTTTACCTTAAAAACCGTACATTTTAAGAGAAAAACATGGTTTGCCTCTCTTTTTAATGAGAATTTGTAGGAAAAACCACTGGTAATAATCCATTTCTGTTTTTCTTTGTTCCTCTTTTCACCACAAAATTTTTTTTTTCTTATAAATTGATAATTTAAGTTTTTACATTTTATGTAAAATAAATGGTTCAGATTATGTAGTCATTTTTTTTGGATACAAAATTATCTATATGTGTTGCGATTTGTTTAACATAATAATGTAAAGCATTAGTTTACCATTCATATTCAAACTTTGACATGTATTATATATATAGGTTAAGAATGGCAGGATTTATTGTTTTAATAGTGTATTTAGATAGACTTTTAAAACAAGAGGTGCATGTTTGACGCTTAAGTCAATACGTAAGGTAGAAAGTTGAGATGTTTTAGCATAATGTAAAACGAGTATTGGACAGTTAAAGATGTTTGATGTACTTATATAAACACGTTGATGGTGAGAAGCTATAGCCTATAGCCACTGTTGGACGATAACATAGGAACTTGCCCTACCTACACACCCTCTACTCTACTAGTGAAGTCAATTTAACCATTATTGTGACCAAGACGTCTGTTCATGCGGCGTTAAGGTTGCGTGTGACTTGCACTAATAGCATAAAGATTAGGAACGTGTCTGCCCACGCACTGCAAGCATTGGGGCTTGCCAAAGGCCGAAGAGTCCATCTGAACCGTCAGACAATGGTGTTAAAAGACCAAAGCATCATAAGATAGCCATTGACAAGCGGTTTAAATCACATCCCGGGTCCCGGGTCCCGCACATATCAATTAGACAAAGAAAGAGCATCGTTAAAGGCACCACATCGAATCTATTTCCAGGGTGCATCAATGTTTCAACTTCTTCTTAGCCGAATTTAAGCTCAAAATTCGACCTTTGCAAAACTCACAATGGTGTCAATAACGGTGTGCAGTTCTATGCCAATACAACCATACAAAAAAATCAAATACATCAACCCAAAAAAAAAAAAAAAAAAAAAAAGTGTGTCCATTTCATAGCAATTGTAGCTGTGTGTGCCTTTCTTTCACACAAGAACATGAAAATACAACTGAACCAATGTTGCCTTTTCAGTTTTTCTTCACTATGCAGATACACAAACTCCCATTCGTAAAAAACCATGAAAATACAACATATCAAAAAAACCTACTTCAAAATTGTTTTCTCTTGTTCCGAAACAATTTATCCCTTTTCGCAAACGCGTAAAGAAAAACGAAAACAATCCCAACAGACGCAAAAAACGACACCCATGGAAACGGCGGATCCTTGAAGCAAGAAAGAGTAGCCTCCAGATCTTGAGACGCACGATACACAACCGAATGCATAGCATACAAATCATGCTCTGATGACGTTATGTAATACAAGGCCATCTCGAAATCAAAATGTGATAAAGCAGAAACAGCTTTATCGAGCTTGTATTCGAACAAACGCCATCTTAGTAAGAAATCACTCTCTTGATGCCCTTTGAAAAATGTTTTTTCCCCTCCGTGTGAAGCAACCGCGTCAAGAATTTCCAAAGCACTTGTTATGGTATAGTTCATGGAAGTTAACAGAAAGTTCCTTCTTGCTGAATCCTTTTGTATGAAAGACAACGACGAGATCTCAGAAAACGGTCCAAACGGTGTCTGCCCAATACTCCATGTATAATCAACCAACGTACTATTATGCCTCGGGCTCCAAACTAAATGCGTAGGTGACACCCCCCACATACTTTGAAGTATCGAACCTACAAGCGGCCTCTCAAGTTGTCGTGTTTGAGTAAAAACATGACGGCCATTACAACTATAATCACTCACTGTCTGTGTACTTCCTGTCCTAACAGCAATAACCATGTCCTTAAACGAAACAGACTGATGATACCGATCAAGCATTAGATTCGCGTTCAAGTCCAAATCAAAAACATAAACCGGAAGCACACGACCAAAATCATCCTCAGGTAAACCTGCCAGCCTTTTGTACTCTTCACTCGATTCAGATATCGTTTGATGCAATTTCTTGGAATCCAAATACTCACTCACAATCAAAGTATAATTATCAAACAGATACCTAGACGTATACGAGGTAGTAGCCCTCGTAATTGCGAAAGAACACAAAGAACACTCAGCTAGCTTCACCTCATATGTCTTAAAGCTCAATTTTTGATCCCCAACTAACAATCCCTTATCTTTAACCTCATCCATAAAAGTATTCTCTATAGATTTCCAATTCAAACCCGAATTATCCACATTCAAGCCACGAAAATGTATGAATTGAACTACCAATGAATCCTCAAATGGTACAGGAATTCTTAATGAAGGCACAAAAAGAACCTGATACGCGCTCCACACGAGTGACGCCAAATCCGTTAACAACGCCTTTTCGGATTTAGGCCGGCCGTGCATTGCCGCCAACGGATGAAATTCGCCTTTCGGTAAAAGCCCATCACCGGACAACGCCGGCCCGTAATCCACCGGTCCTGCACCAAGATCAATCCATATGTATCGATCTTTACCAGTCCAGATACTTCCTAAGCACTTAGTAACACCAGGTGATGGATCTCCGGGTGTATAGCTATATGCATAGGGCTTCGATTGAGAACCTAAATTGAGAATGTAAACATAAATCCGATCAAATGAGCTCTGTTTTTTGTAATCCTCTTTGATGATATCATCAATTAGAGAATACGGAATTGAAGTAAGAGGGGATCGGAGCGGAGCTGGGGTTGTATGGAGTTGGGTTTTTAGGGCTTCGTAAATTCGAGTAGATAGCGAATTGAGGGATAAAGAAACATCAAATTGAAGAGCATGGGAGATGGATAGGCGATGATTCGAATCAAATGGAGTGATGACATGGAAATGGTCGGAGGAAACGGCGGAGCTGAGGAAGGAGGAAAGGACGGCGGAGGAGGACGAGCTAAAAGTATTACCAACTAGCTTGACTGAAATAGGAACATGGATTTTGTGTGATAAGAGTGAAGAGGGCTTTGGTGGAGGCTCGTGTGGGGAAGGAGCGGACATTTGTTTCTTGATCCATGAAGGGATTGAGTAGAAGGAATCGTTGGTAGCTTTTGGTTCGAGCCTGTATTGTTCGAGTAAGAAGGAATTGAGCTTTTCTTTGGCGGAAGAGGAGGCGGTGAAGGGTAGAAGGAGGTGGAGGAGGAGGAGGAGGACGGCGGTGAATACGGCGGCGGAGCAGCGCATGTTGGGAATGATTTTGCGGAGGTTGGAGTGGTGCAGCCGGCAGCTTAGTGTAATGATCGGAGAAAGAAATAGAAGAAGGTCAATACGTCAAAAGCTACTCCAAGTCCAAGCTGCTTATGCCATTTGCCACCATTCCACCGTATAAAGAATCCATCCACATATAATACTAATACTCTACCTAGAGGAGTGAAATTGAGAATACATCCCGATGTATTAGGTTCGATTATCCTTGTCATGTTAAATATATATTTTTAATTCGATTCTACTTAGAAGGCTAACGTCATATAAATAATTTGTGTTGGACTAAATAGGTGTCATATTATATAATCACCACTCATGTCCAACTCTAGATTCATTCGGTCAGTTTGTCAATGTTCTGGCCAAAGAATCGGTTCTTCGAAATCCCGTTTTTATACTTCTAGTAATGTGGGACATCAGACGATCATAAATCTATCTACCTGCTTGCAGATGACTTATACAGGGGACTTGGGTAAATATTTGGGGGTTCCACTACTTCATGGCAGAAAATGTCTTTCACATTTCACATATCTAGAAGATAAAAGATGATGAGTAAGTCGAGCAAGTGGAAGTCGAATTGTCTTTCGAGAGCAGGGAAACGAGTGCTTATCCAGAGTTCCTTGCAACACAAGTTTTTTACACTATGCAGACTACCATGATCCCTCATACAACGTTGGGGAGACTGGAAAGGATTTGCAGACAATTCTTTTGGGGAGATGAGGACAATAACCGCAAGATGCATACTGTTGCTGGGGATACTTTATTTCAACCAAAAGAGATTGAGGGACTTGGCTTTAAACGATTATATGACATGAATGTTCCATTTTTTGGCAAATTAGTATGGGACCTTATGACACAAAAGGATACTTTGTGGATGAAGGCTTTATCTTACAAATACAAAGAACTAACAACAAGAGCGAAGCCAGGTGCTCATCCACGTGGGGGGTATTGCAAGCCTTACGCTCACCTCAGAGAAGGCTTTGAGCAAAACCAGCAAGTTATTAGATGAAAGATGGATCCCAAAGGCAAGTAGACAGTTGCCTCGGGATATGCTCTATTGCGTCCTTACATCTGAGCATTCGGATTCAGATGGCCTGTGGAACAAAATATGGGCACTTAGAGGTCCTCATGGAGGTAACTATATGTTATGGAATTTGATGCATGATGGACTCCCTGTGAATGCGATGTTATACTCTAGGCATATTATCGATGATCCGTTATGCCTTGCGTGCGAAAAATCTGATGAGTCTATACTTCATGCCCTCCGGGGTTGCAATTGGGCTAAGGAGGTTTGGAATCACTGTTTGCCTTTTGCGGAACAAGGAGATTTTTTTGGGACTTAAAATACAGTGGACTGGATACGACTAAACATGATTCCTAATAGGGGCAAGGTGCTTGGGGCTAACAAATGGGTGTATGTTTGGAGGGAAGCCTTGTATGGAATTTGGATGTGGCGGAATAGTCTTGATGATATAGGGTTTCACCTCTCCACGTGTCGTCTATCGATTGGTCATCACATTGTGGATTAACACCAAGGTACTCATGTCGATGCCCAGACTCGAGGCTACGACGATCGACAATCGAGCAGTGTAGGACAATGAGTCCCAGAGTCGAGTACCGCAGGTCAGCAATATCGACATGGAGGACAGAGTCCGCACCAGCTGTCCAGGCCCATTAACAGTAATAGCTTGGGCAAGGGTTAAGGCCCATTAAGGATAAATATGACAATAACTCGAACCGACTCAATATTAGGGTTGAGGCATGTGTTGTCATTATAAATACCACAATCCAGGAACTACGTAAGGCTTGATTCCTGGAACCTAACAGGATACGTAGGCAATCTAAGATACATTCTTAGACTCAGCCGCAAACATCAAAACGACACCACCTCATTCTTTAGGCATTAGGGTTTTTGTGTGTGTTCATCACTAGATTCAATTAGGGCCCGGATTATTAAGGTGACATTATCCGTCATCGTCATTGGCGCTAGAAGGAGGGTTTTTCTATTGTTGAATACACCAAGATCATGATGCCTCCCAGGAAAGCCGCATCCAAAGCTGCAGATCAAAGCTCACAGATTAACGAGCAGTTAGATCTCGATACGCAAGGAGGAAAAGATCCAGTCTTGGACACCGTCCAGGAAGATCTCCCGAAGGAAAAGCAAGGTCTTGCTCCGGAACACCGAGCTCTAGTGGATCAATTAGCAGGGGCGGATCTTGAATTAATGTCCAGGATTATAGCAGAGGCAGTTATGGCGCAAAAACAAGCCGCCGCCGGCCCGAAAGACGCCGCGGCAGAAGGCGGTCTGAAAGACGCTGTAGACAAGCCCAAGCAAACTCCCAAAGACGAAGTCAGTGCGTCCTCTAGCTCTGTCGAGAGAAAGAGGCACGAGATTCAACAGAAGCATCAGAAAATAGACGAAGACATCGTCAGGGAGGAACTGGACGTTATTTTGGGGAAAAAACAGGTCTCGCTATGGTTGGAATCTCCTTTCACGAAAGAGATCGAGAGTTTCCCTAAACCCAAGGGGTTTAAGATCCCAAAGATAGAGCCTTACGATGGTACTACCGATCCGGAAGACCATCTACACAGGTATTTATCTCAGATGAGGTTGGATGGCGCACCCGATGCGATGCGATGTCGAGCGTTTGAGACGCTGCTCGTAGGTCGAGCCAGGGAATGGTTTACCAAGCTACGGCCCGGGTCGATTTCCAGTTTTGCCATGCTAGCCCGCAAGTTTCAGGACGCCTTCATCGTCAACAAGAAATTTCATTTAAGTGCCACACACCTCATGAACATGAGGCAGCAAAAGGATGAAGCAGTGCTAGATTACTTGAAAAGATTTAATCTCGAGGCCATGCAGGTCAATGATGCAGATGATCGACTTCTAATCACATCGTTCGTGGGGGGACTGCGTAATATGAATTTATACATGAAGTTGAGCAGAGATGTTCCTCACACCATGGACGAGTGTGTTAACGTGGTGCATCGATTCTGTCAAGGGGAAGAGGCAGTGCGCAGACACCCAATCCGACTGGATGGATTCGAAAAAGGATAATCGAGGTCCGAACAAGAATCAACCTAGGAGACAGGATGTCGAGAGTAAACCTTCAGTCTGGGACCGTATAGAGACACCCGCCTCAGACCGTGGGGGAAAGAAGGGACCCACGCGTGATAAGGATTTCATTCCGCTTAATCGGTCTTGAGCCGAGGTGTTATCGATCATGCTCTCGAAGAATATAGCAAGAAGACCGCCTCCATTGAAGAAACCTCGAGAAAAGAGGAATTCAAGCAAGTATTGCGAGTTTCATGAAGACGTAGGTCACACGACAGAGGATTGTCACGACCTGAAAAAAGACATTGACATCTGCATTCAGGAAGGGAAGCTAGATGAAGTGGTCGATAGATCTCGGTGTGATGGGCCCAGGGGCCGTGGAGAGTATAAAAGAAAGAACTCCGATCAAGATAGGGGTCGAGGCCGAGATGCACAAAGAAGGAGAAATCGATCACCCTAGAGGAATCGATCTCCAGATCGTGATGGAAATAACAGAGATAACTTTGGTTGAGACAGATACGACGATAATCGACCAAACAGCTATGTTAATACGATCTTTGGGCCGGGGGAGAGCGACAAAGACCAAGCCAGTCGAGAGCCAGCTGATAGCTTGAGAGAGCGTAAGCAGCTCAAATTTACGATGAAAGTCGGGTACGGACCTCGCGATGATATCCCCAAGTCCAGGAGTCATAGTGAAGGGCTGGTTATCGAGGCTGTGATTAGTCGATGTTAGATGTAGTGCCCGAAAGACAATTTTGTAATTGTTTTAAATTAATAAATGACAGATTTTATTATTCATCTTATTTGCTTCGTGCTTATATAGTATACACTGCTGCAAACCCTAAGTATATCTGTATGTAACCACTTAACTCAGTGTATGGATTACACGTGAGGATTGAGTTAGTAGTGATATACTTAAACAAGTTAGTCCGTGGTGAACTTAATCGAGTTTAGGGTCTCTTGATTAAAACACCAATAATGCGCCCGTAACACCTTAGGGTGTGATAGTCTTATCCGGACCGTCGGTAGAGGGTACCTACGTGGGGCATTTATATATGATGGCATTCATATAGGATCGGACCGATTTAATCCGAATTTCTCGATATAATTCCGTAATCGAGGAATCTTATTAAATCATTAGATGATCATATATGGATCAACCTTAATCCCGAGGTGATCACGGTGCAGGTGTCGCTTGTCCCGGGGTAGTGTTTGATGTGTTAGTTACGGTTCACTTAAATATGTGTTCCAAGCCACTTCTCATTGGCACTATCTCCGGATGAGTGAGTAGTTCGATTTTCACGGACATGGAATACATTCCTCCCGCGGGAAGTAGAGAGACAAGCCCCCTTATTTGTTAGCCTTAAGAAAGTGATCGATCCCGGGAGTTCATATTAGACTAATTGATCACTAGTCAGATATGTGAACTAATTGATAATCAGGGGGTTAATGATAAATAAGGATAAGATATTATGTGTCGGGTTTACGGAGATATCCCACTCAGAATGGACAGTCTATGGAGGGTTAATCCGTATGTAGTGCTAATATCAATGGACGCTTATTCACTCTATGGGTTGAGTATAAGTATACATCTATAATCGGTAGAGTTCAGTTTCGGATTTATGGTGGCGTAATCCCGGAATTAATAATTAATGTACTTATTCGGTTCGATGAATAATTAATTATTGGAGCTACTGGTTATAGGTCCATGGTCCCCGATGTGGCTTCTGTAATTCGGACTAATAATCTTGTTATTTGGGCCTCAGTGATAATTAATTGGCTGGGCTAATTAATTGATATGCATGGATATTATTTAGTTGGGCTAAATAATATAATACACATAAAAGACATTTTATGTGGGCTTAGTGACCCTTGATGGTGGCGCCTATATATGTCATTTAATTAGAGAGAAATTAGTTTTCTTGGATAATTATTTGACATGTGATTTATCTTTTATTTGTTAAATGATAATTCATGGAATATTAGATAATAATATGATTTATCCTAATTTGTTTGGGATAATCATTTTATTTATCTTTTATTTGGAATAAAGGATTAATGTAATAATTATCTCTTAATTATTTAATCCTTGGAGGACAAGGATTACTCTCCTATATAAAGAGAGTTCTCCCAAGCCTTAGGCATTGAAAATTTCGACTTGACCACCAAAAAGAGAGAAATAATTAGTTTTCTTGTCTTGGGTTTTAGAAGAAGAAAAACTACTGGTGTTGCATATCAAGGAGGTTCGTGTATCAAGAAGGGTGTCCACCAACCGCCGTTTGGAGAACACATCGGAAGATCTTGGCTTCTCTTCCTACTATTGGTAACATGATCTTAACCCCCTTGTAGTAGTTTAAGCCGTGATCCATCCGCTGCGCGTAGATCTAACTCGTTTAGATCTAAGAACCTGCATCCTTCAGTCGAGCCCATGTATCGAGAGTTTGCATCAATAACGGTAGCGCAGTAAACATTTTGTATTACTCGGCTTTCCAAGCGATGAAGTTACAAGAGAAAGATCTAGCTCCTATAGCATCTCCTTTGTTTGGGTTCATAGGGCAAGCAGTTCATCCTATGGGATCGATAAAGTTACTCACAACAGTTGGGGACGGCGAGAAAGGAAGGACTCTCGAGTTGAGCAATGTAGTGGTCAAAGCTCTCTCTGCTTATAATGTTATTTTAGGGCGACCTGCGCTCTTCGACCTGCGCGCTATCATTTCAACGTTCCATAACAACATGAAATTTCCTACCAGGAATGGTTCCCACAAGGTAAAGGGAGATGTTGAGGCTGCGCGGAGTTGTAACTCCATTGTCATGAATGGGAAGATGGCAGTTCAACAAATCTTGGTCGAGGAACTGATTCCGGAGGAAGAAAAGGAGAAGAGTTGGATCTCTAGTGATGCAATCGAGAATGTCCGCCTCTGGGAATGAGAAGTTGATCAGTGTGTGCAGGTCGGGGTGTGGATCCCAGCCAGGGAAAAACGGTCGCTCATCGAGTTGTTGATCGAGTTCAGAGATGTCTTTGCCTGGAAGGCTACCGACATGCCGGGGTTATCTACAGATATCGCGGTCCATAAGCTCGAGATAGATCAAGCAAAGAAGCCAGTTAAGCAAAAGAAGAGAAACTTTGCATCTGATCGACTTGAAGCCATAGAGTTGAAAGTCGGTAAGCTACTGGCGGCCCAGATAGTAAGAGAAGTATTCTATCCAGAGTGGCTAGCCAACCCAGTATTGGTCAAGAAACCCGATGGCAGTTGGCGTATGTGCGTAGACTTCACCGACTTGAACAAAGCATGTCCAAAGGACTCATATCCGTTGCCAAAAATCGACATGTTAGTAGACTCCACCATCGATTTTGAGGTGTTTGGTTTTCTGGACGCGTATAAGGGATACCATCAGATTTTAATGGATCCCCGAGATGCGGAAAAAACAGCTTTTATCACGGAATTCGGCACTTTCTGCTATGTAACCATGTCGTTCGGATTAAAAAATGCCGGGGCTACATATCAGAGAGCAGTCAACAAGATCTTCGCCAAGCAAATTGGTAGATGTATGGAAGTGTATGTAGACGACTTGCTGATCAAGAGTCGGTCTATGAAGCAATATTTGGTGGATGCTCGAGAGGTATTCGAAGTGCTGAGGGATACACAGATGAGGTTGAATCCAAAAAATTGCACCTTTGGGGTCAGGTTGGGAAAATTTCTAGGATATATGATCTCGAAGGACGGGATTCGAGCAAACCCGGACAAGATCGACACTTTGAAGAATATGCCTGCACCTCGAAACACAAAGGAAGTACAGAGACTTACTGGTCGAATGGCCGCCCTCAACCGATTCTTATCGAGATCCGCGCAACGCCCACTACCATTCTTCAAGGTTATCCGCAAGGCCAGTCCTTTCCATTGGGATGATGAATGTCAGACAGCCTTCGAATAATTGAAAAGTTACTTATCAGAATTACCCACCCTCACTTCACCTCGAGAGGGGGAGAGGTTGTTGGTCTATTTGGCGGTATGCGAGGAAGCAGTGAGTGCAGTCCTAGTTCGAGAAGGGGTACATGGCCAGGTGCCTATATATTTTGTCAGCAAAGCGTTACATGGCCCCGAGGTCTGATACTCACCAGCAGAAAAGCTAGCATTATGTCTTGTTCATGCCTCGAGAAAGCTGAGGCCTTATTTCCAAACCCATCCTATTGTGGTAGTCACTGACCAACCACTGAAGCAAATCTTAGCGAAGCTCGACACTTCTGGTCGATTAGCGAAATGGGTGATAGAGATGGCACAATATGACATCGAGTTTGTTCCTCGAACCGCGATAAAAGTGATGGGAGTCAACTTTACTGTACTCTGGTGTGCATATTAACCCCCGTTTATCACTTTATTGGCATATTTTGGGTAGATATAGACCTGTTTGAGTGTAATATCTAGAGTTATATGTACGGGGAGTTAAACTGTCACATCGATAGCAAACTCCGCCTTTTTAGCGATATTTACCTCATTTTCGAACACTTTTGTCTTGCGGAATTACGCGTGGTGTTTGTTTGTCTATGTTATTGCAGGACTTAGGTGACTCGAGGACTCGGAAGGCGATGTTTTGGACTAAGAGACATGTTCGTAGCACGAGAGTTGGATGAGAGTGGAAGAAAAGCCATGTTTTGAGTGGAGTCAAGGCAAACGGGCGTTTGCCATACCCCAAACGGGCGTATGCAGGAAGCCTACATCAAACGGGCAATTGGCCATCCCAGACGGGCGTCCCCAGAAGTAATACATCATTCAGAAAGTTGGGTTTTCAGCTGGACGGGCGTCAAAATGACCCCCAAACGGGCGTTTGGGTAGGTTCAGCCCGATTCAAGAAGCTCATATAGAACAAACGAGCGTCCAGGGTTGCTAGACGGGCGTTTGGCCTTCAAGTCATGATTCACCAGACGGGCGTTCAGAGGAATGCAAACGCCCGTCCACTGAAGAAGAAACCCTAATATCTTCATATTCTCCAGGCAGACGGGCGTCTGACATGACCTGGACGGGCGTTCGTGACCGACAGCAGCAGATTTTGACCTACTCTATAAATACGCAGCCCATTCAGCCCCTACTCATGTTTTGCCGACTTTAGACTTTTCTTAGGCGATTTAGGGGCGATTTTAGTGTAGTTTGATCACCCTTTGATCCCTTGATCCCATAGATTACATCCTTTGATTCTACACACTTGTTATACCTTAGATTTACTTTTCAAGAACAAAGATTCGATTTTTGGATCGCTTTTCTCTTTGGTATTTTCTGGATCAGATTTTCTGCAAAATTATATGGTAATGACATTTCTTTTATTTATTGTCTTTAGTTCAATTTCTGTTCTTTATTCCGTTGTTAGCATAATGATGAGTAGCTAAATTCATGTGTAGTCGAATTATGTGAAAGCGAGCGAAAACCCTAAGGGGGATGAGATAGGGAGTTGTGTAGTGCATAATTGAATGTTTAAACGATTAATCCACGTCCTAAAACTTATTTTAACATTTTTGAATTAGATTGATCACCTAGTTCACTGTCACACACATCGAACTTATAGATGCATTTTGCGGTGAGATGTGGGATAAGGGGTTTTAGGATCGTTGCGTAGATTCGGCCTAGTTGTTAGGTCCGTTTCCAATACAGAGGTTTGTCATCGTTGTTCGAGCGACTCTAGAGCGTAATCATGTTAGGTTAATCGGTTTTCTAAAGGGAGAATTAATTAACTTCACATAGGGTGGTTATATCGAGTTGTTCAGTCTAATTGCTAGAACTAGGAGTTGGCACCCATGGATGTCGTTAAACTATATTGGATAGGTAGGTCGGTTAAGACACGCTCCTTGTTAAGTCTTTCCTTAGGGGTAAAAGTAGCTCGT
Source organism: Gentiana straminea (assembly GCA_036785695.1). Lineage (NCBI taxonomy): Eukaryota > Viridiplantae > Streptophyta > Magnoliopsida > Gentianales > Gentianaceae > Gentiana > Gentiana straminea. Next base: position 855,019 of record JAVUPR010000561.1, read on the forward strand.
GGGATCATAGTTCGACTATACCCTTTAATACCTAGAAGTAAATTCGTTAGTATAATCTTTACTTTTGCATTAGTATAATACTCTCCACCATTATTTTGACCTGAACTAAGTTCTAAGTCGACTTTGGTACTTGGACATTACTCCCTGTGGATTCGACCTTGTGACCACTATACTACCGTTGACCCGATACTCTGTCGGTTAAGGTTAGCGGTTAGTTATTTTGCTATCAAAAAGCTCAGGCCTTGGCAGACTTCTTAGCTGAAGGGATTTCCATCCAACTCGACCAAGAGAAGGAAAGTCCCGAAGAACGCTGGATCCTCCACGTAGATGGAGCGTCGAGTAAGGAGGGAGCGGGAGCAGGTCTCATTCTGGTTTGCCCTAAAGGCGAAGAGTTCTCATACGCCCTTTGATTCGACCTTAAAGCCATGAACAACGAGGCCGAGTATGAAGCCATGATCACGAGTCTGAAACTTGCTTTGAAGTTAGGTGTCGAGGATTTATTGGTTTACAGTGACTCACAGTTGGTGGTAAATCATGTGAAAGGGGAGTACGAGGCTAAGGAAGAAACCATAAAGAGCTATTTAGCAGTGGTGCGAGGCCTCATACCTAAGTCCAAGATAGTTCAATTCGAGCAGGTACCCCGAAGTTAGAATAAGAGGGCCGATGCACTCTCTAAGCTCGCATCGAACTTCGTCTCCAGTAAAAAGGTTCTGGTTGAGCTATTGACCGACATGAGTTACAATGAAGCAGAGGCCCAGCCAATCACTCAGCAGGCCACGTGGATGGACTCTATCGCTCTTTACCTCAAAGACAGAATTCTACCATCCGATAAAGTCCAATCAAGGAAGGTCCGACTTCAATCAGCACGATATGCGTTCTTCGACGATGTCCTTTATCGGAAATCTTTTGTGAGCCCATGGTTGAGGTGTGTTTCCGAGGCGGAAGGCGAATCTCTCCTAGAAGAAATCCACAGAGGAGCGTGTGGAAATCATTGTGGGGCCAGGATGTTGGCTCGAAAGTGCAAGTTAGCCGGTTATTTTTGGCCGTCGATGCAACGAGATGCGAACAACCTTGTTCAGAGATGCAAACCTTGTCAGATCCATGATAACATCTCTCATCAACAGGCCCAAGAAATGAATGTCATCTCGTCAGCCTGGCCTTTCGATCAGTGGGGAGTCGATATAGTTGGACCCCTACCCCGAGCCCCGGGGAATAATCGATATGTGGTCGTCACTGTGGACTACTTCACAAAATGGGTAGAAGCCAAGGCTTTTCCCGACATCCGAGCTGCAACCATCAAAAAATTCTTGTGGGTCGACATTTTATCAAGGTACGGCATTCCAAAGGCTTTGATCTCGGATAATGGTATCCAGTTCGAAGATCGAAGAGTTAGAGAATGGTGCAGTGAGTATCATATCAGGCAGCACTTCACCTCGGTAGCTCATCGACAGGCAAACGGTCAAGTCGAGCAGACGAATCGACAGATCAAGCTTGGGTTGAAAAAGAGGCTAGAGGCAGAAGGTCGAGATTGGGCTGTACAACTTCCGAGCATCCTATGGTCATATAGGACAGCTCCTAATTCATCGACAGGAGAAGCTCCCTTCTCTCTAGTATATGGGTGCGAAGCGGTGATACCCGCCGAGATTGGTGTTCCTTCTCCTCGAGTTCTGGCCTATAATGATGAAAAAATGCTCCCGAACTTCGACATGAAAGGGATAACGTTGAGGAGCGAAGAGAGATAGCCTCAGCTAGGATGGCAAGGTACAAACAGAAGATCTCTCAGTATTACAACTCGAGGGTTAAGCACAGATACTTCAAAGTCCGAGATCCGGTTCTCAGAAAGATCGAAGCAAGTCGGCAAGAGACGATTGGAAAGTTGACCCCGAATTGGGAAGGCCCATATCAGATTCTGAAGGTTCACCCCAAAAGGTCCTATCAACTTGGGCGAGCAGATGGAACCATGGTTCCTCGACATTGGCACGCCAACAACCTGAGGAAGTACTATGTTTAAAATAAGCTTTGTTTCGATCAATTTCTGTTTGCTTTTCGATTTTCAATCTTGTAATAAGTCCATGAGACAATTTTATAAGTATTCTAATAAACATGTTTTTCCTCGAGATGCTTTTATGTTTGTTAGGATTTATAGCCACAACATTACAAGTCAAGTGTGATATAAAATGTCAAGGCAGTACAGTCGACGAAGAATAGAGAAATCCGCAAGTCGGACATCTCAGTACAGCCAAAAGCAAATTGAGCCTAGTAGGCAACAAATGCTAAGGCAAAAAGACGGTTCGCATAGTCGGGCCACCTGTCCCAGCCAAAGCCAAACGAGCCTAAGGGGCGAAAAAGGCTAAGGCAAATGACGGTTCACATAGTCGGGCCACCTGTCCCAGCCAAAGCCAAACGAGCCTAAGGGGCGAAAAAGGCTAAGGCAAAGGACAGTTCACATAGTCGGGCCAAACGTCCCAATCGAGAGCCGAATGAGCCCAAACGCAAAGGGACAGTTCGCATAGTCGGACTAAAACACCCCCACCTGAGGCCAAACAAGGCCAAGGCAAATGGGTCGATCACAGTCAAACTCACAAATGCAATAAGAACCAGAGGTTCATAATACACTTGGGGGGCAACACGATATCGATAAAACAAACAGCAAACAGAGCCAAAGGCTCGACAAGCGAAAGGCTATAAAATATCGAGACAAGAAAGAAGGACAATAAAAATACTACAAAATCGAACCAAATTCAAAGCAAAAGTTGATACAAAACGAGGCCAGGTCGAAAAGACCAACCAAAGTTAATTCAAAGCAATAAATATTATTATAGATCAAATCTCAAAGTTCAAATGACAAGTCAACAAAAAAGAAATTGGAAAAACAACAATCAAAGGTCGGCTTCAGGTGTCGACTCAGGGATGGCGGAAGTCGGCTCAGCAATAGGGGCAGAAGTGGAAGGACCATATTTAATGGCCAAAGATTCTCCCTGTTGGAATTCTTCGATGTACTGGTCATACAACCTTTCCGCCTCGGGATTGTAGAACATCGGCGTCTTGAGCGTCGACACATCGAATCCCGGGTTGACAGCCTTCACTTGAGTCACCGCTATAGTGAAGCCACCCATCATGGCTGCACGCATGAGCACCTCTAGATCAGCGTCAAGGTTTTGCGACTTTCGATACTCAAGGATCGCTTCCGCCTTAGCCTCCTCGATCTTTGCAAGGACCTATTCCCGCTCGACTCTCAGCTCGACCTTCAAGGTATCCCTCTCATGTCGAGCCTTCGCCACGTCATCCAGCGAAGCTTTGTGCACCTGTTGCACCTTTTCGAAGTCCTCGGCCAGCTTAAGTAACTCCCTACCATGATCATGCTGTTCTCTATGTGTTCGAGCCAAGTCATCACCGTAGTAGTTAGGGCAGCCTGCAATTTCTCGACCTCGGCCTTCGCCTCGTGCTTCAGCGCCTCGAACTGAGACTCCATACCGGCGATGGCGGCACCCTTTGCAACCTTGTCCGGTAGTAACCTACCGTTTTCCTTCCGCAGATCGTCTTCCGACTCTCCCGTTTTGGCCAGACGCCGGGCGGCCTCTCGGCTAAGAAGGTTATTCTACAAAAAGAAAAGGAAATGTCAAACAATAAACAAGGCATAGGCCTCGAAAGAAATCAACATTTAAAGAAAAGAAAGGCAATCGACTTACGAGGCGGGCCGACCTCCGAAGAGCGTGGGATAGAGCCTTGTCCTCCAAGGCCGCACAATCATCTGCGGCCCAGTTCACATCGACATCTAGCTCGGAAGAAGCTTCAACCACTTTGGTCCTCTTTGCCTGCCTGTGTTGCTCCCTCACCAGCTCGGCAGCGGTAGGCCTCTTTTTGGTCGGGGCTACTTGTTCCTCGACGTTTACTTCAACAGCTGGAGTCAAATCGACTGGCACCTCATCATCCTCGTCTCGAAGCGAGCCATAACGGACCGATAAGCCGCTAGAGGTCGGAGGTTGCTCGGATGATCGAGCCGGCACCGTCGACTCAACGGCAGCAGGGGTAGGCTCATGTTGAGAAGCACCCCCCTCTCTGGAAGAAAAAGGCACCCTGGTTTCAGCCATAGGCACTTCAGGCGCAGCCCGATCCCCGAGAGGCGGAGCAGCCACGACCACCGACGGAGGATGGTGTGTAGGATCGCTGACCTTGGAAAATTTTCCCACTGCAAGACAAAAAGAACAGGTTAGTCATGATCAACAAATGACAAGTTATCAGACTCGACAGAATAACAAATATGACGACAAAACAAGGAAAACCCCTACGGTTCTCTTGATCAGTCCAGCCTCCTCCAGGTGGGCTAGATCGTAAATAATGCTCAAGTCTCGAGTGCACACCTCGAAGCTAAAGCCACCTAGTAGCCGGGCCTCTGGAGGAACAGGAGCATTTCCCAGTTTGTCCTTCTTCACGCCTCTCGACCTCCATTGCCCTATATAAGGGTTCTCTAAGCCATGACGAAGGAAGAAGAAATGAGGCTTCCACTCCCCGTGAGAAGAAGGCCCTCTAGTTACGAATTCGTGCCGATTCGGCCTCTTCTGGAAGGTATACCACAGCTTTTCGGGCGTAGCAGCGATCTGATAATAATACCGAAAGAGGGGTATCGAGAAGTAGACTCCCGCGACTCGACATGCTATGACAAACCCCATTAGAGTCCTGACAGCATTTGGGGCCAACTGCGAAACACTTATCTCGTAATGGTCTAGGACCGCGAGGACAGCCGGATAGAGTGGAAATCTTAATCCACTCGAGAGTTGACCCTCGTAGACGGTGCAGAATCCTTCTAGAGGCTCATTGGCAAACTTATGAAGACTATAAGGGAGTCGAGCTTCAAATGGAGGGCTGGTGATATTGCATTTCTGGCAAAGTCTGGTAACATCTTCAAGAGAAAGGGCACTGAGACACCCTTTAGCACCTTTCCCATCCATCTTGTTTACTAATTTCTTAGGTTGGTTGGGGGCAGGAGGGGAGGAAGCTATGGGCTCGCCGGAATCTTGCCGGAGAAGATGATCAGAAGAAACAAGCGCCGGAGTTTGGCTACGAACTGGTGTTTCACTACCCCTATCAGATTCAATGGCACTACTACTGGACATGGGTAAAGCAAAGAATAAGATGAATAATACAGAGGAAAAAGCTTACTTGGCGTTTGGAATCTGTGATAATGAAGTGATGAATTGGCTCTGCCTCAACTTCTATCTCTCTCTCCTTTTATGCTAGCCAAGATTGCAAATGATTTGAAAAGACGTGGGTAGTGGGGAGTTATAACTCCTGGAAATCGCGAGAATCAAGGCAATGACGCGTTATGATTTACGGGATACGAAGCGTCTGTGTACCATGACATCACGACACTTGGCTACAGGCAATTAGGGTTGCAAATGGCGAGCTTTTTCCTGCCCAAAGGATGACCCAACTCGGAAACGATTTATGTGACAGACTCGACCTCGGACAACGGGGGTCACCTCTCTCAAGTCTCGGGGGGCTTATGACGATACAGGGTTTCACCCCTCCACGTGTCGTCTATCGATTGGTCATCACATTGTGGATTAACACCAAGGTACTCATGTCGATGCCCAGACTCGAGGCTACGGCGATCGACAATCGAGCAGTGTAGGACAATGAGTCCCAGAGTCGAGTACCGCAGGTCGGCAATATCGACATGGAGGACAGAGTCCGCACCAGCTGTCCAGACTCATTAACAGTAATAGCTTGGGCAAGGGTTAAGGCCCATTAAGGGTAAATATGACAATAACTCGAACCGACTCAATATTAGGGTTAGTGCATGTGTTGTCATTATAAATACCACAATCTAGGAACTACGTAAGGCTTGATTCCTGGAATCTAACAGGATACGTAGGCAATCTAAGATACATTCTTAGACTCAGCCGCAAACATCAAAACGACACCACCTCATTCTTTAGGCATTAGGGTTTTTGTGTGTGTTCATCACTAGATTCAATTAGGGCCCGGATTATTAAGGTGACATTATCCGTCATCGTCAAGTCTAAAGCACGGTACCGACGAGGATAGGCCACCGTCGTATGTTTTTTATTTCTAGAATAAATTGAACGGGCGAGGAATTTGCGAGTTGCTTGGTGTATAGATTAGAATTTATTTTTACACAAACTTGGATTGTAAATTGATGGTTGCCTTTTTGAAAACTTGATAATAAAATGATCCCTTTGACAAAAAATAATAAATGAATAAATAAATAAAAATAATAAATTTGGGACGTTTAAAGTTCAATTCTACTTAAAAGGCTATCGTCATATTAAAGAGCTCTAAGCTAGACATTTATTCCTGAATAAATGTCAGACTCAGGAAACACCACCCATGTCCAACTTTGGATTAATTCGATCAGTTGGTCTCGGATACAAGATGTTTTAAGTAAAAAAGTATACACTTGCAGAAACAAATTTAGAATATAGTGGATCTAAGAATGTTGTAACAAGTTACGTATATTATAGATGCTTGTTTTTATTATATTTTGAATAATATAAATGTATATGATGAAAGAAAGTAAAAATAAGATATACGATGAATGTCAATGATTATTGGATGACAACCAAATTAAGAATATTGTTGTGCATCTATTTATGCATTCGGTCTGCACCAAATCTCCAATTGCAATTATATGCTAACAGTGATTGATGTGGTTGTCCCGATGATTGTCACTCGACTTTGCTATATACTTGGGGGATGATTCAGTACCCTGGATGGCAAAGAAACAACGTATGAATAGCACTAGTACCATCTTCAAGTGGAAGTCAGTACAAGACTATTGTCGATGTATCAACCGAATTAATGTGGTTTCAGTCGTTGTTTATGAAGTTCGGTTACCACCTCACTTCCAAAATCCAATCTTTTTAACTCATATAATGGATTTCGTATGATCTTCTTAATTAGATTGGTTAACCATTTTAAGTCTTGCAATGATTATAGTCGTAATTATCGTGAAAATGGCCTTCGATACAGCCAACTTTCCGGAAGATATGAACGAGGTTCTTATCACTTTGATACCCAAGGTTACCCATCCTGAGAGCCCATCACAATTCCGGCCCATTGCATTAGCCAATGTAATTATCAAACTGATCACAAAGGTACTTGCGAATTGAACCCATAGTGCGTTCATCCCAGGTAGAGGTAGCTCGGAAAACATTATTCTAGCACATGAGGTTGTCTATTGGTTACATGGGAAACAGACAGGGAAGAAGGGTTATATGGCAGTCAAGATCGATCTTGAAAAAGCTTACGTCAGAGTTAGTTGGAATTTTTAAAAGAATCTTATTCAGCAGATTGGGATTTATGAACACTTGCAGAAGTTACCGATGCATTGTATCACATCCTCCAGACTCCAGTCTTGTGGAATGGTGAATAATTAAAAGCCTTTACCCCAGCCATGGCCTTCGTCAAGAGGACCCCATTGCGCCCTACCTCTTCGTACTTTGCATGGAGGTCCTTAGTGCCAAGATTCAAGATGCAGTCAATCAGGGGAAACGGAAACCTATAAAATTATCTTGACAGGCCCCTCGATCTCACACATCTTTTTTGCGGATGATCTCCTCATCTTTGGAGAAGCTTCAGAATCCTCTGCTAAATTCATGGAGGAAGTGCTTACGGATTTTTGCAGATGCTCAGGCCAAAAGGTTAGTACAGCTAAATCAAAATTCTTTACATCTAGCATTGTAGGTAATGGTATGATTACGGCTCTATCTCAATGACTTCAAATGGAATATACGTCAAACCTGGGCAAATACTTGGGAGTGCCACTTCCCATGGTAGAAAACGCATTTCTCACTTTACTTACCTTGAAGATAAAATGAAAAACAAATTGGCCACTTGGAAGATGAAGAGCTTATCTCGGGCAGGTAACGTATCCTCATTCAGAGCTCCTTAGCTACTCAGGCCTTTTATACAATGCAGACCTCCTTATTACCTTTTACCCCTTTAAAAAGTTTAGAAAGGACATGTAGAAGTTTCTTTTGGGGAGACGACGAAAGTGGGCGCAAAATGCATACTATTGCGTAGGACACGATATGCCGCTCTAAGGAAATGGGAGGACCGGGTTTTAAACGACTCTACGAAATGAATGTCGCTTTTCTTGGAAAATTGGTTTGGGACTTAATCAGCTAGAAAAACGCTCTTTGGTACAGGTCTTGCCACAAAAATATAAACAACTATCTTGCACACCCCAGCAAGGGTGCTCCCCGATTTGGAGGGACATAAGTAAGACATTCAGTCAGCTATTGAGAGACATAGAGGCAAACCAAGATGGGCATGTGTGGATAAATCATTCGAAAGGTAAGTATACTATAGCATCAGGCTATGAGATGCAAATGGAACAACTTGAATCGGAAGATGGGGGATCAGGAGAAAAATCTGGGACCTCAAAAAGCCCACAAGAGGTAACTGTCTTTTGTGGACAATTGTACATGAAGTCATTCTAGTGAACCATATGCTTTGTTCTAGAAAGGTCATTGACGATCCAAGCTGTAATGTCTGTGGATGAGGCACATAAACAATTTTACATGCTTTATGAGACTGTCCATGGGCCTGGAATATTGTAGGACCAATGCGTAGCCGTTGAGGTAAGAGAACAATTTTTTGACACCACAAGCATGGCGGAGTTGTTGAACGTGAATTTAGAACGAGGTGACAATGGTTGTTTTGCAACGAATAAATGACGATATATATGGAGGGAAGCTCTCCACGGAACTTGGACATGGAGAAATAAGAGCATCCACGGCCAGGGAGATGAGAGAACCCCATCCTATGTTTTTTTATCGAATGTAGTTGCATGTGTAAGAAATCTTAGACTGACTCGGTCTATAGAGTAGACGTATGACTTTGTTTTCTCTTATTTCAGAACATTTTTGTAATCATTTGGGATTGCCTCTTTTGTTAGTCAGTTTAATAAAGTGATCGTTTCGAAAAAAAATTGATTATGGCCTCAAAAAATTATTGGATCAATTATAATTCAAATATTACTCTTGAACCCAAAATTTTGGGTGTATAGCTATTTCGAGGGTCGGCTACCATACAAAACTAAATATCATATCACCGCATTTTTTTTTCATTATGTATATTTTTATTAGGAAAATAGAACATAATTCATTTCATAGATATTTGATATTGTATAAGTTTTATATTGGTATATCTTATATCTATAAAAAGTGAAGAGGCTTTTCCCACATGTTGCCACGTGGCAGCCTCTGTGACTGACATGTGGCAACTCTTTTTTTTTTTCCGGTAAAAACCGGAATTTCTGTTAGCGTTGCATAGAAACCGAATTTTTTTTCGACTCTCCGGTACATAAACCGAATAAAAGTGTAAATATTTCGATACGGTTCATTTTTAGTTACTCAAACAGACAGTGCGGATTCATTTTTAATTTTCAATCAACCAAAAATTTTCGATTCGATTTCGGAACAATTGAATAAAACAGTGTATTTTTTTTTAAAGTTTCGATACGATTCATTTTTTGTTTCCTTTTTTAACATCGGTTTTTTTCCCTTCGGTAAAAACTGGAATTTCGGTTAGCGCTGTATATAACCGATTTTTTTTTTCCAACTCTCCGTTACATAAACCGAACCAAAATGTATATATTTCGATACGGTTCATTTTTAGTACCTCCAACAGACAGTGCGGATTCAATTTTAAATTTCAATCACCGAAAATTTTCGATTCGATTTCGGCACAACAATTGAATAAAACAGTGTATTTTTTTAAAAAAAAAAATCGATACGATTCATTTTTTTCTTTCCCTTTTTTAACAACGGTTTTTTTCCCTTCGGTAAAACCGGAATTTCGGTTAGCGTTGTATAGAAACCGATTTTTTTTATCGACTCTCCGTTATATAAACCGAATAAAGTGTATATATTTCGATACGATTCATTTTTAGTTACTCAAACAGACAGTGCGGATTCATTTTTAATTTTCAATCAACCAAAAATTTTCGATTCGATTTCGGCAGAACAATTGAATAAAACAGTGTATTTTTTTTTTAAAAATTTCGATACGATTCATTTTTTGTTTCCTTTTTTAACATCGGTTTTTTTTCCCTTCGGTAAAAACTGGAATTTCGGTTAGCGCTGTATATAACCGATTTTTTTTTTTCCAACTTTCCGTTACATAAACCGAACCAAAATGTATATATTTCGATACGGTTCATTTTTAGTACCTCCAACAGACAGTGCGGATTCAATTTTAAATTTCAATCAACCGAAAATTTTCGATTCGATTTCGGAACAACATTTGAATAAAACTGTGTATTTTTTTTTTTAAAAAATTCGATACGATTCAATTTTTTTTTCTTTCCTTTTTTAACAACGGTTTTTTTCCCTTCGGTAAAACCGGAATTTCGGTTAGCGTTGTATAGAAACCGATTTTTTTTGATCGACTCTCCGTTATATAAACCGAACCAAAGTGTATATTTCGATACGGTTTATTTTTATTACCTCCAACTGACAGTGCGGATTCAATTTTAAATTTCAATCAACCGAAAATTTTCGATTCGATTTCGGCACAAAATTGAATTAAACCGTGTATTTTTTTTAAATTTCGATACAATTCATTTTTTTTTCCTTTTTTAACAGCGGTTTTTTCCCTTCGGTAAAAACCGGAATTTCGGTTATCGTTATATAGATGCCGAATTTTTTTGTTCGACTATCCGTTACATAAACCGAATCAAAGTGTATATTTCGGTACGGTTTATTTTTATTACCTCCAACAGACAGTGCGGATTCAATTTTAAATTCCAATCAACCGAAAATTTTCGATTCGATTTCGGCACAACAATTGAATAAAACCGTGTAATTTTTTTTAATCAAACATGTACCGTTAGTAGTTTGTGCAAAAAAGGGGGAAAAAGGAAAGACCGACGGATTTGAAGTTCTACTATGTAGTATACTATGGAGATGAGTCATGTTTAGCTATAAAATACAACAACAAAAAAATTAGGGCAAAAGAATATCCGCGTCAAGAAGGTGTGCCCACATGTAACCACGTGGACAACACATTAAATGTTTTTATTATTTTGAACAACATAACGTCGATGGAACCGTTTGCAGTACGAACGTCACTAAAATTGACGTAGGAATACCAAATTACTTTTTATATTCTTCAGACCGTTTGACACGTGCTTTTTTTCCACCAAATGAATGAACACGAGATCAATGACGTATCATTAATGATAAGAAAGAGAAATGTCGTATAGAAAATGAGCGAAACACATTTTCAAGCATATTAATGATCTGTAAGCTAAGGCGTCCCGAGAGATTTGACCGTGTAGTTATGGTCAGCTTATTGTTTTTCTATAATGTTCATTGCGTAAAGTCGAAACTAAAGTGATCGAATTTATGAGATTGTTTTCCGATACATCATATTGTAGCTTATTTTGTAGATATAAACTCCTGATAGGGCTGGAAGAGAGGTGCGTTTGCAGTACGAACGTCACTAAAATTGATGTTGGAATACCAAAATCACTTTTTATATTCTTCAGACCGTTTGACACGTGTTTTTTTTTCCACCAAATGAATGAACACGAGATCAATGACGTATTCATTAATGATAAGAAAGAGAAATATCGTATAGAAAATGAGTGAAACACATTTTCAAGCATATTAATGATCTGTAAGCTAAGGCGTCCCGGGAGATTTGACCGTATAGTTATGGTCCGTTTATTGTTTTTCTATAATGTTCATTGCGTAAAGTCGAAACTAAAGTGATCGATTTATGACATTGTTCTCCGATACATCATATTGTAGCTTATTTTGTAGATGTAAACTCCTGATAGTGCTGGAAGAGAGACGATTCACAATTTTCACGTCTTTAAGAAAGAGTTACCTCTTGGAGAGAATGCGATATATTTCTCTTGCTCTACTTGTCTTGTGCTTTGAATTTGTTACGGTTTAAGTTTACGCGATTAATTTCACGTTGGGATCTATTTTTTAATATTATCGTTGGTAACGATTTATGTTGGGTCTGTCGTGCCTTGCACGACTCACATTCGGTAGTACTTACACAACTTTGTAAAAACGCAACCTTCGTTATCATTTTATTCTGTTGGCATGTCAGTTTCTAACATGTCGTTCAAAAAACAAACACTAATCTCACTTAACTTCAAACAGGTAATACTACTAATCAATCTTATTAATCTCCTTAATCTAATTACACCAATTTTCTATAATTAAAAGCGACTCTTTAAACGACAGCTCAGTTCTGTGCTCTGCTGAGTCTCACCAACAAAAGCAGTAACTCCACACCCACCTCCCACCTCCCACCGCCTCCTTCATCCAACCATATCTCTCTGTGTTTGTTCGAAATGCACATTTGAAGCTGTAATTTCTCACATTTAAGGTATGTTATTACTGTTTTCTTCGAGTTTCGTTGAGATTAAGTAGAGATGTTACTGATTTTTCATTTTTGTTGCTGTTTCATGGATGTTTTTAGCTCGTTGAGCTTGGTATAAGTTGAAGAGGCTTCGATTCTTTCAGGTATAGCTCAGATCTGAAGCACATTGCAGTTATACGTGTTTTCGTTTAGTTAATTTGTGTCTGCATTTGATGTGTACGGTCTTCTATTTACACTCTTTGCCTGAATATGCTCCAGATCTTGCTGATTTACTGTTTTTTCTTGTAGTTAATTATTCGTTCTTCTTTGATGAGCTTTTATGCTTTCTTTTTCTAATTTATGTAACGATTTTACGTTTACTTGTTAGAGATTTGCTGTAAACATCTGCTTTCTGCATTTGCTTTGAAGTGACTCAAACTAATCTGTATAAGTCAGTTGGTGCTAAATGTAGGCTGATTTTTAGCTATTTAGGCAGTGAAAATAGGATGCTAGAAGTTATTATGCTACTAATTTAGCTATCAAGGTATATTCATCACTGTTTGCTTCGAGTTTTCTGTTTTTGTTACTAGGAATTTCTGTGAGATTGAGTTTAAGTAGTGATGTTTCTCTTAGCAGTCATAGGTTTGCTGACTTTTGTTGCTGTTTCATGGATGCTTAGCTCATTGAGCTTGGAATAAGTTGAAGCGGCTTCTAATATTTCAGATATATCTCAGATCTGAAGCACATTTCAGTTATATTCATTTTAACTAAGTTAATTTGTCTGCATTTGATGTGTACGGACTTCCGTTTACATTCGTTGGTTGAATATCCTGCAGATCTTGCAGAATTCCTGTTTTTTATTTTTATTTTTTAGTTAGTCGTTCTTCTTTGATGAGCTGTTATGCATTCTTTTTAAGTCCTATGTAATGATTGTACATTTACTTGTTCGTGAATTTCTGTTCTCCTATGCTTTCTGCCCTTGCTTTGAACTGACTCAACAAATCTGTACAAGTCGTTGGTGCCGTTTTTATTTCATGTTGACGTACATGTAGACTGATTTTTAGCTATCCAGGCAATGAAAATATGATACTAGCAGTTGTTATGCTATTGTTTTGGTTTTGTGGTTGTGACTTGCCTGAATTTGTTGTATAGATAGTTGAATTAGTTAGTGTTGAATTTAGGAAATATGTATATATTTGTTATGTCGAGCTTAGCTTTTTATCTATTGCAGGTTGGCATTTAATCTACCTGATATTCAACTGACTTAATGGGGAAATCTCCTGGGAAATGGATCAAGACTGTCCTCTTGGGGAGGAAGAATTCCAAATCTAACCTATCAAAGGCAGGGGAACTTTTTTCTTCTCACTTTTCTCTCTCTGCTCTCTATCTGCTTCGTATTTTCCGTCGTTTTACTTGTTAATGCTTGTGACCGTATCACTATATTTCTTTGTTTAGTTTGACTTATGCTGGAGCTTAGATTAGTGTGTGTTTTTTGTACAAAGAGATTGAATTGTTACGGGTCTTTTTTTTTCTTTTTCTTTTTTAACAGTGCATCTTTTACAGTCAAAATGTGATATTGGAAGGTAGGTAGCCTTCTAGTTCTTTTCATTTCTTGGATATGTAGCTTAGTTCTTTCAGGAAATGGACATTTAGTGCTGCATTTCGATTGGAACTCGGAACAAAGTGATTAACGTTTCGTTACTAAATTCCTCTGATAATTTCTTAAGCAGCTCAGTTTTGATTTCTGAGAACTTCATCCTTGTATTTACATGCTTTTCTGGAATAATATGGAAAAAATGTTCTAAATTCTGATGATGTAAAAGTATCATTACTTCTGCAGGGTGTCAAAGTGGAAAATAATGCAGTTCCTGAGCAAGCAGAAGAGAATTTACATTTGGGCCATTCAGTTGTCTCAGAAACAGCACCGTTTCAGAGCCGGGATAGATCTGGTGGCGAGGAAAAATCAGAAAAGGCCATCCCAGGCACCGAGTCATCTGATCCAGCTGTTTCATTGTCTGCACAACAACCACTGGAGTTGAACGCTGCAGTTGGTTTGAGTTCCACTAATGATGACGATACAGCAAGGCTAGAGTTAGCTGCCACAAAAGCTCAAGCAGCTTTCAGAGGCTACTTGGTAACTTATAATTTTTTCTTGTGTTGCTTTTACTTAGTTTGGAAGTTCGTGTATTCTCTGGTAGAAAGTGGGAGTTTTTGTGTTCTGTTTTCTGACCTATATGCCAATACTTTGTTCCTTAAACTAGACCATGCATGTGATGATTGGGTTAGTCTTGTATTTTGTCTTTTTGGAACTTATCCCCTTTCTAGGTGTATGTAGGGAGTGTTCTAGGCCAATCTTTTTATCTTATTATTTCATGTGTGAACATCAGACAAAAATTATTTTAAAGTGAATGTCTGTTGATTTTGATGCACAGCATAAAGCACATTCACTTTGATTCAAGGTAAAGTATCCTACATAGAATGTCTGTTCATGTTTATGCTAGAACAAAACAAGTCTGACTGCTGAAATTTAGGTGTAAAACAAGAACGGAACTTCTCTTGTTTTATTCGAAAGCATATTTTGTTAAGTTGACCTCGTATTTGCTTTTCTTTTTCCATCATCACAATATTCTACCTGTTAGGTGTAGAAATCAAATGTATTTTGCGATGTGATGTTTGTCTTGGTGTTTATTTAATGTGAAGGCTCGTCGGGCTTTCTGGGCTCTCAAGGGCATCATACGGCTGCAAGCACTCATACGCGGGCACTTGGTCAGAAGGCAGGCTGTTGCAACCTTGCATAGCGTGCACTATATTGTAAGATTGCAGGCGTTGGTTCGTGGGCGAATGGTGAGGATTTCATATCCTGGGTTTGATCTATCTAGAAAGGGCAAGGTGCAAGGAATTCAGGTATTCCATTTGATGACTTTATGTAATTTCTTTTACTTACATAAATATTTCTTTTGTAATTTAGGTATTATCTCCAGTGTGCATTGTTCCCAAAGCCCAATAACACTTGATTCCGTTCATTGGGGATAGATATATCAAGAAATAGAGATTGTTAGGTTATATTTCCAAAATTAGGAAGCAACAAAATGAGAATAATTTTAGAATTCAAGAGGTATAAAAAGAATTCAGGTGAAATTCTGAATGTTTAAAGATGCCAAAACACGGGACTATGGCTGCCTCCTTTACTTTCCTTCATACATGTAGGATTTAATATTCTTGTGTTATTGGCCGCATCACAAGTTTCTACATTCTAATTTGTTTTTGTGGCTCGTTTTGTACCAAGAGTCGTGCTTCTTCTGTTTATGAAAAGCCATCGTGTCCTTTTCAGCTTGACTACCTAATTTCACAAGCTTTAAAAATGCTGTTTGATCTAATCTGTACGCATGTGTGGTGGATTTTTGTGAACGAAACAAAAAGACAAGTAATAAAAATCCGGTTAGTCGCTCCAAGTGCAAAGCTTGTAGTAAAGCGGTTATGCCGGGTCGATCCCACGAGGAACGTGAGGTTGAATGTGTTTTTACGTCTAGGCAAAAAGTGGCACAAAACTAATAATTTTAAGTTTATCAAATAAAGGGAGAAAAGGCAGACGAACAAGGATCCACAATTCAAGATAACCACAAAGGCTTCCAATTTCCTACGCATGCAAATCAACTAAGGCCAAGATTAACCTATACTAAATGCAAATTACTAATATCTTAGATAATTTGTTTATCAACTTTTATCAAAGATTGATTCTTTAAGCACGATAGGCATAAATTCTTTCGATTCTATTATCTAGGTTAACAATTCGATAACTTTCGTTTCTAGACAAATTGATTAAACTGATTACTATTGCGGTGATCTAGGATTCATTCAACTATCATCAAACGGAAATCACAGGCTTTATCTATCGATATCAAGCACAAAATAAACGCAATAGAAATCGAACCTTTTGTTGATTGCAAACGCAGAAAAATAAGAAAACCCAAAACACCTCTTGAATTGCTTCACTCGTTCGCCCAACCTAAGAGTTTAGCTACTCATAATAATCTTGGAATCAAAAGGTTGTTTTGATTGCATAAAAAAAAAACAAAAAGAAAGACCAAAGCTGCTGCTGTGTTTTTTTCCTAGATGAAATTCGACTCTATCAAAAAAAAATGTGTCTACTAGGGTTTGGGCGCTGCTGCTTAAATAGGAAAATAAGTCGGCTAGGTCAAAATTAGGTCGGTTGTGCTTCAGTCGGCGTTGGACGCCCGTCCGGCTTTATGGACGCTCGTCTGCTCTATAATGAACTTCGAATCGGGCTGAGCTTTCCTCAAACGTTCGTCCGCCCTAACGTCCAAACTGCGTCCAAACTTGCTGAATGTAAAATACCCTCCTGGACGCTCGTCCAGTCTCAGCAAACGCCCGTCTGGAAATGATGCATGGCAAACGCTCGTCCAGAGATCAAGGACGCTCGTTCGGCTTGATATCCTTCCAAACTTCAACTCTAATCTTCTTCTTCCACTCGTATCTTCACTTGATTATTGCTTAAGATCATTCCACCATTCACATGACATATTTAGGTACCTACAAGCATTAGAAACACGTGCAAAATGTAATATTGCAAATATAACGACATTCACTTATAAAATCACATAATTAGCTCGGTTTTGCATTTAAACACTTTGAAAACTCGTTTGCCTAATATTTAGATAAAACCAATGATTTTCTATAAAAACCAGTTAAACATCAAGGATATTGTCACGGAAATAACGTAGATTAAACCATAAATTTCACCCTTAACAACTCCCCCACACTTAAACCTTTGCTCGTCCCGAGCAAAACCAAACGAAAGAAAGGCTCGGAAGAGTATAGACATCTTAACACATATACCACATAGTCAATAAATTAGACGTTCACCATCGTGTGTGCATAGCCATAGAAAACTTCCACTAAACCCAAACTTGCGGAACTCAAAGTAAAACTAGCTAATACCCCATCGTGGACTAGTAATAAGTGACACTCATAAGGTGCACCCTACAAACGTGACATATCCCGAAAAGGATGATCGAATGAATCTAGTGGCCTTTCGAAATACTCGAGGATAATCCCTACAAGATATCTAGACAAGCTTTATACCGGGGATAAGATAGACGATAACTAAGCCTTATATTCATTTCATAACACTTCATTAGTTGATTTAACTTATTCACTTTAAACACACATTAGAAGAAGCTATTGCCCTCATAGCGTAATAGGACATTTCGAGATAATACCCTACCTTACTCCAATCATAAGGCAAAGTTTTTTTCCTAACTCGTCGTGAGCTCTTAGTCATCATAGTGGTATAGACATACGTGGTATACCCTACCTCACTCAAATCATCGACTAGCTTCCGACACACCCATTTTATTCATTTAATTCAACTTTTTCATTAACAACATTAGTTACGTGTTACTTATCACATTCAAACCTTCGTATATTCACAAGTATCTCATACTACGGGACTAAATACAAACTACCATAAATCTCAAGATACATACGTAGCGCTAAGCACATGACTTATAAGAAAATCCAAAACTACTAATCCAAAACGGGGTATAGCTTTATAAAATAGCTCATCGTTTACTATGGCACGTGAAATAGTGATGTGTGAAACAACTAACTTACGGAACATATGAAATATCGCATAGATGACTATAAAAACAACGAACTTCAAATTGAATTGCCTACTCGGGACAAAGCAAAACAAAGGCGTAGAAAAATTTGAAAATTTAGCCCATTTTTGCATAATAAACAAACTAACGTAGTAAGCAAACTCATATGCGTAGTACAGGTACGCCTCGAACTATCCCCTCCCCCACACTTAAATCACAACATGTCCTCATGTTGTGCAAAAATTAAAAAGAAACGTAAAACTTAGCCGATTCGGAACGTATACTTCAATCGTCCGTCAGCCGGAGCCTTCGTAGTGATAAATGGAACCGCATCGGCACGATTGAAAAGCGAGCGTAAATATACCCGCACTTCTTGACAAACACGGAAAAATCTCGGGGAACACAGGGGAATATAACATACCACAACGAAGATAAAAGAAGAATAACGTAAAATCGAATCAACCGACCAGGCAGAATCAATAATTACCCTAATTAGACCTAGCCGAAACAAACAAATCAAAGAAACGAAACAAAAACGAAAATAACTAAAGCAAATAAGGATATCTAGGTTGCCCCCCTAGTGGCGCTTTTGGTTAATGTCGTTAGCTCGACACTCAATTCAGGTTTAGCCCGGGTCGGGCCACTTTGGCTTTCTGCAGGTCATCTTATCAACGTAATTCTCAACAAAATTATGACTACGTAAACAAGAAGTGTAAACTCGGGATCCGACCCACCCATTTGCCCCTGTGCCCGCTTGATCTTCTTTCTCGACGAGGCCCTTTTCCGCGCTTTATTTTTCTTCAAAGCCACTTCCTTCCAATATTGTTCCATGTCCCACCGCCGGCACAAACTTCACTCGGTGATTCAAAGACTATCATCGAAAAAAAGTGTTGGGGAAAACTCATCGCAATCATCGACTTCCGAAGTAATACAACCAAGCAAATCAAGGAATTTAACAATCTCGGGTGCTTCCTTTGGTTGGCCAATGTAGTGTTTGCATCGTTGACCATTGACCTTGAAAGGCCGATCACCAATCCCCTTAAGTTCCAAAACGCCGCTAGAAAGACAGATAGGACCTCAAATGGACCGGACCAACGCGTCCTTAGCTTTCCCGGGAAAAGATGCACTCGGAATTGTATAACAAGACTACCGCCCGCCCGAAACTCCTTTTCTTGATCTTTTTATCATGAAGGAATTTCATCCTTTCCTTGCCGATCCGTGAATTCTCATAAGCTTGGAGCCCGAACTCGTCTAATTCATGTATCCGCCGGAGCCTACGTTCTCCACAAGCTTGGGAGTCGAAGTTTAGGAACTTAGTTGCCCAATAAGCTCTATGCTCTAATTCTACCGGCAAATGACAGTGGCTTTCCATAAACCATTTGGTATGGTGATGTACCCATGTGGTTTTTGTATGCGGTCCCGTAAGCCCACAAGACATCATCCAGCCTTCGTACTCCAATCCTTTCGATGAGAATTGACCGTTTTCTCGAGGATTTTCTTTATACTCGATTACTACGCTCAACTTGCCCACCGGTCATAGGGTGATATGGTGTGCCACTCTTATGCTTAACACCATACTTAGCTAACAGTCGTCCAGGGGTTTATTAATGAAGTGTGAACCTTCATCGCCGATCGAGCTAGTGGCAGCCAAACCTCGTGAAAATGTTCCTCTTCGTAAATTTCATGACCGTTTTATGGTCATTCAAAGCGGAGTCGCGATGCCTTCTACCCACTTAGATACGTAGTCTACACGTACTAGAATGTATTTATTTCCGCATGAAGATGGAAATGGTCCCATAAAGTCTATGCCCCATACGTCAAACACTTCACATTCCAATATGGGTTGAAGCGGCATATCATACCGCCCGGTCAACGTACCGGTTCTCCGGCACCTATCGCAGCCTTTTGCGTAAGGCTTCCGTATCTTTAAAAATTGGGCCGTAGAAACCACATTGAAAGATTTTGGCAACGGTCTTCCATGCATGAAAATGGCCGCCAGTGGGGCCACTATGACATTGCTCAATAATATCCCGTTGCTCGCATTCGTGTACACACCGGCGGAGTAACCCATCCTTGCATATCTTGAATAGATATGGTTCTTCCCGTACATAGTACTTCGATCGTAGAAGAACTTCTTCTTCTCCCGGTAAGAGAATTCGTGGTTCGATAGCCGAGTGAAGATAATTGACAATCGAAGCAAACCAAGGGGGGGTTGGGAGTGTGGACATCCATATTCATAACGCTCTCGGCGGATAATAAAGATCAATGTCCGGGGATCTTCCTCACCGCCGGCAATACTCTCGAAATATGGTCCGCTACGGTGTTCTCACTACCCCTTATATCCTTGATGTGAACATCGAATTCCCGCAAGTGTAAGAATCCACCTTAGCAATCTTGGTTTAGCATCCTTCTTGTTCATCAAGTAACGCAATGCTGCATGATCAGTCCAGACGATTACCTTGGCACCAAGCAAATAATCGCGGAACTTATCCATGGAAAACACAACCGCTAACAGCTTCCTTTTCCGTAGTGGTATAGTTTGCTTGGGCCGGATTCAAGGTATGACTCGCGTACGAGATAGGTTGGAATTTACCATTAACCCTTTGTCCTAATACAAAGACCCACAGCGTAGTTGGAGGCATCACACATCGTTCGAATGGAATGTTCCAATCCGGAGAGATCGTGATGGGGCCGAGGTCAAACGCCGTTTTAGCTTTTTGAAGGCATTTTGACAATCATTATCGAAATTGAAAGCGACGTCATCTTTCAAGAAAGTTGATAAAGGTTTCGATATTTTTGAAAAATCTTTTATAAATCTCCTATGTAACCCCACATGACCAAGGAAACTTCTTACTTCCTTCGTGTTTCGGGGTAATTCATCTTTTCAATAGCTTCTATCTTAGCTTTATCCACCTCTATGCCTTTAGCGGAAATCTTGTGACCTAAAACAATCCCTTCGGTCACCATAAGATGGCACTTCTCCCGCTGAGAATCAAGTTCTTCTCCACACACCTTTGCGTTGCTTTGTCTAGATTTTCAAGGCGTCCGTGAACGATGTGCCAAACACCGAGAAGTCGTCCATGAACACCTCCATGCATTTCTCCACAAGCCCATCAAAGATAGCCAACATACATCTCTCGAAATGTAGCCGGCGCATTGCAAAGTCCAAAGTGGCATTCGCCTATAAGCGAAAGTACCATAGGGGGGTGTGAAGGTTGTTTTCTCTTGATCTACCGGGTCAATAGGGATTTGGAAATATCCCGAATAACCGTCCGTAAAACAAGAGAAAGCATGCCCCGCCAAACGTTCCAACATTTGGTCTATGAAGCGGGGAGGGGGAAATGGTCTTTTAAGGTCACCTCATTTAGCTTCCTATAGTCTATACGTACTCGTACCAAAGGACTAATCCGATGCCTACCTCTTCACCTTTGTCATTCTTTTCAATGGTAATACCCCCTTCTTAGGTACTACCCGAGTGGGGGATACCCAATCGCTATCGCCTATCGCATAAATGATCCCCATATCCAACCTTAATGATCTCTTTCTTCACTACATCCCGCATGTGTGGGTTTAAACGTCTCTCGTGGTTGTCTTATACTCTTTGCACCTTCTTCGCTCTAATCTTATGCATACGTACATCCGGAGATATTCCCCTTATATCACCTACCCGCCAACCGAAGGCTTTCTCATTTTTCTTTAACGTCAACCAACTCGCCTTCTTCTTCTTCGCCGACGCTCTAGAGGAGATAATCGTAGGTAAGCGCTCACCTTCTCTCAAGAAGATGTACTTCAAATGCCGAGGTAGCGGTTTTAGAACAAGGTCCTCGTGAGGTTCCTCTAAGCCGGTCTTGGCTCCTCCTTGTTTTAGGTCTTCCTCACTGATAGGGTCAAAAATTCTTGCCTCAAGCAGATCGACTTCTTCTGAGGGGGAAAGAGTTCTTTCAGAGAGCACTTGGTCCTCTTCAACAAGCTCTTCTCCATAAGCAGCCTCTAGCTCGTCTAGAGTGTAGTCTGTGAAATCGTCTGACGTCTCAATCACAAAACCTGAGGGGTTCTCAGAAGGTGCTCTAAGAGCTTTCACTACACTGTAGCGTACTTCCTCATCCCCAACACGTAAAGTGACAAATCCTGCATCGCAATCTATGAGGCTCGGGCAAAGTGGATAGGAAAGGTCGTCCCTGAGGAGGAGGGGGTATCTTCTTCTTTGGTGTCTAAGACATACCAATCCACAGGAAATGTGAATTTGTCTACTTGGACCAGAAGGTCTCTAAGCACTCCGTCGGCTCTCTTGAAAGATCTATCTGCAAGCTGGATACTTATGGGGGTAGGCTCCAATAGATGGTCAAGGTGTAGTCTCTTGCAGACAGAAAGGGACATCAAACTAATGGACGCTCCTAAATCACACAGAGAGTTTGGGAAACTTAAATCCTTGATTTTCAGAGTTAAGACAAACTTTCCGGGATCGCTGCGCTTCTTAGGAATTTCTCCGTCAATGATAGCGGAGCATTCTTCTCCCAATCTTTTCTCCATTTCACCTAACTTCTTCTTTGAAGAAACGACATCCTTCACAAATTTGGCATACTTAGGCATCTCAACCAACACTTCAGATAAAGGTAAATTTACTTGGGTGTTTCTTAGTAGGTTGAGTACCTTCTCGTACTTCTTGTCTTCAGATAATGAAATGTTTTGCTTTCTTGGTGGAAATGGGAGCTTATGCAGTTCTTCTTCGGAGAAGACTTTCCCGGGGGAGGAAGCCCTTATAGCTTTGTCCTCAAGATCCTTCCACCTCACCACTTTTTCTGTCTTTTTACTCGTCAGGAGATCATCCGCCTGAGTGACTTTCTCAGGTTCATCAATTTGGTTTTCAATCACCCGAAATCTTTTTCCAGCGTCAATCTCATTTTCATCTTTCTCTTCATCCAGGTTAGGGGACTGAGATTCTTCCCCTCCTACCGAATCGGGGCAGGAGGGTTTACTCGTTTCCCCGGTCTCCGTCCGTAACCAGGGTGTTGTTGCAATTGTGTACCGGATCTCGCATTCATAGCATTGGACTCCTCTTGTCCATGTAGGGAGTAATGGGTGCGAGCTCGGAATGCTGGTTTGTTCTTGCTTCAGCCTTGGGCCGCATGCCCACTTTTAGGATTCTTTCTCGTAAAACTCGGTAGCCGCCCCGAGGCCCGGCGCCTAATTGCTCGCCTAGTCGTCCTAACTCGTCTTTCTAAGTTCTTCATCGTCCTCTGGTTGCTCTTCATACTCGCCCTTGTAGGGGCGTACCATGAGTTGAGGAGTCCTGATTAGGGCGGTTTTGCTGTGAGTTTTGATTAGCGGGCCAGGTTGGATTTGAGCTTTGACCCGAGTTAGGGTTCTGGTAGTAGGCATTGCGAGAGGTATTCTGTCCCGAATTTTGAGTGCGGTTTTGGTCATAACCTTGATTTTGAACATAGTTTCTATTCTGGTTGTAGTTCTGACCTTGAGAGTTATTCTGGTTTGAAAATCTCTGGTTCTGCTGGCCAGAATAATTGTTTCTCTCATTTCCACCATTCAAGGGGCATGTCGCGTAAATGTGACCTCTAAGCCCACATGTATAGCAGTCACGTAATCATACCGCCTCGTTTGTTGGACAACGTTGACTTGAGGGTGTATCGACAATGGTCACCGATGTGACCGGTCCGATAACGCTTATCACAAGAGAATACTTGTGCATTCTCGTTGGAGAGAGGGCCGATTTTGCTCTTTAGTCATGGTCAAAGCGTAAAGTTGAGCTCGCAGTGGCCGCAATCATTTGACCATGATTCTCGTTATGGACTTCTTCGATTTTAGGTACAAAGCAGGGACCGTTGGTGATTGATACGTAGTGCATAGTTGTACTTAGCTATATCTTCAAATAAATCCCACCCTTGCCGTGGGGTTTTCTTCAAGAAGACTCCTCCGTATGAGGAGTTGACCATTCCTTTAGTGGACTCATTCGACCACCGAAGAAAGTATGGACCCTTCTCTCGCAAATCCATTCCATGACGGGGGCATTTGTTCAACAAAATTTTGAAACGCTTCCATGCTTCAAAGAAAGATTCATCACTCGCCTGATGAAAGTTTGAGATCTCGTTAAGACACCGAGCCGTCTTAGACGGAGGAAAATATTGGGCCGTAAATTGACTTTCGAGCCGGGCCCAAGTTTGGATAGATTCGTAAGGGAGAGATTTAAACCATTCCATTGCTTCTCCACGGAGTGAAAATGGAAATAGTTTCGCCTTAATGATGTCTTGATCGACATCCTTAATGCGAGTAGTATCGCATATACCCGTAAATACATGAGATGCGTGTAGGGGTTCTCGATTGATATCCATAGAAAGTTGATGCATGCTGCACCATCTGGATGAGAGCCGGTCTTATCTCAAACGGGGCTGTATCGGTAGGGATAACCACAGCCGAGCGAATGTTCACATCACCGGGAGTGGCATAGTCTGCCAGGGTACGGTCGGCTTGAGCCATTGAAACAGTAGTCTCTTCCTCGGAGAAAAGGTTGGAGAAGAAATTATCTTCAGAAGATTTTTCACTCGAACTCTCTTCGACTTCCTCTTCGGGAATCGGAATGGGCTCGGGAACTTTTCGTTTACGGTTTACTCGAACTACGTCTCGTTCAAGCTCAGGCTCAAAAATTAACTGTCCTTGTTTACTTCGTGTTTGCATACAATGAAGTGAAACTAAGGAGAAAAAGAAGCGGAGTCAAAAAGCCGACTCCTTTGTCGAATCGGGGGAGGACGACGGGCGTCCAAGGTCCCGGACGGGCGTCCGCCAGAGATTGAGCTAGACGGGCGTCCGTAGATCCAAACGCTCGTCCGATCAGTTGAAGAACTGGACGGACGTCCAAATTGGGTGAACGCTCGTCCGGTTAGTTAAAATTGATTCAGAGTTGATAAATTTAGAACGTACGGGCGTCCAAGGTCCGTACGCCCGTTTGGAAGCGTAAAAACGAAGCAGAATAGATATAACCAAAGCAGGAAGAGACAGAAATGAATGATCTACCTAAACTTATACTAAAAACACATAAAACCGTGCCGCCCCGGCAACGGCGCCAAAACTTGTGGTGGATTTTTGTGAACGAAACAAAAAGACAAGTAATAAAAATCCGGTTAGTCGCTCCAAGTGCAAAGCTTGTAGTAAAGCGGTTATGCCGGGTCGATCCCACGAGGAACGTGAGGTTGAATGTGTTTTTACGTCTAGGCAAAAAGTGGCACAAAACTAATAATTTTAAGTTTATCAAATAAAGGGGAGAAAAGGCAGACGAACAAGGATCCACAATTCAAGATAACCACAAAGGCTTCCAATTTCCTACGCATGCAAATCAACTAAGGCCAAGATTAACCTATACTAAATGCAAATTACTAATATCTTAGATAATTTGTTTATCAACTTTTATCAAAGATTGATTCTTTAAGCACGATAGGCATAAATTCTTTCGATTCTATTATCTAGGTTAACAATTCGATAACTTTCGTTTCTAGACAAATTGATTAAACTGATTACTATTGCGGTGATCTAGGATTCATTCAACTATCATCAAACGGAAATCACAGCTTTATCTATCGATATCAAGCACAAAATAAACGCAATAGAAATCGAACCTTTTGTTGATTGCAAACGCGTAAAAATAAGAAAACCCAAAACACCTCTTGAATTGCTTCACTCGTTCGCCCAACCTAAGAGTTTAGCTACTCATAATAATCTTGGAATCAAAAGGTTGTTTTGATTGCATAAAAAAAAAACAAAAAGAAAGACCAAAGTCGTCGCCGTGTTTTTTTCCTAGATGAAATTCGACTCTATCAAAAAAAATGTGTCTACTAGTGGTTTGGGCGCCGTCGCTTAAATAGGAAAATAAGTCGGCTAGGTCAAAATTAGGTCGGTTGTGCTTCGCCGGCGTTGGACGCCCGTCCGCCTTTATGGACGCTCGTCTCGCTCTATAATGAACTTCGAATCGGGCCGAGCTTTCTCAAACGTTCGTCCGCCCTAACGTCCAAACCGCGTCCAAACTTGCCGAATGTAAAATACCCTCCCGGACGCTCGTCCCGCCTCAAAGCAAACGCCCGTCTGGAAATGATGCATGGCAAACGCTCGTCCAGAGATCAAGGACGCTCGTTCGGCTTGATATCCTTCCAAACTTCAACTCTAATCTTCTTCTTCCACTCGTATCTTCACTTGATTATTGCTTAAGATCATTCCACCATTCACATGACATATTTAGGTACCTACAAGCATTAGAAACACGTGCAAAATGTAATATTGCAAATATAACGACATTCACTTATAAAATCACATAATTAGCTCGGTTTTGCATTTAAACACTTTGAAAACTCGTTTGCCTAATATTTAGATAAAACCAATGATTTTCTATAAAAACCAGTTAAACATCAAGGATATTGTCACGGAAATAACGTAGATTAAACCATAAATTTCACCGCCTTATTGGCCTCTTTAGGGATGAGTACAACTTTCAAATCGCAAAAGCTTTCAACCAATGCATTTGCTATTAAGGTAACTGAGGATTTTTTTTCTTTTACTTCGTGTAAATTGGTCGAACCACAAATGATTGTATTCTTAACAATCATGTATTTTTTTTCTAGCTTCTATCCTTATTGCCAAAAGCCATGCCCCTTAGCCTGCAATACGGTCCGGACGAGCCGAATTCAGCATGGATATGGCTTCAACGCTGGTCCCTACTTCACTTTTGGGAGCCATTTACACCTCCAAAAGCCTCCATTGACATCAAGTCTCAGGCAAAGCAGACTCTTGTGGGAGACAAAGGAAAATCAAAGAGAACTTTGAAAAAGGTTGCTAGCACGGCACCTGGCGAAAACCCGAGTGTAACTCCCTTCGAATTTGAGAAGCCTAAACGCAATCCAAGAAAACTTTCTACCCCTCATCAAACTGAATCATCATCTCAGGAGCAACAAGCACAGAGTGAACTCGAGAAGGTCAAGCGTAACTTAAGAAAAGTTTCTGCATCAACAATGGCAACAAGTATTGCCCCCGAGAAACCTGAAACCGAAAATGATAAATCTGTGGAAATTCCTGGAAAAGTATCGGATTTCACCGTTGTGGATCTGGCTGATTGTGGAATTACTACTAATCTGTCAGACCAAATTGACAAATCGGCTGATGCAGAAATAACGTCAAAGCCCCCGAAAGTGGATGATGAGCCTGTACATTTGCTGCATCCTGATGCAAATGAGCAGAATTCTGTGGAAAACGAACCAAAAGTCATAACTGATAACGCAACAAAGAATGAGGAATCAGATCAAACTGAAACGGAGAACCAAAAGATCAGGAGGAGAAAATCCTTACCGGTTAAGCAAGAATATCACGAGAATGTATCGCAGAATTCTGCAAACGTACCGAGCTATATGGCAGCTACTGAATCCGCCAAAGCGAAACTTAGATTGCAAGGCTCTATTAAGTTGAGTGAAGATGGAGGTGAAAATGGTTTTGTTAGACGTCATTCTCTTCCAAACCCAGGAAATGGCAAGTTTAATTCGATATCGCCTCGGGTACAGAAGCCGGGTCAAGTTAATGGCAAAGGAGGTATCAAAACAAACAAGTCACTATCCGCATCTAGAGATGGTAAGACATTTCTCATAGGGATAATTACACTTTTTGTCTTTTTTTTTTTCGTTGTCTGAAAACTGGCCCTTAACTTTTACAACCGACAAACATTATAGTTACACTTTTTAGTATACCTAGCGGAAGCACTTAGTTGACTAACATCTAATGTTTAACCATTATAGTATGCGTCGTGTGTCACCATGCTATTGGTTGCAAAATACTAAATATAAAAAAGAATAATGACCCTTTTGGTTCTTATTTTTTTTCTCTTTCCAAAACTAGCCCTCATCTTTTTTGTAATGACATTCTTTACCTTTAACTGTACATTTTTGTTACACTTGTAAGGACAGTTAACGGATACTAGTATAACAAAAATGTATAGTTAGGGATGAAAAATGTAATTATATAAGGTAGGATGAAAAAGTGTTATTGTCCCTTCCTTGTATGTTAAATATTGTTTTATTTTAGAATTGATTGATATGCTTGTTTTTAGCACTTTTAAGATACTATCTTCCTTTTTATTGTGTGTATTCTTGTTTTTGTTTTCAGAGAGGGTGTTTCAACCTCAACCTGGGTGGAGGCGATGAGTCCGCGGTGTACGCGGCGGCTGATTGGTTTGGCTAATACTTGACTACTGCTTTACAAACTCTCCCTCCATTGTCCAGACCTTGAGAAGGAGCCTGACAATTCACATTGTTTTGATGAAATCTGATGCTTTTTTATCCTTTGTTTTTTTGTCTGTTTGTTTTTCTTGTTATGTTTGTTCTGTTATGGTGAGAGAATGTATGCGAAATTCTATTACGAAGCCTCCTCAATGAGGAGATTCATTATCATCCACTTAAAGCATGACACATAGTCTGCTTTTTGTGTGCTTAATACATGTGTTGTGTTTTGATTGGATGTGAGTGCGTTTTCTCGTTGAAGACAGTTAGTAGTAGATTTTCGCGGAATGTATAGCTGGTAAGTTCAGAGGCTGCTTTTGTATGACATGATGAATCTTGCTGTGTGTGTTATTTGACTTTGGCTGCATATCCTAAGTACTGCTGATTTGTGATAATCAATAGACATGTCTATGGAGAATAATAACTTGTTATTTGACATGATCATTGTCTTGCTTGTGCTGCATGTTCAATTGGAAAGATGATGACAATGGCCATCAAACTTTAAAGGACATCTTCAGGGAGTTTGAGCTCGAATTTAGGCACCATCATATTTGCACGAAAAGGTACGAGTCTATAGGGAAGCTTGGACTCCGAGTTTAGGCACCAACATAGCCTTTAGCTTGCAGAGCATTGTTTATGTTTCTGAACTTTCAATCCAAAGGTTAGACATACTGTGTCATAAGCAATAGATGGTGTTTATGAACCTCATCAGTCTAGCCAAAAAACTGTCTGCTTAGGCGTTTAAGTTCTCCTCAAGCATACACATAGGTTAGGGTGGCTGAAGTAGTTCTCTAGATGAGTTGTATCTAACTCGAGTGGATTATTAATTTGATTTCTAGCCTGCAAGTTTCTTATTGGCATTATCAACAAGTTGTTGACCCACCACCATCTCTCTCAAAAGCTTAAGCTGGTGTGGAGGTAGATAATTATCATTTTAAGCACTTACATGCCTCCTTAAGTGTGGGCATATAACAAGCCCGAGTCAACATAGCACATAAAAGCATACAAGGGCACTACAAGGCCAACAAAGAGACCCAACACATGCACAATATAAATGGGAAACAGTGTTGACAACAAGGTTTGATCACATGACCTCCTGTCTTGATACCGTGTTGAAAATAAAGAGGCTCAACACTTGCACAATAAATGGGTGACTTTAATACCATGTTGAACTACCATATCCTCCAAAAGCTTAAGCCGATGGGAGGTAGATAATTGACATTTTAAGCACTTCAGCAGAAGTTGTTAGTGGACTTTGTGACTCTGCCGTGAGGGTGGGGGGAGGCGACCCCAAAGAGAAATAGGTTATCTACAAAGAAGATATGTGAGATTTTCGTACTGTACCCGGGTAGAGTGTATCTGACTGATAAGCTAGCTCAGACACGCAGCAACAACAACAACAAGGACATTCTTTGATCATCGTTTAGGCTTTTTCTAAATCTATCTTTAAGGGCAAACTGACATTTAACTTTCCCATTCTTTTGAAAAAAAGGAATGGATCAACTATTGTCTCCAAATCAGTGCCATTTACAAGACTGAAAATGATGGTAGATTTCTAGCTCTTTACATGTTTTGTGTATTCATGTTGTTTTAACCTCTCTTAACTCATCCAACACATATCACTCAAGGACCTATTTCAATATAGTATTTATTTCAATACCAAGGTTAATACAACACTCCAGTAAGAGGATAAATTACATGGACGGATATTTGACCATTTTTTTGGTATAGCAAACAAAGTTCAGACGTTGAGTTGAAGTAGTATATACGTTGTAAAGAGAAAAAGGCAACGGGAATGTCATATATCGTTGCATTTTTTGGGAAGTGATGATATTTAAGATGTATTATTGCATTACATGTCTGAAAGATCACGTGACACAGAAAGCGAAAAGGTATGTTCCAGTTGTGAAGGAAGGATTGGCGATGGCGACACTTACCTTGAAACCATGACCAACGAAAATGCATCCATTATACACGGACATGCCACCATACACAGTGGCATTAGTATTGTATGACCAGAGTATTTTTCCATTTTTGCATCAATTGCATAAACAGGCCCAGTTGGGGATGTCGAGCCTGCAAAGAGTACACCATTGGCTAGTGTCACTGGATTTGTTGTAGAATTAGTGGGGACTGCGGTTGACCATAAGATCCTGCCACTTCGAGCATCCATTGCCACCCATCCTCCTCCGGTCGTTGTTTTATTAGTCGGCTGAAGAATGAACTGTTTCTTCTCGTTGTTTGCAATATTAGT
The DNA here is from genome assembly GCA_036785695.1 of Gentiana straminea. Classification (NCBI taxonomy): domain Eukaryota; kingdom Viridiplantae; phylum Streptophyta; class Magnoliopsida; order Gentianales; family Gentianaceae; genus Gentiana; species Gentiana straminea. The sequence goes on from JAVUPR010000561.1 coordinate 885,501, forward strand.
GTAGATGACTCTACCGTCTGTTGCTGCACCCCAGATGCCTCCTCCACTAATGCCTCCGGGACCAGCAACCTGCACCATTTTATTATCTTATTATACAAACTAAGAAGATATCCGACAAAACAGTTTAATTAGAAAGTTAACCGGCTAGGATTGATCATGTACGTTCTAGGGATAACAAACATATTTTCAAACTTACCGTAGACCATATAATGTTTCCATTTTGACGATCCAACGTCCAAGCAATTCCACTTTTTTGTACTATTGAGACAACGTCTCGCCTAAACCCGTTAGCAGGTATGCTTAGAAGCATGGGTGCTTCTCCAAAATCAGCATCTGGATTGGGGCCAACAGGGCAATTTGGGGTAGATGGATTAATACATGCCAAGAACCAAACATCATATCCACCAAGTTGCGTGCTCCACTTGATTTGTCCAGTGATAAGATCGAGTGCCAATACAGACTCTGAATGGATATCTGGCCCGATACACGTGTCAAGGCCGCTAGGAATTGTTTGATTATTTTCTTGTGCTTGACATTGTTCGACGCTTAAAGGTGTTGAATAGAGATTTCCAGTGGCGATGTAGACGAGATTTCTTAGAACATCAATAGGAGGACTACTTCCCCAAAGGCCAGCTCCAGCATAACTATCTGATCTACCTTGGTTGTCTGGCAACATGTATGTTCTCCATAAAATGGCACCATTTCGAACATCTAACTTAACAAAGCTGCCGCGAAAGGTGCAACAAGTCTCAATCGTAGTCGTAGCTTCTTCAAAAGATGACACTCCAATATAGTAAGCCCTATAATTTTTCAATCACCATTGAATGTAGTTGACGTTAAAGATTTACTTCATATTAATTTGCATACAATGTAATCTAGAACAAATCAGTATAAAAAAGTAAAATAGTTTATACACATAGAGTACACACCATGAATTCATTGAATTGAATATGAAGGATTATAAATCTCAAAGAAACACATATAAGGATAATACCAGGACTACGTCTAATGACGTCACACATTATCTACCGTAAGTAACATCACATCAGGATGTGATATTCGATTAAATATGGGTAATGGAAAACCGAATCTCATATATTAAGTTCGACTTTCTAGTAATAGAATTTCACCGTGGTGTCCTTTTATATATTCAATGAACCCTACACACAGACACCATAATACACATTTTAATGTTATGTATTTACTTGTTAGCCCTTATTTTATGTTACATAATAGTCTGGAAACTAAACCGTAATTTTTATACTTGATCACCTTAATTCCTTACATTAATGTTACTTATTATTTGAACCCAACACACCAACATCATAAAACTCATTCTATTATATCTTAATCACTTGAAAAACCTTATTTAACGTTAAATTTAAACACAAATTCAAATGGTAAAATACCGAAAACAGGTTTGATATGCTACCATTAATAACAAAGTGTTTTTTTTTTTTTGAGTATAACAGCTAAACCGCTGACTTTATGCATTGTTACTTGTATACAACAAGTCAATATTATTTTTTTCCAGGAAACGAAAGATTTTATTGAAAGCTGGACTAACACCTGTGAAATACAAGAACAACGTCGGACACCGCCGGCAAAGGCAAACAATTCAATATTATATTATTGCACGTCTTTGATTTTGGTGTTTCTTTTATATTCCTTTCGTTACTATTAACAACGACTCTAACAAGTTTCTATAACATTTAAAAAAAAAAGTTTTTATAACATTAATCATAAAATATCATATATTGATTACGATTTATTAAGTAGATTTCATGACGATCAATGATTTTAAAACATTTTGTATTATTTGTATTTTTAGTTGCGATATCCCACATTGGAAGTGGGGAAGCGCATTAACACCATAAAAATGTGAGATATAAATGTCTTGTTAACTTGGGTTAACCCTATTAGATCAAGCGATGACGGCGGTCTAAGCAGTTGACCGGACCATTTATGACCCATTTACCAGGCCCGGGGTCAGGTCCGAGGTGTGGGGGCATTACAGATGGTGTCAGAACCGACTATCATACGGGCCTAAGTGCCACACCGTGAGATGCGGTGGGGGCCACCTCTAGAATCATATGATGACGAATTGGGATAAGTCTTGGTCGTCCTGACGAGGGAGCGCCACAACAGTGGGGAAAACGTATCACAGCCATATAAGTGTGAGATAGCACTACCAGGCCCATGGTCTAATGGGGCGTGGTCTAATGTTTCTTTACCATAATAACAAAAGTATGAGTAATGATACAAACACAATCTTATAGTCGCAACGAGCGACACAACATGTATTTATAGAAAAGAAAAGGCTAATGATAATGACACAATCGTTGTCTCACTACGAGTGACATAATGATTATCTCTATCGTTAATCATGATGATTACATCAGTTGTTTCAATTTAGATTCATCACGATCAAAAGTGCATATGACATAATGTCCCTCGTTGTAACACACAACGGTTGTGCCCGTATAATTACGCCTCCCGTACCAAATTAGAGAATAGAAAGCTTACCCTCTATAGTAAGTTCCAGACATGGTAATAATAGCAGAAGGATGATTATCGAGCTTTGTAGCCCAAACGAGCTGGCCCGTGGCCCGTCTAACAGCAACCGCATAAGCCGGCCCGACGAGCCCGATGATCAGCAACTCCCCAAACTCACCGGCGATGGTCGGAGTAGCTCTAGCTGTAGTTGTGTTCACATTGTAAACAACTCCGGTGGTGTTTATTCCGGTCAGATCTTTCAGATTCTGTTTCCAAACAGGAGATCCATCTATGGCTCTCAAAGCATAAAGGTAACCATTCCAACTTGGAAAGTATAGGTTCCCATCATATATTGCTGGTGTTGCACTTACATCTCTTCCTGCATCCATATAAAGACGAGATTAGCCCAAGATTTTTTAGTCGGGTGTGCTGACGTTTTTATCCATATATACCGCATTTACCATGCATTCTACAATTCGAATATCGAGTATATATGAATATCATTAGTGCTTTTACATTTTTCACAATTTCTTTTTATCAATTTAGATTTTTGTAGAGTAAATTCGGATAAGTGTAAATAAATCCTCTCCTTTGCTAAATTGAAATTTTAGTCCTCTAACTGGACACGTTTTGCAATTTTGGTCCTGGTTTTTCTCCGGCGACAATTTTAGTCCTGTAAGTGGTCTTTTTTTTTGCAAAAATAGTCCTGAACACCGGAAAGACCACTTACAGGACTAAAATTGTCGCCGGAAAAGACCAATTTTAGTCCTGTAAATGGTCTTTCCGGTGTTCAGGACTATTTTTACGAAAAAAAGACCATTTACAGGACTAAAATTGTCGCCGGAGAAAAACCAGGACCAAAATTGCAAAACGTGTCCAGTTAGAGGACTAAAATTGCAATTTAGCCCTAAATTTCTTCGTGTGAGTATCCATATCACTACACCACATTTCATTTTACTGAATCTTTAATTTATTCCGAGTAAAAATGCATTGTTTTTCTGTCTTTCACCCTGTAGAAGTGCGTATGAAGAAAGATAGTATAACGAGCTTATCGCAGCCCTAAATGTACGTAGCTATATTATATGTTCTTACCTGCAAAGAATTTCCATTTGAGTTGTAGTCTTGGTGCAGTTAATGGGCTGATCTTTGTTTCGGTTTCGGCGAAACGGCGATTCGAAAGATCGCCGCCATGGTTAATCCAGTTTCCAAAGTTAGCTGTTGTGATAGTAGTAATGCAAAAGAAGAAGAAGATGATGCTTAAGTTTGATGTGTTCCCCATTGGGAAACTAGAAAAAAAAGGGATTAATTTGCTTGTGTTTTTGGATTGAAAGGGAATGTATATAATTTATAGCATTTGTTGCTGTAACATGCATAGATGGAGAAAAAGAGAGGACACTTAGATTTGATACACGTGTACGTATAGACACGTAAATAATTCGAGTCGAATTAAACGTTTAATTTTCGAGTCTATAATATTTTTCTATAGGTCTAACTCGATTTGTGACATGAAATCGGTATAACCAACCGGGGACTGATAGAGTTACTCCTCCAATTAAGTCTATATTATTTTTACACCATCATCGTCTCACTATATATTTTTCAATTGTAAAAAAAATAAATAAAAAAAATGAAACAATCACAACCACAAGATTACGCTGAGTGTAAAAATGATCTAGATTTGAGGGAGCAACTCCATTATTACCTTAACCAATAACACCTAACACCACATAACAAGAAGACAACTTGTGCGTCTTCAGAGTCAAAACTCAGTGGTAAAAGATTATGGACGTTGTAGTGACACTGTTATCTATGAGTTAGAGTGTGAAAGTTGGGTTATCTAGATCGACTTATCTCAACCATAAAAGATATAAATGCAACATTTGCAAATTGAACTATTGAAGTATAACCTCGATTTAATTCTTTCACGAAACTCTTAAGGATAAAAGAGTGGGACCATTTGGATTTAGACTCTTGGAAGGGATACATTTTTATTTTTTCCTCAATATTGTCTATAAGTAACATCGAGTAAGATAAGTATATGCATGAAAATACTATCACCAGAACGAGTGACACATTATACATTTATATCAGTCAGTTATGAAGTACGATTAATTGATCATTTTATACAATAATCATATATGAAATTTATTATGTTATTTATTATGGCATAATAACTGTTATGATAATAACATTACCGTGAATGCATGCCATACATTGCAACTTGGCAACCTTATCACAACAACTTGTATTTGTATGTGATGTGATTCACCCAATCTTGAGAAGACTCGCCTTAAAGCCTGGGAACTTACAAGATGGCCAATATATATATTTATTTGAAATCAACCCATTTGACATGTGATTCATTTGACCAATTTTTGAATGTGATCAAAGAATGTATCAAACAACATGAGTTCATCACAATCACAAATACACAAGTATTATTCCCAATCAATGAGGGAATAAAATTGTATATAATAAGATGAAATGAAACTTCATTACAACATAATAGAAAATAAAACATTTTCATTACTTTCGTGCAAATATATAAATAATGAAAACCAATAAAACCAACTACAAGCTTACCCTCACCTTACCATCCACCCCTAAACTTTACCCCACCCCATCTTACTATCCACCCCTAAACGTACCCCAACCCAACCGTACCCTTCTGTGGGACCCGGCCCGGTCATCGACCCGGAAAACTTACTGGGTCACCGGGTCACCGGTTCAACCGGTGGGTCACTGGTTCAACCGGTGGGTCACAACATAAGGTTAAAAATAATATTTTCATACAATAAAAATAAAATTGATAATAATAATCAATTCCAAAATATTCCAAGTTTTCAACATCCAAATCATAATAAATACAAATGAAAAGCGTTTTTGATACCAAAACACATGACAATCAAGTGAAAAACCATCAAAATTTCTTACAAAAGAAATTTGGTCCATTTATTGTAACATTATTAATTCAAATAAAAACTAGTCCTCGTTCCCAACAAGTTTGTTTATAAAAATGTTAATTTATTACTTGCCAATTTTGGAAGTTGTATTGAATTTCGACTTTAGTTTGTGGTGTTTAATTTGACGAATATAGAAATGTAAGAACTCATTTCTGCCAAAAGATAGAGTACGAAATAAGAAATGATGGTTAGGATATTCGACTCCTACCTGAGGGACCTGGGTTCAAGTCACAGCAATGATGTTTTTTTATAATAAAAAATCCTGTGGCAATTTAAAAATAAATTTAAAAAAAAAAAAAAAAACCAGACCGGGTTGATTCATACTGGGCCGGGTCACGGTTCACCGGTCCAACCACCGGGTTTTCCGGGTCTGGGCGGGTCAACTCCTTGAACGGTCAGACTCTTGAATCGCCCGGTTTTGGTCCCGGGCCGGGCCAACCACCGGTTCGACCGCCGGGCCGGGCCGGGTCTGATAACTATGCCCCCACATCTTACCCACCACCTCCAACTCACCATAGCTATGTGTCCCTAACTAACCCCCACCCAACCTTAACACCTCTATCACCCACCGCCACCACAACCTCTCCACTCCACCCTTACCCTCGCCCTCGCACTCACACTCAGGAACGACTCCAGAAATTTAATGATACGAGTCGAAAAATTGTCATATTTTACAATTACTAAGCTTAATTTTATATATTATAATTCAATACGAGTCAATAGGATCAATATGTAAAAATAAGAGGTCGGTACACATATAACATATGTATCTTAAAAAGAATTCCACTGTAATATTTTCTTTAGCGGGTCGGGTGACCCATTTGTGCTTATGTGTAGCCGCCCCTGCTCACACTCACACACTTCTCACCAATCTTATCCTCATTATCTATAACCTTATCTCCACTTCTCACCCTACTTTACCCCACCCTCAACCCTTACTCACCTCACACTTATCATTTACCCTACCCTTGTCTCCATCTCTCACCCTATTTTACCACACTCTCAACCCTTATCCTTTACCCCTACCCTTATCTCCCACAAACCTTACTCTACCACACCTAAACCTTACCACTATCTTGCCACATCTATTATTTCTCATCATGACCCTCATCGCTACTTTTCATCCTTACCCCACGAACACCTTGTAAACTGTTTTTAGCATCTTACTGATAATATATCATGTTGGCCGTTCAAAAAGAAAATCCTTATCTTACCACCCCTACGTCCTACTCACCTCCTTACTTTGTTTCTCACTATCCTTTTACCCTCCTCCGTTCCACTCCACCTCTACTTTCACCCCATCCCTCCTACACTCTTTATCCCGCCATTCTCTATTCACTATCCATCATATCACTTATCATAAAATATATATGTTAATTTTTGTCAGACATCAAACATATTAACAAAATATTTTATTATACTTCATTTTGTCACATTTATCTCTTCGTATTTCATTATAATTCATTCAATTTCATTGCATCATAATAAAATAATCATTAATTTCTACACATTAATAATAGGCTAGACCATATTGAGCGGCTATGATTGACTTTAATTACCTCTGACTTTGACTAAGCTATTGCAAATAAAATAAAAATTAGATTCCCCATATAAAAAGTAATGTGTAAAATGTACTATTTTTATTAAATATATTTTCTATATTTGTCTTCTGATTATTACAATGACTGTATTAATAGAATGAGTTTGAGATATCTCTAATATTTACTCTTTAAATAAATAAAGATAAAATATTTATAAAATATAAGTCCTATATGAATATTACATTTTTTATTAAGATTTTTTTCTTCTTAAAGCTCCGGTATCCGGATCCAAGTAGTCCGATTAATCCGAGTTCGGTTCGGGTCGTGCCCGCAGAATCATACTCTTACTCATAGGTAAGACTTGTCCAATATCTCTTTCAACATAGCGACTCAAAGAAAAATCGAACCGGTGTCCTCCTTAGGCATTCACAAGTCACTTACCACTTGAGATAATATACTTGATTATTTTTATTAAGCTTTATCTTTTATTGTACTATAGTATACTCTGATGACTCATCTATACCATTGCCTTTAACAATTTTTAACAATGGCAACTTATGAGGTGCAATGATATTTATTGCAACTACGAGAAAGAAATTTGTTGCGTAGGAATATTTGCATCATATACTTTTAATAAAATCATTAATTTATATATTTAAACATCATATTAATTTATTTTAATTTACATAATATTATTTCAAAATCAACTACATTAGGTTTTCTATTTTACAATCTTTACAACATTGAAAATAGAGAATCCACATTTCATGCTATATAAATAGAAACGCAACAAGTAAATAAACGATTCAATCGATTTAAAAAAGCAAAACAAAACCGAAAGCATCTTATCAATTTACAACAACTGATTTTGCAGCCATTTACAAGACATCATCATGTCATATAATGTTAACTCTAGCTATTTGTATATTTTGCAAGTACTGATGTACTAATCTTTTTTTATTTTTATTTTTTAACTTCTCTCAATTTATCCAACACATATTAGTCAAAAACCATTTTAAATGTAGTATAAATATTTGTGACAAGAAATTAGTCTTTAATAAGAATATTACAAGGCAACAAGAATGTCATTACAATAATTTATTAGGTAAGTGATAATTAAGTAGTAAAGCTTATGTGACACAGAAAGCGAAAACATAGGTTCCAGATACGGTGGTTGGGTTGGCGATCGCATAACCGTGACCAACAAACACACATCCATTACTAACAGACATTCCACCATATATCATAGCACCAGTGTCATATGACCATAGTATTTTTCCGGTTGATGCTTTAATTGCATACACAGGCCCTGATGGGTATGTCGAGCCTGCGAAGACTACACCATTTGCTATTGTCACTGGTTCTGTTCTAGTATTATTAGGTACTGCAGTCGACCATAATATCTTTCCACTTCGGGCATCCATTGCTACCCATCCTCCTCCTGTGGTTGTTTTATTCGACGGTTGAAGAATGAACGGTTTGTTCTCACTGTTGGCAATATTTGTATAAATGACCTTGCCGTCAGTTGCTGCACCCCAAGTGCCTCCTCCACCAGTGCCTCCTGGACCAGCAACCTGCTAACACTATATACCTTTAATTTTTTTGAAAATGTTAAGAAAATTTTGGCCAAAAAAATTGTAGAAAGCCAACCATGGCCATGTGGAATTCACCCTATCTAGCTATCTGGACAATGCATGTGTTTGTTTGTTTCATGCATTATTCTTTGATCCAATAAGTACGTACTACTGTATAAATGAATGTGATCGATATAATCTAGAAGATAAAGTGAGGCTGAGGCCTGAGGCATAGGGGACCCCAAACCCAAAGTCGGCTACCTACATAGTATGTTGTAATTTCTAAAACATACTTAAACTTACCGTTGACCATATAATCTTTCCATTTTGGCGATCTAACATCCAAACGACTCCACTTTTTTGTACTATTGCAGCAACATCTCGTTTGATACCTTTAATGTGTATACTTAGCAGCATAGGTGCTTCTCCAAAATCAGCATCTGGATTGGGGCCAACAGGGCAATTTGGGGTAGATGGGTTGACACATGCTAATATCCAAACATCATACCCACCAAGTTGTGTGCTCCACTTTATTTTTCCAGATTTGAGATCGAGTGCCAAGACAGACTCAGAATGTATATCCGGCCCGAGACACTTATCAAGGCCACCCGGGATTGTTTGATTATTTTCTTGTTCTTGACATTGTTGGGTACTTAAAGGTGCTGAATAAAGATTTCCAGTGCCAATGTAGACAAGATTTCTTTTAACATCAATAGCAGGACTGCTTCCCCAAATGGATGCTCCAGAAAAACTTCCTATCTTGCCTTGGTTGTCAGGCAAAGTGTATGTTCTCCAAAGAATGACACCATTTCGTACATCTAGCTTGACAAGGCTACCACGAAAGGTGCAACAAGTCTCTGGTGTAGCCGTCGCTTCTTCAAGAGATGACACTCCGGTATAGTAACCCCTGCATATAAATTTTCACCACCAAAAAATTAAGAAGGTTGATGTTCAAGATTAATTTACTTCATGCATGTTTACGCGCGTACAATAAAAATTTAACCGATTTACAAAAGGTAAATTTAAAAGAGACATGTTTTGTCCACCCCAAATAAGCCGTACGTTCGATGATCGAGCAACTCTCTCATGTTATTATCATTGACTAAATTGTATATATTACTTTAATATGAGGTCTATCATGATCATTGATAATAAAATATGGAACAAAAATGAATTGAAGCAATTAGAGTGGATGTATCATTGTACTTATGTGAAACATTATGCTACATTTGGTGCTTATTTTATGAATAAGATTATTCTATAATATTATTATATAGACAAGTGTGTGTTTCATATCATGTTACATGCCAGACTATCTAAACATTTTTTTCTATATTTCTCTGGCAATACTTTTTATTGTCCCAATAGAACGATTCAATGGAATCTCATAGCTTTGACTTCTACTCCTTCCGTCCCGCAATCTAAGTCTTTTTAACTTTTTTGTGGTGTCCCAAATTATAAGTCATTCTCACATTTCAATACAAGATTAATGCATTGTTTTTAGTTTCACACTAAACAATGTAATATTATAAGCCCCTCCCAAAAAACAATACAATATTTTGACTTGATATACTAAAAATAAACTCATTTATGATTTTTCTTAATCTGTGTGAAAAGTTCAAAATGACTTATAATACGGGACGGAGAGAGTATTTATTTTAATGGAAGAAAAAAAATAATATTATTACCTATTCATACGATACACTTTTAACTCTTCAATCATTATATATAACCTATTAAATGATCGAGTAATATACCACAACAAAATTAACAACACATTCTTGTGAACCTGTACAAACTAAAAGGAAGTCATCACAATAAAAACAATGTTGGTGAACACATTGTTTACGCCATTAATCACATATAGTTTACGATTAATTAAGTAATGATATGTCCGTAATGAAATGACTTCAATAAATTTACTCAACGCATTTCCCACCATTGATAATGCAACAGTTTATGGTGGTCCTCGACCATCATGTCACAATTGTTCTACCAATAAAAATTCTTAAAACAATAGTAAAATTGTAAAAACATGACATTTATATTTTACACGGTTTTCTGATTTCCTATTCGTCATAGATCATCAAGTCATACTTGGTCCAGGACCATAGTGAAATTTGCGTTGTTAATGATGTAAGACCTCTTAAATGATATGAGAGGTATATATGATGATCACGGGTTTGATAGTGTACTGCGTAACTGTGATGCCTCTAGACCCGGGTCGGGTCTGATAGCGCTATGTGTGCCATAAATGATCCGGTCAACTACTTTGACCGTCGTCATCGCTTACTCTAAAAGAGTTAACATGAGTTGACAAGGTAGACCTTTATGTCTCCTACTTAAAAATGAGGGTAATGCACTTCTCCCACATCCAATGTGAGATATCACATTCTTCCTTCTTATACCAAGGGTTAGGGGTAACTCACTTCCCACACATCCAATGTTGGAAATCACATGGATGTGAGATATCACATTCTTCCCTCTTATAAAAAGAATTCTCCCATATCTAATGTTGGATATCACATTCTTCCCCTTATATTAAGCAAGGGGTGTCCTCGTCAAGATTTGTCCAATACTCGTCATCACATTCTTTCCCCTTACAAGCAAGGGGTGTCGTCATTAGGATTTGTCCTAGATTCGTTTTTCACATTATTCCCCTTTATAAGGAAGGGGTGTTCTTGCCAGGATTTGTCTCAGACTCGCCCCTATCAAGGAATCAAGAGGTGACCTTTACCGCCTCTCACAATGTGACACATAGTCTCGTCTGGTAGTTGACTATGATACCATATGTAACTAGTGCTGTAAACGAGCCGAGCCGAGCCGAGTACCTGATGTTCAAGCTCGAGCTCGTTTGTAATCGAGCATGCTCGGCTCGGCTCGTTAAGACAAACGAGCCTAAAAGCCTGTTCGAGCTCGGCTCGATAAGAAAGGAAAATGTTCGAGCTCGAGCTCGAGCTCGAGATCAAGCTCGCGAACAGGCTCGAACTCGAGCTCGGCTCGTTCAATAGCAAATTTTTTTAAGGGCTCGTTCAATAGCTCGGCTCGTTCAATAGCTCGTTCAATAGATATTTGATATTTGATATTTGTTCGTGAACGCTCGTTAGTGTTCGTGAACATATATTATATATAATATAAATTATATTATATATAATATATGTTCACGAACACTAACGAGCGTTCACGAACAGGCTCGTGTTCGTTCGTTTACTAAACGAGCAGGAGAACCTGTTCGAGCTCGGCTCGATAACATAAATGAACGAGCTCGAACGAGCTTAAACGAGCCGAGTTCGAGCCTTGTTCGCGAACATTCGGTTCGTTTAACACCTCTATATGTAACACCCTCAGACCCCGGGCCTTGTAGCGCTAAGTAAGCCATAAAGGATGCTTAGGACGTCGTCCTCGTTTGATCTAAAAGGGCTAACCCGAATTGACAATACATATATATCTCACACTTATATTAGGGTAATACGTTTCTCCCAAATCTAATATGAGATATCACATTAACTTTGTTATAGTACTAGCATTTCTTTTAGAACTATATTACTAGCATTGTTTGACGTATTGATTGATACAAGTATCACAATGGTCTAAAAATAGGTTTTGGCCATTGTTATGACTAAATTATTGTGAAACTAACAATTTCCGTGATTGACATGTGACTCAACATATTCCATTTTTATCATTCGTTATGTCAGGACTGTTGCATTGATAGTATTAGTAGCATTAATTATACGAAATGCTACTAGTAAAACGGTTGTAGCACAATGAATGACAACATATACTTAGTGACGGATCTAGACTTTATTTCAGTGGAGTCAACTGGGCAAACTTGAAGATCTACCGACATACAAATTATATTTTTTAACAGCAAAACTATATCGTTTTAATACAAAACAAAATTCTGGATCTCAGTCGGTTTATATTATCAATGATTTAAAATCAGTGAAGCATTATTCTAAAGGAAGTAATAGAAAGCTTACCCTTTATAGTAAGTTCCAGACATGGTAATAATGGTGGCGTAATGACTATCGAGCTTTGTAGCCCAAAGAAACTTCCCCGTCGACCGTTTAACAGAAATAACAGAAGCTGGCCCGACAATTCCGACGATCAGAAACTCCCCATTTTCACCAGCGATGGTCGGAGTAGCTCTAGCTACAGTATTTTTCAAACCGAACAACCCAGTCGTATTAATTCCGGTCAGTTCTTTCAGATGGTGTTTCCAAATAAGAGATCCATCTTTAGCTCTCACAGCATAAAGATAACCATCCCAACTTGGAAAGTAAAGATTCCCTTTATATATCGCCGGAGTGGCGGTTACGTCACTTCCGGTAAAGAACTTCCATTTGAGGCGTAGTTTTGAAGCAGTTGAAGGGCTGATCTTTGTTTCTGTTTCGGCGTAACGGCGGTTGGAAAGATCGCCGCCATGGTTAAGCCAGTTTGCATAGTGAGCTTTTGTGATTGTTATGGTTGAGGAAAAAATGCAAAAGAAGAAGAAGATGATGCTTGTGGTTGAAGTTTTCCCCATCGGAAACATGGAAAGTGAAAGAGCAGGGTTAGCTTGTGTTTTTGCTCTTAAAAAAAGGAGGAGGAAGAAATACTTATAAGTAAAGAAAATGACTAATGCTAGTGACACATGCAAACTACTGCGTCACACACGGGGTATGATTCATTAATCATGGTGTAACCATATGACTAATGCTAGTGACACATGCTCACTCATGGGTATATAGGAACTATTAATCATGATATATAGGAACTATTAATCATGACGTAACCATATCTGTCTAAATTGATCATGATATGGATCTAACATTGTAACGCCCACAGACCCCGGATCTGGTAGCGCTAAATGAGTCATAAATGGTCCCGTCACTGCTTAGGCCGCCGTCCTCGCTTGGTTTAAAAGGGCTAACCCGAGTTGACAAGACCTTTATGTCTCACACTTATATGGAGGCGATCATTCTACTATTTTTCCTATGTGGGACATTACACGACTGGCGTCCTCGCCAGGACGACCAAAACTTATCCCAGTTCGTCCCTACCATAGGATTCTAGAGGTGGCCCCCACCGCCTCTCACGGTGTGACACTTAGTTCCGTATGATAGTCGACTCTGAATACCATTCTGTAACGCCCCCAGACCCCGGGCCTGGTAGCGCTAAATGAGTCATAAATGGTCCGGTCAACTGCTTAGGCCGCCGTCCTCGCTTGGTCTAAAAGGGCTAACCCGAGTTGACAAGACCTTTATGCTCACACTTATATGAGGGCGATCATTCTACTATTTTTCCTATGTGAGACATTACAAACATGATCAACGGTATTCATCATCGTTGTGTCATTAGTTGTGGTACAATCGTTATTCCCGTATCATTACTCAACAGTGAAACCTTACTCAATAGAGAATCCGTATTTCATGCTATATATAGAAATATAGTAGAAAATTTATATAAATTGTAATTTATTAGCTGCTAGTTTTTGTTTAGTATCTTTTGGAAAATAAAAGATGCAAGAATTAGATTATGCTTTAATTTGTATGAACGATTCAATCGATTTAAAAAAGAAAAACAAAACAGAAAGCATCATATTAATTTACAACAATTGATTTTGCAGCCATTTCCATGACGGCATCATATATAATGTTTATAACTCTAGCTATTTCTATATTTTGCAAGTAACACTCATCTTTTTTACTTCTCTAAGGGTTTTTTTTTGGGCCAAGGGTCCAAAAGGACACATTTTGGACTTAATAGGGTAAATAGGACACTAAGGAAACTTATTTGTTTATAAGGACACAAAATTACTACATAGACAAAAATAACCCTATTAACTAATAAGGAGAAGTTATGAAATACGAACCGCTGCAAATTGAAACCGCTGCAAAGTGAAACCGCTATATACAAACATAAAAGCTTTCAACGGCGAACAACAAAATTCAAGCAAAATTGAAGCCAAGCGAAGCAAAATCGAAGGAAAATCGAAGAAAAACCACACAGAAGAAGTAGCGAAAGCAGAGCAGAAGAGAGAAGAATCGCATTAAGACAGTGACAGCACGAAATCGTGGACGATGGCGAGGAGAAAACAAGTGATTTCAGCGGAGCAGAGACGAAAAGCATCAAAATCGAAGAAAAATAAGTAAGTATACGTTATGACTGAATATTCAACAATAGAAAAACTCAGAAATGTAGAAGTAGAAGAAAACAGGGTTTTTTTTTTGTGCAAAATTGAAATGTCGTGCTAGTAAAATCAATAATAGGGCACAACAATAGTCATTGATTACATGTCACTAAATTATAACAAAATCGTAGATCGAAATTGTGCTTGAAATTGAAAAGAAAGAAGTTGCAACAGTTTTCGATAACGAAATATGTGGTCACTGCATTTTTGAACAAATTTCACTGCAATATTAAGGCATTTTTGCAATGTCACTGAAATATTAAGGCATGTCACTGTATTTTTAATGATGTCATTACATTAGTAATGCAGGTTTTTTGTACAATAACCTGAAAGATTACATGACACTAAAATTCTTTGTATGTCACTGCTCTATTATACCATGTCACTGCATTTGTAATGCACTTGTTTTTGTACAATAAGCTGAAAGATATCGCATTGTTCCCAAACATGAAGCCTTGCATTATGTGGTCACTGCATTTTTGAACAAATTTCGGTTCGTTTATTTATGTACAAGAGATCATGTCACTGTATTCTGATTGGTTTAAGTGGTTTGTGTAGTTGATTGCGTATATATTGCTACAAATGCTGCTAAAATATCATGTCACTGCATAATCATAGAATGTCACTGCAATATAACATTGAAAATATAACTTCACTGCATTTACATAAATGAAAATGGCATGCCACTACCTAATGAGTGAAGTTTCAGTATAGTTATAGAAGTGCAAAACTTTGATGGCACTGAATTATAAACTTGAAAATATCATGTGACACCATTCAAAATATTGAAAATATCATGTCACTGCATTTTATAATATCTGAGTACATTCATAATGTTCAAGATATCATGGCACTACAATCACAACATTGAAAAATATCATATCAGTGCACTAATAACATTAAAATTTAATGTCAGTCCAGTAGTCTTACATTGAAACTACAAATAGTTAGATGTCACAGAATGGAAGTAAATTCATGTCAGTCAATTAGTCTTACATTGAAACTACAAATACTTACATGTCACAGAATGGAAGTAACTCAATTTTTTGCATGTTTACAGAACAAGAGAACAATATAGATCGACACTTAACAGCATACAACAGATATTCAAGGATATAGAGGGAAAAATCACAAAAGACCATGAAAAATTGATGGATGAAACACCATTCAGACATATATTTAGAGCATTCGAAAAGAAGAAGGTCATATTGGACAAAAAGAAAAATGACATGCTGGATGACCTCATAAATACATACAACAAAGACAAAGGAGGTTTCAAGATTGGCAAGCACCATCATATGCCAACTAGAAATGATGTAAAGCTAATCTTTGGCATAGAAGATGGAAAGACAGAGGTTGGAGATATGACCACAAACCCATCCACAGACATATCCATTAAAACAAGGATATTCTTTGATGTCAAAAGAATCAAGGTAAGTGCTGTCAAAGAAATAATAAAGGACATGATAAAGGAAAAGGATTCAACATCAATAGAAGACACGGTAAAGCTACTATGTCTTCTATAACTTGCAATGTTGTTCTTTGCCACCTCCGCCGTAACATATCATGGGGGTTCCTGTATTATGTGGATGACTTGACTAGATTAAGTTCATATGATTGGTCATCTCACATACTCAAAGAACTACAAAATGGCCTCAATCGAAAATGGACAAATGCAAGATATGTTAATGGATGCACTGTGTTCCTCCTGGTATGCTACTCACTGAACATTTCAATATAAATGTATTTCATTATAAATGATGCATGAAAAATCATGTCACTGCATTCTAAGTGAAGTTCATGTAATGCTATGTTAAGATCGGTTCTCGCGAGCACCCACATATGATACAAGATGTTGTGCAAGAGGAAAACAAAAAAAGAGCAGAAGCAGGAAAGAAGAGTATCTCATCTAGAGGCATTCCAAGGATAACAAAGTGGAATTTGAGAGATCTACAAAGTATTCTAAACAAAAAGAAACTACAAAACATGGGAGAACATAAGGTAAATAATTACAAGTGCATTAAGAATGTTGTGATCAATAAAATGTCATGCTCAATGAATAGGCATTCTTAAATAATCACTGCACAATTGCTGCTTGTCACTGCAGTTTTAAATTTTGTTTTTTGGTACATGACACTACAAGTCTCTCTATGTCACTGCAATATTAAGGCATGTCACTACATTTTTAATGATGTCATTGCATTAGTAATGCAGGTTTTTTGTACAATAACCTGAAAGATTACATGACACTAAAATTCTTTGTATGTCATTGCTCTATTATACCATGTCACTGCATTTGTAATGCACTTGTTTTTGTACAATAAGATGAAAGATTACATGCCACTAGAATACTTTGTATGTCCATGCACTATTATACCATGTGAATGCATTAGTAATGCAGTTTTTTTTCTACAACAACCTAAAACATCACATGCCAACATAACTGAATACGTGTGTATTTCAAAATGAAACAGTTCAATCCTGAAGAACTGACTCCTATATTGACTGAGTTGCTGCTGATACCAAGCTTGGGAGAGAGGGTAGAAAAAGGAAGCAGAGACAAGGAAACAGATGATGAAAGCCATGACATGCATGACGAAGAAAATCAACTGGATTCTGGAGAAGATGATATGCAAGCAGAAGGAAATGACGGAGACTCTGAAGAGAATGACGAACAACAGCAAGCAGATAATGCAAATGACGGGCAGTCTGAAGAAAATGAGGGACAACGGGAAGCAGATGAAGGAAATCAACCGGAATCGAAGAAGATGATATGCAAGCAGAAGGAAATGATGGGGAGTCTGAAGAGAATGACGAACACCAGGAAGCAGATAATGGAAATGACGGGCAGTCTGAAGAAAATGAGGGACACCGGGAAGCAGATGAAGGAAATCAACTGGAATCTGGAGAAGATGATATGCAAGCAGAAGGAAATGATGTGGAGTCTGAAGAGAATGATGAAAACCAGGAAGCAGATGATGGAAATAACGGGGAGTCTGAAGAAAATGAGGAACACTGGGAAGCAGAGGAAGGAAATAAGAGAGAGTGTGAAGGGAATGAGAGACAGAAGGAAGCAGACAAAGGAAATAACGGGGAGGTCAAGAGAATGAGCGATACCGGGAAGGAGATGACAAGGAAGAGGAATTGGAAGCACAAAAAAACAATTAAGGAATACAAGAACAACACTGTCCTCAACAACAGCCAACACAATCCGGAGATAAGTTTGGAAGCACTCCTTCATTCAGATTACTAACACCAACACCGTCACCACCACATGTACAACTACTCATTCTAATTTTTTATGCACACATGATCCATGATATTATAAATGAATATCAGAATTTGAAACTACGAACAACTTGTGCAGGATGTAGATGATCCAATTGGAGAAATGAAGGAGCAAAACAAATTCTTGTCAAAAGAATTACAAGATGCGAAGAGCAGAATTGAAGAACTAGAGCAACACATGGTAATAAGTACTACAAACTACTGTCATTCTCAAAGCATCAACAGATGTCACTGCATCAAATGATGTCACTCCAAATAAACAAAAACCATCATACTAACATGCAACTTCATTCAGTAAATAATCTATATCTTAAATATATTTACAGGCAAAATGGAAGACTGATGAAGCAAATGCTGAGTTGATGAAGAAGAGAATTCAAGAGCTAGAGCATGACAATGTAAGCTTAAGTTCAAAAGTGGAAAGCATGAAGAAGGTAGAGAAGCCGAAATCTTGAACAAAAACAATCACTTGAAGCACAATTTAGACAAATTGAATGAGACACTAGATGTGATTAGTACCGAGAGAACGAAATGCGATTGCAAGTCTCCGAATTGAATGATAAGATGAAGATTGCGCTGTCTACAATTAATAAGCAAAAAGACAATGAAAAAAAGAAAGATGAGTACATAAAAACATTGTTAGACAGCTACAATGACCAGGGAGAACAACAGAAAAACATGGCTGGTATGTTACAAGAGCAAGAGAAAAAACAAAGATTAATTGACAGACTTAGAGAAGAAGTGAAAAACCTGCAGGAAAAATTGTTTGACAGGGAAACAACAATCGGGGATTTGAAAACTGATCTTCAAGATAAGAAAGAAAGCAATGAAGGATTGAAAGAGAAGATGCAGAGACAGGAAGCTAAAATTCAAGAAATGGAAAACAAAATCCAACAACTCCAGGATGAATATGATTCTCTTGCTACTCATCAAGTGACACAAAATCTACATGAAGAAGATGCTGATACTGAACAAGTCACCCCTGGTAAACAACAAGAACATGGGGATAGGCATCAAGTCACCCCAGATTTCACAATTGAAAGGGGAGTGAAGAAAAATGCAAGAAAGAGAACAAAGAATGAGGATCCCGATTTTCGCACCCAAAACAGAAAAAAGAAAGCAAAAGAAGGAAAAAAGCAAGAATACTTCATACCCGACGGAAATCCGGAGTTTCGGGGAAAAATCATAATCAAAGGCAACAAAGATGAATACTATTGTGGACCACACATTGTTCAGAAGTATTCAAAAGAATTCAGAAGTAAACGATAAGGAAGGGAAAGAGTAAGCACAACTTACTAAACAACATTATTAAACATAAAGATTCTTGATATATAGAATACTAACAACATACTATTATTGCAGGGGTATACTCTGGGCAAAGACACTAGGTGATTACCCATATGTCACCGTCAACTCAATAATGGAAGTGCTAAATGACTTGTACATAGACGAATCGGTAAAATCTAAATGTCACTGCATCTTACTCTCACTCCATAGTATTGTCACTGCATGATACTGTCACTGCATATTACTGTCAATGCATCTTGGTGTCACTGCATTAGTTGACATAAATATCTTGCATGACAACAACTGGTAAATACATATACAGGGAAAAAACATTGATTTTGATGTTCACCAACGGCAAATAAATAAACTAACTTACTATAATGAAATTTGAAACAGGTGGTTGAAGGGTTCGCGGAGCTCTTAAAAAGTGCACATGTAGTTAAACCTAACTACCAAATATTCTCTACAAATGACGACATGGGTACGCATACAAATTAATTTGAATAAATAAATTTAAGATTACTTTTATAATCTCGATCAATATGGAACATTCAAAGCTATACTAGAAGAGCTTGAGCGTGACAGAAAGTTATCAAATGAACAATTGGAAAGAATGGTGGAAAGCATATATGAAGGACATAAAGTTTTCATCCCCTTATGCTGTATGGGAGAAGAGTCAAGGCCATACCACTGGGTACTACTAACATACAAATTAGGAGAACCAACCTGGAAAATGTTTCATTCTGCACCAGTGGGGAAGAGCAAGACAGACTGTTTCATCAAAGAATGCAAGGATAAAGTAAGTTATCAATGACATTACTACAAAAACAGTACTGTCACTGCACTTTCTTGTCAATATGTTTCCAAAAAAAAAAAAAATCAACACAAATTTCTCTTATTCGCAGATAGAGATTATTTTGAAATCCACTCCACCAACAAGACTTGCAAGAACCAGGCAACAAAGCATACCAACAAAAGTGGAAAAGGTTCAAAAGCTACCTTTACAGGATAATCAAACGTAAGTATGAATGCAATTATGTAACATAATGACCATAACAAATCATACACAATAATAACAGAATCATTGAAATATAATGCAGAACCGTGCCCTTTACTTGCTATATTACATGTACAGACTAGCACAAGATCTCACAATTCAACCACATCTAGATGATCAACAAGTGCAGCAGCTCAAGGGAATGGTTGTCAATTCATTAGTGCTTAACAGAATTTACACAGAGCACTAAAATGGTTGTAACTAGAATTTTAAATATTCTGACTAGTCTACTACTTTTGGAATATTCATGGTCAATCCTTTATGTAAAGTATTTGAATGATACAATGACAAAATGCAATGACAGTGTGGACTGATGGTCCATAACTGATTCTCAGTTTTATGTTGGGGTTTGATGGTTCAGTTTGGAAGCTTCATGGCAATTTGACAAATTGGAAATATTTGATCGTTCATGTTTTTTGTGAATTTGTCTTATTTTTTTGTGCATTCATTGTTAACAATTTATGTACATAATAATGTAATTCCATTAAAGACATTACCAGATTAATGAAATAAAAATAGAATACATCTCCATACATGTCACTGCATAAATTACACAATCATCTCAATTTATTCACAAAATAAATACAAAGATACACATATCAATAAAATATAGGGGATAAAAACCAATACAAATTTGAAGTCATTAAGTACATAATCATATTATTCCATTGAATACAACAACAACAACTGAACGGATTGCCACTAATTTGCAGTGACACTCATGTCACCGAAACTGAATACACGATCATTTCATTGTATGCACAAAACAAATACAAAACTACCGATGTCGATAACATATGGATGACAAAAACAAATACAAATATGATAACATTAAGTAAATAATCAACTCAGTCCATTAAATACAACAACCAGTCAATAAAGTAATCAAATCTGCATAAACATCACTATGCAGTGACACTCATGTCACTGCAAATAAGTTCATCGTCGTTTCAGTAGAAATAAAAACATACCAATAACAAAAATATATAGGGAATAGAAAGGATTACAAACAACAAAGATTTAACAAAAAAACTTAATATCATCACTGCATTACAGTAATCTAAATGAACATAATGATGCAGTGACACCAATGTCACTGCATTTGGGAAATATGAAAATAAAATGTCTGAAACCATGAGTAACAAACTCCAATCTCAATGTTTAAAAAAGAAAACACCCATTAACTATAAAGCAACAGGAGCATGGCAGGTCTTCTTATTATGATGCCCAAACTGATGACATTTACCACATTGGATAACACGTTTGGACGACTCACCACGAGATCGAATACGCTTCGTCCGAGGCCTACCAGGCTGCTTCTTTGCAACAGGACAAAGCACAACAACATCTTCAGAATTATTCTTCAAAAAGGGACCAGGAATTGGATTTATTGAAAACTCATATGAACCAACATAAGACCTTGTCAAAAAACAAGGATCAACGTAGTCAGCCAACGGAAAACCAGTAGTCCTAATGACAGCCAATCCATGAACACACGGATAGCCATTCCGCTGCCACTCAGTGCACGAGCAAGCACGACGATCCAAATCAACACTTCTTCGGAGGAGATGAAAAAACTTCATACTTATAATAAGTAGAACTAGCAACCCTAAAGCCTCTCCCCGAATCCATCAACTTATATAAAATAGCATCAACCTTTGGACATATCAAAGACTTGAATGACGCCGCATCAGCACGTCTATCTGATAATCTTGTCATTAGCTTGATACGAATGCCATCAACCATATTCAATACAGGAAGGTGCCTCTCCTTAAATACCCATGAATTAAAAGATTCAGCCAAAGAAGACGCCATATGACCGTATCGACAACCTTTAAAATAAGCATTAGCCCAATTCTCAGGATGTAAATTCTCCAAGAACCTTCTTGCTTGAGCTCCACCTTCAAGTAAGAAATCATCCATGTACTTCTGATACTCTTCAACACTCGGAGCATAAGCACAATTGTAAAGCAAATTAACCATTCTTTCACGCAAAGCTTTACTTGTAGATTTACCACTAAAACAAGTCTTCAGATTCAACTTCAAATGGTAAATGCAATAAGAATGGAATGCATCAGGAAACACCTCCCGTATAGCATCCAATAATCCAGTATTCCTATCTGTCATGAACGTAATTTGACGAATTGGTATAAGTAAATCCTTCAAATGCAACAAGAACCATTTCCAATTATGATAATCCTCAGAATCAACAACAGCATAACACAGAGGATATATCCCTGCAAGAATTTCAAAACAATATCACTTCAAATTAACAGAAAATGAGTCACTGCAAAAGAATCAAAACTACGAAAGGTAGAGTGTACAAAAACACAATCATCATAAAAAAGAACAAAATAAATGGAAGGACAGTTAACACAGGGAGTTGAAAAAACAAGGGGTCACAGAATTCCCAATCTCACTTCAAAAAAAAAAAGAAAAAGGAAAAAACAAAACAAAACTGCATAAAAAGCAAATGTCACTGCACTAAAGTCAGATGTCACTGAAGGAAAATAAACTGTCACTGCAGGAAAATCAACTGTCACTGCATAAAAAATAAATTGTAACTGTAAATAAAACATACCATTCTCACCATCCTTCCCAGTTGCAGCCAACAAATGACCATTCATATCAAATTTCAAATGTGCCCCATCAAGAAACAAGATTGGTCGACAATACTTGAACCCACGAATACAAGCATCAAACGCAATAAACATCCGATGAAAACGCCGAGATTCAAGGTTGCACTTCAAAAAATACAACAGAACCAGGATTCGTTTCACGAACACTAGCAACATAACCTGGTATTCTTTTGAATGAGTTTTCAACATCACCATATAAGGAATCCCTAGCCTTTTTAACAGCAGACCAAGCGACATCATAAGAAGCTGGATTCCTATAATCAGTGGCTGTCGCAAGTCGCAAATCGTTGCGAATAACTTGGATCATCACGAACCTTAGAAACAATCAACTTGGAAAGAAGATCGAAGTCATCCGACGATCTCGACCAAAGGATCCGGAAGATGTACCACACGTATGAACATTGCACAATAAATTTACATAAAAGAATCCATTTGATTTCCGTTTTGAAGCACGAACATTCCAAAGAATAGTTTACTTCATCCTTCTTCGCACGTAACGCATAAATCCTCTTATTATCATTCTTTGTGTACACGTACTTATAACCAGTTTCTATAGACAATTTCTGCAAGCAATCCCTAAATTCACAAGCACCACCAACAAAACGTTGACCTTCCCTAATTAATATTTTATCCCAACCAAGAGTCAACTGATTACTATCACTCGAAGATGTACAAGACGACAAAAGACAAACTTCATCATCAACATTATCCTCCACTCCAACACAAACCTACCACCATTGTAAGACGATGCGAACCAACCAAACCAAGGCCTACAACCTCCACATTAACGCGCTTAGCACTATAAGAATCAACAACACAAATCATGGCTCGAACATCATCATCACAACTTAAGAGACACTTCGGATTATCGTGCAAAAAGTAATAAAGACTAATACATAAGTCCTTCAAATCAATCCAGCGATTTGAAATTCTATCAACAATAGACTTGAAGGTAGTAGTAGGTGTCGCTGTCATGACACATGTCTCTTCTTTGTAGGAGCACATAAGAATCAACATTGCAATCCTGGAAGCAATTAAAACCAAACAAAATATGAATGCATGTAAGAAAAAGAACACAGTCACTGCATTACTAATTACATGTCACAGCATAACTACATGTCACTGCATAGCTACATGTCACTGCTTAACTAATAACAACTCATTGCATTGACCACAACCAATGAATAATAATTCCAACTCAAATTACACTACAATCACTACAAAATATTATTGAAAACAATTCGATATGTTAATCCAAAGCACCTAAATCAATAACCTAATATATCAAGTACAAAAACATTATATCTCTAACTACATAGCAGAAGTCACTGCATAAAATCAAATTTCAATACATTTATTACAAGATTCACCAGCAACACTGACATATATCACTACATATGCAAAATGGGGAATAAATAACATAAAACATCAATCCATAAAACAACAGACTGACAATACTAACAATATATGTCAATAAATGAAACATGTCACTGCATTAAAAGCAACAAATAAACAATCAACGACACCCTAAATAACCCTGGTTAGAATTCAATCACAGTTAATGTACAGTAAATTCACAGAACTACAATCACTTAACATAAAACTAACAGATGTACTAATTCCAAATCAAAGTACACTTCAAATATGACAATATCAATTCAACATAATGATCATATATTCAAAACAATGATCATACTCACTGAATCTGAAATAGAACATCAATAATATATCACTACAGCAATAATTAATGTAAGACAAACTATTCAGTCACTGCATAAACACATGAAAAAACACTGGTGTCAAAAATTAAAATAAATATCTCAGATATTCAAAGCAATGATCATATATTCAGAAGAAGAATTATTTGAACAAATATAAAAACATCAAAATACAAGTAATGCACACTGTAATCGATAAATTAGAATCAGAAAAACATCAAATTAAGATCCAGCTGCACAATGATGCATAATAAATGTAAAGTAAATAGCAAATGGTGAAAATTACCAGCAAAATGAAGGAATCAGATTATCCAACACGAAAACGATCCAAACGCCGATTTACAAAGCTCAATTCAACGAAACCAACACAACCAAGAAGCAGAAATTGAATCACGAAGCATCAGAAAATGACAATGAAGACGATAGCACAACAAAAATCAGACAAAATCCGAGCCGTAATGAATTGATGGATAAAATACGGTGGATTATACGGAAAAGCAGAGCCAAAAGAAGCAGAAATTCAGTTAGTAAGATTCTCCCAAGAAATTAAAGCAGATCCGATATATTCTGTTATGAAAAGTGTGTTAAATGATCTAAAGGGTAATAGTGGAAAAGTAAATGAAATGTGTCCTTATAAACAAATAAGATTTTAGGGTGTCCTAAATGCCCATTAAGTGTCCAAACTAGTCCTTATAAACAAATATCCATTTTTTTTTCCTCCCGACGAAGACGAAGGTTTTATTAACAACGAAAAAAATTATAACAAAAACTAGCCAAAGCTAGACTGCAACGCGACCAAAAGCCGCATTACAACACGGCCTAATGCCGCACTACAAACCGGCCTAAGGCTGGACAAGCCGGGCAAAACAATCCTACACAAACCGAGATTATAATAGAACGAAATCAAGTAATAGATTGGAAATAGGGTGCTGAACAAAAGAGAAAAATTTCTCAAGTTCACCGAAAGAAATGACGTTCAGACATATGGATCCCCTTGGGCAATTTATTACTCAACAAACACAGAAAACAAACTAGAAAGCTGAAACATACTAATCCTACAAATATTAGTCAAAAAAAACTTTTTATATGTAGTATAAATATATGTAACAAGAAAGTCTTTAATAAGAATATCAAAAGGCAACAAGAATGTTATCATTACAATAATACTCCTTTGTCCCATTTTGTTTGGGACTTATTTTTTTTTTTTGGATGTTCTAAAATAAGTCCCATATCTAAAATTAGACTTAAAGTTGTTCCTTAACTGCCTAAATCTCTCGCTCTTTTTTTTTTTTTTTTTTTTTTTTTTTTTTTTACGTTGATTCCCTAGAAAAGACTCATTTACTTCTCCGTAAAAAGAATATGAGTATCAATTCGAGTGACCATTAATGAGATTGTTCATTACCAGAGAAGATGAAGTCTTTTTTTTATTTTTATTTTTTTTATTTTTTATTTTTCACGTTGATTCCCCATTACTAGAGGAGATAATCGTGGGAAATTGGAAATTCAGGTCTTGTCCCCCCTCCCTCTTGGAATTAAAGTTGTAATTTGGACCACATTCGTTTTTAGGTAACACGCCGTTAATAGCGGCGTAAAATCAATTTTTACGCCTATAATAGCGTCGTCAAACCACCCCAACCTTGATTTGCATATCCACTCATTATTAGCGTAACGAGACACATTTTACGCTATTAATACCAGCGTAAAATGATATTTACGATGGTAATAACAGCGTTAAAGTTTGAATTTACTAAGAAATGATTATTGGCGTAACGAGACTCAT
This sequence comes from Gentiana straminea, assembly GCA_036785695.1. Lineage (NCBI taxonomy): Eukaryota > Viridiplantae > Streptophyta > Magnoliopsida > Gentianales > Gentianaceae > Gentiana > Gentiana straminea. The sequence continues at coordinate 912,019 of JAVUPR010000561.1, forward strand.
TTTACGCCATAAACAGCAGCGTAACATTTTACGCTGCTGTTTATGGCGTAAAATGAGTCTCGTTACGTCAATAATAATGACGCTACAAATTCAGTCTGCTAATCTTCTTCTCTTTCCCAAATTTTCTTCATTCGAACAACTAACCCTTTTTCCTCAAATTCCCCAAATATTTCCCCAACTCGGTTGATATTCAAATGGATTCTGTGGATGAAGTTGAACAAATCGAGCAAATGGATCTTTCGGACACACAACCAAAGATACACGAGGTGATTCTTATGTGTATCATAATTATTTTATTTTTTTTTATTATTGTTGTGCAAAATGGGTGATTATTCATGTTTTTTGATCATGTTTATTATTGTTGTGTAAATATTGTTGTGTAAATTGTGATGAATATGTGAAAATTATGTGCTAATGCGTTCCACTTATTGAACAAGGTTCTATGGTCGGTCCGGACACTAACTCATCGCACACGCGCACCGAACAGCAGGAGAATGACTCTTATAAGGACCTTCGAGCTCCATTCAAGGAGTCTTAGTCTGACGAGTTAGGCTTTTGTGGTTTAGTCTCTTCTAGCCGCCAGACAAGTCAAGTTGACTATCTATGTAGGTACTAGAATATCGACAAAGCCCCGGAAGAGTGAACCTCTGTCTAACGTATCATATCTCATATGTGCCGTGGGGTACTAGTAGAGAGTCCGGTGGTCAGAAGTCTATGTAGAGATGGGCCTTGCCCCATTCCCCAATCAGATGTTTGGATGTGAGCTATACTCCGCGAGGAGCCACTTTTTTCCCTTATAATTAATAGCATTGTATCGTCGTAGTATAATTTGATATTTAATAGCCTTGTATCATATTTAATATAATAATTGCCCTTAGCCTTTTTATCATTTAATATCTTTAGTATATGTATATAATGCCTTAGCCTTTTTTTATAATTTACAAGGGAATAGTATATGCATATGCCTAATATTACTGACAATGTAACATAACAAAATACGACGGTAACGAATAACTAATAACACATAACACATAACACAAATAAGAACGAACAACGACAATAACATCGACGACTTCCGTCTGCCTTACGGTGAAAGCCTCCACCCGAAAGCGAGGTTCTTGTAGGTCTATGTTGTTTTCGATTCCACTCCTTCCTTCTCACAAGTTATGGCCTTCCTCATGCCTGCAAGAAATGAGGTCCTATAGGACAGTTCGTAGATGATTTGTAGGTTCTCTTGTTCATCTCTCCACTCAGCAGCTTGGTAAAGCCTCAGCCGGAAGTGAAGCATCCTGTAGATTATGTATTTTAGTGCTGTTTCGCCGGACTCGTCCGGCATCTCCATCACTCCTCCCGTCGTGACAGCGGTTGTGTCACCGCCGTACCTTAAACATCTAACAACCAAAAATTCAACAAAATCACACTAATATCAAAACAAACAAAACCTCACCGTAACTTGGATAATGAATGACTATACTAATTTCCAATCTTATGTATATGTATATCGTCACAAACGGATATGCACATGTATGTGTGCATATGTGTGTGTTTGTGTCATGTATATATAATATCATTTTTTATGAAAAGAGAGACGACACGACTATTAAGTCCTAACTTCACATGTATATACATATGTATAGACATGTAAAGTTGATATATATATATATATATATATATATATATATATATATATATATATATATATATATATACACACACATACATACACATTTTTTATGAAAATGAACACGACACGACTATTACGTAAAACTTGACATGTATATACCTATGTACAGAAAAATCTAAAATTTATATATATATATATATATATATATATATATATATATATATATATATATATATATATATATATATATATATATATATATTACGGGTTTGGGTCGGGTATGGAGCGGGTCAATCGGGTAAATGGGTTAAATTGGCTCCTCTATATATTATATATATAGATATATATACATATATACATTTTATATACATATGTATAGAAAAAATAGATATATATGTATTTAAGAGTATGTGTGTGTGTGTATATACACACACATATGTATGTATATTATCTATTTTTTTCTATACATATGTATATACATGTGAAGTTAGGACTTAATAGTCGTGTCGTGTTTATTTTCATATAAAATGTGTATATATATGTATATGCATATATATATATATACATGTTATATGAAAATGAACATGACACGAATATTACGTAAAACTTGACATATATATATATATATATATATATATATATATATATATATATATATATATATATATATATATATATATATATATATATATATATATATATATATATATATATATCGATCCTATTATATATATATATATCGATCCCGCGCGTAATTTATATATATCGATCCTGCGCGTCATTTCAAGGGACAGTGGAATTATAAAGAGGAGTGCGCTAAGATGACAACTGTTTTATATCATTTTAGTGCGGTTTCGGTTCCGGGTGGTGTAGATTTTGTAGACAGATTTAAAAAGTCCATATTTAAGGATTTTGTAACGGCGCATAAAGATCGGAAGTTCTCAGGAGTGCTTATGCGATATCTTGGATTCAACATGATATACCCCGACAGGCCCGATGAGCTACATTTTAGGTTTCAAAACCCGGGAGAGACATTCGTGTTTGGCAGGAGAGAATTCACAATGATTTCCGACTTAAAGTTTAGCGGTATTGATGATGTGGATGTTGGTAGCACTTCTATGTGCTTTGGAAGGGGATGTTACTTGGAAAATTATCAAAATGGAGCAATTACCATAAAAGACTTGAGCATGCATTTGGTCATCTTGTTGGAGACGGTCATCATAATGGTGAGGTCGTATACCGGTTAGGCTAGTGTATTTCTTTTATGGATATCTTTTAGATTGGAACGAAAATCTTGGAATCCCGAAACATATATTCTACCTCGTTGAAGATTTGGAACGTGTAGAAGATTTTGCATAGGGAGAGTACTTGTGGCTATTACTTACGACAAGATAGCACATCTCATGGTGATTGTTAAACGCTTTAGTCAACAACCGGAGGATAAAAACAATCACAAGCCAGCGGTTGAGGGTTGGGCACCTGGGTTTATCTACTGGGTTTATGAATTTCCCACGTTTGCAAAAGACCGAGCCTCCGTTTTGTAAATGTATAAGCCCCGATGCCATTCCTCGGATGTTGAGATGGGACCCCGCAAATAGTACACCGTGTGGACCCACGATGGGAACTAAAGTTATGCCTGAGGTAATATTCATGTATTCCATTTAATAACATGCATTTAAGATTATGTCAATAGCATGATTAAAGATTCTTTTAAATGTGTTGATTGTTTTTTTTTTCTACAGGTCGGAATGAATAAGGGTATGGTGGTCGAGAACGGAGAAGTAGTATTACTACGTCGGCTTGGGCTATCTGAAGACCAGATTTCACCTCCCCTACGTGTTTTTCCAAAACCTCCCCAACATCCGCCCAAAGAACTCCCATCACGGCCTGAGGCCCTGACCGCTCGTGGGAAGCGTAAAGGGGACAAATCTTCTCAGATCCACGACTGCGGGTACTAGTCGATCCAATGTTCCTCGTGTTGACCATAATGATGCACCTTCCACTCTTAGACATGGATCGACATCCGGGAGTGGAGTTTTACGGGATGAGGAGACCCGTGACGAAGAAGAACGTGATGTTTTACGGGATGAGGGTTTTGATATTGACAATGACGAACAAGATCATGTTGTTGATGGAGGGAACACTCTTCAAGGAGACCCGATAATTGATGAGGTTGGTAAGATGATCGATGCGGCAATAAGGAAAATCCAAGAGGGAATGAATGCCGAATTCGCTACCATTAAAAAAAGGCTCGATGCGCAGGACGAGATGTTGAAAAATCATAGCTTCATTCTGAATCAATTTTATCTTGAATCAAGGGTATGATTTTATTGGGCTTTTAAATAATTTTTTTAACATTTTCATAATGAAATACTTATTCAGTCGTTTGAATTATAGGGTCATAGGAGTGATGGGTCGGGGCCTTCCGGTGGCGGCGGCAATTACATGGGGACCGGCGCCGGACAAGGCAGCACTCAACGTGGAGCGGCCAACCAGCCACAGTCTACTTCGACACATCCCACACAATCAAATCTGCAACAGCCGCCTCAGCCTAATCATACACCCACATCCCGTCAGAGACCTGATCAACAGACACCTCGCATGCAGACCGCCCAAATATTCACACAATCTACTTCATCACATGCTCCCAAATCAAGTCAATCTCATGCGCCTCACCCGTCATACACAACACATACGGCTAGTTGTCATTCAGTTCCTCACACGGCCGAGGCTATTGGATTCACCACACCCGAGCCATTCATTTTCCTGGAGAAGTTTCCTCTGAGGGTGGTTCAGATCTGAGTCTAAGTCCCGGCAATTATCTAGTCACAGAGTCTAAAGCCGAACTTCAAGCGACGGGCGTAGTCCTTCCTGAAGGCCCATCAAATATTCCAGCTAGTAGTAGTCGGGTAGTCATTGTTGGTCCCTTGGAAAGGCTAACACAAGTTTAGAGGGGGGGGGGGGGGTGAATAAACTTGTCACCAAAAACTGATCCTGAACTGGAAAAGTCCCAGGAACTGAGTTTCTCTGAAACTTAAACTGATCTTCAGTTCCTGTCCCTTTAACTTGTGCGGAGTTCAGTTAACTTAACTGAATATAAGTTATTACTGACTTATATTTAGTCTCGTTAATCGGGCGGATAAAACTAGCCTTTAGTGCAATAGGTGTGTAATTAGAAAACTAGACCTTCTATGTAACAGTTAAGTGCTGACTCAGTGTCTGGTGTTTGCTGAGAGATAATGCAATAAATAAAACAAACACAGATGCATAAGGTAAATCAACACAAGATTTGTTTATGGAAGTTCCGGGTGGTGTAATCCCGTACGTCTCCCCTTCTCCTGTGGCATAGGAGGTATCACTAGAAAAATGAGATAACCGTTACAAAATTCTAGCACTATGACAGTCCTTCACGACACCCTAGTTTCACTGTCTACACAAAATGAAGAAAGGTGAGATTGCTCCCTTCACTCTGCACACTGATCTTTCGGAGGTGGATTTGCTCCTTCACCGGCTCACCACTCACATACACAGTCCGCAGACTGCACCAACTGCTGTAGCAACACCGTATGAAGAAAGGTAGAATTGCTCTCTTCAAACTATGCACAGCCAACCTTTTTTCACAAAGGTTAGGTTTAGAATTAATCAATGATTAATTCAGTGAGCTGTTTGATTTTTTTTTGAATCTGACTTTGTAGCTCCAAGATGCCTTCATTCCCCCTTGATGGGTTACTGGATCTTCCTTTGAAGTTTTCAAGGCAGTGTCGTTGGCTCCCCTTTATCTGGATAAATATAATCTGATTTTTTATGGATCTGGATTTGGATCTTGAATGTATGCTTGTAAAGCTCTTTTTATGATCCTCCTCTCACTTACTTCAAGTGATTCTCTTGTATATTTATAGGGGTGATGTGACGATTACTAGCTCTTGTAGCCGTTACACTTGTCATTTAGCTAACGTTCATATGTACGATCTTTTGTCGTATTGATAACTTAAATTCAATCAAGGCCTTAACTCAGTTTTCTACTCTTCTTCAAAACTGAGTACATTGTTTACTTAATATCTGACTTTAATTCACTAAGTCAGAGTACACCGCTCAATTTCTTCTTTTCCAGGTAACTGATAATTTTTGTCCTTAAGATTATTCAGTTTTATATGATCTATAACTCAGTTTCAGGTCACCACAGACTTGCACATTGACATCAACCAAAATATATTTCTATCGTTATCCAAATATTTCATCACAATATATCAATCAAAATAAAATGTATCATTGACTACCCTAATTATCCAACGAATGTCAATTCCATTATCGAAATATATAATCAAAATTAATCATTTCTCTAGCCTGAAAATGCATAATTTACACTACGCTAAAAATCAAAAATTTATAACATTAACAATATTAATAAAAATCGAAAATTAATAACATTAATAAAAAATCGAAATTTTTTAACATTAAAAACATTCGAAAATGCACATACTACACTATGCTAAAAATCGAAAATTTATAATATTAATGAAAATCGAAAATTCATATGAACAAATAACAATAAAAACAAACACAATAAATATATTTATTCAAACTTAAATAAATGCTTACCCATTTTGTTTAAAAATACAACTCCGGTGAAATAAAACAACGCAGCTCAAAAAGACAAATATGGTTTGTTTTTTGTTTTTTTGTTTTTTTGGGTATCAATTGTGTAGCAATGGTGATTTTTTTGGAACCAATGGTGAATTTTTTGTGTGATGAAACGGTGAAGACAAGAGTAGGTGAAGAGAGTAAATAAGACATTGATAAGGGTTTGAAAATGTAAGTTACCGTCCAAATTGGGGCGAAAACCGTCCAAATATGGACGGTGCTTCCTTTTTTTGGACGGAGAGACCATGTGATAGCGTCCAAATTGGGACGGTTTTAGACTTTTTGATAAAATGGACGTAAACCGTCCAAATGTGGGATGCACCGTCCAAAAATGGACGGTGTTCGCCCCAATATGGACGGTGCATCCAAAATTCGGACGGTTTTCGTCCATTTTGTCAATTCAATATATTTGGAAGAAATGAATCCAAATTTGGAGGGTTTTGACTGAATTTGGACGATTTCATCCAAATTTGGACGGTGAACCTGAAAAATAATGTCAGAATCTGACCGACCTAAAAATAAATGTCAGAGGTTAAAAGGGCCTGATTTTCCAATTTCTTTCTAATTACTTCAAGTTACTACATGTCAAAATATCTCAACCACACCATAAATAAAATGAAATAAATATTCTTCAATCATCTCTTATGAATATTGAGCTTCCATGTAAAGAATTTTTTTTTTAATATAATTGAGGTTACATGTGTGTGTGTTTTTGTTTATTATGCCTATTGTCGTATTGTTATTTATTACGCTCGAACTCATGCTTATACTTGAATTATATTATATTTGAAATCATATTCATATTTATTACACTTCGTCTCATTCTTATATTCGAATTCATCCTTCTTTTCGTAGAGAAATAAGTATGATTTTCAATATAAGTATCAATGGGTATAATAAATATAGTATATATGGTTCCTTTGATGGTTATTGCCTATTACATGTTACATATTTTTTCATAAAGTAAATAGTTTTCTAATCATTTGCATACGAGTTGCCGTATGTATATTAATGTTATCGCAACGAAACGGGGTTCGACCTGACATATATGTGAGGGGGATGGGGGGGGGGGGGGGGGGGAGGGGGAAATTAAATGGAAGGGTTTTCAGGCAGGGTAGGCAAAGAAGAAAAATCGGGAGATAGGGTGGAGTTTTAGTCATTTCAATTCCTCTCAATCATGTCATTCTTGAGGGATATTTGGTGTAGATATGAATCTGAAATCTTGAGCCTCAAAATTGTCAGATTTAGGCTTTGGACCGCTGGATTTTCCATGAAATTCGAAAAGATGCCGGCTTTTGCAAGTTTGTCCGCCGGTTATTTACATCCATTGAAAGATGACAGCTTCTTCAAATTATCTGTTGGATTAAACAGGGAAAGATTGATTTGTGTTATTGCACAACTGATTAAAGAATGATGCTTACAAGCAGTTGGAATAAAAACTCTCTTCCTTTGACTATTTTATTGAACTCCCAAAGCTAAACAAAATGTCTGGTGGATACTTGGTGGAGTTAGACGTAACTTTTTGGAGAGATATCAAAATCCATCACATGTTGGGTCTATATTACACCAAGATCTTTATATATGTCTGTATTTTTTTGAAATAGATGACACTGTTCTCTTGACTAACCTTGTAGTTAGTTATTCAACAACTTGTGTTATTTAGTAGTCTTTGGGGATTTATTTTGAAGTTAATTGTGTAGAAATTGAATGTATGTAATGTATTTTTGGTACTATGTTTGATGAATTGAAGAGGCAAAAAAATCATTATAGAGGTGGCCAGGCGGGGAAGATAAAATTATGCTTTAAGCCATATTACCCGGTTTTCTAATCTTCTACTCTTACATATGTAACTCCTTCAATAGGTTTACTGTTCACAGTATCCATTATCACTGATACTTCTTTTGTTTAACAAAATATACTATTATGATAAACTGTGAATAACGATTGTCATTGAGAATTGGAATGTGAGAGTACACAGTATATATAGGAACCCACAGGGTAAAATAGTAAAATAACTACAAACATAAATATAAATATATAACTATCCAATACGCCCCCTCAAGCTGGACGTAGTGAGCGAAGGCCAAGCTTGGACACAAACAAATCAAAGGGCTGCCGCGCAAGAGGCTTGGTCAAAGCATCGGCAATTTGGTCTCCACCGTGCACACGGGACACCCAAACAATACCTTTTTCCACATAATCCCGAATGAAATGATAGTCAATGGCAACATGCTTCATCTTGGAATGAAACATCGGATTCGCACTCAAGCGCTCAGCACCTAGATTATCACAAAAAATAACCGGAGTAGACGTAACCGAAAAACCAAGATCACGCAGAAGATACTGTAACCAAGCAAGCTCAGCAGCAGTATCTGCAACTGCCCGATACTCCGCTTCAGTAGAGGAGCGAGAAACAGCATCTTGCTTCTTAGAATGCCAAGAAATGGCATTCCGTCCCAAAAACACCAAATAGGCAGTAGTAGAATAGTATCCATCATCCGGATTGCCACCCCAATCAGAATCCGAGAAGGCATGTAAAGCCAAAGGAGTCCCAGAAAAAAACTGAAGACCCCGAGTAACCGTACCTGATAAATATCGAAGCACATGCTTGGCAAGACGCCAATAATAGTCCGTAGGAGCGTGCATAAATTGAGCCAACTTGTTAACAGCAAAAGAAATATCGGGACGAGTAAACATTAAGTATTGCAAAGAACCAATAACCTGGCGATACGGGGTAGGGTTAGCCAGAACAGGCGAATCACGTGGCACATTAGCAAAAGAATCCTTGGGCAAAGGAGTGGAAGCCGTATTGGAATCCTCCATGCGAACCCGTGATAACAAATCATTTATATAATGGCTTTGGGTAAGAAGCAAACCAGAGGAATTAGGTGTAACTTCAACCCCTAGAAAATAAGACAACGGACCCAGATCTTTTAAAGAAAACCGATGGGAGAGATCATCAATAACCCGTTGAATAAGTGCGGCGAACTACCCGTGATGACAATGTCATCAACGTAAACAAGCATAATAATAATAGCAGCATCAGTACGTAAAACAAACATAGAGGAATCCGACGTAGAATTGACAAACCCCAAGCCCAACACAAAGGTACGGAGCTCATGAAACCAAGCTCGGGGAGCTTGTTTGAGACCATATATAGCCTTATGCAACTTACAGATAAAACCAGGACGAGATACATCCTCAAACCCCGGTGGTTGTTGCATGTACACATCTTCATGCAACGTACCTTGCAAAAAAGCATTATTAACATCTAACTGGCGTAATGACCAACTGAGAGAAACCGCAAGACTAAGCACCAATCTAATAGTAGCCGTTTTAACCACGGAACTAAACGTCTCAAAGTAGTCAACAACCGGACGCTGACTAAAGCCTTTAGCAACAAGCCTAGCTCTGTAACGATCAATAGTACCATCCGGATTACGTTTAATCCGAAAAACCCACTTAGAACCAACTATATTCATGCCCGGCTGGGGTGTAACCAAAGACCATGTACCATTACGAATTAGGGCATCATACTCCTCGGACATAGCCAAGCGCCAATGCGAACACTGCATTGCCTGTCTCACAGTGGCGGGTTCAACGGTGCGAAGACGGTTTTCAAGCTGGGCCGAAAGGTTTAGGATTTTGCGTGGTTTGAAAATCTGATTTTGGGCTCGAGTGATCATGCGGTTGGGGGGTGGAGGGGGTGGCGTGGGAATGGGTGTAGCAGTTGAGGATGTGGACGTGAGAGGGGAGGCAGCGGAGGGAGAAGCTGTGGAGGGCGTGGACTGAAAAGTAGGACCAGAAGTAGAGGGAAGGGATGAGCTGGGGGTGGTAGGCTCGGCCAGGGGGTTGGAGACTATGGGATTGAGGACAGGAGCAGAGGGTATATCATGGAGTAGTTCTGGAGGGAGAAGGGAGGATATAGGTGGTAAAGATTCATCAATGGCACGAGTGGCAAAGGGAAAATCCGTTTCAACAAACCGAACATCCCTGGAAATATAGAGTTTTTCATCGACAAGATCGTAGCACAAATACGCACTTTGCGTTAAAGCGTAACCAAGAAAGACACAGGGAAGAGAATTAGAGTCAAGCTTGTGATCTGTATAAGGGCGAATCCAAGGATAGCATTTGTAGCCAAAAACCCGAAATTTGTGATAATTTGGCTCAACAGAGTGAAGTTTCTCGTATGGTGATAACATATCTAAGACCGGAGTGGGAAGGCGATTAATGAGATATACCGCGGCGCTAACGGCATAGGACCAAAAATTGATAGGCATAGAAGCTTGTTTCATGAGTGTGAGTGCAGTTTCCATGATGTGCAGATGTCGACGCTCCGACATACCATTATGTTGCGGAGTGTGCGTCACAGATGTAAATTGAGCAATGCCATGAGCTCGAAGGAATGGTAACATGGCAATATATTCCGTGCCATTGTCGAATACAAAATTTTAATGGTGGAATCAAACATACGTTCAAAGATAAGCTTTGAATTTGACAAAAGTTGCAAGAGCATCAGACTTTCGAACTAAAGGATAGAGCCAAGTAAAACGAGTGAAACGATCAACAAAAATAATGTAATACTTAAATCCATCAATTGAATAAACAGGGGATGTCCAAAGATCGGAAAAAATGACATGCAAAGGTCGAGTAGCAACAATAGTTGAAGTATGAAAAGGTAGCCTGTGGCTTTTATTACATAAGCAGCATCACAAGGATGCAACAAAGACGAGGAAACATCTAAAAAAATTTTGTTGCGTAAAGTTTGAAGAACTGGAGCAACAGGATGACCACAACGGGAGTGTCAGGTGGAAAGCGAAGCTTTGGAGACTGGGAAAGCGAAGGGTGATCCATTGGTCCAGTAATAAGCACCGTCTTTAGCTAGACCCCGGTGGAGGCATTTGCCAGTCGTCAAATCCCTCACCTTAAAATAATCAGAAGAAAAATCAATGGATACAGAATTATCAAGGCAAAATTGCTGGACAGATATAAGATTTTTAGAAAGCTGAGGAACATGTAAAACATTGTTTAGACGAAATGGACCAAGAGAAGCGGAACCAATGCTAGAAATAGTTAAAGTAGAACCATCACCAATGATGATGCGTTCCGTACCTGAGTAAGAGTGATGCAGGGCTAGAAGATCCAACTCATGAGTCATGTGGTGAGAAGCACCACCGTCCAACATCCAAGGTGCGGGAGAATCGCAGGTGCCGGGGGCGCGCCGCCGTACCTACATAAGCAGAGGGTGGCCGTGGGGAATGATTGGAACGAGGTTGTTTGTTGGGGTGTGGTGGACGAGGGAGATGGTTGTACAACGGGTAAGTAGGGCACCTAGTTGCAGTATGACCAGTGGTACCACAAAGCTGACAATATCCAAGATAACCAGAGGCAGGACGATTAGAGTTGGTATGTGACTGGGAAGGAGGTCTCGGCTGTGGTGGATGAGGACGGTTGGCAGGGGGATAAGCAGTCGGCTGCTGGGAGGGGAAGGTGGAGGATGGCCGAGAGGGATATAGGTTCGGACGAGGTGGTGTGTGAGCAGGGAACGCAGTGTACGCCGGCTGATTAGCCTGTGTTGTATATTGTAACATAGATGCCTCATGGTTAAGTAATCGTTCATGCAAATCAGGCATGGTAATAGCAGTTTCACGAGCACGCATAGCATTAACCAAGTCACCATAACCAGAACCCAAACCCCGTAACACAATATCGACCAAATCATCCTCATCAACGCGTTTTCCCAAGGAAGCTAACTCATCGGCAATAGATTTAATGGTAGTAAAATACTTAGAAACCGAGCTATTACCTTTAGTAGTAGAATTGAGCCTGAACTTGAGATTTTGAATCCTGCCCCTGCTCTGTTGTCCATACGTATTACAAACGTCTGTCCAAGCCTCCTTGGACGTGTTCGTGTGTTGCACAAGCGATGCCAAGGAGTCATCCATGGACCCGGAAATGAGATTATGGATGAAAGAGTCTTGCCGGATCCACTGGTCTCGAGTAGGATTAGGTGTACCGGCTGGGAGTGCGGGGGGTATAGGGGTTTCACCAGTCACATAACCGAGAAGGCCATAGCCGGTGAGGCAATTAATGATCTGCTTCTTCCAGGCTAGGAAATTGGCATCCTTGAGTTTCATGGGTGCGTGAACTGCTGGGCTAAGCGGGATAACAGCAGATGTGGTGGAGCTAGCAGCCGGTGTGGTTTGGCTGCTCATCTCCGAGCTGGTGGCAGAAGTGACCGACGCCATGGAAGCCGGCGGCGGCAAGCTTAAACAGGAACCCTAAAAAAATTTTATAACGTGGAACGTAGCTCTGATACCATATTATGATAAACTGTGAATAACGATTGTCATTGAGAATTGGAATGTGAGAGTACACAGTATATATAGGAACCCACAGGGTAAAATAGTAAAATAACTACAAACATAAATATAAATATATAACTATCCAATATATACCAGTCTATGACATTGATATTGTGTTAACCTTAAATGATAAGCGTGCATGTTCTGTTTGCAGAGACATGTATCATGTATGGGCTCTTCTGGCATGTTGTTTTAGTTACCTAAGTATTGGTACAACTAAACACCATAAATCCTCTTAATTATTATAGGTTGGTTTACCTTGACATTGTTGTGAATGAAAAAATTTAAACCTTAACTGATGACTTCTTGGGTGGTCACTACAACGTACTTATTCAGATTCCATAGGTCTGATTACCGGGAAGAGAAATTTTAGGTGAAAAAACTCAAATCCCTTGAATTCAATGGCTCATCAACATGTATATATGCTTCCAATAAAATTTGTCTCTTTTCACTACTCTTCTGTTTTTTTGTCTGTCGCTTTTGAATTAGGCGTTTATTGTATGTTGTATGTGTACATTGTTGAGATGATGTGCTAAATTTTTATTCTTACCTGGTAAGTTACTTTTCTTCGTGTGTGTTTTTGGATTTTATGCAAGAAGTGCGAGTATATAGAGATGTTCCGGTGAAAAAACGATCAGAAACATGAATCCCTTCTTGGTTCATACAATATTCAGAGCAAGAAAGGATTGAAAAGAAATTAATGAACAACAAAGTTCATCATCTTCATGACTTTCGTTGGCGTAAACATGATCAGATGGATTTTTGGATTGGTCTTTTCATGTAATGGCTCTTTTTTTTTAATATGTGAATCAACTTATGTTTATTTGTTCATGATTAAATGATTATGAATTTATGATAACAGAGAAGGCGTGAAGGCTGCATATATGGAAGTAATTGGTGCTTTATGAATGTTATAGTTACTATGTTGGGTAATAGTGTGTGCTTCCTACAATCAATACAATCAGTAAGTGCTATTGGCCAGAAGTTTTGTCAAAACAAATGAGGATAATTGATCTCAACGGTCTCTGTCTCCTGAGATGTATTGTGTTTGTGTATGGAAATGATTTGTGCATTGCTTAATCTACCATTGATTAGAGTGTTTGATTTATTTGATTAGAGTGTTTGATTTATTTATTGATACGAGTTCCGTCAGAATCAATGGTGAAAACAATGATGAAAGATATAACGTAAATTCGTAGCGGATGTATTATTGGCCTGCTATTTTGGGAAGGATTGTAATGTTTATAGTCGTCAACAAAAATATAATGGTGTTACACTAGAGTTTTGATGCTGAAAATTGGGACGCGTCAATGCACAAGCATGGTTGGTTATTGAATATAAAGACATCTCAACTTTTACATCATGTATATCTTTGATTAACTAATTAATTATAGGTTACCTAACCCTAAAGACACTTATACTCAAAGCAACCTGTATATATTTTGATATCCTACAAACTATTTTTGTAATGTATATGTATAGATATAAAAGTGTGAATTTTTTTTTTTTTTTTTTATGTATTGGGCATCACCGTGCCCTGTACGGTGAATAATGCCACTACTATATAGTAATAAAATGTTAAGATTCAAAGTGTGATGGACAAAGTGTGATGGACAATGACAAAACATTGGTTTAAAAGTCCACACAATATCATCCATTAAGTTTGGCTTAAGATATAGTCAAACAATACAGGACATGATTGTCCACGAAGCCACGCATGCATACATTTCACACATTCAAAATAATTAGGGTATTTTATTGTGTTAATAATATTATATTATATCTATACTATACATACTTATACAAAGACAAGGGGCACTTGCCCGTACGCCGACACGTGGCGGTTTTTTTTTTTTTTTTTTTTTTTTTTTTTTTTCCCATATAATTTTTCTTTTTTAAATACAATTTCCTAGGCTTAAATATTCTCTCGTTTTTTCCTTTCCATTTTCGATTTGTAAATAGTCATCCCGAATTTTTCCTCTTTTAAAAATTTTGGCTTCACGTTTCTGTTTTTTTAGTTTTTTTATCGTGTTTGATCTTACTTATACAAAGACAAGGGGCACTTGCCCGTACGCCGACACGTGGCCTTTTTTTTTTTTTCCCCATATAATTTTTTTTTTAAATACAATTTCCTAGGCTTAAATATTCTCTCGCTTTTTCCTTTCCATTTCCGATTTGTAAATAGTCATCCCGAATTTTCCTCTTTTAAAAATTTTGGCTTCACGTTTCTGTTTTTTTAGGTTTTTATCGTGTTTGACATGTGTCCTTTTTAAAAAAAAAAATCCCGGTTTTTCCCTTACACGTGTCATCTTATTTAAAATTTCCCCCCGTCATGTATCTATGAGAGTCTTGTCAAAACGCGCATCGGTTTTTCCCTTACACGTGTATCTATGCCGGTTTTTTTTAGGGGCATCGGTTTTTTGGGTGCTTCGTATTGATTATTTTTTTTTGTCTTTGTTTTTTTACTTCTATATAGTGTGTGTGTCGGCTTTTTTCTTTGATCAATGGTTTTTTTCCGAATTTTCCCCCCTTTTTCCGGTCTCATTCTCGTCTTCGTTTTATTAGTTTCCTTTTTTCGGTCTCATTCTCGTCTTCGTTTTTTTTAGTTAATGAATAATATTTTATTCTTTTTCATCTTCGCTTTTTTACTTTTATATATTGTGTGTTTATCTCGGCTTTTTCCTTTGGTCATCTGTTTTTTTCCAATTTTTTGTTTTTTCATTCTTATTGGGGTCGTGCGTGATTATTGTTTTGTATTGGTCTAATAATTTTTTTTGTATCCGTTCACCGGGTTTAATAAATTTTACTGCATATTGGTCAAATTTTCTTCGGTATATATTCTCGATTGATTTAACAAATTGTGCTTCGTTTCATCGTTTCTTTTGTCATCGGTTTTTTATATATTCTCGATTAATTTAATAAACTCTGTGTGTGTTGTTTTTTTTGGGGGGGTTTTAGTTTTGATTTTTGTTTTTTTTTTCTTCTTTCCTTTACTCCTCTACGATACGCTATGTGATATTTCAATGTACTAAAGTTTATTTGTATTGTGTGTCTATATCGGTTTTTTATGGAGTGATCGGTTTTTTTTGGGGTTTTTTTTTCCCTTTCTTGCATATATATTTTATATTCTGTGTCTACGTCGGTTTTTTGGGAGTCGTCGATTTTTCCTTGTGCGTATTTACTTCTATATATTTTGTGTGTCGATTTTTCCCCCAAAATAAGTTCTTATCTTATCAAAATAAGTTCTTATCTTTGCCGTCCACGTTTCCTTCCTTTCTGCTTTCATTGCCTGCGGTACAGCTGTCCTCCCACCGCCCTTCTCTATGACAAACGCGTGTACTCTCACCGCCCTCCCCTCCTTCCACTGCTGTACTTTAATTTTAGTTTCTACACCTTTTCTCCGTCTTTGTAAAACTTCTCACCTTCTCTCTTCCGATCCACATTCAGTGTCTTCCCCTCCCAAGCTTTTCATCTTCTACTTGTTTACCCTTCTTACGTCTTCTGATCTGTGATAAATCTAGCCGTTTTCTTTGCTTGGTGAGTTTGCACGTGCGTTGCTCTATTTTTTATTTTTTTATTTTTTTATTTTTTCAATCTACGAGAAATTCAGTGTATGTTATGGATATAGATCGTGGAAAGAAAGGAGTTATTGTTGCTGGTATGAATTGCTCTTTGATGTTGATCAATCTCCTTTTACTCTCAGGCTTCTTGATTTTCATTCTACCGTTTCTGCACTTGTATAATTGTACTTTGTTTCACATTAATTATGACTATCTATGAACTCAATAGGTAGCAACTATAATTAAGAAAATATTTGTATGTCGTTCAAACTAGAAAAGCATAATTTTTTTTTATGGGAGAATCGCAAACTATGCTTCTTATTTTTATGCTTTAGTATTAAATGGTCTCTCATGTTGTGGATTTTAACGCAGGTCATCAAATGAGAGTCCAACAATTCGTGAAGCACCATCAAAGCATGAACAACAACTGAAAGTACAAGCAAAAAAAAGTGTGATACTTTTGACAGTCAAGATGGAAACTGGAGTGAAATCATTTTTTATTTGTACATTTTTTTTGCTGTTGGTCTGTTTTCCTTCTAACTCTGCTGGTCATGAGGGAGGAGTCGATCAATTTTTGAATCACCATCAACAAGAAACGATGACGGTAAAAGCATTTGAAATTAGATACCACAACTGATAGAAAGCACACCATCTATGGTTGAAGAAATAGGAGAATCACACTGTGTTTTCTTTTCAACCCTTTGTTTCTTTTGTACGCTCTTTGATCACTTATTATCTTGGAGAATTTATGAAAGCTGAAAACAAACTTACCACAGCTGGTTTTTCCCATGTATCTTAATAGAGGTCGATCAGAAGAAGCCAAGGTATTTGCCTCCTCCATGCATGTCTTTTGAATTTTGCATTTATATGGCTTCCTAGCATATATGTTCCAGCTCTGCATATTTAATTATACCTTCTTTCAGTTGACATAGTTAATGGCTTCATCAACGGTGGCCTCTGGCAATCTGGTGAGTTTTTCTTCTGTTTTATTAGGCAGACCGAAGATTTACTGTGAATTTAGTGTAATACAGAGCTCCTAATACTCTATGAGCTCAATATCATTCGTCCTAAGTATGCTTGGGTGCTTTCTGAGCATCCCTTTTGCATACATTTTGCTTCATGTATGGCATTATTGTTTCAAGTTGTTGTTGGACTTGGGAAATATTTTTTAACTTATCTCATCACTTCAACTTTAGGTGGCTGGAGTCAACATGCCGTTTTCAGCTCCTCCTATGAGTTCCACCACTGACTTGAATGTCAGTATGGGTGTCAACAATAATCTCAATGAGCCCTTGCTTTTCACATGGTATGTATGAAAAGTAATAGTTTGAAGATTTGCCTCCAGAATTCGCAACTTTTTCTTGACCATTTCTGACTGCAAGTCGGGATCGGTAAGATTTGTCTATGTATATATATTTTTTCTCTTCTCTTTTGCTAGATGAATCTAACCTGCTCCTCTGTTTTATCATTTCTCAGCTCATCTGGATAGATTCGGATTTTGAAACATTGCAACAGACACCAGACTCAAACCTTTCTCAGGCTTCCTCGCAGATTTGTAAGACTTCATTTATTTCCACTATTTTCATCGCTTTCTCATAGTCTTTACCAGATTTCTGTTTCACCCATTTTGTTTTTCTCCAATTTTAAAGGTTCCTTGCATTTTTCAGCGGTATTTGAACAAGGTCAGTCCTTTATGCAATCCAAGGTAAATTTCTCTCATTTTCACATTCCTATTGATTAATTTCATGATTTGGTTTTGTGGTCTTGAGGCTCCGAGTTTCAAAAACCGTTTCTCGCTAAATTGACAGCAACAAGTATGTGGTTTTGTGGAGATTCTTTCCTGTAGAAATGTTCTCATTTATTATTTTTAGCTTTTCCCCTTTAGAGCCTACAGTAAATGTAAGGAATTGTGCATAAATTCAAAAGAAGTTGATGTTTTGGGACCCATCTCACTTTGTTTATTTTCTTTTATCAACTTTGTGCAGCAAGCTGGTGGTAGCTTTTGAAAATGAGTTCTTTCATAGAAAACAAAAAGTGCTCGGTTAATACCAGTATCGATGATTTAGTCTACCGATATGTATTTGTTCTTCTTCCTTGTTTGCCAAGCACCGATAAATACCAATCTCTCGTAACAAGTTCTCTCGTAGAACATTACCCTATGCTCTTCTGATCCTCCTTTGAAATTTGTGCCTTGTAGTTGGGATCCTCAGAAAGAAAACAGTGGCTTACGAGAAATGGACAATGGGCGGACATCTGATCACTTGCTGAACTGGATAAACAAGCAATTGGGCAGGTAGTGCTTTGTGTTTTTTAGTAGATTTTTGGGAACTCTTGTAATTTTTAATTTCTTGTACCAAGAAAGTTAACTAGATAAATTTATCCTATTTTTCACTGCAACTATTTCCTTAATAACTGTTTTGTTGGAAAATTTGCCTGCAAAACAGCTCATACACCTTGACGGATGAGAAGTTCAAAAATGAACATATTCAAACAATGCTTCAGATCCTGCACGGGTTCATCACATATTTGCATTTTGTTGCAAGGTGTTTAACTTCAATCTTCATATTGTTAACTTTCGGTCTCATTATATTCAAGATTAGTCGTGCCATATACGATGTTTAGCGAGCTACAACGAAATTACCTACACCCCCCATTGACAAAACTTTAGACAAAAATGATAATTCAAACATACACATGTACATTGCATCCACATTAACCTAAAATGTTGGACCTTTCCCGGCTCCTCATGAGTGAGATGCTTCCATGCACAAGCCTTTTTTTTACTTATTTCATTTAGTAGTTTCAAATTCCAATATCATTTCAAATACCTTTGGAACTATTATACTATTCTCTACGGTGTACCCCTCATCCTTTAATTTAGTGTACTTTTTTATTATTATGTGGAACGGTTGTGTAAAGTACAGTTGATGTGCATTAATGTATACCCAAAGTAAAAACAATGACACGCACTCACGTGTATATGCATATATAACTGTCTTCATTTTATGATCATATGTATGTGGATTAAATGACAATCCAAGGTTGGTTGAACTTGTGTTTTTAAAAGGAAGTTAAATATATGATACTTTATGTGGTGAGTGCTACTTGCTAGGCTAACCCTTTGAAAAGTATTTACAGTCTTTTGGATTTGTTAAAGGATTTTCTCGAGATTTCTTAGCTGTCTTGGTTGTTGCATTCTCGACATAGATTACACGTTGTTTATTATTTTGCTGTATTGAGGATATGATGAAATTATGGATGTGTAGTCAGGTTGATCCAATTGTGGCATCGTTCTCGGGTGGGGCTGTTAGAGTAATTTCAACCTACAGACACATACACGCACACACACACTTTGTGCTCTCAGTGCCTTCTTCAATTTTGTTTTGTGCCCTTGATTCCCCCCTGTTTTCTAGATCCACCAATGGGTATGCATCGGTTTGATTGAATGCAGGATATCTTGCTTGTGCACACTGCTCGAGCCCAAGGACTCTTATACATGTAGAACAAGTTTCAACAGTTAATGGTGGGAATCAACCTCTATCGCCTCCTAAAACTGAGATGAGACATAGACGACGATGGTGACGACGGATCAGGTCGAGGTGGCGATCTTAACTGGTGATCATCCTCTCTTTCTTCACAATCGGATCTACTGAAAGCACGAATCGATTTGCAATTACTCGGTCTGTAAGTTCAATTTTTTTTTTTGAAAAAATCAGTTCTAGGGATTCTGATTCATTACTCCATCTCCTCTTGGTGATTCAAGGCGATTCTAATTTTTTTTGCTAGGAGTTCATTTAATTACTGTGATCAGCATCTTGAATGTTTTAGTTTATCCTATCTCAGCTAGAATTGTTTGTTTACATCGGCTATATACTAATTACAACTTGTCAAATCATTCCTTGACATAGTTTATATTTGAAAAACAGAATACTCCATTAACAAAAGAAGTTGAAGCTGCAATCAAGAAAAAACATGTCATTTGCTGACCAAGATCATCCACTCTGGAAGTATTCATCAGTCTCTCTTAAAAATTATCTACGGTTAGATAGTGTCATTCAAATAATCAACCAAATGGAGTAATCTTTCTTAGGTATCAAAGCCTTTGTTATCCATGCTTTACCAATTCAAGATACCAACCAGTCTATATCGGTAAGAGACTTTGTTGTCATAGACGAAGAGTATGTTCTTTTTTACCAGCAATTACTATTTTTTTAATAAACAATACTTTGTTCCCTAATAGTCCAAGACTCTAAGTCAACCATGTGTCATGCATCTTTGGTATTGCCGTAGCATGTCTTTTGTTTAATAACATGAATATCAAAACACTGGCCTGGATTTCTATTATGGAACAGTTTGTATTAAATAAATTTTTCTGCTATTCTTGTTGTTGTTATGTTCACTTTCATAGTGTTCTTGCATCAACCCGACTTTCCTTGCTGTTTTTATTTATAGAATAAAGACATAAATAAACCAAGTATGTCTAAACTTTTCCTGCAGTGGGCATTCACTGTGCCTTGCACAGTGTAAAAACACTAGTATATATATATATATATATATATAGACACTACTCAAATGATACAATCTAAAACTTTGACAAATTGTCATATTCCAAGTGTGTTAAAGATGTTTCACATTAGGTACTTAGTATTGTTTCACTCACCATATTAAGAGGTGGACTTTCCTCACCTCATAACCTAGGTTTTGGGGATGAGATTTCTCCTCTTATATGGGCTTGAGCTAGATTTTCTACATTGTATGGAACCACCCATTTATATTGCAAGTGTTGGGCTCTTTGTTATAGGCCCACACTTGAGGGGGGGGCCTGTTAAAACTGTCTCATATTGGACACTTTGTTTGTTTCACCTAGGGGCGGATGCACCCTTTGCTTAGGGGGCACTCGCCCCCCCCCCCCCCCCCCCCCGATCCGGAGAATAACACTATTATATGTATTATGTATTTTTTTCGCCCCCATAAAATTTATATTTGCCCATAATAATCGGATAATTAAACATAAAACTTTTATCATGTAAATAAAAATACATAATTATTACCAAAGTGATACATTTTAAACAAAATAATAATAAGATTTGAAGTGTTGGTTTCCCTAAAAATCATTGTTTGTAGTGTTTGAAGTCTTTATTCATAGTAGTATAATGGTTATTATGTTCGGATTCTGTGGTATATAGTTTTGTTTTTTTCCTTTATATAACGCATAATATATTATCGGTTTTTTCAATATACATTAGATTTTCTTGCCTTACAGATCTAACGGACCAAAAAACACTACAATACATTTTTTCGATTGTAAAAAATCTTTAGAATTATCGCCCCCCTCTCTCGGGATCCTGCGTCCGCCCCTGGTTTCACCCACCATATTAAGAGATGTCATAACCTATGTTTTGGGGATGATGCGGTCCCTCTTCTTATACGGCTTGGGCTAGATTTTCTACAAAGTGCCTCCATCATTTACCATGTATATGATTATGAAGTCTTCACAATATGATCTAGTAGCAAGTATTGTTGAGACTACTGATGTTTTGGAGATGAGCTCCCTCCTTTTATATGGGTTTGGGCTAGATTTTCTACAAAGTGCCTCCATCATTTACCATGTGTATGATTATGAAGTCTTCACAATATGATCTAGTAGCAAATATTGTTGAGACCGAGTGATTTGGTTAGAGGTAAAAATTGGTTTCATAGCCATTTACAAGACCCATTATAAATGATTTATATAGAATTTTATGAGTAACTTTATCGTATTCTTATTTCGCACGGTCCTTAGACACGACATGGTACGTTGCTATAACCTGGATGTTGTCGTGAATATATAACGATATTACAACAACGAGGTCGGAAGAGAAATTACATATATATATATATATATATATACTGGCCGGAGTATATATAGTGAAACATATGTAATTCATTAAATATCAACAATAGAAATGGCAACGGGAATGTAAGGTATCGTTGCATTTATTCGAAAGCCACAATAAAGCATTAAAGATGTCCAATTTTTACGTCTCAAAGCTCATATGACGCAAAAAGCGAAAAGGTATGTTCCTGAAGTGAAGCTTGGATTGATGGCCGCAAGACTTACCGTGTAACCATGACCAACAAAAATGCACCCATTGCTTACGGACATCCCACCATATACCGTGGCACCGGTTTCATATGACCATAGTATTTTCCCCGTTGCTGCGTCAATTGCATAAATGGGGCCTGTTGGGTATGTTGAGCCGGCAAACAATACACCATTTGCTAATGTCACTGGATTTGTTGTTGAATTATCCGGTAAAGCAGTTGACCATAAAATCTTGCCACTTTGAGCATTTATTGCTACCCACCCTCCTCCGTTGGTGGTTATTTTAGATGGCTGGAGAATGAATTGTTTTTTTCCGTCGTTGGCAATATTAGTATAAATGACTTTGCCATCAGTTGCTGCACCCCAAATGCCTCCTCCACTAATACCTCCAGGACCAGCTACCTGCAGCACCATTACCCTTTTTAGACAAGTTTAGAAAATATATTTACAACAAAACATTGTATGTAAATATATAGTTAACTCACTGAATCAATATATATACTCCACTCTATCTCTTTTCCCGCTATGATATAATTAGATGCATGCATGTACTAGTTCATCGAATTATGATTAATTGGATATATGATGTCACACACAACCTATGATTATTTGATACGTATAAAAATGAGAAAAATCGTATCATCCGTGTACACATCAGATGGTCTTAGGATATGACGTAGCACATCTCTCTATAATATTATTAGTAATGGATAAATGAGGGCAGGGCAGAGAATATAGTGAGATGAGGTACGTATAAAAGATCACCAATGTAAAATGGTATTCACATTGAGGCATGCATTAATTAAGGTCGCATATATAGTCATACTTACCGTAGACCATATAATCCTTCCATTTTCGCTATTCAACGTCCAAGCAACTCCACTTTTTTGTACTATTGTCACAGCGTCTCGTTTGATACCGTTAATGTATATGCTCAATAGCATGGGTGCTTCTCCAAAATCAGCATCTATACTGGGGCCAACAGGGCAATTAGGGGTAGATGGATCACTACATGCCAAGAACCAAACATCATATCCACCAAGTTGCGTACTCCAATCGATTATTCCAGAATCGAGATTGAGTGCCAATACACACTCAGAATGGATATTTGGCTTAATACACTTACCCAGGTTTTGAGGAGTTGTTTGATTATTTTCTTGTTCTTGACATTGTTGGATACTTAAAGGTGTTGAATATAGATTTCCAGTGCCAATGTAGACGAGATTTCTTCGAGCATCAATAGGTGGGCTGCTCCCCCAAATGGCAGCTCCCGAATATTTTCCTGTCTTTCCTTGGTTGTCAGGCAACATATATGTTTTCCATTGAATGACGCCATTCCGAACATCTAACTTGACAAAGCTGCCGCGAAAGGTGCAACAACTTTCAACATTGACACTCACTTCTTCAGCAGATGACACTCCAGTATAGTAACCCCTATATTTTTTTCATCACCATGAAAAATGGTTAACGTTGCACGATTGATTTATTTTTGCTTACGACCGAAAATGTTATCTCAAGACAACCACGTTCCCAAACACCACATGTTTTAACACAAGTGGTTGATTATATATGATGAGCATACATAATGATCAATAGGTACGTACTACGTAAATAATCAAATGTGCAAAAGCATGTTGTATCACTCGTTGTGACTGAGAGATCGTGGCATTAGCATAACTCAAAAACTAATGCTACTGTCATTACAACTCAGACGCCACGGGCACGAGTGATACAACATTTTTATACATCATTAATCACGAGGTAGGCTCTAATGATAATGATGTATGTTAAAGTGTGTAAAATGTTAATAATTTATATCCTCATCAGTTTAATTTTTTAGAGAGATTGTAGTTCAACATGATATCAGAGCGGGAGGCATTGGGTTCAAACTTTGCTGCCAACATTATTTCCCCATTTATATTGCAAGTGTTGATTTCTCCCACTTATATTGCAAGTGTTGGGCCTCTTTTTTGTTGGTCTTGTAGTGAGCTCGTGTGTTAGGCCTCTTTGTTGTTGGTCTTGTAGTGCGCTTATTGTATGCTTAGTTGGCTCAACCTTGATATAGACCCACATTTGAGGGGATATATTAATTATTTGTTGTGTGCCTAGTTTTGGCTCAGTCTTGTTATATGCCTATACTTGAGGAAACATGTTAATTAATTGTTGTGTGCTTAATTAGTTGACTCAGCTTGTTATATACTCATGTTAATTATTTGTTGTGTGACAAGTTGGTTCAGCCTTGTTATAGGCTCACACTTGAGGGGACAAGGGGACATGTTAATTATTTGTTGTTGGTCTAGTTATGGACATGTATGTTAAAATATGTAAGATGTTAAATGGGACATGAGGACATGTTAATTATTTGTTGTTGGTCTTGTTAGGGACATGTATGTTAATATATGTAAAATGCTAACTATCTGTATTTGTTGTGTGAATAGTTGACTCAGCCTCGTTATAGCCTTATATTTGAGGGCACATGTTGACTCAGCCGTGTTATAGGCTCGCATTTGCGGGAGCATGCTAATTATTTGTCGTTGGTCAATTTGATTCAGCCTTGTTATATGACCACATTTGAGGGGATATGTTAATTATTTGTTGTGTGTCTAGTTGGCTCAGCTTTGTTATAAGCCCACACTTGAGGGGACATGTATGTTAAACTATGTAAAATATTAATTATTTGTATTTGTTATGTGCCTAGTTGGCTCAGCTCACACTTGATGGGTCATGTTAATTATTTGTTGTGTACCTATTTGGTTCAGCCTTGTAATAACTCACATTTGAGGGGACATTTGGACATGCTAATTATTTGATGTTGATCTAGTTAACTTAGCTTTGTTATAGGCTCATACCTGATGAGACATGTATGTTAAAATGTGTAAAATATTAATAATCTATATTTATCGTGTGCCTAGTTGTCTCATTCTTGTTATAAACTCACACTTGATGTAGCATGTTAATTATTTGTTGTTGGTCTGGTTGGCCCAGCCTTGTAATATGCCACACTTGAGAGGGCTCATATTTGTTAAAATATGTAAAATGCTAATTATCTGTATTCTCATCGCATTAAGTATTTGGAAAAGATGATAGCTCAACAATGTAAATGTGAGCTCACACTTGAAGGAACATGTTTGTTAAAATATATATATAGAATGTTACTTATCACGGCTTTATTATTATTATTATTATTATTATTATTATTATTATATTTTTTTTTTTTCATCTTCGAGAGATGATAGTTTCACAATGTATATATGTGCAAAATTTCTAATTCTTTTTCCCAGTAGTCGCATGAAATGATTCAATGGAAACCTTGGAGAAGTTATTGGGTCCACCCGCCGTTTTTGCGGAGTGCACCCATGAGGCAAATTATGTACCTTTTATTTTTTGGGGAGTAATAAAGCTACTCCCTCAAGTCTACACTATTTCTACATCACCATCATCTCATCATATGTTTTTCACTTGTAAAAGAAACATAAAAAAATTGAAAAAATCACAACCACAAAATTATATTGAGAGTAAAAATGGTGTAAACTTAAGGGGTAGCTCTATCTTTACCCATATTTTTAAACATAATTCAAACTGTGTGGTCCAGATTTATTTATCGATCAATTAGATGCATGTGGATATACCACACAAGAACATCCCCTTCCCCTAAAACAAATCTTTTTTTCCTTTCCCATGAAGGAAGCACTACATAAAAAAGCTTACCCTTTATAGTAAGTTCCAGACATGGTAATGAGGGCGTAGGGATGGCTATCGATCTGAGTTGCCCAAATGAGCTTCCCGGTGGATCGTTTAACAGCAATAACATAAGCCGGCCCAGTGATTCCGATGATCAGAATTTCCCCATACTCACCGGCGATGGTCGGAGTAGCTCTAGCTACAGTTGTGTTCACGTTGAAAAGGATCCGGGTGCCGTTTATTCCGGTCAGTTCCTGCAGATTCTGTTTCCAAATAAGGGATCCATCTTTAGCTCTCAAAGCATAAAGATAACCATTCCAACTTGGAAAGTATAGGTTCCCTTCATATATCGCCGGCGTTGCACTTATATCGTTTCCGGCATAGAATTTCCATTTGAGCTGTAGTCTTGATGCAGTTAAAGGGCTGATCTTTGTTTCCGTTTCCGCGTAGCGTCGATTGGAAAGATCGCCGCCATGGTTAAGCCAGTTTGCATAGTGAGCTTTTGTGATAGTTATGGGCAGAAAAGAGATGAAAAAGAAGAAGATAATGATGGTTATGTAACTTATGTTTGATGTATTCCCCATGGGAAATAAGATAGAGGGATTTTCTTATATTTTCTTGTGTTTTTTATCTTGAAAAAGGAATGAATACTTATATAGAATATAGCCAGTATAAGGAATGAAAATTGAAATGGAAAACTTATTTATGGAAATAGTTTAATTCAAATCATTAGGGTTGACATTTTTTTTTTGTTTGTTTGTTTGAGGGGAGGGTTGACATTTTAGTGAAGGTAAAGTTTACCTATGAGATGTGGACATTAGAATTTAGAACTACAACATTGAGTACTTAAATAAACTAAGGAAAACATGTCTAGGGTAGTGCTATTACGATAATTATTCATGTGAGAGGTAGACATTTTAACCTTAACGTTGAGTACTTAATTTTTTTTAACAGTAAAATGATATTATTATTAGTATTATTAAGGAGTCTAGCAAGCGCTAGAAATTCAAAGTTATCAAATTACAGACATTCATCTGATCGTAAGAAACTAGCCGATTAAGCCAGAATCAAAGTGAAAAAAAAAATGGAAAAAAAACTAACGTCAATCAGTTACACAAGGACTAAACTATGCTAAAAGAGAACGAATTAGACTTTCAAGTTGTCCAATCGATACTGATATTATTTTTTCAAGCGGTGATCAAGGCGAAGCTTCGGGGACACATGTATCATGTGTGTGACTCAAGAAAACTAATTAGGACAATGTTTTAATAATCTTTATTGTTAAGAATTCACCATAGCTATGGAAAACACGTTTATCATGTGTGTGACTCAAGAAAAATAATTAGGATAATGTTTTGATAATCTTTATTTCAAAGAATTCACCATACAATGATAGCTAGGCTCACCCCACTGTATCAACGGCTCTGTTGTTAGAATCAAACGCTTAGCTTTGTATTAAGAACAATTGATGTTGGTAAATGTGCTATTATATTTCCTTATACCACACCCCGCAAGCGCCACGGTTCAAACCCAAATAGTGTTAGTAAATGTTCACCCTGTAAGCGCCATGGTTCAAATAAACCCACGCAGGCGGCCAGACCGTTGAACCCCGACAATTCCCCCAGCACCTGTCAGCCTCAACTGCTCAACATGTTGTTTCCGGAGTTCGAAACCCATGACCTTGCTCTGATACCTGTTAGATGTTGGAGATATCCCATGAAATGGGGTTAAAATGGTCAACTTTAGCGCGAATTTCGGATACGCTCCGGGGAGATTCACCGGGAGCTTATTACGTCTAAATATTCTACTCACGGAGTAGATAATGTTTGGCTTTGGAATCACTCGATTCGGATATCGGGTGAATGAGAAATTAATGCCTAAAGTTGGTTGAAAATGTGTTGGAGATAAGAGTTGAAGGGAGTACCTCAACTCAATATCCCACATTGGAAAGATGGGAGGCTTGAGCTCCATATATAAGGGCTAGTGTGTGCTCTTATAAATGTGCCCCAAGGGGCAAGGCACTTTTGTGTAGGAGGGAGGACTTAGATATTTCCACGCGCGCGCGCGCGCCGCCGTCGTCATCCGTTACTATTAATTTTTAGGACAAAATTTCCTTTGAAATTAACCAGAAATTAATTAGTTAATCGTGAGACGGTTGGAAGGTTCCAAAATAATATGGAAACGAATTCTGATTAACTAAGTCGGTTCGGAATTAAGTTAATTAAATTAATTTCAAAATTGCATGATTATTTTCGGCTAGAAATAACTTTTCTTGAGGGAAAAGTCGAGTGGTTAAATCATTGGACCAATCAGAATTCAGAAGACATGTCATCCGACCAATCAGAATTGTGGAAATAGTTGGCCAATTTTAATTAATTATTTTGGCCCCTATTTCTTTTCCAAGGGGAAAAGACTGATGTTGTGTTCTGGCCAATCACATTCAAGTATTGGCTCCTCATCTCCACTATATAAAGAACCCCAATGATGAAGGTTGAAGCATTCAGTTTTCTCTTGTGTCTTCCACTACTAAAAGGGTCGAGCATATATATAGTTAGTTTTTTTTTGAGTCGAAGAGAAGTCGGAGCACGTTGTAAGTTCGCCGGAGCTTGGATTGTTGAATTGCCTCTCAATCCAGGACGTAAGCCGTTGTATCTTGGGAGGCAGTTGCTACTACCGTGGGCACCATACCGGAGCAATCTGTCTTAAGGAAATAGTTTCATAACTCGCCTCGGTTTGTCTTTATTTATGCACTGTATATCCGTGAATTACGGATCTGTTCAGATCTCTATATCCGTGAATTACGGATATGTTCCGTAAATCACTCCACACACGACACTTACCACCAACAAGCTTAAGATAGATTTGATTCATGTGTTAGAGGATATTTTTTTACGTGTTAAATTACAGATCTGCTAGATTGTTTTATATCCTGCTTCAGTTTGGTTGAGGCCAAACTGATAACTCTGTTTCTACTCTTTCTTCACATATACGTTCGTTTGAGGACGAACAGAACTTGATTTGTCGATCTTCTGTGTTTACAGAAATGGCAACAACTGAGCAAGGGAGTACCTCTGCTGTGCCTACTGCT
This sequence comes from Gentiana straminea, assembly GCA_036785695.1. Classification (NCBI taxonomy): domain Eukaryota; kingdom Viridiplantae; phylum Streptophyta; class Magnoliopsida; order Gentianales; family Gentianaceae; genus Gentiana; species Gentiana straminea. The sequence goes on from JAVUPR010000561.1 coordinate 941,063, forward strand.
GCACCTGCGCAAAACAATTCCGGACCTCAAGGGGAAAAACCGGAAAAGTTTGGTGGCTTGAACTACAAGAGGTGGCAACAGAAGATGCTGTTCTATCTGACCACTCTTGGCTTGGCTCGGATGCGGCGAGGATCCTCCTGTCTTGAAGGAAGGAGATCATGCCTCTGTCACGGCTTTGGATGCTTGGAAGCACTCGACTTTCCGTGCAAGAACTACGTCCCGAGTTTTTGGAGAACTCGATCTATGGGGTGTATTGCTCACAGAAGTTTGCTAAATCCTTGTGGCAGGCTTTGGAGAAAAAGTACAAAATCGAGGATGCTGGCTCGAAGAAATTTGTTGTGGTCAAATTCATGGACTACAAGATGGTAGACTCCAAGACTGTTGTCAGTCAGAATGAGGAGCTACAGGTGATCATCTCTGAGATCCTGGAGGAAAAAATGATGATTTGTGAACAATTCCAGGTTGCGGCTGTGATTGGAAAACTTCCCCACTCTTGGAAGGATTTCAAGAATTACTTGATGCACAAGCAGAAAGAAATGACTATGGAAGAGCTAGCAACGCGTCTGCGGATTGAGGAGCAGAACAAGAGGTCAGAAAGAAGCTTTCTGATGGGCCAGTCCAAGGTGAACTTGGTCGAAGTGAGCACAAAGGCAAAAAGCGTAAGCAGCCTAAACAAGGTCCAAAAGACAATAAGAAAGTCAAGAAACAGTTCACTGGAATCTGTTACAACTGTGGAAAGCCAGGGCATCGCCAAAGTGAATGCAGGTCACAGAAAAAGGTCAAGTCACATGCCCATCTTGCTGAAGTGGTGGCCGAAGGCATGCGGGAGATGAACCCGTCGATTTGTGGTTTCGAATGCAACACGATCGGGAATACCCGTGATTGGTGGATTGACACGGGGGCTACTCGCCATGTTTGCGCTCTGAAAGAGATGTTCTCTGATTATAAGGCTGTCGAGGGCGAACTGCTCTTTATGGGAAACTCTGCTTCTGCGAAGGCTGAAGGTGTGGGAAAGGTCATACTGAAGATGACTTCTGGCAAAGAACTCACACTCAACAATGTGCTGCATGTTCCAGACATGCGGAAGAACCTTGTTTCGGGTGCTCTTCTGGTGAAGAATGGATTCAAGATGGTCTTTGGTGGGGATAAAGTAGTTTTATCCAAGTTTGATATGTATGTTGGGAGGGGGTACTTGGTAGATGGTATGTTCAAAATGAATATAATGACCGTTGTACCCAAATCTGTTGTGCCGAAAAAGGCTAATAAGATGACTACTGCTTCCGTTTACTTGCTTGAGTCTTCTTGTTTATGACATTGTAGATTAGGACATGCTAATTATAAATCGATTCGAAAGATGATGAATCTAGATTTAATTCCCAACGTAAAAATTGATCCTAATCACAAATGCCAAATATGTGTTGAAGCTAAGTTAGCTAAAGCACCGTTTCCAACGGTTGAAAGGAACACATAACCTCTAGATTTAATTCACACTGATATATGTGACTTAAAATTTGTGCAAACTAGAGGCGGTAAAAAGTACGTTATTACTTTTATTGATGATTGTACCAGATACTGTTATGTTTATCTACTGAGAAGCAAAGACGAAGCTCTTGAAGCTTTTAAGGATTATAAGAATGAAGTTGAGAATCAACTTAGCAAATGGATAAACAATGTCCGTAGTGATCGTGGTGGTGAATATGATGCACCGTTTAATGAATTTTGCTCGGGCGCCGGCATCATTCATCAAACGACAGCACCATATACACCTCAATCAAACGGTATTGCTGAGCGCAAGAACCAAACTCTGAAAGAAATGATGAATGCTATGTTGATTAGTTCGGGTTTACCTCAGAACTTGTGGGGGGAAGCTATCCTCTCGGCGAACTCCATTCTTAATAAAATTCCTTCTAAGAAGAAGGATGAATCCCCGTATGAATTGTGGAAAGGTCACAAGCCTAACTACAAAATCATGAAAGTGTGGGGGTGTTTGGCTAAGGTTGAAATACCTAAACCAAAGCAAGTGAAGATAGGGCCCAAAATCATTGATTGTATATTCATTGGATATGCTCTCAATAGTAGTGCCTATCGGTTTCTGGTACATAAATCGGACGTCCCTGATGTACATGAAAATGTCATCATCGAGTCTAGGAATGCTGTGTTCATTGAGGATATTTTTCCCTGTAAGGAGAAAGAAAAACAAGAAGCAAGCACGAGCAAGCGGACTTATGAGTCTGAAGAAGAGGTGATTCTCAAGAACCTGAGGAACCTCGTCGTAGTAAGAGGGCGAGGACTTCAAAGTCCTATGGTCCTGATTTTCTGACCTATATGGTAGAAAACGAACCCCGGACGTATGCAGAGGCTATGTCTACTCCAGAAGCTCCTTTCTTGAAAGAAGCTATAAATAGTGAAATAGATTCCATCATGCAAAACCACATTTGGGAGTTGGTTGATCTTCCACCAGGAAATAAACCACTCGGATGCAAGTGGATCTTCAAGAAGAAGTTAAAGGTTGATGGTTCTATCGATAAGTACAAGGCTAGGTTGGTGGCCCAAGGGTTCCGACAGAAGGAAGGCCTTGACTTTTTTGATACCTACTCACCAGTGACGAGAATCACTTCTATAAGGATTCTCATTGCTATAGCCTGCTTGATCAATAACTTGGAAATCCATCAAATGGATGTGAAGGCGCCTTTTTGAATGGTGAGTTGGAAGAAGAAATTTGCATGAAACAACCTGAGGGATTTGTTGTTCCAGGGCAAGAGAGCAAGGTGTGTAGACTCGTTAAGTCTTTGTATGGGCTTAAACAAGCACCAAAACAGTGGCATATCAGATTTGATAATGTTATGTTGTCAAATGGATTTAAGATTAACGAGTGTGATAAATGTGTCTACGTTAAGAACACACCTAATGCCTATGTTATAGTATGTCTATATGTGGATGACATGCTGAAAATGGGAAGTACTCATGATATCATCATGAATACCAAGAAGATGTTGACAAGGAACTTCGATATGAAGGACCTAGGAGTTGCGGATGTGATACTAGGGATTAAGATCTCTAGATTACCCGATGGACTTGCATTGTCACAAACTCATTATATTGAGTCTGTTTTGAAAAGATTTAATGCCTTTGATAGCACTCATCTTGACCTAAGTGTGCACTTAGCCAAGAATAGAGGTGAACCTGTGGATCAATTGAGGTATTCTTAGGGCTGTAAATGAACGTCAGTATTCGATTCGATTCGCTGTATTCGGCTCGAAAAAAGCTCGATTCGAGTTCGATTCGAACCTTCGAACGTCGAGCCGAACGTTAGGTATTTGATATTCGTCTATCGAGCCGAACAAGTATCGAACACGTTCGGCTCGAACTTTTTATATTTAAAAAAAACTATATATATATAATATATATATTATAATATATAATATAATATATTATATATATTCGAACGGTTCGAGCCGAACATGTTCGAACGGTTCGAGCATGTTCGAGCCGAGCCGGACCGAACATGTTTCCTAATATTCCGGTTCGAACCCGAGCCGAACCTTGCTAAACTAAGGTTCGATCGGTTCGAGCCGAGCCGAACCTTAGGTTCGAACCTTTCGAGCCGAACTCGAACCCTGCACATGTTCGGTAGGGTTCGGCTCGTTTACAGCCCTAGGTATTCTCAAGTGATTGGAAGTCTGATGTACATAACCAATTGTACACGACCAGACTTAGCATGTGCAGTGAATAAACTGAGTAGGTTCACGAGTAATCCAGATCATAATCATTGGAAAGCCTTAAATAGGTTGTTGAGGTACATGAAGTACACTATGAGTCTGGGATTACGATTTACAAGATATCCAGCAGTATTAGAAGGATACTGTGATGCGAACTGGATATCAGACACGAAAGAGTCGAAGTCCACCAGTGGATACTTATTCACGATTGGTGGTGCTTCGCCGTGTCCCGGAAGTCTACGGACAAACGTGTATAGCTCGCTCTACAATGGAAGCCGAGTTCATAGCCTTTGGATAAGGTGGAGAAGAAGCTGAGTGGCTTAGGAATTTCCTAGAGGATATTCCGTGTTGGCCTAAGCATGTGGCTGCTATCAGCTTACACTGCGATAGTCAGTCCGCGATAGGAAGGGCACAAAGTAGTATGTATAATGGTAAGTCTCGACACATACGCCGTAGACATAATACCATTAAACAGTTGATCTCTAATGGTGTGATTTCCATCGATTATATAAAATCGAAGGAGAATCTTGCGGATCCGCTTACAAAAGGTTTAGCTAGAGATCAGATGTCAATTTTGACAACCGGAATGGGATTGAAGCCTATTACGCATGTTTCCTTGTAGTGGCAACCCAACCATGCTGACTGGAGATCCCAAGATCATGGTTCAAAAGGGACAACTAAGCTATGTGTGGAACGATCGCCTAGCACTTACCCATTCCGAGAGAATAAAAGTGCCGTCTGCGAGAGAGTGTGAGGTTAAGCAAAGCTTTTAATGATTCCTATATCTTGATACTCAAGTGGGGTAGGGCAGAATACCCTTGATAGGAGGTCACCTATGTAAGTGCGAAGTGGGCCCGCTTCTATGAGAATTTTGAGGCTTGAATTCTCTAAAGCACTTTCGAAACCAAGTGTTGTCCGGGGCCGAGACGGACACAACCATGAGAACCGAAAGGTGCTAGGGGAAATATTGTGTGAGTGCTATTGTCTTGGTTTACACTAAAGGCTGAACAGTTCAAGACCTAGTTCACTGATTAGCCGAGTAAATCCGATAGTACATCATTAAGGCAGGTTCAAGGCCAGAAGCTACCTCTCCTGATGCAATATTTTCCCGTCTGACTTCTCTTCAGAGTCTGCATTTGCATTTGTATTAATTTTCATTCATGTGGGGGATCGTTGGAGATATCCCATGAAATGGGGTTAAAATGGTCAACTTTAGCGTGAATTTTGGATACGCTCCAGGGAGATTCACCGGGAGCTTATTACGTCTAAATATTCTACTCATGGAGTAGATAATGTTTGGCTTTGGAATCACTCGATTCGGATATCGGGTGAATGAGAAATTAATGCCTAAAGTTGGTTGAAAATGTGTTGGAGATAAGAGTTGAAGGGAGTACCTCAACTCAATATCCCACATTGGAAAGATGGGAGACTTGAGCTCCATATATAAGGGCTAGTGTGTGCTCTTATAAATGTGCCCCAAGTGGCAAGGCACTTTTGTTCAGGAGGGAGGACTTAGATATTTCCACACGTGCGCGCGCGCCGCCGCCCGTCCGGCTCGGCTCGTGCTCGAGCTCGGTTCGGTTCGGTTCGGGTGTTACTATTAATTTTTTGGACAAAATTTCCTTTGAAATTAACCAGAAATTAATTAGTTAATCGTGAGACGGTTGGAAGGTTCCAGAATAATATGGAAACGAATTCTGATTAATTAAGTCGGTTCGGAATTAATTTAATTAAATTAATTTCGAAATTGCATGATTATTTTCGGCTAGAAATAACTTTTCTTGAGGGAAAAGTCGAGTGGTTAAATCATCGGACCAATCAGAATTCAGAAGACATGTCATCCGACCAATCAGAATTGTGGAAATAGTTGGCCAATTTTAATTAATTATTTTCGGCCCCTATTTCTTTTCCAAGGGGAAAAGACTGATGATGTGTTCTGGCCAATCACATTCAAGCATTGACTTATCCTCTCCACTAAAAAAACCCAAATGATGAAGGTTGAAGCATTCAGTTTTCTCTTGTGTCTTCCACTACTAAAAGGGTCGAGCATATAGTTAGTTTTTTTTTGAGTCGAAGAGAAGTCGGAGCACGTTGTAAGTTCGCCGGAGCTTGGATTGTTGAAGTGCCTCTCAATCCAGGACGTAAGCCGTTGTATCTTGGGAGGCGCTGTTACTACTACCGTGGGCACCATACCGGAGCAATCTGTCTTAAGGAAAGAGTTTCATAACTCGCCTCGGTTTGTCTTTGTTTATGCACTGTATTTTAATTTTCTCAATCGTTTATGTCAGATCTGTACGTTAGTTGCATATTTTGTTAGATCTATATCTAGTAGCTGTGTTTCATTAGATCTATCATATAGTTCGTTAATTTATTAGATCCGCACCATAATCGACCGTATTTGCTAGATCCGAATAATAAAATTAGATTTTATTTCGAGTTGTTATTTTCTGCATTTAATTTCCGTAATTATATCCGTGAATTACGGATCTGTTCCGTAAATCACTCCACACACGACACTTACCACCAACATTAGACTCAACTGCACAACATCTGTTGCCGGGATTATTATAACAGATAACTTAACAAATTGTGCAACTAAATCTACCACTAGATTCTAGTAATCCTAGTCATCATCTAGTTTCAACAGTTACTCTTTACTTCTTTAGTCCCTACATTTCCATCTTTAGCCTTAACATCCCCCAATCTAGGGGCGGACGCAGGATCTCGGGGAAGGGGGGGGGGGGGGGGGGGCAATGAAATTTCTAAAAGCAAATAAAAAAAATTAAGGGGGAGATGGGACAAACTATATGCATCGTATAAATTTTAGAGTATTTTAGGTCCGCCACTGCCCCCATCAAACTGAATGGATTCAGTTTGTCTCCGAAGTGACTGAACTTGGTAATATATAATGCTGAGTGGTTTAGTTAAGCAATACACAACTTGTTTAGAAGATGGATCATACTGCACAGCCAAATAGCCTTTTATGACCAAATCCATGATGTAATTAACAACACTACTTTGGATTTTTGATTAACATAGGGAAGAAATCCCCTTGTTTCGATGAGAAGAGGAAGAGAAATTTTAGAGAAAAAAATAAAGGAAGAGAAAGGTATACGGGAGTTCGGGTGGGGGTCAGACTTTTGGGTATGATATTAATTACGAGGTTTATAGGGATTGGATTTGGTAATAAAGAGGTGGTTTCTATAAAATTTATTAGGGTTATTATTATTAAAAAGAAACGACGCTTGTGCATGTGATAAGAGTCAACTCTTATATACATTTACACACATTTCATCACATTTTATAGCGTTTAGGGCCGTAATTTCATCATTTATATACGTAATCTTGCTTATTTAGTGACTCCCGGGTCCACATCGCACACAATTAAAATTCTCAATTTCCTAATAAAATGTTGATTTTTATAGCACACACGGGGTAATCTATACCCTACGGAATTACGCGTGTTGGTTTGCTTGTGTGTTATTTCAAGACTTTGATCGTTAAAATGAACGGAAATGATGAGATATAACGAAGATGATGATAATGATTGCATTCTGTTCGAACCGAGCCACTCCAATGCAGCCCAATTCGACAGTGAAGACAGACCCATGCTCCAACCAGAAGCCCTTTCATTTGGTAGACTTCGTAAATAGTAGACCTGAATATTATAATATATACTATAATAGTATTTATTAGTTAGACTAGATTTGCTGGGAATTGTAAGACGAGAAATGTTGGGGTTACTAAATATAATATAGTATATTAGTTAGAAAAATATTATATAGAGGAGGAGGTACTGGGACTTCGAGACAAAAACAGAGCCTCCAATGAGAGTTCCACACCCTCATTTTTAGTCATCTAAATTAGCTATTGAGTGAAATTAATGTATGGACTTTACTCTCCTATGGATAATTCATCATCTCCTTGATGAATTTTATTGGATTTGAGCTCTTTTCATGTATGACACTCAATTAAGGTATAATTTCGTTTATAGCTTAATTTTTTGTTTTGTTGGCTTTAGATGATATGAATTGCTTGGCTATTGCACCAATCATGAGTAGCTAAGTAAATTGTGGCTTGGGTGATGTGAATTTTGGCTAGTTATCTTGTAATTGCTTGGATTCAAGATGGGTAGTTGTAACGCCCCGTTCCCGGATACCGAATCATTATCCGGAAGAAAACGTTCGGCGCGTATAACATTCAATAAATATAATATTATACGCCAGCCTCTACGTCGTCGTATAAAAAATAAACAAACGGAAGCCGGCAAACATCACAAAAGCTACTATGAATAGTGTCAGTTTTGGTGACTTGACCTCTATATTGATAAATAATCTAGTGGAACTAATCTGAGAAGCTAAAGACTGAGAATGATGGTCGGTTTCAGTTAAGTATATTCAGTTCTGTGAAAGTCGGTTTGATGAAGTGCAACTGAGGTTCTTCTGAAGTCAGCAGTCAGTTTCTGGACTACTGAGTTATGCTGAGTATAGCTGAGTTCTACATCTGGGCAGTTGATTACAAGTCTGGGAAGTCAGTTTTGAGCTGAGTTTCGTCTAGTGGATAACAGCTGGAGCTGGGGTTCACTTTTGGAGTATTTATGAGAATTCCGACAAAGATCTTTGACGGTTAGGGTTTGGGATTTGTGTCTATAAATACCAATGTTGTAATCAATTCAATGTGTGTCTTTCAAATTGTTATTCACACACTTGTGAAAACCTTGTAATTCTGTGCATAATAAACTATCTCATTTTCTGTCCGTGGAGTAGTCGGCATAACGCCGGAAACCACGTTAAATCACTACTATGTTCTTCTTGTTTCTGTGTTTATCAATTCCGCCATTCTTTATGTTTGCATTGCTTCTGTGTTTGTTTCTTTCTTAAACTACAAGCTTTCTGTCTGTGTTTATAACAAACTGGTATCGGAGCCTCAGGTTCAAGATTCAGGAGTTTCCGGTGACCGGTGCTAGGATTTTGTGATCAAAGGTTTGTTCTTTAATTAGAAGGATGTCAGCAATGAGCGTGAAGATTGATAAATTTACAGGGAGGAACAGTTTCAGTCTGTGGCAAATCAAGATGCTGGCCTTGTTAAAGCAACAAGGATTGTGGACTCCTTTATCTGGTAGAGGGGATGCCAGTTCTGCAGATTTTGCCAGTCTGGAGGAGAAAACACATTCAACCATCATGTTGTGCTTGTCTTATGATGTTATTACATAAGTTGCTGAGAAAGACACCGCTGCCAAGTTATGGTTGAAGCTTGAAATCCTGTATATGACTAAGTCATTGACCAACAAGTTCTTCTTGAAGCGAAGAGGTACATTCGACCGAGAGGATGCATAAGGGGGCTCAGTTGAGAGATCATCTTGATCAGCTGAACACAATATTACTTGATCTCAGGAATATTGATGTTAAGATTGAGGATGAAGATGCTGCTTTGATTCTGCTGGTTTTATTATCAGCTTCCTATGAGAACTTTGTGAAGTCCTTCATAGTTGGGAATGATACAGTTGCTTTAGAGGATGTAAGGTCAGCTTTACATGCCAGGGAGCTGAGACATAAGGCAGCTGGGGCAGACAATCAGGCTGCAGGATTGATAGTCAGTAGCAGCAGTGGAAAAGAACACGGTCAGTCTAGGAAGAAAAGTTCCAAGAAGACAAAGTCCAAAGGCCCTAAGTCCACAGATGTTTGCAATTATTGTAAGGAGCAGGGACATTGAAAGTCCAATTGTCCAAAGAGGAAGAAACAGCATGAGAACAAGTTCTGGCACAGCTGCTGTGGCAGCTGATCATGATTCAGATGAGGACATGGTCTTAGTGGCAGGAGAATCAGAACATCATGATGTGTGGATTCTGGACTCTGGGGCACCCTTTCATATTTGCCCTCACAAAGAGTGGTTCTCAAGTTATCAGCAGATAGATGGTGTTCATATATCTATGTCAAACAACAAGGTCTGCAAGTTAGTTGGGATTGGCTCAGTTCAGTTGTGGACAGATGATGGAAGATTCTGTAAACCGAGTGAAGTTAGACATGTTCCACAAATGACCTTGGTATCTCTCAATTCTTTGGACAACAAGGGATTCAGTTTTAAGGGGAAAGTGGTGTGCCGAGTGTCTATAAAAACTCAGTTGAGGTTCTCAAAGAAATCAAGAAAGGGACTCTGTATATATTACAAGGGTCAGTTGTTGCTAGTTCTGCTGAGATTCATCAGTGACAGCTTACAAAACTGTGGCACATGAGACTAGGTCACATGGGTGAAAAGGGGATGCGGGTTCTTTCTCAGAAAGATCTTCTTGGGGGATGTAAGGTCAAGAATCTGGACTTTTATGAGCATTGTGTGTTTGGGAAGCTTTACACAATACAAAGTCATCACTGATTACATTATTTTGATTGTTGGGGGCCATCAAAGGTGGGGTCTTTGGTGGTCACAGATATTTTGTGTCCTTTATTGATGACTATTCAAGGATGACTTGGGTGGTGCTGATGAATCACAAAAGTGAGGCATTCAAGAGCTTCATGCAATGGAAGGCTCTAGCTGAGAATCAGTTGGGGAAGAAGATCAAGAGGCTTGGTACAGATAATGGTCTGGTATTCTGCTGGACTGAGTTTGATGAGTTGTGCAAAAATGAGGGTATTGCCAGACAAGATACTGTCAGGAATACTCCTCAGCAAAATGGTGTAGCTGAGAGAATGAATCAAACTCTTCTGAAGAGAGCAAGATGTATGCTTTCTCATGCTGGTTTGTCAAGGAGATTTTGGGCAGAGGCTGTAACCACAACTTGCTACTTAATCAATAGGAGTCCTCACACGGGGATCCGTCTCAAAACACCAGTTGAGATGTGGTCAGGCAAGCCTACAGATTATTTAGTTCTAAAGGTATTTGGAAGCACAACTTACTATCATGTCAGTGAAGGGAAACTGGAACCAAGGGCCAAGAAAGGAGTGTTTGTGGGGTATGGTGATGGAGTAAAGGGGTACATGATTTGTTCATGAGCAGAAAACAGAGTTATTCTCAGCAGAGATACAGTTTTCGATGAAAATTCTATACTCAATTCATCAGTGGGGAGGATAACTGAAACCGAAACCAATGTTGAAAGTGAGAAAACTGACAGTAAGGTGGAGCTTCAGGTGGAGTCATTTGGAATGCAACAACCAACTGATCCAAGTCAGTTTTCATCTAATGCGGTTCTGCGAACCGTAGCCGAATCCAAGCCGATCGGTGAGAAAATGTCAGTTGAGCGTCAAACTGAGAACGTGGGTCAGCAGAGTATAGCTGTCAGCAGAGCTAGAAGATCCAATGTTGGGATACCTCTTAGAAGGTATGGGTTTGATGATATGGTTGGATACGCACTTCAAGTTGCAGAAGATGTGGACGGTTTTGAACCTTCTACTTATAGGGAAGTAGTGACATGTTCTGAAGCATCTCAATGGCTTGATGGCATGAGAGATAAAATGGAGTCATTACCGAAGAATCAGACTTGGGATCTAGTTAAACATCCAGCTGATAGGAAAGTTGTTACTTGCAAATGGATTTTCAAGAAGAAGGAAGGAATAACTGAGGCAAAATGAGTTAAGTATAAGGCATGTTTGGTTGCAAGAGGGTTCAGTCAGAAAGAAGGGGTGGACTTTGATGAGATTTTCTCACCAGTGGTCAGACATACTTCAATCAGAGTGTTACTAGCAATGGTGGCACAACAGGACTTAAAACTTGAGCAGTTAGATGTGAAAACAACTTTTCTACATGGTGAGGTAGATAAAGAGATATACATGACTCAGCCAGAGGGTTTCCAAGTTCTTGGAAAAGAAAATCTTGTGTGTAAGTTGAAGAAGTCCTTGTATGGACTGAAGCAAGCTCCTAGACAGTGGTATAAAAGGTTTGACAGTTATATGATCCAGTTGGGTTACAACATAAGTCCTTATGATTGCTGTGTTTACAACAGTCAGATGGAAGATGGATCATACATCTATCTTGTGTTATAAGTGGATGACATGCTGATAGCCGCACAGAAAAAGTCCGATGTTCAGTATCTGAAAGACCTTCTCAGTGCCGAGTTTGAAATGAAGGATTTGGGTGCAGCCAAGAAATTTTTGGGGATTTATATCTAGAGAGATAGAAGCCAGAATAAACTGTTTTTATCTCAGCATGGCTATATACAGAAGATTTTGTCAAAGTTTGGCATGTCAGCTGCTAAGCCAATAGATACTCCTATGGCATTAAATATTCATTTGTCAGTTTTTGCTTCACAGTCAGCAGAGGAGAATGAGTATATGTCAAGAGTTCCCCATGCTAGTGCAGTTGGCAGTCTGATGTATGCCATGGTGTGCACTAGGCCTGATCTGGCTCGGGCGATCCATCGTTGTCGACAGGTTTATGGCTCAACCTGGAAAGGAACACTGGAAAGCTGTGAAAAGAATGTTCAGGTGCATTAGAGGTACAAATGATGTTGGTATCATTTATGGAGGTGATACTCAGAAACTGATAACATGATACTGTGATGTTGATTATGCATGTGATGTGGACAGTAGAAAATATATGACTGGTTATGTTTTCACATAGGGGAATTCAGTTGTCAGCTGGAAAGCAACTCTTCAGGCATCAGTGGATTTATCAACTACTGAAGCTTAGTATATGGCTCTTACTGAAGCAGCCAAGAAGAGTGTCTGGTTGAAGGGACTAGTCAGTGATTTGGGGCTACATCAGGATCAAGATGAGATTTATTGTGACAATTTGAGTGTAATTTGTCTAGCTAAGGATCAGGTTCATCATGAGAGAACCAAGCATATTGATGTGAGGTATCATTTTCTGAGAAATGAGAAGAGGGTTGTAGTGAAGAAGATCAGCACCAAAGAAAATCCTGCTGATATGTTCACTAAACCAGTTCAGCAGAGCAAGTTCAGTTGTGTCTGGACTTGCTGAATATTCAAAGCTTGTAAACTAAAATCTGGATACTCAGTTGAGGGCAGAACAACTTGAGTGGATTCTGAGGAGAAGTCTGGTACTTACTTCCTGGCATTGACAAATGCATCTGGTACAAGTACATTTGTTTATGCAATCTGGTGACGTTGAATGAGAGTTCAAGTCCAGGTGGAGATTTGTCAATTTTGGTGACTTGACCTCTAAACTGATAAATAATCTGGTGGAACTAATCTGAGAAACTGAAGACTGAGAATGATGGTCAGTTTCAGTTAAGTATATTTAGTTCTGTGAAAGTCAGTTGATGAAGTGCAACTGAGGTTCTTCTGAAGTCAGCAGTCAGTTTCTGGACTACTGAGTTCAGCTGAGTATAGCTGAGTTCTACATCTCGGCAGTTGATTACAAGTTTAGGAATTCAGTTTTGAGCTGAGTTTCGTCTGGTGGATAACAGCTGGATCTGGGTCCATGACGTGGCATTTTCTAGTGCTAATACCAGTCCTTAACCGACAGTGTATCGGGTCAAACTGTAGTGCTAGTATGGTGAGTCAGAGTATCGTATCCTCAGGGAACTTAGTAATTCTTCTAAGTCTGGTTAAACACCAAAGAGCTGTTATTAACTCGATCTAAATCTCAGTTTTATAACACAGATCACTACTATTTTACTTAACATAAAATAAATGCATAATTTAAAATTTATTCTAATATGATAGATATAGATATATAAATATATATAGATATGCATAAGTTGCAGAATATATATAGATATAAATATATAGATGCCAAATATATTATTAGAGAACTAGCCAAAGTTTATATAATTGATTTATACGATCTTTTCAGTGAATGGAATGTGCTCGATCTTTCCTTTTATATTAGGTTCAATTGAGTAAATGAAACGGTGCACTCCTGAGGTTAACAATTCCTCCTCACATAAGCGTACGAAATTGTCATATGTCCATTGTCATTAGTCCAAGATCCACAACTGTTACGGTTTTTCTGAACAGGTCCCGAGTACGATTCTACCTTTGAATAAAAAGGAGTCATTCCGTTCGTCAAACGGTCAATTTTATTTAAAGGCTCCGATTGTCAAGGCCGGACGATTCAACTTTCCGGTTTAAGTTTCAATTAAACTGATGATTTAACATTATTACGATCTCGAGTACAAATTTCAATAAGATTCATCTTTTTAGGACAAATCTGCCCCCGGGTAGGAAACTGGGTTCCGTTGTCACGTTATTCACTCGGCCAATTTTACCCTCCGGTTTTTCTATTAACGAGTTCATAACCTAACTACTGAGCGTCAATTCATAATTAGATTATGAATTCTTCCGAATCAAACTTTATCAATAGAAAAAGATTCAATTAACTCAATTTTAGTCAATTTTACTTAGACAACATTCCTTTACCGAAAGGATCGAAATAAAACGATTACATAACTTTGGCTAGTTATTAGATTTAGCCTACTAACATTATACAAAAATAAAAACAAACATAACAAACATAAATACTTTAGAAATTTTACCCGATTACAACAATTGAATCAGAAGCTATATTCGTCCGGATGCTACAACGACTTCAACAACATTGATCTTCTGATAATTTCTCGAGCATTATACGATACTACTTTATTTATGGCATAAGGCCTATATACATACCTACTACTAATAAAAAGAGGTAAAGAAAATATATTTGGTAACCCCCTATGTGCCTGCAATGCTGCTCTATTTATAGGCAGATTTTTCCAAGCCGGATCGATCCGAAAAAGGGCCGGATCGATCCGGGAATAAAAAATCTTATCCCCTGGATTTTTCTCTGCAGGGCCACATGCTGGGTAATCATCATGTCTCTTCGGATCGATCCGAGGTAATTCCGGATCGATCCGGATAGATTTTTTTCAAACTTGATCTGAAACTTGATAAAATCATAACTTGAGCTATGGATCTCCAAATGACATAATTCAAGATGCGTTGGAAAGCTCTTGAGAAGATCTACAACTTCCCTGAAGGACTTTTCTTCAGAAAATGCCTTTTTGATGAGCCATTTGTTCGTCGAAAATATAACTTGATACGGTGTCACGAACCAGTGATCCACTTGAACTTTAAAACTCGTGGCACTTCCTTAATTCCTTCAAAAGATATGATTTTACTCCAAAAAGTGTCGTCACTCGGGGTCTTGGTTTACCTAAGATCTGTAAATAAAATACCAAAAATACCCACGTGAATCTGACACGACACTCCGGTTATTAACCCGGTACAAAATTTATAACTTTTTATCATTTTTTACTTGATTTTTATAGTATTTAGATTTATTCATAACTATTAATATTTTATAAGATTATCGTTATAATTACTTATATTTTATATAAAAAGAGTCGATAATGTATATAAAACATCGTAATTTTTATCATATAAATGTTATACATCAACTACTCCCCACTTAGCTCTTTGATCGTCCTCGAGCAATATAAGCGGTAATATATATAAAAATGATGATAAAAATAATATACGTGGTAGATTATATTTCAAATTAGTAAAATATCATTTCAATATTATAACCATATTAATTATATCTTTCTTAGAAATTAACAAGATAAAAAGTGTAGATAACTTTGATAAATTATTTATCAACTATTATTCAAATGAAATTTCACAAAATCTACTCCATAAATATAATTAAAATTCTAGAATTATTTTCCTATCTCAACTTGTATGAAATATTTGGAATCAAAGACTAAGTCAAATAATTGACAAAATGGCTTATACTTTTTAGGATGGGACATTGGTTAATCGAGAAGATAGAAAAGGAAATCAAAAAGAGAAAGAGGCAAGTCGTACGTACTTTACACCTTCACGTTTGATCAAAAACAATCTCGATTAATAATATCCTCTTATTCCAACTATTTTTCAGATTTTCTCTCTTCTTTTTCAATATTAAGAACTAAAAGCGTGAGTGTGTGTAGAAAAATCAAATTTACAAGCATTGCTTCATCAAGATTGATCGGAGTAATACTCTTTCGATCTAAAATTACGAGTCCGGTTTCCTTAAACTCGTAATCATTATTGAGATCTTATGATTCGAATTTTTATCGGGAGCTTTATACCTCATAGTGATATAGGACGTTTTAGATAACACCCTACCGCACTCAAATCATTGGAAAGTTGCTACCGATTTTTGTATTTGTCGATCAAAGATAAGGAAGATACCTGGTATTCGATTAATTCTGCGTAAATATGGTGCTTCGTTCTTTTTTTTTTTTTTTTTTTTTTTTTCACCTCAGCATACACCATTCTTAGCTTCTGTTCCATTATCTCCTTTCATAAGTACGTACAAACTCGTGGGATTTTTAGGAAATGTAAACCAAAATAAACCAAGGGTCGGTTATAATCAAAAATGACTATTTCGAGTGAGGTCTTAATCACTCTAATCAAGGCTGAGGTAATTTTTGTGGTGTCAAAAATCTCATCATTCCTAATCCGATTCCATATTCATATTTCGTTTTGCAAAGAAAATTATTCTAAAAAATTCATTATAAATATAAGTATTTTCGTTAAATTTCATATGAAATTTACTTGATAATATTTATGTATAGTTACATATACTTAAAATCTTATAAAAATCTAAAATTGACATATATAATATAATTATAATATATCAAATTTACTTTACTTAATTAAAATCTATTCTTACCGAATTATACTATTTTTATTCATATTAATTATATATTATCTAGTTATTTTGATCCAAGACAAATTAAACTAAGTATTAAGCAATTAAGTATAACTTTATATAAGAAAATTTTAATTTGTATTTACTAACTTACCTCTACTCCCCACTTACGAAATGGCATCGTCCCGATGTTCAGTGAGTAAATAAAAGTAGTTCGAAAATAAAATTAAAATTTTACACAATTTTGATTTTTTTTTTATTATTTTTTTTTTTAACAAACATATATTATTTTGATTAAAGTAAATGACATATATATTAAACATTAAGGAAACTATTACAAACTAAAAAAAAACGATTAAACGATCAACTTAAACGACTATCACATAAAAACATAAACTTCTAACTGATTATCAAACCGTAGATGAACATCCGGGAGTATCCACCGGAAGTAATCCTAACTGAGAATCACGAGATGGAAAAATCTCGTCAGTAGTAAACTCAGGCACGTGATTCAGTTGGACACAAAGATGAGAGATAACCCAGGCAAACGGTAACGGTCTTCCCCTATTACGTCTCTCTACCGCAAAATTAATTGCGAGTTTTAAACATCAAAACTCCCCAATCAATGTATGCTCCGATGGTTAGTGCATACAACGGCAAAACAGCATTTCATCATCCGTA
The DNA here is from genome assembly GCA_036785695.1 of Gentiana straminea. Lineage (NCBI taxonomy): Eukaryota > Viridiplantae > Streptophyta > Magnoliopsida > Gentianales > Gentianaceae > Gentiana > Gentiana straminea. Next base: position 958,036 of record JAVUPR010000561.1, read on the forward strand.
ACCCCATAAAAATCTCTAGTTGGATAGATCCGAGAATTAATGAAGCGTTTCCACGCCCTTAAATGAGGGGTAAGGCCGAGTTGAAGAATCATAGTTATGATCAAACAACGGAAACATGAAGCGAAAGGCTTCGCAAATACGATTTACAACATTATACGCATCTCCAAGTTCCCAAAGAAACTTGAAGTGTGGGTTTCGATCAAAAGTACATGGTGGGATTTGATAGATTTGATTTATGATGATTTGGTGAAAATGAAATAACGATTCCCCTAATCGTAATAAGTTGAGACGAGGCTACCGACGTTATCTCGGTGAGAGACGCATAAAAATCTCTCGACAATCGAAATGTTTATTCTACCTCTGGGAGTCCTAATCAACTTTTTCCCATCGCCACCCCCGAATTAGATTTGTTCCCCCCGGACAAATTTTTCTGTGTTTAAGCCTTTCTCCATCAGAATAGGAGAACGGACGAAATTTAGATGTCTCGGGACGTCATTATGAAAACAAGAGAGGCATGCCCTTCAGGAACCACACCATCAGGCGTATGTGGTTCGTAACTATTAACCGAGGGAGAGGAGCGGTTAGACATTTCTGACACAGAGATTTAAACTAAGCTAGATAGAGGGAAAGAAGAAATGAGCAAAGGTCAAGGCTGCTGCTCTTTCCTTTTATAGAAATAAATCTATCAAGCAAAAGTAGAAAAGATCTCTTGTTTTGGCGTTTTTGTACTTGCCGGATCGATCCGAGAAAGGGCCGGATCGATCCGGCCTCTGAACTAGTAATCCTGTCAGGTCGGTACACTCAGGTCGGATCGATCCGGTAAAAGGCCGGATCGATCCGGAACACTACTTGTTCACGGGCGAGTTGATTTTGCTTGTAAAATGCCTAGATTTTTCTAGATGACACGTTTTCTCCCTATCTTTGGTTCATTTTCATTGTGTTATAACCATAAATTTTACTACACGATGCGTAATACCATAATATGTAACGAAAACATGAAGATCGTATTAAAATAAAATCCTACCAAAATCAAAATAACCTAAAATTTTACGAAAACGAAATTGTACGAAAAATAAAATGTTTCAATGTCAAAAATCATAGAATGTTTAAAATTACTCCTCTTCATCACTCATCTCGACGTGGCTTGAACTTGGCATAGCTTGATAACGGGTCGATTCTTGGGATGGATCTTGAAAATAAGTGGACATCCGTACCGAGCTATCTAGTCCCATCGAGCTCATTTCTCTCGTAATATCGAAAAAGTGCTTCCCCATCCCGTCGTGGTATGGCCAAATGATCCGGATCCAGCCCATTCGGATGTCGCATTTGCCGTAGTACTGTCGAAAAATCCCCTACACCACTAGTTTGAAATCCAAAAGAATGTGGCATTTGTTGGAAGTCCGAGCGAGGTGGCATCGGTGGAATGAAATCGGGCAAGGTATAAGGCCGGGTTTGGCAATGCGGAATATCCATCTCGGCATAGGTAGGGTTTTGCGGTAAATTCATTTGATATAAACCTCGCATGCCTTGACGTAAATCTTCGGACCATAATTTATTCCTTTCCGCAAAAACGGACCATATTGGCATTAGCACGATGAACATCATATGCCATGGATTGAAACATGTCGTAAGTGATGGTATTCGGAAGTTGAGTTTGAGTTTGATTTGGATGAAGGAGGGACGGCGAAGTGGATGGAGTAGCCGAGGTCGTCGACGGTTAGGGTCCAAAAAATCTATTCTTCCCGCCGGCCTAAGTGGTAAACTAGGACTATAAGTGTGTCATCCACCATCATCAAATTATCATTTGGAAGTTCGGGGACACCTATCCGGCGACATAAGGAAGAAATAAAACATGGAAAAGGCATGTGATGCCGGGTCTAGCGATCGGGGCAAATTCCTTGGCCCTTCTACACATTACTCTGCCTACATCCACAGGTATATTATTAACTATAGCCCAAGCAATACACAAATCCTCTTTACCAAAAGATGTAAAATGTCGAGTAGGGTAAAGAGTGTGACTAATAAAACGTTTAATGGCTCTCATATCCCGTATACATTTTCCATAGGAAAACTCGTTTTCATGCCGGACGGCGAGTGGGATCTAACTCATTCCGGGCTAGTGAAACAATATAATCAAAGTCGAGGCTCATCCAAATTCCAAACCGTATAATAATCCTCATTCTCTCGGTACATCGGGAATACCATAAATAGCATTTATAATGTGAGGAGTAAACGGCACTTGTCTTAGTTCTTAGGTTGACGAAGTTAACTCACCATCTTACGTAGCATTGTGAGTTGCTACCAAAGAATAAAATTCAGCTACTAAGGTGGTGTTAACTTCTCCCGACCTTAAACTGGCTAATTCCAACCACTGTCGTCTTTCAAAAATTTCTTTTACCTCCCTTCCCAAATCCTTAAAATCCAAACCCCTCTCTATTGCAACTAAACACTTTCCAAATTTATTTTTCAATGCTTTCTTAGCTTCAGCAGACGCGGTTCTTTCAAAACTAACTGTCAATTCTTCTTCTGTTAAAGGTCTAGTTTCTATAACCGGGATTTGGGTAGGGATATGCAGTTTACGTTTTTTTACTGGCTTTCGATGATTCGGCCATTCTACGATAATGACAAAACAACAAAACAACAACAAAACAACACAAAACAACACAAATGAGTTACACAAAATAGTGAAATAAAAAACGAAATTAACAAAATAAGGGACTACAATGTTACCTTCCAAAGCTTAAAAGGTTGAAATTTGGCCGGAAATGATGAAAATTCGCCGGAATAAAAGTTGAAGCTTCCCTTGAAAAATTCTTCAATTTAAATGAAAATTTGAAGAGAGTAGAGGCAAATGAGAGAAGTTTAAGAGTTGGGGTGGTTTAATGGTGATGTTGTGTGATGATTTGAAGAAAAAAAAAATTCGAATTGGGGGGAAGAGGGGAGGGCGGAATTTGTTTGAGAAAAATAAAAGGAGAAGAAGAAGGAGGGACCCCGTCCCTTTTTTTTAGGTTTTTCAGGTTCCGGATCGATCCGGGGTTATGTCGGATCGATCCGACCACTTTTTTTTTATTTTTTTTTATTTAAAACTTAATAAAACTTTTTAAGTAATTTCATAAAGATCCTATTTATAAAATTTCCAAAAGTTATATAAATTTTTTTATAAATATTACAAAATTCACGAGGGTCCTAATTCCAATACTTCTAAATCTTCCAGAGTTCTGACGTAACGTTCTATCAACCTAACCTTAAGAAATGAGGCGTTCGAATTTTCCCTTTGATCTCCATCGGGATTTTCGGATAACCCCCTAATCGTTCCCTTCTTAACAACATTCAAACACTCATCCACGGGATTTGGTTGTGCTTTCCCTACATTTCCCTTCATGCTCACTTTTTCCACAGATTCTGCATCTCCTTAAAAACTTTGCCCTTCTCTTTATCGAACTTCTCGACTTTCCATTACATACTTCTCTCAATCGATCTCTCTCAACAATTGCTCGTTTTTCTCAAAAACCGAAGCTTTTATTTTAAACGCGACATCTTTATCCAAGCCTAATTTCAAAAGCAACATAAAAATTCCTATTCTATCTAAAAAAGACATCCGGTTCTTTTACGTCTATCCGGTAAAAGACGAAACTAATTTAAACATAAATAAAAACACGAGAAAAGTAGAGTAAAGATAGATAGCACTGGTATTCGGCTGAATTTAGTTCCTCTACTTTTTAGTTTCTTGATTTTCTCGCTTTTTACTTTGTCGGAGGATCGTTAGTAGCATTATTTCTTCTTTTAGTGCGGTTCCTTCTCCTTCCACAAATAACTTTACTCTATGGCCATTGGCTATAAAAGTTGTATTTCCATCGTTAGTTCAACGACTCAGATTTGTAAACCCTTGTTACTTTAAATGGACTGTCCATCTTGATTTAAGCTTTCCGGAAATAACTTTAAACGTGAATTGTACAAGAGTACTCGATCACCTACATGGAACTCACGCCTATAGATTCTCTTATCGTGAAAAGATTTCGTGCGTTCCTTGTAGATTCGAGCGTTTTCATAAGAATCGAGACGGAATTCTTCTAGTTACGTCAATTGAAGCAATCTATGATCACCGACGGACCTTAGGATCGAAATTCGAAATTTAATAGCCCGAAGGCTCGGTGTTCTAACTCGTTGGGAGATGACAAGACTTACCAAAAACTAACTTATAGGGAGAACAACCAATTGGTGTTTTAAAAGGCGTTCTATATGCCCATAATGCATCGTCTAGCTTTCGCCGAGTTTTTCGGTTTGAATCCCTTTGTCTTTTCTACAATTCTTTTGATCTCTCTATTAGACACCCTACACGACCTTTGGTTTGCGGATGATAGGGCGTTCCTAACTTATGCGTTACACCATATTTTTCAATTATCTTGGTAAATGGTCTATTACAAAAGTGTGAACCTCTATCGCAAATGATAGCCCTCGGAATGCCATAACGTGTAAATATATTCTTTTTAAGGAATCGTATGACAACTTTGGTATCATTAGTGGGAAGAGCTTCAAACTTCTACCCATTTCGAAACATAATCTACCATTACTAGAATAAATCTTTTTCCAAAAGATATAGGGAATGGTCCCATGAAATCTATACCCCAAACATCAAATAACTCACATTCTAAAATAGGTTGCATAGGCATTTCATGTTTTTTAGATACATTTACCCATTTTTGACAAGACTCGCAAGATTTAACATACTTATAAGCATCTCTATATAGTGTAGGCCAATAAAAACCACATTGTAAAACTTTAAAAGCGAGTTTTCCAACCTCCATGATGACCTCTCGCCTCACGATCATGACAAAATGATAAAATACTTAAAATTTCATTATCGGGCACACACTTTCGATTATCCCATCCGAACATTTACGGAAAAGGTCGGTTCCTCCCGGTAATAAAATTTTAAGTCATAAAAGAATTTCTTCTTCTGTTGCCAAGTCCAATGAGACGGAATATAATCACGAGTTAAGTAATTAATGATATCTCCAAACCAGGGTGACATTTCCTTAGAAGGAATTCTATTCTTTAATATTTCGCATGGTCGAAGGAGTATCTATTCTAAACGAGTTGTTCATCGGGAAATGAATCTTTAATTTCTATTCCTTTCTCAACATCATTTTCCATTCTACTTAGATGATCCGCTACTACATTCTCACTTCCCTTTTTATCTTTAATTTCAATATCAAATTCTTGAAGTAAGAGAATCCATCTAAGAAGACGTGGTTTCGCATCCTTCTTACTTAGTAAATACTTCAAAGTGAATGGTACGTATAAATTATTACCTTAGAACCAACAATATACGATCCGAACTTATCTAAGGCAAAAATTACAGCCAACAGTTCTTTTTATGTAGTTGTATAGTTCAGTTGAGCTGCAGTTAATGTATGAGATGCATAGTAAATAGCTTTGAGAATTTTGTTATATCTTTGACCTAAAAGCGCTCCTACTGACTAAATCACCGGCATCACACATAATCTCAAATGGCAAATTCCAATCGGTGCTACTAGCACTGGTGCAGTAGTCAATCTCGCTTTTAAGGTCTGAAAAGCTTCCTTACATTTACCATCAAAGTTAAAAGGTACTTCCTTTTCAAGCAAATGACTTAGAAGCTTTGCTATCTTTGAAAAATCGGCAATAAATCTCCTATAAAATCCTGCATGTCCAAGAAATCCTCTTAGAGTCCTTAGATTAACTGGTGGTGGTAATTTTTCAATCACTTCCACCTTGGCTTTATCAACTTCAATTCCTATTTCGAGAGATTCTATGGCCTAGGACAATTCCTTCGATACCATTAAATGACATTTTTTCCAATTTAAAACTAAATTGGTATCCTCACAAATGACGTTGTAACACTTTTTCTAAGTGCGACAAACATTTACCAAAAGAATCTCCGTAAACACTAAAGTCGTCCATAAAAATTTCTAAGAATTTCTCAACCATATCGGAAAATATAGCCATCATGCATCTTTGAAACGTAGCGGGAGCATTACATAAACCAAACGGCATTCTTTTATACGCAAAAGTTCCATAAGGACAAGTGAAAGTAGTCTTTTCCCTATCTCCTAACGCAATGAAAACACCGTAAATAACCGAATAACCATCTAAGAAACGATAATATTTATGACCACTTAAACGTTCCAACATTTGAACTATGAATGGAAGTGGATGATGATCTTTCTTAGTATGATCATTCGGTTTCCTAAAATCAATGCACATTCGATAACTTTGTAATTTCTCTTGTTGGAATCCATTCATTCCTATCATTCTCTTTCACCGTGAAACCTCCTTTCTTTGGTACCACTTGAGTTGGACTTACCCATTCACTATCCGATATGGGGAAAATTATTCCCATTTCTAATAGCTTAATGACCTCTTTCTTAACAATTAAGCGCAAATTTGGGTTGAGGCGGCGTTGCGGTTGAATACAAGGCTTAGCATCTTCCTTCGAATTATCTTATGAACGCAAATCTCGGGGCTAATACCTCGAATATCGACAAGCTTGTCCATCCAAAAGCTTTCTTATGCTTTTTCAACATTCTAAGCAAAGTTGATCTTCTTGTTGCTCGATTAAAGCCGATGAAATAATAATCGGTAATAGATTATCGGTTTCAAGAAAAGCATATTTGATTTAAAGGTAACGGTTTCAATTCCGGGTTCTTTGGCGGATCTTCTATTGACGATTTAAGAATTGGTCCTTCTAGTTCTAATTCCAAATACTTATGCCATGGTGGCTTAAAGGTAAAACTTTCGTATCTAAAGAAAGAATTATCTCTTTCATTTCAATGTCTTCCTCATCTTCTTTATAGATAGACGAGAGTTAAGCATTCTTCTAATCTGTCTTCAAAAGTTGGTGATCGATTATCGTAGACGTAATGAATATCTTCTATAAAAGAACACGATTCTGATGATGGATGATTCATAGCTTTGAAAATATTGAAAGCAACTTCATCTTCATTGATTCTCAAAATTAATTCTCCTTTCTGAACATCGATTAAAGTTCTTCCTGTAGCTAGAAATGGACGACCTAGAATAAGAGGTCTTTGAATAACCATCTTCCATTTCCATAACTACAAAGTCTCTTGGAAAATAGAATTTGTCTACTTTAACCAATACGTCCTTAATAATTCCTTTAGGGTACTTAATCGATCTATCTGCCATTTGCAGAGTCATTTCAGTCTTAGTAAGCTTTCCTATGCCTAGCTTTTTATAATCCTCATAAGACATTAGATTTATACTCGCTCCTAGATCACATAAGACCTTCTTAAACGAAATCCTCCAATTTCACACGGAATGGTAAAACTACCAGGATCTTTCGGTTTAGGTGGTAACTTATCCGCAAAGCGCGGAACATTCTTCATTTAGGCATATATTCTCATATTCCTCTAATTTTTTCTTGTTTGACGAATTTATTTCGAAATTTTCCATAGGCAGGTATATTAATCAGAGCTTCAATAACAGGGATATTAACTTGAATATGACGAAAAGTGTCAAGGAAACGAGCATACTTCTTATCAGTTTTTGCCTTTTTGATTTGATCTTTAGGAGGGTAAGGTAAAGATTCTAAATCTATGACCTTTGGCTCCTTTGTCAGTTTCTCTTTTCCTTTTTCCTTAAACCTTCGAGTATTACTCAGTTGCCATGTTTCAGGTTCTTGAATTTTTTCTTTTAAATTGTTCCCTGAATCAATCTCTACTTTAGATTCCTTCAGTTCTTCCTGTTTTTCATCCTTGTTTTCATTATCTTCCATTCTAACATGTTCCTTAAATAGAGTCCTTAAATCTTTATCCATGGGATCTTTCAGAATCCTAGGGATTTTTACCCAATTTTCCCTTTCACTTTCAGGTTCCGAACTTTTATTTCTTTTCAAGAAATTTTCTATAATTTCTTCTTCCTCATCTGTAAATTCAAGTTCATCTTTGGTTTTATCATTCTTACCATCTAAGTCATCTTCTACTTCATTATTCCCAAAGTTTTCAACTCCATTACTTCCACTGAGCTTCCTACTTCTCGTAACTACAACATTTACCTCTCTTGGGTTCCTTTCAGTGTTACTTGGTAATCCTCCTGGGGTCCGCTTGTTATTACGTTCACCTTCCCTACTCAAATGATCTTCCATATTCCTTAATGAGGCTTCTATAGTTCTCATCCCGGTATCATGTCCACTCATAGATGTTTTCATTGAACTCATGTCCTTAGTGACTCGTACCAATAGAAGTCACCATCGTTTCTATATTTTTAGCTTGAGTAGATACTACACCCATCATATTTTCCATTAGTTTTTCCCATTTTTCAACTCCTTCGCAGTGAGTTGAACTTTGAGTTACTTGGTATACTTTGAGTGGTATGTTGAGGATAGGATCTAGGTAATGATTGTAAATTCGATTAGACGTGTTTTCTTGATAAACTTGATTATTATTCATGTTCCTATATGGAACCGGATACGGCGGTTGTCCTTGCTTACTAGGGTTTTCGGACCATCGATAAGTAGGGTGATCTCTTCTAATAGCATTAAACGAGTTTGAGTAAGCATTGTTTAAATTCCTATCTTCGTTGAAGAAAACTCACCTCCTCTCTTGAGTATCCCGTTGGTTCTTTGATCCCTAGTGGCATTTTATCCCTGAATTGAGTATTCGGTTGGCGTACTATTTTCGAACTTTGGTTTTTGCTCGATTGTAGGTCATCAAATTTCCTACTTAAATTTTCTAAATGTGCTAGAACTTCCGTATTAGACGTACATTCTCCCGCAAAAGCTACTTTTCCGGTGCTAGAACCGGTTTCCCACATTCGTTATTTTTGGAAATCTTTTCTATAGCATCGTAAACTAATTGAGCTTCACTCATCATTAAAGAACCACCACATGCATGATCTACATCAAAGCACGTGAATCTTTTCTTAATTTACGACAAAAAAGTTGAATTTGCATATCTAAGGAATAACCATGGTCGGGACAAGCTCTTAACAATTTTTTAAATCTTTCCCAGGCATTCCCGAGCGTTTCTTCAGATCCTTGTCTAAAGTTAGCAACCTCGACTTTTAATTCCAAATTCCGTCCAGGAGTGAAATATTGTTTCATAAATTCAGTTTGAATCTCCTCCCAACTTGTAAGTGAATGATGTGGAAGAGACATAAACCAATCTCGGGCTCGTCCTTTTAGAGAAAAAGGAAACATAGTCATCCTTGTTAATTCCTTGTGAGCACCTTGACTTTTGGCTGTATTGCACAGTTCTTCAAAAAGATAGAGATGATGATGCGGATCTTCATCATCTTCTCCTAGAATTGGGCTCTTGTGTCAATTAAACCAAAAAGATGAGATTTAATCTCGAAATTATTCGCTCCTTCATTAGGTAAAAGTATGGGATTATTAGTCCGATTTCTTCTTATGGTTTGGTCACGGATAGGCCTTGGGTTTCGGGTTGTTACGATTATTCGGTTCCGATTTTGATTATTTCTATTATTATTATTATTTTGATTATTAAGGTTAACGGGGTTTTGTCCATGCCCTAGAGCATGTTCCACCCTTGTTCGGGTGTTTCATCACTGATTTCAGCCATTCTCGTATTTCTGTTTGAAGATGATTCGTCAGGATTTCCCTGACTAGTATGACCACGTTTCCTCTCTACTCTTAACTGCCTTTCGTAAGTGTTTATGTCAGGCTTATAAGGAGTGAGTGGGGCCTTACCACTTCTGGTCATCAACTAACGAAAATAGAAAATAACACGAAATTAATAGTAGTAAAAAAATGGTAACTTACCTATAACGTAAGTACCGACGAAAATAAAAATAGAAATGAGATAAGAAAAGTGTTGACTTATTCTCGAGAATTTTGAGCTAATACAAGTAGTAACTATAGACACAAAAAAAGAAGTTAGCGTCGTTCCCCGGCAACGGCGCCAGAAAGCTGACGTGGCCTTTTCTAGTGCTAATACCAGTCCTTAACCGACAGTGTATCGGGTCAAACTGTAGTGCTAGTATGGTGAGTCAGAGTATCGTATCCTCAGGGAACTTAGTAATTCTTCTAAGTGTGGTTAAACACCAAAGAGCTGTTATTAATTCGATCTAAATCTCAATTTTATAACACAGATCACTACTATTTTACTTAACATAAAATAAATGCATAATTTAAAATTTATTCTAATATAATAGATATAGATATATAAATATATATAGATATGCATAAGTTGCAGAATATATATAGATATAAATATATAGATGCCAAATATATTATTAGAGAACTAGCCAAAGTTTATATAATTGATTTATACGATCTTTTCAGTGAATGGAATGTGCTCGATCTTTCCTTTTATATTAGGTTCAATTAAGTAAATGAAACGGTGCACTCTCGAGGTTAACAATTCCTCCTCACATAAGCGTACGAAATTGTCATATGTCCATTGTCATCAGTCCAAGATCCACAACATTCGTTACGGTTTTTCGAACGGGTCCCGAGTACGATTCTACCTTTGAATAAAAAGGAGTCATTCCGTTCGTCAAACGGTCAATTTTATTTAAAGGCTCCGGTTGTCAAGGCCGGACGATTCAACTTTCCGGTTTAAGTTTCAATTAAAGCGATGATTTAACATTATTACGATCTCGAGTACAAATTTCAATAAGATTCATCTTTTTAGGACAAATCGCCCCCGGGTAGAAAGCGGGTTCCGTTGTCACGTTATTCACTCGGCCAATTTTACCCTCCGGTTTTTCTATTAACGAGTTCATAACCTAACTGCGAGCGTCAATTCATAATTAGATTATGAATTCTTCCGAATCAAACTTTATCAATAGAAAAAGATTCAATTAACTCAATTTTAGTCAATTTTACTTAGACAACATTCCTTTACCGAAAGGATCGAAATAAAACGATTACATAACTTTGGCTAGTTATTAGATTTAGCCTACTAACATTATACAAAAATAAAAACAAACATAACAAACATAAATACTTTAGAAATTTTACCCGATTACAACAATTGAATCGAAAGTTGTATTCGTCCGGATGCTACAACGACTTCAACAACATTGATCTTCTGATAATTTCTCGAGCATTATACGATACTACTTTATTTATGGCATAAGGCCTATATACATACCTACTACTAATAAAAAGAGGTAAAGAAAATATATTTGGTACCCCCCTATGTGCCTACAATGTCTTTCTATTTATAGGCGATTTTTCCAAGCCGGATCGATCCGAGAAAGGGCCGGATCGATCCGGGAATAAAAAATCTTATCCCCTGGATTTTTTCTGCGGGGCCACATGCTTTGGGTAATCATCATGTCTCTTCGGATCGATCCGAGGTAATTCCGGATCGATCCGGATAGATTTTTTTCAAACTTGATCCGAAACTTGATAAAATCATAACTTGAGCTATGGATCTCCAAATGACATAATTCAAGATGCGTTGGAAAGCTCTTGAGAAGATCTACAACTTCCCTGAAGGACTTTTTTCTTCGGAAAATGCCTTTTTGATGAGCCATTTGTTCGTCGAAAATATAACTTGATACGGTGTCACGAACCAGTGATCCACTTGAACTTTAAAACTCGTGGCACTTCCTTAATTCCTTCAAAAGATATGATTTTACTCCAAAAAGTGTCGTCACTCGGGGTCTTGGTTTACCTAAGATCTGTAAATAAAATACCAAAAATACCCACGTGAATCTGACACGACACTCCGGTTATTAACCCGGTACAAAATTTATAACTTTTTATCATTTTTTACTTGATTTTTATAGTATTTAGATTTATTCATAACTATTAATATTTTATAAGATTATCGTTATAATTACTTATATTTTATATAAAAAGAGTCGATAATGTATATAAAACATCGTAATTTTTATCATATAAATGTTATACATCAGTCCACATTTAGGTATATATGAGAATTCCGACAAAGATTTGTGGCGGTTAGAGTTTGGGATTTGTGTCTATAAATACCAATGTTGTAATCAATGCAATGTGTGTCTTTCAAAGTGTTATTCACACACTTGTGAAAACCTTGTAATTCTGTGCATAATAAATATCTCCTTTTCTGTCCGTGGAGTAGTCGGTATAACGCCGGAAACCACGTTAAATCACTGTGTTCTTCTTGTTTCTGTGTTTATCAATTCCGCCATTCTTTACGTTTGCATTGCTTCTGTGTTTGTTTCTTTCTTAAACTGCAAGATTTCTGTCTATGTTTATAACAAACAGATTACAAACAGACTAAAGATGTAAGGTTTAACTTACATCAACGAAATCCAAAGATTTACAAAGTACGAAGTCTAAAAGAAGAAAGTACAACAAACATGTCCAAGAAGTAGTCTTATAAGAAAGAATACAATGCTTAACTCACAAAGTCTGGAAATTCAAAAGTACAACAAGTCTATTACAACATTTAGTAAGTAAAAAGGGAAAACGAGCATTCGGTGAAGTCCCTCTACTCCTTGTGCCCCTTCGAGGCCAACAAAGTTATTCATTCACGAAGTCCCCCTACTTTTGGTGCCTTTCAAAGGCCAGCAAAGTTATTCGCTTTATCCAAATGGCCCACACATCACGATATTACCTTGTGCCTTACCAAGAATAACATGATGTTTAGTCTTTTACAACACAAGTATGTTTGTTATTAGTTGTTAACTAGCCACCTATGTACTTTCAAGTAAGCTCCCTCACAGCTCCTACTCTCTTACCTGGACCACTAGACAAGGACAAGCCCTAGAACATACACAGACGTTGATGAAGTCTAATTCATCAAAGCACAAGCCAATCATACTCTACCGATGGTCCCAAACTTCAACTCTTATGAAGAATCCATTTGGGGTCATAACTAAACGCATCAGAAGCTTAATCAATGCTTGTTCATGTTCATTTAATGTTATTAGATCAAGAAATAACTCTTAAAACTGGACATAGAGCTTAAAACACATCATATCTAAAAAAATAGGGCTCAATGCGCATGCATTGAGCATCCTGAACCATTCAGGATGGTTTTGCTTGGGCAATGCGCATGCATTGACCCCTTATGCGCGCGCACAAACAACCTTGTATCCATTTTCCCACATTCTGTTCCCGTAATGCGCACACATTAACCCTAATACGCACGCATTCACCCCGAAACAACCCTAAAACATGATTTTATGCACTTGAACGATTCCCAACCCTCTCCCGACATGATCAACATCAAATAACACATAAAGACAACAGTAAAACACAACTTTTACATACCATAACATCCAATACCTTAGCTACAACCTAGCACATGATTTCTAACCATCAAAACAACACAAAACTCAACCCTAGCATCATAAAACTATAATTACACACTAGGAAGAGCCTCTTACTTGTTAAAAGCAATTCCAAGCAATCTTCAAAACACAGCAGCACCAAAGTACAGATTCTTCAACCAAAAACCTATGTGATCAACCCCAAAATTGACTTAGACTTGATCACATACTTTTATAACATCTATTCTACGAATTACACTGAGAAGAACTACAAAACTTGATCAAACCAAAACTAGGGCCGAAAACAAACCTTAACAAAGCTTTGACTTTTCTGTATCACCATGATGCTCTCTTTTCGCTGATTCCAAATCTTCAATCGGTCCTGAAATCTGACAAGAACTTAATGAGCAATTGGAGGAAATCTATTTTGCTTGCTTTCTGATTTTTTAGAGGAGAAACCGAATGAACTTTTACTGCATTATCTTTCTGACAACTTCCTTAAGACATGGGAAGTTTTTCTTTTGTAAGAAATAACCTCCAGGAGTTATTATTGAAATTAACTCCTCTTGATTTCCATTAATTGCTCATAAATCCCTAAATTCCAAAGTAATCCATTTTTCCATTTTCCATTTAGAATATACTTAAAATCCATAAAAGGATAAACATAATATTTCGAATTTTACAAATTGACACGTATGCCCTTTCCTAAAGTTCATGATATTACATTCCTCCTCCCTTAAGAGGAGTTTCATCCTCGAAATTCGAACGTAATCAAAATGTAGATCTTCCTCTAGCACTCTTCTCAAAACGAAACCAAAACCGAAGCTTCACTTGTTCACACTTGTTTCACAAACAACAAATCTGATCTTGCTAACCAAAGAACCAAAACTCTATGATTCCCCAAACCGTTTCAAACTCTTGCACGCTTAACCCAAAACTGACCAACCACTTCTTGAACTACTAAAACCGCACTAACCAAGCTTCTATTCAACAATCATCCCTCTACAACTCACTTACCCGGATGGTGTCCCAAAAGGTTTCCTAGAGGTTGAAGGGTAGGCTTAACTTATTAACTATATTACTTACACAAAAGTTTGTCATTCTTGTATTAATCAAGTCTGACATAGCTAAGTTATCCATTAATAATGTATCTAAAAGTTAGTTCATTCACTTACATACATTAACAATATGAAACCAATTCATGTCATAAAGTACTTTAAGAAAATAAACAAACTAAAAGGTACCTGGTATAGTTGCATCCAAAGCAAACACTCTCGTCTATCGGCTCGCACTTCCTCGGTTGTTATTTCCTTCATTCCTTTGAGTGTTTCTTATAGAAAAAGTTCTTGTAATATCCCCGGTCTCTTCACACTGATAGCACCCACTCGCACTTGCCCTACACTATCCATAGTGGTTCTTCTTGCATTTTGAGCAAACTGGTGCACCAACTGTTGACTTGGCTGCAAGTGGTGCCGCAATCCTTTTCTCGTCTTGTTGTTGCGGTGCTTATTGATCTTCTACGTGGCTTCCCTCAAACGGTCTTTTTACTCCAATAACTATTGAGGTTTATTCTTAAATGTCTCAACTTCCAAAGCCTTGTTCAACAACTCCGCCATAGTCCTTGGTGTAAATCCAAAAATCCTAGCTTGTATCTCATGAGACAATCCATTCTTAAACAAAGCCATCTTTCTCTCATCAACTCCCATGATCTCGGGGTAAAATCGTCCCAATTCATTGAACTGGGCAGTGTATTGCGAGATTGTCATGTGAAGACTTTGCTGGAGTTTCAAAAACTGACTTGCCTTATCTTCTTGTACCGTAGGTGGAAAGTATTCAGTGTAGAACAACTTCTTAAACGCTTCCCAATCTGTGATCTTTCCGTTGCTACTTTCTATAGCATCTATCCAACTCTCCACTGTCCCAAGTAGAAAACCCACTGCTAACTGTGCCATCTCTGCTTCAGGTACATTCACATTCCTACAAGCCTTCTCAAAACTTCTAATCCATATCTCCGCCTTAGCCGGCTCCATATTACCAAAGAAGTCTTGAACTCTGTTTCTCTTCAACTTTGTATACCAATCAACCAGTAGAGCTTGTTCTTGAACTGGCGGTGCAACTGATGGTCTAACCACTTGAGCAACTGGTGGGTATCCAAAGGGTACTTGAGGAGGGTATGGTGGTGGGTACGGCTGTTGAGGTTGAACCATTGGTGGTACTTGGCTGTAAGGGTAGTATCTTTGGTGTTGAGGTGGGATATGGTGTTGAGGTGGGATATGGTAAGGTTGGTGAAGTCCATAGGGTGGATACCATTCGAGCTGACGAAATTAGTAATATTATCCGTGAGCGGATTGAACAGTATAATAGAGAAGTAAAGGTTGTAAATACAGGGAACGTGCTTCAAGTAGGCGATGGCATTGCTCGTATTCATGGTCTTGATGAAGTAATGGCGGGCGAATTAGTCGAATTTGACGAGGGAACAATAGGCATTGCTCTGAATTTGGAATCAAATAATGTTGGTGTTGTATTAATGGTCTCTACCCGGATCCGATGAAAAAAATGGGATCACTTCTTATGGACTCGTTGAAAATGATTCGGATCTAGTTCATGGCCTATTAGAAGTAGAAGGCGCTCTGGTGGGATCTTCACGGACGAAAAAGATTGCGGCCGGTTTGATAATGATCGAGTGACATTGCTTCTTCGGCCCGAACCGAGGAATCTCTTAGATATGATGCAAAACGGATCTTGTTCTATCCTTGATCAGTGATTTCTCTATGAAAACTACGAATCGGAGTTTGAAGAGGGGGAGGGAGAAGGACCCCTTGACCCGCAACAGATAGAGGAGGGTTTATTCAATCACATAGTTTGGGCTCCTAGAATATGGCTCCCTTAACCAACCGTAAAGATGATCAACTCTTGGTGACGGTGGTATGGTAGGTTGAGGTGGATCGTAGGTGGAGGGTAAAAGGTTTGCTGATACGGTGGGATAACTGGAGAAGGTGGATGGCTTACCGGTGGTAGTGGAGGGTACACGTTAGCTTGAGGTGGATACACGTTCGTTACCGGAGGTACGTACACTGATGGGTTCTCACCTACTATGGTAACACGCAAGGGTTCATCATCAGGTAGTCCATTATGAGGTGCCTTTTGGTTCACTTGAATGTGAGGTTGTGGCTGATGGAATATCTCATTTTGATTTTGACCGTCTATTGCCCAGCTCTTGAGCTCCAACCTTCAAAAATGCCTCTACGGGTTTCTACCATTGAAGATCGGGAAATATCATAATGTTACTAAGTGGTCTAAAGAAACTTATCTCAAGAAAAGAAGCCTAAAGGACGCTTCGTTCTGATACCAACTGTAACTCCCCGCTCCCGGATACCGAGTCGTTATCCGGAAGAGAACGTTCGATGCGTATAATATTAAATAAATCTAATATTATACGCCAGCCTTTACGTCGACGTATCAAAAATAAAGCAAACAGAAGCCAGAAGACTCGGCAAACATCATAAAAGCTACTATGGATAGATTACAAACTAACTAAAGATGGAAGGTTTAACTTACATCAACGAAATCCAAAAGGTTTACAAATTACGAAGTCCCAAGAAGTAGTCTTAAAAGAAAGAATACAACACTTAAATCACAAAGTCTGGAAATTTAAAAGTTCAGCAAGTCTAGTACAACATTTAGTAAGTAAAAAGGGAAAACGATCATCATCATGGCACAGTGGCGGAGCCACATGTTGTAGGATGAGGTCACGTGACCCCACTCAGATCCTAGAAATTTTTTTAGTATTAAAACGATATAGTTTTGTTGTTAAAAAGTATCGTTTTGTCGATAAAAAAAATAATGTTTTAGGCTCCGGTGACTCCACTGAAATTTTTTTGAGATAAAAGATGTAGTTTTAAACTCCGGTGACACCACTGGAATTAATTTATGGATCCGCCACTATCATGGCATCAACGTCATCAAACATCATCCTCAGCAAACTCATGGTAAACCTGTTCATCTTCTCACCCCACAAAGAATACAACAAAATGCAATGTAGGTAAGTACAACATACTTAGATCAGAGGGAGAAGCTAATGTATAAACAAGTCTTACAACGAAAAGACTCACATCATTAATTAAGTTATCTTTATGTGACCGGCACAACTCTAGGGTTCACTTCATGCTCATCAACATGTTGTGACTAAAGGTTTCTAGCCTAGCTTATCTTTGTTACATCCGTGTTCAAGGGCACTACACATGGTGAATATCCACCACGAGATATCATTTGCAACATGTCAGAGGATCACACCGATAGCCACGGCAGTCTATTCTGGTAGACTCTGATAGTGTACGCGTTCGGTGAAGTCCCTCTAATCCTAGTGCCCCTTCAAGGCCATCAAAGTTATTCATTCACGAAGTCCCCCAACTCCTAGTGCCTTTCAAAGGCCAGCAGAGTTATTCGCTTTATCCGAATGGCCCACACATCGCGATATTACCTTGTGCCTTACCAAGAATAACATAATGTTTAGTCTTTTACTACACAAGTATGTTTGCTATTAGTTGTTAACTAGCCACCTATGTACTTTCAAGTAAGCTCCCTCACAACTCCTACTCTCTTACATGGGCCACTAGACATGGACAAGCCCTAGCATATACACAAACATTGATGAAGTCTAATCCATCAAAGCACAAGACAATCATACTCTTCCAACGGTCCCGAACTTCCACTCTTATAAAGAATCCATTCGGTGCCGGAACTTAACACATCAGAAGCTTAATCAAGGCTTGTTCATGTTCATTTAATGTTATTAGATCAAGAAGTAACACTTAAAACTAGACTTGGAGATTAAAACACATCATATCTCAAAAAGCAGGGCTCAATGCGCACGCATTGAGCATCCTGAACCATTCGGGATGGTTCTGCTTGGGAAATGCGCACGCATTAACCCTGAAACAGCCCTAAAACATGATTTTCTGCACTCTAACAATTCCCAACCCTTTCCAAACATGATCAACATCGAATAACACAGAAAGACAACAGTAAAACATTTCTTTTAAATACCACAACATCCAACACCTTAACTACAACCTAGCACATGATTTCTAACCATGAAATCAACAGAAAACTCAACCTTAGCATCATAGAACTATAATTACACACTAGGAAGAGCCTCTTACTTGTTAAAGCGATTCCAAGAAACCTTCAAAACACAGCAGCATCAAAGCACATACTCTTCAACCAAAAACCTATGTGATCAACCCCAAAATTGACTTAGACTTGATCACATGCTTCTATAACATCTATTCTACGAATTACACCGAGAAGAACTACAAAACTTGATCAAACCATAACTAGGGCAAAAAACGAACCTTAACAAAGCTTTGACTTTTATGTGTCACCACGATGCTCTCTTACTTCTGATTCCAAATCTTCAATCGGTTCTAAAATCCGACAAGAACTTAATGAGCAATTGGAGGAAATCTCCTTTGCTTGCTTTCTGATTTTTGAGAGGAGAAACCGAACGAACTTTTACTGCATTAGCTTTCTGACAACTTCCTTAAGACATGGGAAGTTTTTCCTTTGTAGGAAGTAACCTCCAGAGTAATTATTGCAATTAAATCCTCTTGATTGCCATTAGTTGCTCATAAATCCATAAATTCCAAATGAATCCATTTTCCTTTATTTAGAATATACTTAAAATCCATAAAAGGATAAACATAATATTTCGAAATTTATAAATCGACATGTCTGCTCTTTCCTAAAGTTCGGGATATTACAGTTGTCTGGTATGTTCTTAATTGGTTCAAGTCACGTGATTGATCTTCATGGGTGTGGTTAATTCATGACTAATTGCATTATCTAAGTGTTAATTCGAGGCGTAATTATAAGAATTGACATGGACACTAGTCGCCATATAGTAAAATCATCTAGAGATAAAATTAATTTCTAGAATGTGTTACTTAATATTAGATTGGACAATTTATAGCACTTTAATGCGTAGCCGTTCGTCCTAATCTAGTCCTAGCCGATAGGTTTGGTGTATGGTTAGAGTATGTTAATGCGAGAGATCGATTGCCGTGAATATAATGAATTGCACATTGAATGTGTTGAGAACTCATTGTTGAAGCTTGATTTCAAGTAGTTACGAGTGTATATCTAGCTCATTGGAACATCACCCGAGTCACCTTGTTCTATATCATTTTATTTTGTCCGAATCATTACATCTTTAGCTATTTGCACTTTTAGCCCGTTTTCATAACTTAGTTTAAGTTGTTTTTCTAGTTGATATGACCTTGCCTTCTTGATTAATGGGTCACCTAGACTAAATGTTTGGACCGTTTTGGTACTCGATTAGATTTCTCCCGGAGGATACGACATTGCCTACCGATCTAGATTACAATTGACCCAGTACTCTGCCGGTTAGATTGGAAGCCTAGTGAGACCGATAAAGCTTAATTAGCATGATCCACGTGTCTAATTTCCGTTCCAAATTGGATGGCAGGACGTTAAATGGACTAATATTGCAAATGAAATGAAAGATGAGATACTTGTAAAAATAAAAATAAAAAGATAGGGGCCAAGTCACAAATTTTGGGCAATAATAGGAAACTATTTTTACTAGGCGGCTTCTATCGGCACCACATTTTTATTATTGGTATCACGATTGCTTCAGGCACTCAAATATTTAATGTTGGCATCACCGTAATATTTTTATTATTTTTGTGCAACAAAACGACTGTGTCACTGACGTTTTTTTTCCGGTACATTGGTGAAAAACGTGACACTAATATTATAGTTATAAATGTATCATTGGTGAAAAATGTCAGTCCCACGGACGTTGTTAGCGAAAGAGAACGTCAGTGGCTCTGACGTGCGTACCGTGGTGCCGAAAACTAATTTGGTGGTATGTTGAAATAAATGAAAAATAACAAAACAAATGTGTCAAAAGTAAAAATGTGGGATCAATAGAAGCCACATTTTACTATTGCAACTATATAATAGGGCAGTGCTATTGCACTAATCATTCAGACACAACATCTTTCATATATATGAATGAGAAATGATATGTCAGTAAGGTGACTTAAACTCTACTTTTTGGTGGAACCAATCTGAAGACTCAGCTGGGTGATGGTCAGCTGAGAAGTGTATTCATTTCTGTGCATCAGTAGGGTGGAGTCTACTGAGCTTCAGCAGGGTAGCTTCAGCAGGGTAACTTTCAGCAGGGTGATAGTCTGCTGAGTACTTGAATACAGCAGGGTCCCACATCTGTTAATTCTGTTATGTGACAGCTATACAGTGTCATTAAAAGGAGGACACGTGTAGGGGTATTTATGGTGCATCAGACAAAGATTCCTGGCGGCTAGGGTTTAGGGATTTGTGCCTATAAATACAGTTGTTGTCTCATTGTCCGAGTGTGTTGAAATCTATAAAATTCAGTGCATAATAAAATATCTCTTTTTTTGCCCGTGGTTTTTTACCTCTCCCACTGAGAGGTTTTCCACGTTAAATCTGTGTTCTTCTTGTTTCGTTATCTCCTTTGATTGTTTATGTTTGATTGCTTTCGTTTCGTTTCTTGCATCCGAAGTTATCTCCATCGCCTTTATAACAAGTGGTATCGGAGCAAGGTTCGGAGAAAACGATGTCCGTACGACCAACTTCATCTTCACCAAGACCTTCAAAGCAAGGTGCTAGGATCCGTGATAAAGTTGTAATCTTTAGCAAGGAAAGATGTCGCAGTAAACGTAAAAATCGATAAATTTACGGGAAGGAACAGCTTTGGTCCGTGGCAAATCAAGATGCGTGCACCGTTGAAACAAACAGGTTTGTGGAATCCGTTATCCGACAAACCAAATACAAAAAAGCAGATTATGCCAGTCTGGAAGAGAAAGCACATTCAACCATCATGTTGTGCTTATCTGATGATGTTATCACTGAGGTTGCTGAGGAAGACACCGCAGCCAAGTTGTGGAAGAAGCTTGAAAGCTTGTATATGACCAAGTCACTGACCAACAAGCTGTTGTTGAAACAGAGGTTGTTCAGTTTGAAGATGCATGAAGGGAGTCCACTGAGGGAACATCTGGACCAGCTGAACACAATATTGCTTGATTTAAGGAATATTGATGTTAAAATTGAAGATGAAGATGCAGCCCTAATCCTGTTGGTGTCACTACCGGCATCATATGAAAACTTTGTGCAGTCTTTCATAGTTGGAAAGGATACAGTAGCTTTGGAGGATGTGAGGTCTGCCTTACATGCCGGGAGCTTAGACACAA
The DNA here is from genome assembly GCA_036785695.1 of Gentiana straminea. Lineage (NCBI taxonomy): Eukaryota > Viridiplantae > Streptophyta > Magnoliopsida > Gentianales > Gentianaceae > Gentiana > Gentiana straminea. The sequence continues at coordinate 979,524 of JAVUPR010000561.1, forward strand.
GGTCGCTGGAACAGACGAGTCGGGCCTTTGGGCTAGTAGCTAGCAAACAATAGTGGAAAAGGATATGGACGAGAAGAAGAAAAAGAAGTCGTGGTCCAAGGGTCCTAAGTCTACCGATGTCCGTAATTCGTAAGGAGCGGGGACATTGGAAGTCCAATTGTCCAAGGAAGAAGAAACGACGGGAAGGCAATTCGGCATAGCAGGTTTGGCTACCGAGCAATACGATGAGGATCCGGTTCTAGTTGCGGGGGATTCTACACACCATAATGATGTGTGGATACTTGATTCTCGGAGCATCCTACCATATTTGTCCAAACAGGAGTGGTTTTCTACTTATGAGCGAGATAGATGGTGGTCAAATCTATATGGCCAACAAAGCAAGGTTTGCAAAGTTGTGGGAATTGGCTCAGTAAAGTTAAGGACAAAGGATGGTAAATTCTGTACACTGAAAGATGTAAGACATGTTCCACAGATGACCAAGAATTTGGTATCTCTTAGTCTACTGGATGGCAAGGGGTTCAATTTCAAGGGTGAAGGTGGACAGCTGAATGTCTTCAAAGATTCAGTTGTAGTCCTCAAAGGCATCAAGAGGGGAACCTTGTATATATTACAAGGATCTATTGTATCTGGCACTGCTGCTGTTGCATCCTCAGCAGTTCACCAGTCTCAGCAGACTCAGCTGTGGCACATGAGACTTGGTCACATGGGTGAAAGGGGTATGCGATTCTTTCTTCGGCGGGTTTTCTTGGGGGATATAAGGTCAAGAATCCGGACTTTTGTGAACATTGTGTGTTTGGGAAGTTGCATAGAAGTAAATTCTCGGCGGGGTTGCACAATACAAAGGCAACACTTGATTATATCCATTCGACCGCCTGGGGTCCATCAAGAGTTGAGTCATTGGGTGGTCACAGATATTTTGTGTCATTCATAGATGACTATTCAAGGATGACTTGGGTGGTGATGATGAAGAACAAAAGTGATGCATTCAAGTAACTTCAAGCGAGTGGAAGGCCCTAGTGGAGAATCGGTTAGGCAAGAAAATCAAGAAGCTTCGTACGGATAATGGTCCGGAATTTCGCCGGACGGATTTTGATTCATTTTGTGCGGTACCGAGGGTATTGCCGTACATCATACCGTAAGGAATACACCTCGGCGAATGGTGTAGGCGAAAGGATGAATCAAACTCTACTTGGAGAGGGCAAGATGTATGCTTTCTCAAGTCGGTTTATCAAGGAGATTTTGGGCGAAGTCGTTAAGACGACTTGCTACTTAATCAACGGGAGTCCTCACACGGGAATCAATCTCAAGACACCATTTGAGATGTGGTCGGGCAAGCCCGCCGACTACTCGGTTCTAAGGGTTTTTGGGAGTACGACTTACTATCATGTTAGTGAAGGGAAGTTAGAACCAAGAGCCAAGAAGGGAGTGTTTGTGGGGTATGGTGATGGAGTGAAAGGATATAGAATTTGGTCATCGGCGAGTCCGAGTAATCCTCGGCAGGGACGTTGTGTTTGATGAAAATTCTATGTTAAACTCATCGGTGGGGAGGTCTACCGAGTCCGAAACCGATCTTGAATCCGATAGTGTTGAGAAACAGGTGGAGCTTCAGGTGGAGTCCACTGATATGCAACAATCAGTGGATCCAAATCAACACTATACTGATCTGGATAATGAACCAGAATCTGATCCAAGCCAGTCTGCTGAGACCTCAGCAGGGCGTCATACAAACATTGATCGCGAGTCTAGGCGCGGCCAGGCCTAGAAGATCTAATGTTGGGATACCTCCAAGGAGATATGGATATGATGATTTGGCTGGATATGCACTCCAAGTTGCAGAAGAAGTAGAGGTTGCTGAACCTACTACTTACGGGGGAAAGCGATGACATGTACGAAGCATCTCGGTGGCATGCGGCCATGGGAGATGAAATGGAGTCATTGCGAAGAATCGACTTGGGAATTAGTCAAAGTCCATCGACAAGGGAGTTGTGACTTGTAAATGGATTTTCAAGAAAAAGGAAGGAATAACTAAGGCGAAGGAAGGGGTCGGGTATAAGGCACGTTTGGTTGCAAGAGGATTCGGTCAAAAGGAAGGGGTTGACTTTGATGAAATATTTTCACCGGTGGTCGACACACTTCAATCGGGGTGTTACTAGCAATGGTGGCACAACGGGATCCGGAACTTGAGCAATTAGATGTGAAAACGCGCTTTTCTACATGGTGAGGTGGATAAGGAGATATACATGACACGGCTCGAGGGATTTCAAGTTCCCTGGTAAAGAAAACTATGTTTGCAAGTTGAAGAAATCATTGTATGGTTTGAAGCAAGCTCCAAGGCGGTGGTATAAAAGGTTTGACAGTTTCATGCTTCAAACAGGTTACAACGAAGTCCATATGATCGTTGTGTTTACTTGATCTATTGAAAGATGGATCATATATCTATCTTGTTACGTATGTGGATGACATGCCGATAGCCGCAGCAAGGAAGTCCGATGTTCAAAATCGAAGAACCTTCTGTGCCGAATTTGAAATGAAGGATTTGGGTACGACCAAGAAAATCTTGGGGATGGAGATGCGGAGAGATAGGAGTCGAAGAAGTTGTTCTTGTCTCGGCGGGGTTATGTGCGAGAAGATATTGGCCAAGTTTGGGATGTCGTCGCAAAACCAATAGATACTCCTATGGCATCAAATGTTCATTTGTCCGTTTATGCTTCACGGTCGGTGAAGAGAAGGAGTATATGTCAAAAGTTCCCTATGCTAGTGCGGTTGGCGATCGATGTATGCCATGGTTTGCACTAGGCCCGATCCGGCTCGGGCGGTCGGTGTTGTCGAGCGCAGGTTTATGGCTCAACCGGAAAGGAACACGGAAAGTCGTTAAAAGGATATTCGGGTACCCGAGAGGTACAACGATGTTGGTCTCATTTATGGAGGTGATGCGGTCCGGTCACGAGCTACCGTGATGCGATTATGCGGGTGATGTTGACAAGTAGAAAATCAATGACCGGTTATGTTTTACATTGGGAAATGCAAAGTGGTCACCGGAAAGCTACTCTTCAAAGGCTACGTAGCCTTATCAACTACCGGCGAATATATGGCTCTTCTTGAAGCGGCTAAGGAGGGTATCCGGTTGAAGGGGCTAGTCGTGATTTGGGGTTGCATCGGGATCAGCCGAGATATATTGTGACGAGTTTAAGTGCAATATGTTTGGCCAAGGATCGAGTTCATCATGAGAGAACCAAGCATATTGATGTCGTATCATTTCTTAAGGAATGAGAAGAGGGTTGCCGTGAAGAAGATTGGCACAAAGGAGAATCCGCGATATGTTCACTAAACCAGTTCGGCGAGAGTAAGTTCCGGCTTTGCACGGACTTACCGAATATTCAAAGCTTATAATCTGTTTCTGGAAACTCTACTGAGGGCAGATCAGTGGAGTGGATGCTATGGAGATAGTCCGGTACAAGTACATCCGGCATTGACGAATGCATCCGGTACAAGTACATCCGGTTATGCAACTGTTTGACTCTACAGTGAGAGTTGAAGTCAAGGTGGAGATTTGTCGTAAGGTGACTTAAACTCTACTTTTTGGTGGAACCAATCGAAGACTCATTTGGGTGATGGTCCGAGAAGTGTATTCATTTCGTGCATCGCAGGGTGGAGTCTACCGAGCTTCGGCAGGTAGCTTCAAAGCAGGTAACTTTCAAGCGGGGTGATAGTCGTCGAGTACTTGAATACGGCGCAGGTCCCACATCCGTTAATTCCGTTATGTGACGACTATACGGTGTCATTAAAAGGAGGACACGTGTAGGGGTATTTATGGTGCATCGGACAAAGATTCCCTGGCGGCTAGGGTTTAGGGATTTGTGCCTATAAATACGCTTGTTGTCTCATTGTCCGAGTGTGTTGAAATCTGTAAAATTCGGTGCATAATAAAATATCTCTTTTCGCCGTGGTTTTTTACCTCTCCCACCGAGAGGTTTTCCACGTTAAATCCGTGTTCTTCTTGTTTCGTTATCTCCTTTGATTGTTTATGTTTGATTGCTTCTGTTTCTGTTTCTTGCATCTGAAGTTATCTCCATCAGTTTTATAACATGATATATACACAACACATTTGTGTAGTGCCACTTCAACTATATGAATGCATCTCATTGATTATTATGATAAACTATTTATTGTTGTGGGTCCCAACACAATGAATGATGTTGTTGATGATGTTGATAAAAATGGAATGGATGTATTATCACTCTAAATGAATCTCTTATGATGTGACATTTGTTTAAAGAGGAGCCTCATTGTCATATCATGAATATATCGACACATCAGAATGTTGCATGCACTAGTTGTGTCTAAGTAGTTTGGTAATAGTATTACTCCAAATAATTAGAGGGCCATGGAGGCCCATGTCATACTTCTTGACCATTTTAAAATTTATGAGTTTTCTTAATATGTGTATATACGACTCAAATTTTTATATTTTAGGATGAAAATATTACTAATGATGATGTCGTTGTCACTAATCTCTACTACCACATAGCTCCGTGGTAAAAAATATGTGTGATGTAATAACATTACTGCCTTTGAGAGAGCTGAGTTTAGGATATCGATTCTTTTTATCGACTTCTCTTGGTAAAAACATGGTGTACATACAATCTCTCGAAAACTAAACTATTAAAACATAACCGTCGATTAATATACTTCTCAAAACTCTAGGGGTGGGTTTTAAAAAAGAATAAATAACTTCATCAATAGTATCAAAATTTTGTCTTCATCAATAATTAACTAGATTTTAATTTGAAAACTTGAAACTCTATGTCTCCAAATAGCATTTTTAAAAAAACATGCTCATTTTTTGTATAACATATAGATGAAATCTTCGATGTAATGTGTTGCTCATATGTTTGACTTGTTAATAACCAATATAATTAGGGCTACAATCTCCCCTCTTCTGAATTTTTTTTATTAGTTGTACAAGTATGATTAGGAGATTCATTACCACCATAAAATTAGTACTTCATGTTTAAGAAAAAAGGCAACGCAATATATTGTTGCATTTATTGGATAGTGATAATAAAGAACCAAAAGTTGTCGCATTACATGCTCATCTCGAAAGCTCATGCGACGCAGAAAGCGAAAAAACGTATGTTCCGGATGTGAATGATGGACTGAAAGCTGCGACACTTAATTTATAACCCTGACCAACGAAAACACACCCGTTACTAATAGACACCCCACCATATACAGTGGCACCGGTTTCATATGACCACAAAATTTTCCCATTTGCAGCGTCTATCGCATAAATAGGCCCTGTAGGGTATGTTGAGCCTGCGAAGACTACACCATTGGCTATTGTTACCGGATTTGTTGTGGTATTATCGGGTATTGCAGTTGACCAAAAAATCTTGCCACTTCGAGCATCCATTGCAACCCATCCTCCTCCGATGGTTGTTTTCTTAGACGGTTGAAGGATGAACTGTTTTTTTAGACCGTTGGCAATTCCAGTATAGATGACTTTGTTGTCTGTTGCTGCACCCCAAGTGCCACCTCCACTAAAGCCACCAGGACCAGCAACCTGCACCATTATGTTGTCTCCATAGACAAGTTAAAATAATATTGCAATACAACATTGTACGTAGAATGTTAACTATTTGAGATCCATGTATTTCACTTTATTCGATTTCTTCAATGTTTTTTTATGCATGTGTTGTTTACCCTATTAAGTTTCATTGGAATGTATGATGTCATAACCAATGATCATAGGACCCCAAATGTAAAGTGAGGTACATAGTGGATCATGAAGAAACAACCCAGGAGAAATCAACATATTCATGCTTACCGTAAACCATATAATCTTTCCATTTTTGCGATCCAGCGTCCAAGTAACTCCACTTTTCTGTACTATAGAGACCACATCTCGCTTGATACCTTTAACGTGTATGCTTAGCAGCATGGGTGCTTCTCCAAAATCAGCATCCGGACTGGGGTCAACTGGGCAATTAGGGGTAGATGGATCAATACATGCCAAGAACCAGACATCATACCCACCAAGTTGTGTGCTCCACTTGATTTTTTCCAGAGATGTGATCGAGTGCCAAGACAGACTCAGAATGTATATCTGCCCTGATACACTTATCGAGTTTGCCAGGAATCGTTTGATTATTTTCTTGTTCTTGACATTGTTGGACACTTAAAGGTGTCGAATAAAGATTTCCAGTGCCGATATATACATGATTTCTTTGAACATCAATTGAAGGGCTGCTTCCCCAAATGGAAGCTCCAGCATATTTTCCTGTCTCACCTTGGTTGTCTGGTCTCCACAAAATGGCACCATTACGAACATTTAACTTGACAAAGCTACCGCGGAAGGTGCAGCAAGTCTTAATTGTAGCGGTCACTTCTTCCACGGATGACACTCCAATATAATAACCCCTGTACTTTTTCAATCACCATGGGTAAATGTCAACGATACCAAATTACTTCATGTTTGCTTACCACCGGAGAGGTGTAATCCAGGATAAAAAAAATAGAGGGAATCATAAATAAATTAAAAAGACCTAAAAACTAGTTTTTTCAGATAATAAAAAAAAAACACGCTCAAAATTATTGGGGAAAAAGGACAAATTACAAAATATATGGACAAATTACTCTCATAGATCTTCTTCCTTTGGGATTGTATATGTATATGAGAAATCACTATCAATCTTTATGAGTGTTGATGAAAGTGATTAATTATTTATTGTGATGGATCCCAATAAAATTGATGGTATTGATTGTCTTATGTAGTATATTGTAGCAAAATGATTAGTGAATGTATCACTACTCTAACAATTTATATATAAATGAGAAAACTAAGAAATGGAAGGGAAATATAGTTAAATAAAGTTGATGTAGGAGTTGTTGAACCATTCATGATCAACAGAGAAACTCACATAGAAATGTTGCATAGAAAAAAGTCATAGAAAAATGTCGGTGCACAAGAATTCTTTGAGTTTTTCTATGCACATATTCATGTGAAGAAGTTAAAAATGAATTAAATACTATAAATAAATAATTAAATAATAAAAAAAAAAACTCTTCATTTCTTTTCAAACATAGAGAAACTTCATAATTAAGGATTTTTTTTCTTCCTAATTTCCATAGAAAAATAAGTATTAAAGATTATAAATCGAAATTAACCCAAATTACTACTTAATTACTCTCTCCGTTCCTTATTATCTGTCGCAGTTATCAAAATCAAAATTTTATTTTTATCTGTCGTAATTACATTTGCAATATATATTTTAATATTTTTTCCGTTTTTCAATATTACTTTTCAACTTAAGCTCATTCAACCAATCAATCTTTCATATTCAATACATCACTACATTTTTTAAGATTTTTTTTAGTGTTTTATAATGAAAGTCAATACAATTACTCATTTTCTTAATTTGTATATTTTTCTGAATGCAACAAATAATAAGGAACGGATGGAGTATTTACCAAATGAAATTTTCAATGGAAAAGCTTACCCTTTATAGTAAGTTCCAGACATGGTAATAACGGCGGCGGGATGGCTGTCGAGCTTTGTAGCCCAAATGAGCTTCCCGGAGGATCGTTCAACAGCAATAACATAAGCTGTATTATACCCGTATGCGAATAAAATAAATATTCAGAAAATAAAGAACAATTTTATTTCCAATTCAAAATATAAATATAATTACAAATATGTAACATAAAAATATAAAAGGATATGCAAACTGAGACGAGTTGCACTCTGTCCTTAAGACAAATTTGCACCGGCTTGTACCCACGGTTGTTGCAATTGTCTCCCAGGATAAATCAGTTACCTGTTCAAAAAAGAGGTACTTCAATTTCTGAACTACGTCGAACTCTGACAATGCTTGTTTATATAGAGACTAAGCAAGCAGTGGAAGAGTCTCAACAATAAATTTCATTATTGCATAACTCCCACTACTTCAACTTTAATATCAATATTAATGATGACAGTTTCAAATTTATTCAGCCATCAGTTTCAGCATTTAGTAAATTATATCACTCGGCTGAATTTCAGCTTTACTCAGCCGCCGGCACTTTGCCGAATTTCAGCTTTACTCAGCCGCCAGCACTTAGCCGAATTTCTGCTTCACTCAGCCGCTGGCACTTGGCCGAATTTTAGCTTCACTCAGCCGAAATTTCTGGAGCGGCCCTTAGCCGAATTTCAGCTTCACTCAGCCGAAATTTCTGGAGTTCAAAAAGATAATACTTGCCCAGCCCAAGGCCCTCACGAAGGCCAATTTCCCAAGCCCAACGGTCATCGGGCACGGGCGGGCGGCGGCGGCGCGCGCGTGTGGCAATTTTAGCAGAACATCGTTTGTCTAAAATCATTCTGAACTCTCTCCATTTCTCTAGGAGCTTATACCAATCATCAACTATCATCATATAAATACTTGACATTGGAACACTCATGTCCCTATATGGGATAAAGTTTTACACTACTTTACTTCACATATCTCACAATAACTTAAAGCGTTAATATCTCATTCACCCGTACTCCGAATTGAATGATTTAAAACCCTATTGTCAACTACGTAACACGTAGTTTCCAATGATTTTAATAAACTCTCGATAACTTTAATAAAAGTCTATCGAACTCGCTTTTTAAAATAGTTGTCGTAAATGATTAAAAAATCGATAAAATCGATTAAATCATTTTTCCTCTATTTTCTCCAACAAGCTGGACCCACGATTCCGATGATCAGAATCTCCCCATGTTCACCAGAAACAGTCTGAGTTGCTCTTGCAACAGTCGTGTTCACATTGTAAATCAACCCGGAGCCATTTATTCCGGTCAGTTCTTTCAGATGCTGTTTCCAAACGAGAGACCCATCTTTAGCTCTCAAAGCATAGAGACAACCATTCCAACTTGGAAAATAGAGTCTCCCTTTATATACCGCCGGCGTTGCGCTGATATCTTTTCCGGCATAGAATTTCCATTTGAGTTGTAATCTTGATGCAGTTAAAGGGCTGATCTTTGTTTCGGTTTCGGCGTAGCGGCGATTCGAAAGATCGCCGCCATGGTTAATCCAGTTTGCATAGTGATCAGCTGCTGTGAATGTGATAGTTATGGTTAAAGAATAAATGCAAAAGAAGAACAAGATGATGCTTATGTTTGATTTGTTTCCCATTGGAATGTGAGTATTTGCTTTGCTAGGGTTTTGTTGTAAAATGGAAAGAATACATTAAAACGATCTGCCATTTTTAATTTTCTCCTCCTCTTAATAGAAGGAACCAAATGTCACGTTAATGGAAACAAATTTTTAATCAAAGTGGAGATCTCGAGAAAAAGAAACTAGTATTCGGTATCACAATGAATTAATGAATCTCACTGCAAAATAATAATAATAATAATAATAATAATAATAATTTGGTGACAAATCTTTAGTGACAAATAATAAATCTGTCACAATGGCTGCTTCTAGTGACAATAACATCGTTTGTCACAAAAGGTTGTATTAATTACTGCCGAGCAAAAATGTTTCTCACGAAAGATTTAGTTGATTGTCACAAAATGTATTGTCTCACTTCATACAGGTTTTGGTGACACCCAGTGCCGGCCCTATGCTAAGGCCCGCGAGACCCGGGGCTTAAGCCCAACGGTGTCGGTGGGCCCAACGGTACATGTTTCGCTAAAAGAAAAAAAATTCGTTTAGATTTAATCCGATCCAACCTAATATATGTTAATTTTCTTTTTTGAAAAAGGCCCAATTTTTTTTTACTTAATTGATAAAGGCCCCAATAAAAATATTTACTTGACCAAAAAAAATAGACATACAAACAAGTTTTATTAATTTTTGCATTTACGGATGTTAAAAACGCGATAAGTGTTGGAAAAAATGTAGTACTTAGGATTTGACAGAGAATTATAAACTCCAAGACACGTTAATAACGTTGTCTTTTATGAGATGTTTCGTCCCACACGATTTGTCACTAAGGGATCAATGAAAATCTCTTTCAGGATACAATTGGGGTGTGACTTGTTTGAATCAAACCCGAGGACACTCAAAGTTTTTCTGATGATGTTGTCAAACTTATGAATTTTCGTCTGCATACTTATGCCTTTTATAGGTTGCAAGTACCCCAAAAACGAATGGAGGTACTCCTTGCATGAAAGGGTAGGGTTGTCACTGTTCACCGGATGAAAGCATGCAACCCTTACACGAAAGGGTAAGTACATATTAGTTCGAAAATGCATATATCTTAAAATGCATATCCCTTCATGAACTGATGCATGCATTAATATTTATTTCGTACGGCAACTCGTATGCAAACGATAACCAAAATATTTATTTATGAAAAAGTATCTAACAATAAGTATGTTTAAAAAAAAACAATTTCAACAAAAGGCCCAATTCGGGGATTTGGTCTTAAGCCCAATAAAAGCGAGGGCCGGCCCTGGTGACACCCATCTTTATCATGGAATCTTTAATAATTAGCTTCTATAATATGATTACTTATAAAAAAAAAGAATAAATCTCATGCTATGTCTCGATACTTTCAAGATCGGAAAGATTAAGTTATAATTATACTCGAGTTGACTCAATTATGCTCAACAAAACTATAAGCACTTTCATACTCGAATTACATTTCGAGCAACTCGAAAAATGTTAAGTTTTAAAGTGCTCGAGCTTGGCACGTCAAAAAATACGAAATAACATATATTTTTTATATAATAATACAATAATGTTCGATAAAGTTCGTCAACGTTCCGAGTCAACTTTTCAAGTTGTCAAGTTCGGCTCATTAACTATGATTAACGCTCAAGTTTGGTTTGAGTTTTTCGATTAAGTTACATTTGAGTGAACATTTCGCAAATTGAATGTTGAACTGTTGTGAGCAGCTTGATTTATTTTACACCTCTAAGAGCTGACAAAATTTCAACTCATTTTCTTCTTGATCAAACCTCCCCCTCTCTCTTCGAATAAAAAATATTCGATTTCCAGACCCTGAAATTCCGACCTCTCGTGGATATACTTTCATAATCACTTTTATTTCTTTTTCTCTCATATCACCATTGTAGCCTAAATCTCCTAATTTCTTCTTTCGCAACAAATCCACCATCGTCCTCTCTATGTTCAAAATGAGAAAACTCGTCTCTCAAAGCCAAATCTTCTAGCCAAATCAAAATCCCTCCCATCAATTGCCAAAAGCTGGATCTCCTCTCTGGGAAAGCCGGATCACTTCACTTTAGTGAGAAATATTGAGTATTCGTCACAATAGACCACTATTTGCGACGAACATTATAATAGTCACGACATACCCTTTATTGTCTCCACATATGCGACAATTGTCACAAAAAAAGTTTTTCGTCCTTATAGTGACAAAATTTTAATTGTAAGTGACGAATATTTTCATCATGAAACGACCTATTTTCTGTAGCTCTGTTATAACAAATCGTCAGGAATTAATGGTGATTTGTGAGAAAAGAACAAATATTAAACAACCAATCAAGTGCAGAAACAAAGACTCGGGTTATGGACAAATGCTCCGGATCCAAACAATATATTTACTCGGGTTTTAGGTCGGATCGTTATTCTCTGTGTTATTTTATAGATATATGATAAGTTTGAAAGAACTAAAATGGCAAATACCTTCGAATTATAGCGGAGACCACAAATTTTGTGATGGTCCTATATCACCATGTTATTATCTATCTACAAATCAAATAGGGGACAAAATTTAAATTATCGAGATATATATTTTTTTGAACTGGGAGTTCCACTATTTTATCTATTACTCCCTCCGTTCCAATTTATCTGAGGCAGTTGTCAAAATAATTTGTTCCATATTATCTGAGGCAGTCACATTTCCATTGCAACATTAATGATATTTTTCATTGTTTTACCCTTATTTATTGCAATAGGATAGATAAAAAAGAATATCACATTAATTATATCTAAGGACTTTTAAGTCATTTCATTTTAAACTCAATGCATTAATTAACTTTTCTTAATATGTATTAATCATGGACGCCAAGTTCTCCAAAACCATACTAAAATTTGTGAACAGCTGTTAAGTTGAAGTGTTGTGATTATTAGGAATAAAGGAAAAATCATGGTGTAACGACAAATATCGTTCCATTTATGGGAAGTGATAATAAACCACTAAAGACGTCGCATTTTATACATGCCTCGAAAGCTCATTCGATGCAGAAAGCGAAAAGGTATGTTCCAGTTGTGAAGGTTGGAAAGAAGACCGCAACACTTACTTTGTAACCGTGACCAACGAAAATGCATCCGTTACCGATAGACATCCCACCATATACAGTGGCACCTGTTTCATATGACCACAATATTTTTCCGTTTGCTGCATCTATCGCATAAACGGGCCCTGTTGGGTATGTTGAGCCAGCAAAAACTACACCATTGGCTACTGCTACCGGATTTGTAGTGGCATTATTGGGTACCGCGGTCGACCACAAAATCTTGCCACTTTGAGCGTCCATTGCTACCCATCCTCCTCCGGTCGTTATGTTTTCAGTCGGTTGAAGAATGAATTGTTTATTCTCATTGTTGGCAATATTAGTATAGATGACCTTGCCATCTGTTGCTGAACCCCAAGTGCCTCCTCCGCTAGTGCCTCCAGGACCAGCAACCTACACCACTATGAGTTCTATATTAAAAAAAAAATTGAGATAGTATCAAAAAAAAAAACAATTTATGTTAGTTATCTACTTGGGATCCATATATGTTATTTCACTCTATTCATATTCCATTGCGTTTTTTAAGCATTCATTGTTTACGTGATTATGATTCATTGGATGTTAAAGTATTTATGTTAAAACACTAGAAAAATTGATGCTTATGATCTCATCCATCCACCTTACTCTATCCCTCAACCCTTATCATTTACGTGCACATTAAATGATCTTTAGGATAATTAGACATAACACATTACCATATTATACGCCACTAGGATACTGGAGCATGCATGCAATAATGTCCTAGAAAAAATCAGTGTATTCAAACTTACCGTAAACCATATAATCTTTCCATTTTTACGATTTAACGTCCAAGCGACTCCACTTTTTTGAACTATTGAGATCATATCTCGCTTGATACCTTTCATGTGTATGCTTAGCAGCATGGGTGCTTCTCCAAAATCAGCATCTGGATTGGGGCCAACAGGACAATTAGGGGTGGATGGATCATTACATGCAAAGAACCATACATCATAGCCACCAAGTTGCGTGCTCCACTTGATTTTTCCAGAGACAAGTTTGAGTGCCAAGACAGATTCAGAATGTATATCTGACCCGATACACTGATCGGGATTTTCAGGATTCGTTTGATTGTTTTCTTGTTCTTGACATTTTTGGACACTTAAAGGTACTGAGTAGAGATTTCCGGTGGCGATGTATACAAGATTTCTTTGAACATCAATAGAAGGGCTGCTTCCCCAAATGGCAGCTCCAGCATATTTTCCCGTTTTGCCTTGGTTGTCTGGCAACATGTACGTTCTCCAGAGAATGGCGCCGTTTCGAACATCTAACTTGACAAAGCTTCCACGAAAGGTGCAACAAGTCTCAATTGTAGCCGTCACTTCTTCTAAAGATGACACTCCAATATAAACGCCCCTGTATAGAGTTTTTTTATTTCATCTATGGATGTTTCTAAATATGTCTCATAACTAATATTTAGTCTTAGATCTGCTTTTTAAATATCTAAAATACCCACATATTAGTACTTATTAAAAAGTGTAAGGACAATATAAAATAGATGTAATTGTGAATTAGTCATGTTTTAAATGTAAAGACAATATAATAAATGATGTTTTCTTAAATTTTAAAAGTCACAAACAAAATAAGACCGAGGAAGTAAAAGATATACGTAATCTAGTTAAAAAAAAAAAAGGACGAGTACCAGAATTATAAATCAAAACTAAGCCAGTATGATGGGAAATTCTTTTATATTAAATCATATATAGCCATCCATTTGTTAATCAATATTTTTGAGTCATGCCTATATATGAACTACATCACCTAACTCCTCGTGTTCCAGAAGGAGAAAAAAAAAAAAAAAAAAAAAAAAAAGAAACAACCCTCAAATTGATTAACACTAAACGATTTTTCAAGTCTAAATAAAGTCTTCACTCACAATTATCTCATTATACATTTTATGGTTGTAAAATAAAATAAAAGAAATAAAAATACTTACAACTTGAATGGTGAGGGTCATAATTTTATAATGGTCCTGGACCAAATTATCGGACCACCATATTATCAGTTTAAAAAACATAATTAGATGCTTGTTGGTAGTAACATTTCCCTTTGTATTCATAGAAACCTTCAATGGAAAAAAGCTTACCCCTTATAGTAAGTTCCGGACATGGTAATGATGGCGGAGGGATGGCTGTCGAGCTTTGTAGCCCAAATAAGCTTTCCGGAGGATCGTTTAACAGCAATAACATAAGCCGGACCCACGATTCCGATGATCAGAATCTCACCATGTTCACCGGAAACGGTCGGAGTAGCTCTAGCAACAGTCGTGTTCACATTGTAAATCAACCCGGAGCCATTTATTCCGGTCAGTTCTTTCAGATTCTGTTTCCAAATAAGAGATCCATCTTTAGCTCTCAAAGCATAGAGATAACCATTCCAGCTTGGAAAATAGAGTTTCCCTTTATATATCGCCGGTGTTGCGCTTATATCTTTTCCGGCATAGAATTTCCATTTGAGTTGTAATCTTGATGCAGTTAAAGGGCTGATCTTTGTTTCTTTTTTGGCGTAACGGCGATTCGAAAGATCGCCGCCATGGTTAATCCAGTTTCCATAGTGAGCTGTTGTGATGGTTATGGTTAAAGAGAAAATGCAAAAGAAGAAGAAGATGATGGTTGACTTTGATGTGTTACCCATGGGAAATTGAGTAAATAATACTTTCTGTGATTATAAGATCGAATACATTATATATATAGGATCTTCCTTTGGTGGATGACCGGTCTTCTTCAATAATTTTCGATGAAAATTTATGATGACTTTTAGGTATGAATTTGTCAGCTGTATGATCTGTCACACGGGATGAATGGATATGTAAATCAGGTAATTTAGTGGTTCAGGGTTATGTGTTTTTTATTATAACAAAGAATTGAACAAAGACTCCATTTACGGCCGGAATTCGAACCTCAACACTCGAACCTAAGGTTCAACCGTCACTACTAGAAAATGCGTTTTTTGGGATGATCATTTTGGGACGACATCATGTCGTCGCAAAAAAGAAGTTCTTTGGGACGACTTTGTTCGACTTCGCAAAAAATAAAATCCGCAAAAAGTCAAATTTTCATCGATTTTTTGTGGGAAAATTTGGCGGGGTTGTTTTTTGGGACGACAAAATCTGTTTTGGGACAACATGTCAAATCGGAGGGAAATTTGAATTGCTGGGAAAATTTTGGCGGGAAATTACAGTTCTGTTTTGGGACGACAAGTGCTTTTTTTGGGACGACTATCTGCCAGCTTAGAATTCACGTGGACTTTGCCTTATTTGGGATGACAGGCTCCTCTTTTGGGACGACGAAAGTCGTCCCTTTAAACATTTATAATTTTTTATGAAACTCGTATCAATTATTTCACCGGCTCAATAATTTTTTTATCAATTGTGTTCATATTAAGGGACGACTATGTCGTCCCTTTAAATATTTATTGTAATATTTGTTTTGATAATAATTTTTATAATTAAATAAATAAATTACATTGTTTATAATAATTTATAAAATTAATAATTAAATCATTTTTAATAATATTTGTCTTTAATTAAATAAAAATAAATAATAATTTTTATTTAGAACAATAATGATTTCAAACACGATGTTCGTTATTTGGATCAAGACTTCAAATTCGAGGTTCGTAAGTTAGTTCAAGATTTCAAACCCGATGTTCGTTATTGAGTAGTGATTTCAAGCCCGAGGTTCGTTTATTAGTCGGTTGATGATTTCAAACTCGAGGTTCGTTAGCTTGTTTAAGATTTCAAACCCGAGAATCGTTAGGGTGATCGTGATTTGAATCACGGGATACGTTAATGAGTTCCTGATTTGATGATTTCAAACGCATGTTTGTTAGTGAGTTCATAATTTCAAACCCAAGGTTCGTTAGTGAATTCCTGATTTGAATCACGAGATTCGTTATTGAGTTCCTGATTTGATCATTTCAGACTCAGGGTTCGTTATTAAGTAGTGATTTCAAAGCCGGGGTTCATTGTAAAGTAGTGATTCAAACTCAAGGTTCGTTATTGAGTAGTGATTTCAAACCTGAGGTTCGTTAGTTAGTCGATTGAAGATTTCTAACCCGGGGTGTGTTAGTTAGTTCAAGATTTCAAACTCGAGGTTCATTATTAAGTAGTAGATTTCAAACCGAGGTTCATTATTGAGTAGTGATTCATACTCGAGGTTCGTTATTGAGTAGTGATTCCAAACCTGGGGTTCGTTAGTTAGTTGGTTGATGTTTTCAAACCCGAGGTTCGCTATTTAGTTTAAGATTTCAAACCCGAGGTTCATTAATGAGTAGTGATTTCTACCTGAGGCTCGTTAATTAGTCGGTTGATGATTTCAAACCCGAGTTTCGTCAGTTATTTCAAGATTTCAAACTCGAGGTTCGTTATTGATTAGTAGATTTCAAACCCGAGGTTCATTATTGAGTAGTGATTCAAACTCGAGGTTTATTATTGAATAGTGATTTCAACCAACTTGGGCTCGTTAATTACTCGATTGATGACTTCAAACCCGAGGTTCGTCAGTTATTTCAATATTTCAAACCCGAGGTTCGTTATTCAGGAGATTTCAAACCTGAGGTTCATTATTGAGTAGTGATTCAAACCCGAGGTTCATCAATTCGTTCTCAAACACGATGTTCGTTATTGAGTAGTTGATTTCAATCCCGAGGTTCATTATTGAGTAGTGATTCAAACTCAGGGTTCATTATTGAGTAGTGATTTCAACCTGGGCTCGTTAATTGGTTGATTGATGACTTCAAACCTGAGGTTCGTTAATTATTTCAAGATTTCAAACCCGATGTTCGTTATTGAGCAGTAGATTTCAAACCTGAGGTTCATTATTGAGTAGTGATTCAAACTCGAGGTTCGTTATTGAGTAGTGATTTCAACTTGGGCTCGTTAATTAGTCGATTGATGACTTCAAAGCCGAGCTTC
The DNA here is from genome assembly GCA_036785695.1 of Gentiana straminea. NCBI lineage: Eukaryota > Viridiplantae > Streptophyta > Magnoliopsida > Gentianales > Gentianaceae > Gentiana > Gentiana straminea. Next base: position 996,686 of record JAVUPR010000561.1, read on the forward strand.
GTTAGTTCCTTCAAGATTTCAAACACAAGGTTCATTATTGAGTAGTAGATTTCAAACCCAAGGTTCATTATTGAGTAGTGATTCAAACTCGAGGTTCATTATTGAGAAGTGATTTTAACCTAGGCTCGTTAATTAGTCGATTGATGACTTCAAACCCGAGGTTCGTTAGTTCGTTCAAGATTTCAAACACGAGGTTCATTATTGAGTAGCAGATTTCAAACCCGAGGTTCATTAATTGAGTAGTGATTCAAATGCGAGGTTCATTATTGAGTAGAAATTCAACTTGGGCTCGTTAATTAGTCGATTGATGACTTCAAACCCGAGGTTCGTCGATTATTTCAAGATTTCAAACACGAGGTTCATTATTGAGTAGTAGATTTCAAACCCGAGGTTCATTATTGAGTATTGATTCAAACTCGAGGTTCATTATTGAGTACTGATTTCAAACCTGGGGTCCGTTAGTTACCCGGTTGATGATTTCAAACCCGTGGTTTGTTATTTAGTTCAACATTTCAAACCCGAGGCTCGTTATTGAGTGGTAGATTTCAAACCCGTGGAGGTTCGTTATTGACTATAATAGTTTTTTTTATATTAATGTTTTAACATAATTTTTATTTAAACATAAAAAAAACATAATGTTTATTCTTTTTTTGAAGAAACATAATTTTTATTCTTTTTTAACATAATTTTTATTCAAATTAATGTTTTGACATAATTTAAAAAGGTTTTTTTTATAATTATGTTACGGTTTAATGGGACGACATTTGTCCTCCCAAAAGAGCCTTCGTCGTCCCATTAAACATTAAACCTAAATAAATCGGACAGCCTCTCGCTTCCTCCTTCATTTCATCCTCGACTTCAGCTTTCTGGAGGACGTCCTCTCCGTCGACTTTGACGTTTCTTCGCCGCTACCTTCCTCCGCCGTTTCTCCCATCAATCGAAGGCAACAGCAGCAGTTCGGCCGGCCTTCTCATCCTCCTCCTCATCCGGCAATCAACATTTTCAGGTAAACCATTTCATCATTTTTTTTTCTGAATGGTGACTCTTTCTGCCAAATCGAAGACAATAGAGTAGTTGATCCCCTGAATATTGCTGTTTACGAATGCTTCTTCTCTTGCTTTATCTTCTATACTCATTGAATCTTTCATTTTGTTCTTGGAGCGTCCCTCTTCGTTGGTTGTTTTAGTTTCATCATGTTTGATGTTTTATCATCTGTGGATTTGTATTGCCATTCCTTGTTTCTCCGGCTAAGGTAATTATGGTTCCAGAAAAAATGATGAAAATGTTGGTTTGATTAAGGATGTAAATGTGTCAAAGACGACCCATTAAAATTCTAAGTTTGATTTGATATTTATTTGAACAGCTCGATGGATGTATCCCATTGAACGATTTCTAGGTAAGCTAAAGAAGTATATTAGAAATCGGGCCAAGCCAAAGGTTCTATCGTAGAGGCATATGTGGCAAATGAAACCCTCATATTGTGCTCGTTGTATTTTTCGGGAAACGAGACTAAGTTCAATAGGCCTGACAGGAACTGGGTTGAGAACGAAGATCCAAACAAGAACATTATATCCGTATTCAAGACTCATTTCCGATCAATTGGTTCGATGACATGCTTGACATTCAAAACCGATGAGAGACTGTAGGTTCAGTTGTTTGTTTTGCAAAACTGCCTAGAGATCGATAAATACCTCGAGTAAGTTAAAAATACATTGTTAATACTTTTGCTTTTTAATTATTACTATATTCCAGCTAACTAGCCTTATAAACATGGACCAATGAACATCGTACTCACCTGTCAACTTATTGCTCGATACACAACATGGAGAAAATGCACCGTCATGAATTTCCCGGATGGTTTTATTCAAAGGTACCACATAACACTTATCGTGCAATATTGTGAAGATGTCACTATTGTATGCATGAGTTGTATAATTATTTTTAACTTATGCATGGTACATTATGCAGATGCTTGAAATCTATAAACATAGCCCATTAAACTTAAATGACCAATTGTTAGCACTAGCAACCGGGTCTTTAACAACGGTCAAAACCTACCAGAGTTGTGTGATGAACGGTGTCAAATTCACAACACACAAACGGGATCTCACACGAACAACTCAAAACAGTGGGGTTGATGTCAAGGGGACTGAAGGTATTACATGGTATGGAGTGTTAGAAAACATCTACGTAGTAAACTATCCAAATGGTAACACGGTTGTACTTTTCAAATGTAAATGGTTCGATACTAGTCTAAAAAAGAAGGGTGTCCGTGTGTATAAAAACAGAACAAGCATCTGCACTAAAAACACATGGTATGACGACGTGCCATTCATTCTTGCTTCACAAGCCGAACAAGTGTTCTATGTAGATGATTTGTATATCTGGAAAGTTGTTGAGCATTTTCAACATCGTCATATCTTAGACCCTGCAAATACTGATGTGGTTGTTGAAGATTTGGTAATTGACAAAACCGTCCATGGAAATTTCCAATTATTCGTTGAACTGCCACCGATGGAACCGGCAAGCATGAGTGCAAATGATGTAGATGTTGGTGAAAATGATGATATTGAGGAATTAGATGATAGCATCAGTAACGAGTATGCATCAACGGATTGTGACGATGATAATAATAGTGTAGATGATGACATTTATGACTCGATGCCGCCCACCAATGCAACTGACAATGAATGATACTATAAATCTGACGTGCTTACGTGAGTTCATATTTGTGTTGTAACTTCATTTAAAAAATCAATCTAGCATTAACACAGTACATATTGTTAGTGTTTTAATCATACTATATCAACATATATATATGTTACTTGTACAAGTACTTGATCATATATGGCATGTGCGGGATCTACAGGCGGCTCTAGACCACTCACGAGCATCCTATTCGGCTACCTGCCGATTGTGAGGAAAGTATTTAATTTTCATTTTTTTTTCTAGTGTGAAATTTCTTGTATTCGTTGTATTAACATTCACACGTACAATATAAACTTCATGGATGATAACATAGAGGAAGATCCTGGCTAAGCTCCTTCATAGAAAAAAAAAACAAGGTGAACGTGGGATTGCAAAAGGCTTTAATGTACGGGCTGAGCTTAGAAAGCGATGGGGAGGCAAGATCCCGCTTACATGGGATCCAAGATATCCCAAGGTACCAAAGGCGGTGGGTCAATACGCATCATGGTTAGATTCTGAGATAGGTAGGGTCGTGCAGATCCGATGTACCCCTAGCGCCGAGAACTGGAAAAAAATCGACGGGCGGGCCAAAGAGCTAATTTGGTGAGAAATTGAGGTTTATTTAACTAAATTTAAGTGCTCAACACTATCACATTATACATTTCATTCTATTAGTTACCAAAAGTTTGATTTTATTGCTTTTCAGGACACCTTTACACCGGTTCATCGCGGACCAGTGCTAGCAGAAGCTTCAACCATATTTAGAAAATGGAAGAATAAGATGACCACTCAAGTAAAAAACTACTTGAAAAAATGGGGAACTTGGCCACCTTCCATTTTAGATGACACGTCGCAACACAAGCGGATTGGGACGCGTTTCTCCGATATATTCAATCTGAGAAATTTAAGGTGAACTTTTTATTCTAATATATGTGTTACATGTATTCAATCATTATTTCTTATATATTACTTGTATCTAATCGAAAAGCAACATTTTATTTCAGAATCGATCTGAGCAGAACAAAAAAAACCGTGCTAAAATAAATATACGTGTTCTCAAGGACGGACGTCTATGCCCGCTATTCGATGGAAAACTGTAAGTTATTAAATTTTAAATCCTTATAACTTCTTCCTTTATTTTTTAATTTTCCAAACTAATACTACATATAGGTTTTTGTCTAGAAGGACAAACTAATGTATATATTAGGTTACAAGGAAATGGATTATTAATTAGGACAAAACTTAATTAAACTTACCAAAATACCCTTTTTCTAATTAAACCTAATTAACCTAATTAATATTTCTGAAAACCAGACGCCAAATGCATCAGCGTTCTATCAAAGACGAATTCAAACGCATCAGCGTTCAAAAACGGGAGAGAGGATGAGGAAAGAGAGGGAGAGAAGCACGGGGCTTGCCGGACGATTAGGAGAAACGGGAGGAGACCGGAGAGAGTGGAGGCTTGGGGCAGTAAAGAGGAGAGTGCGGCGGCGGCGGCGGCGGCGGCGTGGTGATTGGGGCTATGGAAGATTGGCCATGAAAATCAAATAAAGGATTTGATTGAGGATGGAAACGGAAGGGATTCTGTAAACTGCTGCTATTTCGGCTGCTGTTGTTGCGGCTTGAACCAGTGCTCCGCCCAAGTCCAATTCCGGCCAAGAAGGGGCTACTTTAGAGAAGCAGGTTGTTTTTTTTTTTTTTTTAAAGTTTGGGGTTTAGGGTTGGTACTTTTAATTTTGTGACGTTACTACATTTTTTTGATGTACTTTATCTATTTTATGGGATGTTACTACTTGTTTATTGGCCGTTACTACATTTTACGGGTTGTTACTACTTCTTTTTTGGCAGTTACTACTTGTTTTTAGGCTGTTATACTTGTTTATTGGTTGTTACTACTTTTCATTGGATGTTACGCATTTTATTGGCTGTTACTACATGTTTCTTGGATGTTACGACATTTTTTAGGCTGTTACTACTTGTTTATTAGCTGTTACTACTTCTCATTGGATGTAACGATATTTTATGAGTTGTTACTACTTGTTTCTTGGCTGTTACTATTTGTTTCTTGGCTGTTACTATACTTTATCTAGCGTTACTACGTGTTTAATGTGTAAAAGGGAAAATTTTGTCCATTTATTATGATTTTGTCATTTTTAATCAAATAACATGTAGTAAGGTCCTTCTGGACCCATTTATTATTTTGTTTGTTCTTCTGGCCCCTTCCCCTACTACATATGTATTTTCTAGAAAAATCCACTTTAATATTCTTTGGGAGATGATCCTATCGAGCTATGGGCCGCGAAGCACCAGAACTCTGAAGGTCAATTCATCAATGCAGGAGCAGAGGAGGATTTCGTAAGTGATCTTGTATATATTATATATTGAGAACATTTTATTTCTCAATTAACTTAATTACAAACGTTTTTTTTATATGTTTAGAGGAGGCTGGTTGATTGTAAGGAAAGGATTGCTCTGGAAGACGAGCAACTCATGAAGAAGAGGAGAAAATCTTGCTCAAGCCTTAGGTTCAATGCGAGATTATTTGGTTGGCCTTGGACCCACTCAACCTCGTCAATTGCTCGCTTCGCAGCAGTTTGATGCCTCAGCATCGGCATCAACCCAAAGTCGAGACATCAAATTTGAAAAGATAAAAAAGTCCCAAAATAGGTTAAAGAAGAAAAACAAATGGTTAACGACTTGTTTGAATGGTTTGTTTGATTCTATGAAAAGTCGTGATCCAACCATACAGATGCCGGAGACGCCATAGCCTTCAGATGATGATGATGTTGATGTTGATCTTGGTGATGATCAGTAGTACACTTTTGTAAACAGTAAGGTTTGTATGCATGTTTTTAAACATTATGGTTTTTATGAAACATTGTATGGTTTGTTTGGTTTTTGTATGGTTTTGAATAAGAAAACAGGTATAAGATTATGAAATTAGCATGGGAGGCCACGCAGAAACAAAATTAGTATTAAAAAAAAGGTTTTTTGGGACGACATATTCGTCCCAAATGTATATTATATATTTTTTTTATTCAGAAAAATAATAATCTGAAAATATTTAAAAACATCTTTGTCGTCAAAATAGCCAACTAATCATAGCCAAGTCAGAAAAGTTGAAACGAATTCCAATATAAACTTGAGTTTATTTATACCCAGTAATGACAACTGTTGGATCGATAATACGCAAACATACTCTAGAGGGGGGTGAGTAGAGTGTGAGGAACTTTTAAACTCTTTTCGAAAACAACACAAATACTAGTAATTAAATGCGGAAGCTTACTTAATTAACCATTCGCTTGTGCTATAAAAACCTATGTGATCAAACTAGATGTGATTAAAATGATCAAAACAGTTATATCACATAAACAGGTTTAGTGCAAAATGATCAAGAAGCAATTCAACACTATTGCAAGACAAAGCAGGTTGATTTAATCAAACAGCAAATTGATCAAAACATTATAGTTAATATGATTAAGTTGATTATATAAGAAACAAAACAATTGACAATTAGTATTATTTAAACAAAACAGATGCAGATATACTAAGGTCAAAACCAACTTTTTTAGTGGTGTTTTAAAAGAGTCACCAAAGGTTCAAACACACATGTTGCAGACCAATTCAACTTGCTTCAAAACAGGAGCAGATTAAACAATCCAATTTACTTATATGATGAAGGCTATGATGATACAAGCTGGCAGCAAAACAGAAAATTCAGCAAGTCTGAATCCTATATTATACAGCAGGACTAATTACACAAGAACACCTGGTCTAGATAATTACAAAACCAATTGTGCAGATTACATGACTTAACAAAAATGCAGCAGTTTAAAACTAATAAAAAGAATTGGTTTATGCCAAAAAGTGTACAGACTCAAAGGTTCAGCAAAATAATACAGATTTGGCAAACCAACAGTTAAGTAAACTTACAATCTGAATGACTATTACATAATTACAAGCACAGCAGATTATCAAGCACAATGGCTGAACTTCAGCAAACCACAAAAATTATAATCAAGTCCAATGGTCTAGATTATCAAGTTTGAAGTCACAATAACTGAAAGTACAGGTTCAGCCATCCTAATCAATCTAATGCCTAATCTATTACAGATTGTTGATAAAAACAAATTCATTAGGCTTTGGAAGCAATATGCAGCAAATGCAGATCAGCAACAAATCAAAGGTTCAGCAAATATATTGAAAGCAAAAAGGCCGAACTATGCAGAATTTAATCCAGAAAAAGTTCATCAAAATGGAAATGATTTAATGTCATGAATTTAATTTTGGAAAATATTATAATTGACCAAGATAAGCTTATGGACACCATCTTATCATCAACAATGGCCGAAAGCTTAGATTTTTATCATTCCATGAAAAAGTCAAGCAAGAAGAAAAGGAAAAACTGGAAATCCCAATTCAACCAAATTATTCAACAACAAAAAAAAAAAAAAAAGACACTGGAGGGGAATCAGACCTTGTACATAGCACTCAGGAAGCCGTACGTAGACTCGTAAATTGTATCATTACTTCCATTGATGACGTTGACGCAAGGTTGATCAGTATCCCAATGAGCAGAAATGATCAAAATAGCCGCAAAATTAGGATTTTAGTCCTCTAACTTGACCTATTTTGGATTTTAGTCCTGCTCCTGCTCCGGTGAGGAAAATGGCAGTCAGTCAAAATAATTAATTTGACTTAAACTGAGTAAACTTAGTTTAATTCAAGAATTCACGAAAATAAACTGAAAACGCATTCCGCGTCTTAAACTTTAACTGAAATAAGACGACTACAGTATCCAGTATAGAAATCGTATAGTAGAAAGAAATAGATGAATCTTTCTACCATACGATCTACATATTAGTATAATTATAGATTAAATATATTATCTTCGTGTATGCTTATGTGGATAGCAATTCCATGTATGGAATTGCTATATCATCCCAATTTATTTATTTAATATTAATATAGTTTTGCTTTTTTTTTTGGATTTTAGTCCTATCCGCCAGAAATAGCTGATTGGGCACCGGAATTTTTAAAAATAGTCCTCTAACTAGGCTGCCACGTAATCGGTTTTTAAAGATTCCGGTGTCCAATCAGCTATTTCCGGCGGATAGGACTAAAATCCAAAAAAAAAAAGCAAACTTAGAGGACCATTTTCCTCACCGGAGCAGCAACATGACTAAAATCCAAAATAGGCCAAGTTAGAGGACTAAAATCCTAATTTTGCCCAAAATAGCTTTGGGTTTTTGGCTGAACACACTTCCTCTGAAACCTTGCAAGAAACGGCGATCAGACAATGATTCGTCTATAGAAAGCGTTGGAGATCCATGGGATATGAAAAAGGGCAAAATAGTCCGAAGGAAATTGTTTTGTCCTTAAATCAACAAAAAAAAAATATAAACTGGATTAAAATTTATATACAGAGCGGAAAGTGAACTAAAACCTAATATCCCCTTAAAAAAAAATAAAAAATTGCTTTTGGGACCACATTGACATCCCAAAAAACCTTTGCCACGTCAGACGGTCTTTCCCACATCAGCTAACTTGAAAATCAACGCCACGTTAGCTGCCACGTCATTATTTGTTTATAGGGACGACAAACCGTCACAAATAACGTTCACCTTGTTTTTTGGGACAAAGCAAAATCGGCGACACTTTTGGGAAAAAACCTCTTTTGGGACGAAAGTGGGTTTTTTGGGATGACTTTATGTCGTCCGAACAAACGAGTTTTCCAGTAGTGATCATTTTAAAGCAGTCAAACCATTTACCAATAGATCATGTCTTGTGGACAAGTATGAATTTGTCGGTTGTATTACGTTGAGTGAAACACAACACATTTTTTACACTTGATCGTGATATAAGATGTAGGAAAACGTTATGTCCATAACAAAAACGACACAACACATTTTATACCGTGGATTATAATGGGACATTAACTATACATATCAATATGTCTTTCATCATAATCAATGGTACAAGATGTGTTGTGTATTTTTGTTGTATCAGTTTCATTGTGGATGTACTATTACTCTAAGATGTATTGATCATGATGTAGGTTTATAATACTTAAAGGTATAAAAGTGTGTTGTATCATTTATTATGTCACAACCATTGTGGTAGGTGATCAAGAGGAGAAATTAAATGGCTACCATTTTTTGTTATAGCGAAACATAATCGAGACATCAATAATTTTATGGTGGTCTTAAACCAAATTTTTAGACCACCATGTCATCAGTTCGAAAAAAAATATGATTGGTTGTTTGTTTTTACACATAGAAGTCCACTAGAAATCTCTTAAATTCTTTTGATTTGACACACCAAATAGGATTCGGTCCTGGACCATTGTAAAATTTGTGTCGAGACATTGAGTTGAAGTAATATTATGAGACAAGAATGTCTTCAAGATGAAGAAAAAAAGGCAACAAGAATATCATATTGTTGCATTTATTTGGAAATGATAATAAAATAAAATTACCAATTAAAGAGGTCACATTTCATACTCGTCTCAAAGTTCATGTGACACAAAAAGTGAAAATGTAGGTTCCAGTTGTGAAGGCTGAATTGATGTATGCGTTGTAACCGTGACCAACGAAAATGCATCCATTACTAACAGACATCCCACCATATACGGTGGCACTAGTTTCATTCGACCAAAGTATATTCCCATTTGTTGCGTCAATCGCATAAACAGGCCCGGTTGGGTATGTTAAGTCTGCAAAGACAACACCATTGGCTAATGTCACCGGATTTGTTGTTGCATTATTGGGTATTGATATATTGTGCCACTTCAAGCATCCATTGCTACCCATCCTCTTCAAGTTGTTGTCCATTAGACGGTTGAAGATTGAATGTTTTTTCCCACTATTCGCTATATTAGTATAGATGACCCTGTCGTCTGTTGCTGCACCCCAGATGCCCCCTCCGCTGATGCCTCCAGGACCAGCAACCTGCACAGTTTTATTTTCTCATTATACAAACTAACAAGATATCCGACAAAATAGTTAAATTAGAAAGTTAACTGACTAGGATCATGTACTGTCTTAGGGAAAAAAAGTTAACATATTCAAAAACATACCGTAGACCATATAATATTTCCATTATGACAATCCAATGTCCAAGTGACACCACTTTTTTGTACTATTGTGACAACATCTTGTTGAAATGGTGTCCTAAACCTAATCGGGTTGAACCGGATCCGACCGGGTCGGGTCATTTACAGTCTATTTTACTTCATCTAATAACTTTATTATGATTAATAAAAGCATTTTTGTTATTATATATTGTTTATCTTCATGTTATTGATTGTATATATATATAGTAACGTCCCTAGTGTCAAACTGTGAGAGAGAAACCATGATAGTAATTATGGTTGATGAGATCTCTAATCACTTTAATAAGTTTGATACTTAAATGTCTCTAGTCGTACGTACTGTCAAATGGAACATTGATAGTATGATTAGACTAGCACGTATTGGATGTCTTCTATCTTATTGAAGATAGGGATAGATCTCGTCTATCGAAGTGTAGAGAGACTTGCATGTACGTGGACGTGTATTAAGAATGCGCACTACAAGAAAAACATTCTATTGCTACATTAGTTTTTGCCACACACACAAAAAAGTGTGGCTAATATATGCTTGGTTAGACTTGTTGCCACGCTCTTGTGGCTAAAAATAAGTATATAGCAACACTTTTTGTTGTTGTGTGGCAAACAATAGTGTAGCAAAAGAGTGTTTTTCTTGTAGTGGCGTACGTTAGACTGACCCACTTACATTAAGTGTCGCACTATGTGGCAGTTGTGTAATTACCCTTAGGACCGGAGTCTACATGGCATCACGGTGTGGATTGTCATGCTTTGACACTATTGAGGTTTCCCCTAGTCATAGGGCGATCATACGGTAGTGATTGGGTGTGATATTGAAGCATGCGGAGTATACATGTTAGTTCGACCGGGAATCGCGTATCCTATGGTTGGGAGTGAATATCCGAAATGGCCTTGTTATAAGGATTGTCTGGCTCTCGAGAATCTTTGCAAAGTGGGAGTAAATGTGTAATTCCAAGAGAGCATGACATCCATATAATAAGATACGATCGTTAATGTACTGACACTCGAGATACGATCGTATGGATATTATTACAGCAATAGAATTCTATTTACACGGTAACTGTTTCACATGAAAGGTAGTAGTCATTGCTTTTGACTCTTCCGATGATTGAGGGTCACGGTGTGTTGCTAGATGCTATCCCGTGATCATTAGGTATGAAGGGCATTTTCGTAATTTGTACTTTGTGTCTTTGGCCAACAAACTCGGAAGCCTATCGGGTCACACACATAAGTGTTGGATGTAATATCGTCGGACGGATCTAGATCCGCCCGATTACGCAGCGGAATAACAAGGATCACGATCAATATAACATTAAAGCACATAATTTAAGATCTACCTACAAGAAGGTTGGATCTACTTACCAATCAAAAGATAAGCCGAGATCCAAAGAATAAGCCGAGATCCGAGAATCGAGAAGCCATAGTCTTCCGATGTGTATCTCCAAGCAACAACCGGTGGAAGCCGATTCTTGATGCTTGACCTCCTTGATATGCTACCCGGAAAATCCCGAAGATTTTCCCAACTCAAACCCTAAGCTTTGGCCGAATTCCTTAGCTTATTTTGTGTGTATGTATGCGCATTATGTTGATGGAAAAGGCTTAGGAGAACTCTCTTTATATAGGAGAGAAATCCTTGTCCTCCAAAGATTTAATAATTTATACAAAATCAATTATAATAATCATTTTCCATAAAGATACTCCTAGAATAATCTAGAATAAATCTAGAATATTTAAGGATCAATCTAATATATTTTCCTTAATTAATTATTTAACAAATAAACAATTAATCACATGTTTTATAATTATCAAGAAAACTAATTCCTTAATAATTACCAAGACACAAAACAAGCCCCCAATACTAGAAAATTAGGGTTCACACGAAATTTCACATAATGGGTCAAGTCCACGAAAAATGTCTTTTCCATGTATTTTATTATTTAGTCCAATAAATAATAAATTGCACATCAATTAAATACTCCAACTACTTAATTATTATTGATGCCCAACGTCAAGAAACATATGCATGTTATGAGCCACATCGGGGCCATGGACCTATAACCAGTAGCTACAATAAATTAAATAAAATTATACATCGAACAGCACAATTCTTATTCAATCTATTAATTCCGGGATTACGCCACCATAAACCCGAAACTGAACTCTATTGATTATAAATATATACTTACACTCTAATCATTGAGTAAAAGCATCCATTGATATAATCATTACATACGGATAAATCCTCCATAGACTGTTCGTTTTGATTCGGGATATTTCCGTAAACCCTTCTCAAAACATCTTATCATTATTTACCATTAACCCCCTAGTGATCAATTAGTTCATAACTAATATAATATGAACTGGGCCCATCGATCAGTTTCTAGGATTAACAAATAAGGGAATTGTCCGTCTACTTCCCGTAAGAAGAATGGATTCCATATCCGTGAAGTCACGACTACTCACTCATTCCGAATAAAGCCAACGAGAAGTGTTCGGATCACATGTATCCAAGTGATCTTTAACTAACACATCAAACCTACTTTGAACCAAGCAAGAGATCGTGATCACATCAGGATTGAGATTAATCCATATATGATCATCTTGTGATTCGATAAGATTTCTCGATCACGGAATTATATCGAGAATTCAAATCAAATCGGTCCAGTCCTATATGATAGACATCATATATAAATGCCTCACTAGGTACCCTATACCGATGGTCCGGATAAGACAGTCACACCGTTAAGTGTTCTGGGCGCATTATTGGTATATTAATCATGAGACCCATACTCTGATTAAATTCACCACAGACTAAGTAGTTTAATCATCACTAACTCAATCCTCTGTGTATGCCATACACTGAGTTATGTGATTACATACCGATATACTTAGGGTTTTCAGCAGTGTATAATATAAGCATAAATGCAAATATTAAGATGAATTATAAATCCTGTCAAAAACAATTACAGAAATTGTCTTTCCGGCATCACACCTAACAATCTCCCACTTGCACGAAAGGCAAGTGATTAATTGTTTAGAGCATACCCCTTATACACAACAATAAGAACATCGAGTCGGATTAAAATGCGGTTATAGTTGATGACCAAATAAGGAAAGTTTTATCTCAATGCTATAAAGGTTAAAGTGGTAAATTAATATGGTGGTATTTATTTATTATGAATAAATTAAATACAAGATATTACTTATATTAATTAAAGAATATTTCGGAAGCCAATTATTGGCAATATGGAGCGCAGAATCTAAGTGTATAAGATACACTTGGATTGTACAATTTAATTAATAAGATTACCATAATATTAATATTGGATATTAATTGATTTTTGGAAAAATATATTTATGGTAATTAGATCAAGATATTCAATATAAGATATCGTCAATATCTTAGTTTTATTTCATATAAGATATTATAATAAAAGAGATAAATCAATCAAAGTGATTTTCCTTATTTTATTAGGAAAACGTTTTTCTCTTTCATCTATCTTCTAAGAAATTTATCCTAATCAGTTTAGGGACATTGGGGCGCCACATCTCCCCTATATAAGAAAGGGGTTGGCTAGCTCTTTTGTACATCACAATTCCAAGAGCTAATTATTCTTGAGAAAAAAATAGAGAGCTTCTCGTAGAGAGTTTTAGAGAGAGAAAAAGGCCGGTCTAGTAGCCGGATTTTTCTAGTAGCGGTCCAAGGAGGATTCCGGCAAGGAGTTCGTGTGGATATCGATAGAGGCCGGACGCGTGGACGGCTGCGCACAGTACTAATCTCCTTGACGGTCAAAGCATCGATCTTATCGATCAACCAATGTATATACTGTCAAACTACTTAACGTGTTTATTGTGTTAAACGAAGTCGATCTTGAATCGGAAATCAAAATTTAAATTTTGCTGCGTTAAACTAGTGATTTCCTAACACATCTTGCTCAATGCCATTAATGGGTATGTTTAGCAACATGGGTGCATCTTTAAAATTAGCATCTGGATTGGGGCCAACAGGGCAATTTGGGGTAGATGGATCATTACATGCATAGAACCAAACATCATATCCACCAAGTTGTGTGCTCTACTTGATTTCTCCAGAGATCAAATCGAGAACCAACACAGACTTTGAATGTATATCTAGCCCGATACATGTACCAAGGCTGCTAGGAATCGTTTGATTATTTTCTTGTTGTTGAAATTGTTGGGTACTTAATGGTGTTGAATAGAGATTTCCGGTGCCGATGTATACCTGATTTCTTAGAACATCAATCGGAGGGCTGCTTCCCCAAATAGCTGCTCCAGCATAACTTCTGGTGTTTCCTTGGTTGTCTGGCAACATGTATGTTATCCACAGTATATAGCCATTTTGTACATCTAGCTTGACAAAGCTACCGCGAAAAGTGCAACAAGTGTCAATCGTAGCTCCTACTTCAAGAGATGACACTCCAATATAGAAAGCCGTGTAATTTTTTAATCATCAATAAAGAAAATCGATGTAACTAATTCACTTGAGGTTTTCATGTCTTAAGCTTAAGTTATAAGGCATTTCATGTCGTATCGCAATCGAGTATCAGACAGAACGAAGTGTCATGCAATGAAAGATCGTGAGAGCCACATTAAGAATCATCAAGTAGAATCCTATCAATGACATCAGTTTTTCAAGAGGGGAATGGTATATCCACGTCGCAAAAGTGGATAGACATTACCATGACATATGTCAAATAATAATGATGGACCTAAGTAAATTACTGAATTTATTATGGCACACGTAGTGCTGTTAAAACCAAGTTTTGTATGAATATTACTTTAACGTCTTAAATGATTATAATTCGTTTCATGGTGTGACGGTGAGACTCTTCTTCATATAAATACCAAATCATTACCGTGCTAATTAGATGCTTGTGACAGTTGAAGTGTTTAAGATGTTAATCATCTACGTATACTTCTCCATCAGCTTAAACTTTTGACAAAGTTGACAGCATTGTAGCATAGCAAAAGGTCATAGGTTCAAACAGAGGTGGACGCAGGATCTCGGGGAAGAGGGGCAATAAAAAATTTAAAGGCAAATAAAAAATTTTAGGAGACAAACGATATGTTTTGTACATATATTAGTGTTTCTGAATCAAGAAAGTCCAGTTGATTTGATTGTATGTAGCTCTGCTGCTGGGTTCAAACATTGCTGCCATGGATATAATTTAACAATAAGTATCTACTTCTCAAAAAAAAAAAAAAAAAACAATAAGTATATATTATTGAAGTATATACTGAAAAAGCTTACCCTCTGTAATAAGTTCAGGACATGGTAATAACGGCAGCGGGATGGCTTTCGAGCTGAGTTGCCCAAATGAGCTCCCCTGTGGATCGTTTAACAGCTATAACAGAAGCCGGCCCGACGATTCCGACAATCAAAATCTCCCCATATTCTCCGGAAATGGTCGGAGTAGCTCTAGCAAAAGTCGTGTTCACGAAGAAGACGGCGCCGGAGGTATTTATTCCGGTCAGATCTTTCAGATTCTGTTTCCAAATAAGGGATCCATCTTTAGCTTTCACAGCATAAAGATAACCATTCCAACTTGGAAAGTAGAGTACTTTCCCTTCCCTTTATAATGTATATATCGCCGGCATTGCGCTGATATGAGATATCTTTTCCGGCATAGAATTTCCATTTGAGTTGTAGTCTTGAATCTTGATGCAGTTAATGGGCTGATCTTTGTTTTGGTTTCGGCGTAGCGGCGATTAGAAAGATCGCAGCCATGGTTAATCCAGTTTCCAAAGTCTGTTGTGAAACTAATACCTAAAGAAGAAATGCAAAACAAGAAAGAGAAGATGAGATGCTTAAGTTTGATGTGTTCCCCATTTGGAAACTAGAAAAAAGAGGTTGATAGGGTTTTCTTCTTAAAAAAGGAAAGAATACTTATATATAGGATCTTGCATTGGTTTTAAAACGGAACAAAATGTCACCTTCAATGTAAATAATTGCTGATACAAAAAGTACATCCAGTTGGGATTTGATCTACAAATACGATATAATGGTAGGGAAAATTCTGATTCAGGGACGTTTGACGCGTGTATTAAGAGACAAAATTATTTTGTTTTCACGATATTCTAATAAATAGTTTCTGCAGCAAAATAACTTGATACGGGAGATGTTGTTGTATTTTCTAATGAAATAACTATGAAGGGGAAAAGATACGGGAGATGTTGTTGTATTTTCTAATGAGAATTAAAGTTCCCTCTCCATATGAAGGGTTAATCGTGTTTTGTGATAAACGTTTTATCACAAAATGACGGTTTACCCTTTTTGGTCAAACCCCTACAAGAGGAAAATCTTATATCTATAAAGAGTGAAGAGGCTTTGCACATTGTTTACACGTAAATTTTCGATTTCGATACAACAATTAAATAAAACCGTGTGGACATGACATTAAATATTTTTATTATTTTGAACAATATAACGTCGATGGAACCGACGGTCATTTGCCGTACGAACGTCACTAAAATTGACGTTGGAATACCAAATCACTTTTTATATTTTTCAGACCGTTTGACACGTAATTTTTTTTTTTTAAATACAAAGGTTTTTTTTTCTTTCCCTTTCGATAAAAACCGGAATTTCGGTTATCGCTATATATAAACCAAAGGAGGCTTTAAATTTCAATCAACCAAAAATTTTCGATTTCTCGATTCGATTTCGACACAACAATTGAATATTATACACAACAAAGTGTATATTTCGATACGGTTCATTTTTAGTACCTCCAACTGACAGTGCGGATTCAGTTTTAAATTTCAATCAACCGAAAATTTTCGATTTCGACACAACAATTGAATAAAACCGTGTGGGCACCACAATAAATATTTTTATTATTTTGAACAACATAACGTCGGTGGAACCGACGGCCATTTGCAGTACGAACGTCACTAAAATTGACGTTGGAATACCAAATCACTTTTTATATTATTCAGACCGTTTGACACGTGTTTTTTTTTCTACCAAATGAATGAACACGAGATCAATGACGTATTCATTAATGATAAGAAAGAGAAATGTCGTATAGAAAATGATTGAAACACATTTTCAAGCATATTAATGATCTGAAAGCTAAGGCGTCCCGGAAGATTTGACCGTGTAGTTATGGTCCGCTTATTTTTTTCTATAATGTTTCATTGCGTAAAGTCGAAAATAAAGTGATCGATTTTATGACATTGTTCTCCGATACATCATATTGTAGTTTATTTTGTAGATGGAAACTACTGATAAGGCTTGAAAAAGAGGTGATTCACAATCTTCACGTCTCTAAGAAAGAGCTATCTCTTGGAGAAAATGTGATATATATATTTCTCTTGCTCTCTTTGTTTTGTGCCATGAATTTGATACGGTTTAAGCTTACGCAATTTATTTCACGTTGGGGATATATTCTTTGATATTATCGTTGGTAACGATTTATTTTGGGCCCGCCGTGCCTTGCACAACTCACGTTAACTAGTATATAATAATTGATGGCATGCGGTTAATGATGATCCGATTAGACCGGTTTGTGAGCCTTTCAAAACCCTACCCCTCCCACCTCTTATGCGCGCGTGTATAATGTATTTTACTTGGTATAATCATATTATAACCGTTATACGATGAAAACTCTCCGGGTTAGAAGAAATTCTTACATGGTTAATTACTCTCTAATATGGAGTAACATATGCGGTTTAATCTGGACCGTATAGTTTCAATTCAGAACGAAAACTGGATAATCTAGATTTAACCACGTAAGTCAATGCACGTTGAGGTAACCACACAAGAACTACCCATATTAGATATCACTGGTAGTGGTAACGGTTCTTTAGGAAAATCACATGTTTTAAGCACAAGATTTGAAGTACAATTTGTATTTTATTTTCTTAACTCTACTCCCTCCGTTTTTTTTTATCTGTCGCAGAGAAAAAAATCACACAGATTAATAAAGTACTACCTCCGTCGCAAAATGTAAGTCATTTTAGTTTTTTGGTTTTGTCCCAAAATGTAAGTCCATTTAGAAAACCAACAAATCATTTATTACATTTTTTTTCTCATTCTACCCTTCATTTATTATATACTAACAACATTTTACTATTTTGCATTAATACCAATGAAATGTCATTTTAGTCTTTTTAATCTAAATTAATTACACATAACAAATTTAACTATCTTTCTTAATAGTGAAATTTTATGATGGTCCAGGTGCAAGTTTTGGACCACCAAGTCAGCACTTTCAAAGGGATACATTGGTGGAAAGTTTTTACAGGTAGGGACCCATTTTAGAATGTTGGATTCCTATTGGTTTTGGTGCACCAACTAGGATTTGCACCAGGTCCAACATAAAATTTGTGTTCTTAATAAGTGTGAAAAAAATCTAAAATGAATTATATTTTGGGACGGAGGTAGTAATTAATATGTCTAAAATATAGTATTATTGGAAACGTATTTTTTTATTGTAGATGTAAATAATTTGTTGATAATTGAGCTTTTAGTATTGGAAATGTATTTTTTTTTATTGAAGATGTAAATACTTTATTGGTAAAAGGAGAAAAAAATAATAAATGATGCATTGGAAATGTAAAATAAATAAAAAATAAATAAAAACATATAAAAAAGGGGGAATGAGGGAGAAGGACGAAAATTTTATCAATTGAGTAGAAGGAATTCATAAAGGACAAAAAATGTTGACGATTTCGGGATTATAGATATAAAAACTATAAAAATTATTCCTTCTCCCTAGTAATGATACTTATACTAATTTTCCATAACGGAGAGAGTATTATAGATATTTGACACAACGAGTGTCACAACGTGCATTTACACCATTGATTTCTAAATTAGACTCATAGATCATTATTATATCTATCATGATCAATGGTAATAATGCACGTTGTGCTACGCGTTGTGTCTCTATCATTACTCAATAATATTTTCTAAAGTAACGATACATGCACGACTATTATGCCACATCAGATAACACAACTAAATTTATCTTTAATCATGACGTAGGACTCATTATTTTTTATAAGCATTCATCATGATAAAAAAATTGGTTGTATTGTCCGTTATAACGATTATATTACAATGGTTGTGTCTGTATCATTACTTTATTTTCTACCGATGTGATTCCCATTGCATAGGAGGAGAAAAATTTTATCATGAAGAAGTTGATTTTATTTTTGCATGAATATTTAAGTGATGGTAAAATTGGAAAGAAATGAACATCATTAATAAAAACATGATATAGGGGATATATAGGGGAGTACTTTTTTGGCTGCAAAAGTCTAACACAAATTTAAAGAAGACTATATAATATTTATATAGATAGTAAAGAGATGATAATATACTTTCCGCCTTGATTCAATCAATAGCATCTTGAAATCGATATCCATATACTTGCCACCTTGATCCGTTCAAAAGCATTTTAAAGTATTACCTAGTTGCCTTTCGTTCTCTGCCTAATCAAACTCCCGAAACTATTGCATTGATTCGATCAAAAGCAAACTAAGGTATTACCTGGTTGCCTCTCGTTCTCTGCCTGAAACTCCCGAAACTATTGCCTTGATAAGCATTCTAAGGTATTTCCTAGTTGCCATTCGTTCTTTGCCTGAAACTACTGAAACTATTTCCTTAATCTATCCAAAGCATTCCAAGGTATTACCAAGTTGTCTTTCGTTCTCAACATGAAACTCCCGAAAACTATTGCATTGATCCAATTAAAACATTCTTAGGTATTACCTAGTTGTCTTTTGATCTCTTCCTGAAACTCCCGAAACTATTGCCTTGATCCAATCAAAAGCATTCTAAGGTATTACCTAGTTGTCTTTCATTCTCTGCCTGATCAAACTCCCGAAACTATTGCATTGATTCGATCAAAAGCATACTAAGGTATTACCTAGTTGCCTCTCGTTCTCTGTCTGAAACTCCCGAAACTATTGCCTTGATAAGCATTCTAAGGTATTTCCTAGTTGCCTTTCGTTCTCTGCCTGAAACTACCGAAACTATTTCCTTGATCCGATCCAAAGCATTCCAAGGTATTACAAGTTGTCTTTCGTTCTCTACCAAAAACTCCCGAAAACTATTGCCTTAATCCAATTAAAAGCATTCTAAAGTATTACCTAGTTGCCTTTTGTTCTCTTTCTGAAACTCCCGTAACAATTGCCTTGATCCGATCAAAAGCATTCTAAGGTATTACCTAGTTGCATGTTGCCTTGATCCAATCAAAAGCATTTTTTAAGGTATTACCTAGTCACCTTTCGTTCTATGCATGAAACTCACGAAACTTTTCAAAAGCCTCGAAATTTCTACGCATTAAATAAACGTTTCTGGCAAAATCATTTATTTGCCAAATAACTCCATGAAAACAAATACGACCTTTCCAGAGTCGATTGCATTTTTATAAAAAAAACGATTATCACATTCAATTTTTAAAACTAGATTATATGATCTAAAATCAAGTTTTATAACGTAGAATATGTGTAGCACCACAGCAAGTACTTATGCTGAAGAAAAAAACTAAATAGAAATGAAAGGTATAATTCTAATTCAAAGCAGGACCTGATTATATACAATATAATCCCAAAAAAAAGGCAATATTTATCTCATTCATCATCATAATTGTTTCAAAAACAATCACAAATTTTTTGACCAAAAATCAGAATTTATCACTAAAAATTACATCTCTAACCCTCATGTTTTGAAGATCGAAGAGGATAATCAGGATGATATGGAGAAACATGTTGTCCATTACTTGAATTAAACAGTTGCTTTAAAGATCGGTTTCTTAACGATAACGAACCCTGAGCCGCCACCTGCATTTTATCTCCGCTCCCTCGGTTTCTAACACTCGTGGTTCGATCCGGTTGAACCGATCTCAAGAACGACGAGGAAGAACACGCCATGTCGGTTAAACCAGGCAACGGTTTTAGCTTCTCGACAATCTCGCTCATTAATGGTCGGGTTTTAGCATCGCGATAAAGGCAACGAGCAGCTAGATGAATCGCTTTATGTGCACCTTCGATTGAGAAACGACCTTGAAGACGAGGGTCGAGTAGACGATAGAATCTTCGTCTATCGGTTAAATACGGTTTTGCCCATTCTACGAGATTTTGTTCGCCAATGGGTCGGTTCTTGTCCATGGATCTTCTTCCGGTTATCATTTCGAGTAGAACCACACCGAAGCTGTAGACATCGCTTTTCGATGTCAAATGTCCTGCATTCAATCAAATTAGTACTATATAGTGTGTGTAATGTGTGTGTATATGTATATATATAGGGGTTCTATTGGCACACCCCAATTTACTACTGACACCCTATTACTTCCGGCACCACAAAAAATTGCTTCGGCACCCGGTGATTTTTTATAAAGGGAACGTCAGTCACACTGGTGTTCCTTGTTGAACACCGTCACACTGGCGTTGGTGTTCAACAGGGAACACCAGTGTGACTGACGTTCCCTTTATAAAAAGTGTTAAAACTTAGAAACGTCTGTCCATGACTTTCCACTGGTGTTCCTTGTTGCACACCAACGTCAGTGACTGACGTTTTTTTCATCCGAAAAAATAATCAAAAAATGGGTGCCAATAGTAATTTGGGGTGTGCCGATTGAACCCACCTATATATATACATACATACATATGTGTGTATACACACACACATATATATATATATATATATTATATGTGTGTGCAGATTAATCAACTGACCTGTCATGACATACTCAGGTGCAGCATAGCCATAAGTACCCATAACTCTAGTAGAAACATGTGTCTTATCACCCTCAGGGGCATCTTTGGCAAGTCCAAAATCCGAAAGCTTGGCGTTATACTCCTGAAATCGAGAATTCAAGAAAAAAAAACTTATACGATGCGTATTCTATACAAGATTTATTATTCATATCCATTTCAAAGATCGAATCTTTACTTACCGCGTCGAGTAAGATGTTAGACGCTTTGAAATCGCGGTATATAACCGGCCTCTCGGCTTCTTCATGAAGAAAAGCAAGACCCTTTGCTGCACCTAATGCAACTTTCATTCTTACAGACCAAGGAAGAGGAAGAGACCCTACATGAAACCGAAAACAATGAGTTACAAACACGAATCGAATCGAATCGAGTTGAATATCTCAAGTTTGTATTCGAGCTTGTTTAGTTCACTGTAGACAAGCTCAAACTCATGTTCGAGGCCGGATCATTAAAGTAAATGTATTGTTCAGGCTTGAGCTAGGCTCGTTTAGAGAAAATAAACTAGCTCCAACGAACTCGCCTCATTAAACAGGATTTGCGAAATAACTATAAAAAGTAGACAAAAGAAAAGGAAGTTAATACATACTTCTAAACAAGTGATTCTCCAAACTGCCCCTGGGCATAAACTCATACACAAGCACTCTTTGATCACCTTCAATGCAATAACCTATAAGATTTACTAAATTTGGATGGTGGAGATCACCTAGATAATTCACTTCAGCCTGAAATATGATAACAAATTTAACTTATAAGATTAAAACCCGATACCGAAATCCAAAAACAAAACGACTATATCACGAGTAATGCTACTACCACAACCACTCAAATGAAATGTGTTATATGTATACACTACAGACACTATATATATATATATGTACACTACAAACACTATATATAGTGTCTCTGTGTCTGTAGTGTGTGTGCGCGTGTATATACTATAGACACTATATATAGTATACACTACTGTGTATATAGTGTATGTAGTAGTGTATATATATACTACAGACACTGTATATATAGTGTCTATAGTGTGTATGTATAGAGAGGGTCTCACTGCCACATCGTGTTATGTCAGAGTGGTTGTGACGGTATACTTATTTGTATATCATTCATTACCAGCCATTCTTTATGTCCTTGAAGACCATCATGGTTGAGAGTTTTTATGGCAACGGTGAGCCCGGAACCAGGTTTTACGGGAGCTGAACCATTTTCACTGACCCAACCTTTAAACACGCAGCCAAAGCCACCCTCACCGAGAAGATTATCAGCTTTGAAGTTTCTTGTAGCCACCTTAAGCTCGTGAAACGAGAATTTCCTAAGCTGCGACGCGATTTTCAGTTCCTCGAGTACGTTTGGAGTTGTTGGCATACTTCCGGCATTGCTCGTTGTTGTAGATGATATGATGGGTGTAACTGGCTGTTCGCCGCTTAGTTCTTTCGAAGATTTATTATTTTCTCCTGCAGCAATTAAAATGCACACCGAATTAACGAATTATAAAAGGAACGGCAAGCAGAACCTCTTCTTGCAAACTCAAAAAATCGTATTAGGCTCCATTGTAGTTAACAATAAGAAAAAGGAAAGCAAAAGTAAAAACGCTAACCGTGTTATATATCTTCAGAATCAGAACTAGCAAAAGTGAAAAGTATATGTGATAAAATACATAATGCACCGCAAAAAACTCATTCGATTGTGTATAAAACTGCTAGATATCAACTCAAGGGAGAGAAGGAAAATGATAAATGTTCCCTATGCCATTAAAAAGAGGGCGTTTTTAGTGGCACCATACAAAATCAACCGTTGTGGTACCACACTGACAATCAACTTTTTCACAATCGATTCTAGGCCTGAGAACCTGAGTATGGTAACTAGTATTTAAAAGATGAAACAAGACATCCATTCTAAACTTGTAAAAATTTGTTCTACGTAATCTAGGACGATGCTCAACGTGACAGGCATTTATGCTAGCAGTAATAATATGGATAAGCCAAAACTATACATGTGACACCAAAGCTAAGAACTAGACATAACTATATATATTACCATATACGGGTGAGCACTGCGTCTAGAATCCTAAGATGAGACAATGTAAAATGTGAAAACCGGATACAACTACGAAACGTAACTCGGTAATGCACCGTAAAAGGCAAGAAATGAGAACCTCCTCTATAATTACAGAATCTTGATTGAGCTAGAGTTGATCTAAGCAAAGATTTTGCTTAAATTTACAATTATATCCTAGGTGGTAATACTTTAGAT
This sequence comes from Gentiana straminea, assembly GCA_036785695.1. Lineage (NCBI taxonomy): Eukaryota > Viridiplantae > Streptophyta > Magnoliopsida > Gentianales > Gentianaceae > Gentiana > Gentiana straminea. The sequence goes on from JAVUPR010000561.1 coordinate 1,020,486, forward strand.
TAAAATAGAAAAAGAGAACAATGTTACCAAAACAACTTTCTTTCTTTTTGAATTTGAACAGCAGCCTAAAAAAGCTTATAAGTTATATGATGACAATCCCCTATGATTCCACATCAAAAACACAAAGAGCCTTAGCTACATTCATTACATCATTAGCTTTTTAACCATGTTTATGAACTCTTTATCAAATTGATTAAAAGATGACAGGGGCTTTAATGGCAAAATTTGAACATGGTCTACAACATAAAGTTCGAATCTTTACGGAAATAATCCCAAATAAAAACAGATAATAAAAGGTTAAATGACAAGCAAGAATGTAACAAGAACATAGTTAAATACCAGTTTGTGAATTGGAGTCACTTATAGAACCATCAACCTTAGCCTTGTGAGAAATGCAGCCCAAAAACCTTATCCAACATCTTGAACCACTTTCTGCACCATTCTGATCATTCTCATCTTTCTTTATCCTATCATGGAATCTTCTAGAACTCATTGAGCCCAAATAGATACTTCCAGAAGCCAACCCCATTTTCCCACTACTAATTCTTTCGGATTGCAACCCCATTTTCTCACCTACCTCCAATTTTTTTATCATTTAAATAAAAAATTGCATTACTAATTGAAAAAGGTTTCCTTAAACTCTGCTTTTCCCAATGCAGAGTGTTCTTTTACTGGGCTTTATTGTTTCACTAAAACGATTTCAAATTCGAAATATTCAGCAGCAAAATTGAAATTAAAACACCAAAAATACAGTGACTACAAGACTAAAAATTCTTGCTTTTTGTAAACAGGGGAACAGATAAAATGGTCATCAAAGCTGAAAAATCAACGAGAGAAAACAAAGATTCAACCAAAACCCAGAAAAATTAAGCAGACTTTCTACATTCTCCGTTGCAAAATCAGAACATAGAAGCTCAAAAGACCCGACCCGACTAATGCACCCTCAGCTTTTCAGTAAAGACACCATTTTTTTTTAAACAAATGCCATATGAAATCAAACATGAAATGCTTATATAAATGGGTATCCATTACTTTTTCGTCCAGCAGCCAAAGACTGCGGAAGAGAGGAAGATTTAACAGAATGAGTTAAAAGGGGTTTTTATGGGTCAGAAAAGAGACCAACAAAACACAGGTTGCTTTCATGGGGTGGGGGCGGGGGAGGGGGGGTATAAGGGGTTAGAGAGAGAGAAAAATGGAGCGTTTATAAGCGAGAAAAGTGGTGAAAGAAGCGGAAGATTATTAAAAGATAAGAAGAAAAGACTGAAAATGGTTAAGAAGACAACTGGCCAAAAGAGATTGTAGGGAGTTTGGGAGGATGCTGGTGAGAAGCATTCTTTCTTCCTTTTTCCAATTTTTTTTTCCATAAATGTTTTTGCATATTAAAGTTCTTATTAATTCAAACAACTTTTTGAATTAAAACCATTGTATTAAAAGGTGTTAAAAAGGGTATTTGGACTTTACATTCAGCCATTTCTTCTGAATTATGTAAAAAAAATTAAAATGACTTTTATTCTACTACCTCCGTCTCACAAAAAGTGTTCATAACGGAAAAATGAATTGTCCCATAAAAAGTGTCAATTTAAATTTCAATATATCATTAAATACATTTTTTCCAATCATACCTCTATTTTAACATTTAATTTTTCATAATCCTTTCATATTCCAAAATAAGTATTTATGATTAGTTAAGAATATACTGTATTTATCTATTCATTCTTAAAATACAAAACATTAATTATTTACTATAATTTCTCCAAAATATTACGTGTCTAAAATTTGGGGGAATGAGGGAGAAACGAAAATTAGAGGACACGGAAACACTTTTTTATAAGACGGAGGTAATAATGTTTTATTACGACATTTTTATGCGTGTAGAGACTATGAGTTTATTTTTATAATTTCAATCCAAAATATTACGTGTCTAAAATTTAGTGATGAAAGTGTGATACGTTTGATTAATGAAAACTTGACTGCATGGTATAATTTGAGTGGAAAAAGAAATAGAGAAAACCATAATTGATGGGTAAAATTGCCAAACATAGAGATGAACATGAAAATTTGTGATACAAAATAAACCAAAAATGTATTTATCCAAAACATTTATTTTCTTTTGTTTTTGTGAGGAAATTTTTTAGTAAGTGAGGAATATTCTTCTCTTCTCTTGGTGAATTATTATAATGTGTTCGTGTATAGCTCGATTCATGTTTTTCTCATTTCGTAGAGTCTTGATGTCCAGGACAACAAACTTTGACCGATATAAAATTCGGTTTAAACAGGAACCACTTAACTTATATATGTTTATTTTTTCTGTTTCACAAAGTCTCGATGTTCAAGACCAACAATCTTTGACCAAAGGCACTCCCAGCAGAAACCCTATACGGTGCCATAATCGTTTAAAATGAAAATAAAAAATAGAGTTTTGTCTCAAATAGCTCCTACAGCAGAATCCATATCCCTATTTATTTTTAGGGATATGAACAGTGCATCCCTACTTGTGGTGATGCACTATTCACTGTCCTATTAAAAATTGGGGGAATAAGGGAGAAGGACAAAAATATTTCATCAATTGAGTAGAAGGACGATCTTTTGAAACTTTTGCATAAAGGACAAAACTATTTATCCACTATCGAAATTCACTCGCTTGTGTTCAAAATTCACTCGTTTAAATTCACTCGCCGAAATTCACTGTCGAAATTCACTAATTTTCAAAATTCATTGTCGGGATTCACCGATTTTCGGGATTCATTGTCAAAATTCATTTGTCGAAATTCACCGATTTCGGGATTACTATGGAGATTCACCGATTTTCATGATTCATTTGTTTGTCCTTTCGCATTATAAAAATTATGCGGTTGTCCTTCTCCCTATAAAAAATATGTAGTTGTCCTATTGCTTAATAATATTCCAGATTGTGTCCTTATCCTTAATTTCCCATAAAAATTATAGGGATAAGGATAGGGATGCTGCTGGAGTGAAATAATAAATATTTAATGCGTATAAATATGGTTGTGAGGTAGAATATGTATTATTTAATATTATTTGAAATGTTATAGGGATGCTGTTGTAGAGGTTTTTGAATTAAGATTTTGTAAAATATGGATATATATTAATTTATATTATTTTAGGGATAAATTTTGGGGCAAGCATCTGCTGGAAGTGCCCTAACACACAATTAGATGTGAATAGGGTCCAGTCCAGAGAGTCGGACTCTAAACTTGAAAAAAAGGCTCTAACTTAGAATCGGGTATGTGACATCTAGATATATTTCAAATAACTAATCACTAGTATCAAACTATTGAGTTATGCTTATGCATATCACTATTATTTAAATGAATTTTTTTTTTTTTTTTTTTTTTTTTTGAATAAAGTACTCCCTCCGTTCCAATTTATCTGAGGCAGTTGCCAAAATCACGCACATTAAGGATGTGAGTTAACGCATTAACTTTTACAACGAGTATTTAGAATAACGTTCCTTAGATATAATTAATGTGGCGCTTTTTTTTATATCTCCTAATGTAATAAATAAGGGTAAATCAAGTAAAAAAGCCAATAAATATTGCATTGGAAATTGTACTGCCTCACATAAAATGAAACAAAATATTTTGACAACTGCCTCAGTTATTGTGGAAAGGAGAGAGTAATTTTCTCTCTTGTTTTTCTCACTGACGCATGGTCATCACTTTATCTAACATGATGCCTGATGTAATTAATTCAATATTTTTATTAAAACTTACTCACTCTATTAAATAGACTTTATGTATTCTTTCAGTTCCATAATAATCGAGGCAGTTGTCAAAATATTTTGTTTCATTATATGTGCAACAGTACGATTTTCAATACAACATTTATTGAATTTTTACTTGATTTACTTTTATTTATTACAGTATGAGATATAAAAAATAATGTCATATTAATTATATATAAGGACTATTAGTTATTTCATTGTAAAAATTAATGTATTAACTCATATTTTTGATATGCGTGATTTTGACAACTATCTCAGATAAATTGGATCGGAGGGAGTTTCTAGCATGAATAGCATCTTTGTCACTAAATCCTTTTTTCTTATTACAACTTCCTATGCATATTGCATCTAGTCACTAATTACGGGAAATTGGAAAATCAGGCCACTGTAACATCTGACATTTTGTTTCAGGTCAAAAAATTTTTGATATTTTTTTTCAGGTTTCCCGTCTAAATATAGTCAAACCGTCCAAATTTGGACTATTTTTCGTCCAAATCCATTCACTGGCGAAATTTGGACGGAACCGTCCAAATTGTGACTAATTCCGTCCAAATTTGGACGGTGCCACAAAAAATTTTGGATGGAATCCGTCCTTCCGCCCAAATGACAGCTTCTAATCCAAATCCTTCAGCCACTCCAGGACAAGTGCGCATCATTTGAATAAACCGCTTTATTTCACTCTCAAACGGTCCGAAATCTAATCTCACTTATTCATTCGTTGAATCAGGTAAAATATCATTCATCTCAATCTTCTGAACTTTTCCCCACATATTTACCATGTGCCGGAAACCAAAAAAAATAAAACCAGTTGATAGCTTCTTCTTAGCTATTGTTGGGAAAGGATCGGTCAAGATTTCTTCAAATCTCATACTTAAAAATATAAAAAATGTCCCCCAATTATCTTGTAGTCGTTTATCAGTCCATAAACTTACCATGGGTGTAGCTAATTTCACTATGGATGGACATTTTTCAGGACATATGATCTGGGAGGATGATTGGCAAGTGCAAAGTCTAAACATGTAAGGCTTGTGGTTTGAATCAGATGAAACCGTCCAAAATTTTGGTGGCACCGTCCAAATTTGGACGGAATTAGTCACAATTTGGACGGTTCCGTCCAAATTTGGCCAGTGAATGGATTTGGACGAAAAATAGTCCAAATTTGGACGATTTGACTATATTTGGACGAAATCGTCCAAATTTGGACGGGGAACCTGAAAAAAAATATCTAAATTTTTTTGACCTGAAACAAAATGTCAGATGTTACAGTAGCCTGATTTTCCAATTTCCCACTAATTACCCTTTCTTATTAACTTTCCTCTTTTTAAGGATAATAAATTTGTCCTATCAATTAATTCACTCTTTATCCTAATGTTGCAAATGGTGACTTTCTTGAAATAGATTATTATTTATCAGACTCAATTGAACACATTAATCTTTTCTTTTCTTTTCTTTTAACCAAAGCAATATTTGCCTTTTTTTAAATACCAGAGTTTAACTTATAGTGAACAGCTTTAAAAATGCACGTGTTAACCACTAAACTAGAGCACTTCCATCTAATCCTTTAAACGAATCATCTTTTTTATGGTTTTACTCTACATATTATTTTCCATTTATAGAACATCCCCTAAATCACTTCCATCTAATCCTTTAAACGAATCATATTTTTTATTTTATATAATACGATAGATATAAAAGAAATTTTACAGAATTTGAATTAATATGATATCATATTTTTTATTTTATATAATTTTATAGAATTTGTATTTTAAGGTAAAAATAGAGTATTTGTTGTAGTATAATTTTTTATTAAAATTCTAAAATATAGTTTTTAAATGATTTACGGTATCGAGCTTAAGCTCATACCCTATTGGTAAATCACTAAGGTCTACTACCTGGCCTCCAATAGAAGGTTCAGGGTTCAAATCTCCTCCCCTTTCGTTCCCGGCAAAAAAAAATAAAAAATAAAAAATTTACGGTATCTTCTGTAATTGCTTAAATGGACAACAAAAATTCAACTATAAGATCCTTAACCTTTAAATAAAAATATTAAACAAATAAATAAAATTTTAAGTATAAGATCTTTTTCTCATTTAACTGCTATTGACTGAACACATTGTTTGAGGACAAAAACATCACTCTCATATATATTGTCAAGACACTGTATATATGATAGTAGATCAAAGCATATTATTAAATCAATTATAATACAATCATATATAAAAACTACTACATTACTAAAAAAAAAAAAAAAAAAATCGAGTTAAACTTTAAGTGAAAGGGCCCCACTCTTCTGTCCCAGATGAGTGGAAAGGTTATTAACTTGTAGATCAAACTACTACATTACTTATTAACTTGTAAATCACATGAATCAAGATTCGTCTTAACCAAACAACAAAAATCGACTTTTCTAGTGAAAGATTCACTCTATCAAAGAGAACAAATTTTTCATAACGAATAACAAGGCTTTACATAGAAAAAATAAACAAAAATAAACTACAACTACTGAGATACATTTTATAACCCGTTCAAGTCCCATCGGACTTGAAATAGGAGGAGATAAACAAAAAGGATTTCGACATTTTTGGTTCCTCGTATTCTAGCTTTATTTTAAAAATAACTGTTATGTTTGTATTTTATTTATTTACGACAATTATCCAATTAGCCGTCTAAGTTAACGTCGACTAAACGTTTGATGACACAACCTTGCAGCCACGTATGCTTTCATATCTTATCTAAACGATTAAACATCGACATTCATGTCATTCCTCTTTCAAATCTCTAATTTCTTTCCCTCAAATTGACATAGCTGCACAACAAAAAAAAACTCTACAAGGTATTTAATTTTTCTTAATATCGATGTTTAATCGGTTAGATAGGATATAAAAGCATACGTGGTTGCAGAGTTGGATCAATTGTCTTAAAATTGAAACAAAATACAAACTTAGAAAACCAAAAGCGTCATTCAGAAACATAAGGTAATTTTTGAAACAAAACTAAAACACGAGGGACCAAAATTGTCAAAATCCTTAAACAAAAAGATGTATTCAAACTGTCTTCAACCGCCGAGACTTGTCTGTTTCGTTCACAATCCAATTTGTCGTGAATTCCTTGTTCGGAATTAGCCTTAAAAGGCGAGCAATGCGCTATCCTTGGCTGATTTTGTTGCAGATCAGAATGAATATGTGTGTAGGGTATCAAATCACGTTGATGTCAATATGAAAGAGGTTACAAGATGTCACGTAGACAATGATGAGGTTTATCCAATTATTCTTTTTGTCAATCGAAGCCAGAAACAATTTTGCATTCCTTACGTAATTGAGAGGTTACTTATGAGATCTGGACATGGCAGAACCAGGGGCTATGAGTCTAAAGCCAAGACCCATGAGTCACAAAAGAACCGAGAATCGAGAGCTTATAGTCGTGAGCCAATTGTCAATAGTCGTGTCATCTTCTTGATTGACATGACAAACATTATCTCTAGCCCCAACCCCTTAGAGCAACCATAGTAAGCTTATTCTAGAGATATTCTTACTTGCTTTTGTCAGGATAGAATAACTATTTTGGCCAGATGTAAAGTAATGATAGCAAATTAGACAGTTTTTTTTAGACAATATCTATGCCCTTGTCTACTTTGAGAGAGCTCATAAGACAATACTGTCTCAAAAAAAAAAAAAAAGGCGCCAACACCCCTTTCTTTTAGGAAAAAGATTTCAGAAACCTAGAAAAAAAAATATTATTTTAATCGATAGATTCAAAATATTTATCACCATTACAACATCTAATCACACACAATTAATCTCTACAATCATTCTATATTATCACCATTACGACATCACAACACACACAAATTATCCCTAAAACCATTCTATATTTATCCTCCACTTATCATTCTCCACGTACGTCACCCAAGTATTAACAATCAAAAGACTTCTCCTCCAATTACCATTAGAGCTGCTCTTAAGGGAGAGCATTGGAATATCAATTCAAGATCGGTCGAAATTGAAATTTAAATTTAACTTATGATACAATCATTATCATTTCAAAGACAAACTTTGTAACAAATTTGCGCCTTGTATCCCGATAATCCTGGAGCCGCCGCATGACCTTAAGGCTTAAGCTCAAAGCGATTAATCTTTAGCATTGCGATCTATTATATGTAATTAACTTTGTCATTTTCACATAACGTGTCAAATAACTATGAAAATATTTGAGACTTTTAAAGCCAATAAAAATTAAAAATAAAGACTAAAAATGCAAGATTGTGAGCCAATAAAAATTACTAAAAATAAAGACTAAAAATGCGAGGAAAGGTTCATACGGCCAAAGGAAAGCGGAAATTAATAGCAATGAAGGAGGAGGATGAAGCGGGAATTATTGCTCGAATGACTCTTTTTCTTTCTTCTTTGTCTGGAAGCTGTCCCCAACACAAAATGTAATTTATGAAATACTATATCTTATTATTTTTCAAGTGTTTTAATCTCTTGTTATTATGTTATATATATATACATACATATATATTGCAAGCACATGGGTTAATGAAAGCATACAAAAACTCGAAGGTTCACGGATCAACCCGATCGTGATTGCCGTAGACTTTCATTGAGGATATCCCTGGTATTATTGTCACGTATCCAACAACCAGAGTTAAAGCTATGATAGAATGTCCATTTCTATATAATCTATAAAAGCATAACATGCCATACTATATATACACACATGTGTGTGTAGTAATAATAATAATAATAATAATATTATGTACTTGGGTTGCTTCAAAGTTAAATATGGATTGATTCTATATGTGACACCATAGATATGTATTTTAATTTAAGAATCGACTTTTAACCAGTCGAATATGACGGTCAGTGGATGTAAAATTGATCGTAAAACGTAGGATTGGTACGATGATTTCAATGATATCATGAGTAAAATGCAAACTTGAAACATATATATGAAAGGTAGACATGTAAATTTTATAACACAAAAGGAGCAAAAATATGTTTTTATATCCTAAAATAAAGGAATACCTAAACCATTTTTGTTTTCAACTTTGTCACTATTCTTTTCTATAGAGAAAAGTGGCTTTGTACAGGTGAGAAGGATATTTTTCCTTCTCCCTCCTCATTATTTTTTTCAAAAAAACCAACCCTAAATTCCTCCTCTTTTCTTCATTCTTTTGATTTCCCCCATATATCAAATGCTTGTAATCCCACAATTTTCATCTAACAATTCTGTTTTCAATCTGATATTTTGCAACAATTTTTTCTTCAATCTTCGTGTTTTGTCTTTGGTTTCAATATTGCTCTGCGTTATTCTTCCTACTTTTTTTTAAAAAAATTTGAACATTCCCAAAAATCCCAGTTACAATTGTTTATTTATTCCTCGATTCTCCATATTTAATCTTGTAAAATCTTCACCCAAAATTCCTCTACCTATCCAGCTCATTCATTAATCCCTATACATATCACCTAAAAAGACTTGTCTTTTATGAAACTTTCTGCATAAATTTGATCCAACAGGGCTCTTTTCTTTCTTTCTGTGCAGAGCCCAGTTAATATTATTGGATTTTTTTGAATATATTGCATTTGAATCTGCATTATTTTGAGGATATTGATAATGGGTTGTGCATCATCAAAGCAAAAAGAGAGAAAATTATGCAGAAATTGTCAAGCACCTGCAAGAAGAAGCTATTCAATGCATTCTCATCACCATAAACAAGAATTGGGTGAGAGATTGAATTTATCCACATTGGGTTCATTTAAATTTGATTTATTGGATCAGAAATTGTGTATTAAAGAAGAAGAAGAAAAAAGATGATGATTCAATTTCAATTTCTCCGATTCAGAAGAAAGAAGAGTTTGTAATGGGAATGGTTGAAGCAAAAACCTGGTCCAAAATGATTGATCAGAAAATCCCGAAAATCGTTCCGAAAACTCCCACCAGAACGCCGCCTGGCGAGCCGGAGACGATCAATGCTTGGGAATTAATGGAAGGATTGGAAGATACTAGCCCTTTGATTCTTAAGCATCCCAATAATCATCAATTTCGTAGCTTTTCTTTCAATTTGGCACCAAATTTTGCAGATTATCCTACGCCGAAAGTCGAATCAATCAAGCCATTATGGGCAGAGAGTGATGATAATGATGAAGAAGAATCAAATTCAGCTTCTAATGAAGTATCAGATTTTGATCCTGAAATGGTTCAGACATTTCGTCAAGCAGTCGATGAGCTCCCACCTGCAAATCCTTCCAATTTGGGATCAATTTTTGCAGATTATTCAAAACCGAAAGTCGAATCGATCGAGAATGCTGATGAAGATGAAGATGAAGAAGAAGAAGAATCAAATTCAACTTCTAATCAAACATCAATTATATCAGATTTTGATCCTGAAGTCATTGAGACATTTCGTCAAGCATTACAAGAGCTCCCACCTGCAAATCCTTTCCATTTGAAACCCCCCATCAATCAGGATTCAGGATTCAAGAAAAAGGATAAATTGATTCTGTATTTCACTAGTTTACGCGGGGTACGGAAAACGTATGAAGATTGTTGCAATGTAAGAACAATTTTGAAAGGATTAGGTGTGAAGATTGATGAAAGGGATGTATCGATGCATTCCGGTTTTAAAGATGAGCTAAAAGAGTTGTTATTAGAAGAAAGATTCACATTGCCAAAGGTGTTTATAGGGAGGAGATATATGGGCGGCGCGGAGGAGATACGGAAAATGCATGAAGAAGGGTTGTTAGAGAAGGCGGTGGACGGTTGTGAAGTGGCGGATGAGGGCGGCGGAGGTGGAGTTTGTGAAGGTTGTGGTGATATTAGGTTTGTTCCTTGTGGCACATGTTTTGGGAGTTGTAAAGTTTATTTTGAAGAAGATGATGATGAAGAAGAGTGTGAAGAAAGTAATTGTGGATTTCAACCTTGTTTAGATTGTAATGAAAATGGGCTCATAAGATGTCCAATTTGTTGTGATTATTGAGGTAATTACAATGTTTTTAGTGAAGTTTAGTATTGTTTTTGGGGTCTATTGATTAGCTTGTTTGTTTTGGTTTTTGAGTTGTTCTTATGTATTGCGATGAGTTTTGGTGTTAGTGATTTAAGGTAACCGGTATGATTATAGGGAAATTCTACGGCATAATGTCGTTAACGACGAGAAATCCTTCATATATAGAACGATGCGTTGTATCAAACATTCTATAAGCAAAGCTCAAAAGGTAAAGACTGGATTGTTGTGATGGCATGCTTTGTCTTGAGCTTGAGTGTGAGAGTTTAAATTCATAAGCATTCTGGCATAGACACCGAACACGTGACGGTATGTTTTGATTCTATTTGATTTCGGAAATGGAAGACATCATCTAGCCAGAAAAGGCGTACATGCAGCATTTTGCATGTTGAGACACATTACTCGATTTACATACTCCACGAAATCTGACGATGCTAAATAAAGCACCAGTGATGTGTCAAGGTTGTTTAGTATCACAGGGGTGAAATAGGAAGGTGAAACAAAGTGTGAAAAAGATGGTGCCTTTTATGGAAAGATGGTGGTTTTTATGTTGTACGGTGGGTTCAAGAATGTATCTTGAATTGCCTACGTATCTCGTTTGGAATCCGGGAATCGCCCAACGTAGTTCCCTGGATGTATGTATTTATAGGCACATGTCCTCTTTCGCCCTACATTAAGGGCGGTTTAGTCTATTGACAAATATAACCTTGGCTTCCCCGTCCAAGTTACTCCCTCGACATCGGCTCGATGTACATCGAGATGGTCATGCCAATGTGCAAGCCTTCTACATAATTAACTCATAATGTAAATGATCTTGATCATGTCGAGATGGCTCACCGACTCGACATCCTTGTCATACCCGGACCTCATCCCCATTCCAAATTTGGACCACTCGATAATTCCACGTGGAAGGGTGGCATATCGTATCGTCATAAGTCCCCCAGATCTGACGAGGCCTCTTTAAAATGCTGAGGTCGGATCTAAAAATTTAAAAAAGTAATTCGATACGAGGTCTTCTCTTGGCGGGATTTGGGCTAATGTCTCAACCGCCATAGGTCTCCCAGGGTGACGTCATGCCGCATCGAATTAAATGGGCACGGGAAACGAAGCATTTTCATTGGTTGTAGCCCCTTGATATGCGCGATATTTTTATTATAACGCCCAAAACCGTCCTTTCAAATTCATTTGGAAGCTTATCAAGATAAAAGGAGTTCCAAGCCGGTGAAGAGTTTAAATTTACTCATTCTCATCCATTTTTCCTGCCTCATACAAAATTTGCAAGTAAGCTTTGAACTTCCTCCGTTTCTTTCTTATTTCATTATTTTCTTTGTTTTTCCATTCCCATGTCTGTGAGTGAGAGCGATTCTCAAAATTTAGAAGAGATTGCCGTGTCTGAAGGCGAATCGCAGGAAGCAACGGTTTCTGAACAATCTAATACATCCGGCCAGAAGTTCACCGGAGAAGAAGGAGAGGAGGCTAGGGAGGAAGAAGAATCGACTTCCCGACGTATTGCGAAACGTCAAACCGTAATGAAGGGTCGGGGAGCATACGGGTGCGTATCTGCCCTAACGGAGGGAAAGGTCAAGGCTTTATGCCAAAGGTTTGATATTCCGTATTCGTCCGATAGGGTGCTAGTCCCTCGAGGTCAAAACCAATTTGCTTGTGATCCTCCCCCTGGTTTTTGCGCCGTGTATGAAGCGCAATTAAAAGAAGGGTTAAGATATCCTTTCGACCCATGTCTTATCGAAGTGCTCCGACACTACCAGATATGTGTTGCCCAGTTGGCCCCAAATGGTATTAGAAGCCTCATGGGCTTCGTCTTGGCATGTCGTGTGGCCAAAGTCGAATTCTCGGTGCGCTTGTTCCGACAATATTTTTCGATCCGGGGATTGCAAGACGCCGGGTGGTATACCTTTCGAAACGTCCCTTGGTCCCGGAATTTGTACGGAGGGCCATATCATCTCGTGGGGACCGGAAACCGAACTTCTTTTTTATCCGACATGGTCTTGGTGACCTCGACATACACACTTGGCACAAAAGACCTAAAAAATGGCATGATAAGCTTGACTCCGATCCACCCGCGTCGTGTGGAGTGCTGGAACAAGTGCGCCCCGATATTGCAACTCGGAACCTGCACCCTCTATATGCTTATGCCGACCTCGAGACGGCGGGCCCGGGTGCTTATATGGAACTCGATGAAGAAGTTCGGGCTTTGTGTAGGACTATCGTTAATTTTATCGAATTGTTATATTTCTTCTTGCTTACTTATTTCCATCTCGATTATATAGTAAAGGTGACCTTTATTCTTGCAGTGGAATATTTCTCGGAGATGGAGTCGTCTACTAAGATGCCTGATCCCAAGAAGGTCGACCCCAAGAAGATACAAGAGCTGGTGGGGATCAAATCGAAAAAACCTGTTTCGGTTTCGATAGTCTCTGGGGGCAAAAAGACTCCGGCTCGAGCATCCACTCCTGCATCAACGTCAAATATTCTTAGGGACCACCGATGATGCACCGGTGGAGAAGCGAGTGGGAGAAGGCGCCGACTCGAGGAAACGCTTGAAGACCACCGACACGAGGCATGGCATAGGAAAAGAGGCTCGAAAAATCCCTCACCCAAAAACTATCGATCCGATCCCAGAGACTACAACTTCTGAGTTGGAGATGATGGCCCCTGACGATCTGAACCAATATATTTCCAAGCTCCTCCGAGCTGTAAGACTTCATAATCTATAATTTGTATTTGCCAACGAGTCGATTTAACGTCTCTCTCATTACAAAGTTCGTCTTTCCACCGACGTGGCCACGAACGTAATTGGATCTCCTTCCTCTCGCTCCGGTCGAAAAAGAGGAGACTATAGAGAAGCGAGAAATCAAAGATCGAGAACCTCGAGGCCCGTGCACGAAAATTGGATGGTCGACGTTTGACCCCGGAGGCCGATTTAGAGGTTTCTCGATTCAATTTGAGCAAAGCGAGAGAAAGCGCTAGCGAGATAGGGAGCGAGAGTTGACTAGGGTGAAGTCGAGCTCGAGACAAAGTGAAGGCCGAGCGGGCCGGGTGCATCAAAGCACGAGACGACCTACGGATCGAAGTTGACGAGTTTGGCGTCTCGCATGGAGATGGCCAAGAAGGATTTTCTCGGCCTCCGACGAGCTTAGAACCGAAATAATGCCGCCGATGACTCGTGCCATGAAGGGTGGATTCACCAATGCTTTAAAGGACGTCAAGGAGGCCTTCCCAGAGTTTGAGGTGTCGAGTATCAAACGGGCTCATTTGTACGACGAGGAGTCGATCCCCCGATACGGCCGATACTTCGAGGAGTTCAGATCTGGGGTTTCACTTCATGAGAAGTATGTTCGACCTGCTCTCGTTCAGGATGGAGAAGAGGACGATGATGTCGACGTGAACCTCGATGATGTCGATCTGGATGCTTCACGCTTAAGCCCCCCTAACGCTTAACAAGCTTCATCACTTAACTATTTTGTTCGATATGGTTGTAAACTTTGGATTTGATTTGGTTGTACTTTCCAAACATTTACTTTCTTTGTCTTCGTTTTATTTTTTGTTGACGAATTCGTTCAGCTGGATTTTACTTGATTCTTCTCATCGAATTATCTAACTCGTGATTCTTGCCTTTAATTTATCCTTATTTCGTCGCGACTTTCTTAGGGTGTAGTCATACCGACTTAATTCCCTTTCGATTGGTTAGGGTGCGATCATATCGACTTGATTCCCTTATGATATGTTAGGGTGTAGTCATATCGACTTGATTCCCTTATGATATGTTAGGGTGTAGTCATATCGACTTGATTCCCTTATGATATGCTAGGGTGTAGTCATATCGACTTGATTCCCTTTCGATTATTTAGGGTGTAGTCATATCGACTTAATTCCCTTTCGATTATTTAGGGTGTAGTCATATCGACTTAATTCCCTTTCGATTATTTAGGGTGTAGTCATATCGACTTAATTCCCTTTCGATTATTTAGGGTGTAGTCATATCGACTTAATTCCCTTTCTTGTGCGAGGTGTAGTCATATCGACTTAATTCCTCTCTATTCCCCCAAAGTGAAGCATGAGTTCATGACTCATGATACACTTTAAGTATGAGTTGATGTTCGCTTTAGCAGGTTAGGAGTGATAAGCATTAAAACTTTAACGCATCGTATCGACGGGTACTTGCTATGATGGTTCAAAGAAAATTTCATAAATTGCAAACATAAAGCCTTGAAAATTACACATAGTACTTTCTAAGATTAGTGGCATGCCAGGTTCGAGGCACAGTGCTTCCATCTGACCTTCCAAGTTGATACGCTCCTTTAGGATGGACTTTCAGGATCTTGTAAGGGCCTTCCCAATTCGGCTCGAGTTTGCCTATTGGGTCTTGTCTCGCTTGCTTCATTCTTTCTCGGCACGAGGTCACCAACTTGGAAATATTTATACTTTACCCGAGCGTTATAGTATTGTGACATCTTCCTTTTATACTCGGCCACTCGATGTGATGCGAGCTCTCTTCTTTCTTCGACATCATCTTTCGCCCGCTTGAGGTTGTTTTCATTTGTCTCGATATTGTAAGCCAAAACCCGAGGTGAAGACAACCCGATCTCTCGCCGGTATAACCGCTTCACACCCGTAGGCCATTGCGAAAGGAGTTTCTCGAGTAGCCGCATTGGGTGCGGTTCGATACGACCACAAGATGCTTGGCAACCGTGCCGCCCAATCGCGTCCCTCATCTTCCAATCGCTTCTTCGGACCGAACTTCAACCGCGTCGTTGGTCCGCTCGACTTGTCCATTCGACCGAGGTCGAGCCACGGATGTCGTTCTATGTTCGATCTTGAACTCTTTGAGCCGGCTACGCACCCTTTCATCCAAGAACCGGGTGCCATTGTCCGAGATCGGTACTTGGGGACTCCAAACACCGCATAAAATATTTTCCCACAAAAATTTTTTGATGGTTGCGGCTACGATATTAGCAAGGGCTTTAGCCTCAACCCATTTGGTGAAGTAATCGACCGCGACTACAACAAACTTTAAATTTCCGGGGGCTCGAGGCAAAGGCCCTACTATATCGACACCCCACTCGTCGAACGGCCAAACGGACTCGATGACGTTCATCTCTCGAGCTTGCCGATGCGTTATCACATCATGAACCCGACACGCTCTACACTTCATAACCAACTCATTTGCGTCCCTCTCGCGTGAGGGCCGAAATACCCCGCTAGCCTACATTTCCTCGTCGCATTCGTGCCCCACAATGATTTCCACATACTCCCCGATGTATTTCCTCGAGAAGATATGCTCCCTCTTCTTCCGACGCGCATCGCATCCGGGCGCTACGAATGACTTCCCGTAAAGAACATAATCAAATAATGCATATCTCGCCGACCGTAATCGTACCTTCCTTGCTTGAAACCTATCCGATGGTAGAATCCCATCTTTAAGATAAGCGGCTATCGGGTCCATCCACGTCGACCCCCGAATGATCGGTTGCACATCAACTTCTTCGTAGCTACGCTGCGACAACATTTCTACCAGGACTTTCTTTTTTGATTTGAAATTAGACGCCGTTTAGATAAGGCATCGGCTCGTTTATTCTCGTTCCTCGGTACGTTCGATACGAACATTCTTAAATTTTGACATCGGTCTCGAACCACTTTTAGATAGCTTTTCATGGTTTCCTCTTTAGCCTCATATCCCCTCGGATGTGATTTACCACGAGCCGTGAGTCGCCGTATACTAGGAGATCCTCGACCCCTAATTTGATTGCCAACTTCAAACCCGTGATCATGGCTTCATATTCCGCTTCGTTGTTAGTGGCTTTGAATTCAAATCGAAGTGCATATGGGAATTCCTCTCCTCTTGGGCTAATCGGCAACAAACCCGCTCCTCGCTCCTTCCTTGCTAGAAGCACCATCAACATAAATGGTCCACTCGTCGTTCGATGGTTGCTTTTCTTGTGCAATTTGGATCGAAAATCCTTACTCGCGATGAAATCGGCTAGTGCTTGGCCTTTGATAGGCTGTCCGAGGCGTGAACTCGATATCGTATCCGGCTAACTCAACCACCCATTTGGCCGCCGACCCGATGTCTCGGGCTTCGCCAAAATCGTTTCAAGGGTTGGTTCGTAACTACCACGATCGGGTGTGCTTGAAAATAATGCTTTAATTTCCTCGACGCATGGACTAGGCCCAAAACTAGCTTCTCGGTGGTGAATACCTTAACTCGCCCCATGCAAGGCTTTGCCGACGAAGTAGATTGGTACCGACCCCGCTCTCGCTTCTCGAATCAATACCGCGCTTATCGCTTCCTCACAAACGGCAAGATACACCAAAAGCTTCTCTCCTCTCGAGGTGATGCCAAGGTGGGCGGGTTTGACGGGTAATTCTTTAAATCTTCAAAAGCCTTTTGGCACCTGTCATCCCACTGGAAGGGACTCGCTTTCTTTAGAATCTTAAAGAATGGCAAGGCCCTTTGTGCCGATATCGATAGGAAACGGTTGAGAGCTGCCATCCGACCCGTTAGTCTTTGCACCTCCTTCACACTTCGAGGCACCGGCATGTTTTGGAGGGCCTTGATTTTGTCTCGGGTTCGCGTTAATTCCATCCTTAGATATCATGTACCCCAAGAACTTTCCCGATCGGACTCCGAACGTGCACTTTTTTGGGTTGAGCTTCATGTTAGCGAGAGCGGAGAACCTCGAACACCTCTCTCGTGTCGATTATAAACCGCTCGAGAGACTTACTCTTAATTAACAAATCGTCTACATAGACTTCCATGCTCCGCCCGATCAGCTTTTCGAAAATCTTGTTCTTCGCACGCCGGTACGTTGCTCCCGCATTCTTTAAACCAAACGGCATCGTAACGAAACTAAATGTCCCGAAGTCGGTTATAAAAGTTTGTCTTTTCCGAATCTCTCGGGGTCCATAAGGATTTGATAGTAGCCACGATACGCATCTAGAAATCCAAAAACTTCGAACCCTAATGTCGAGTCGACAAGTTGGTCGATCTTGGGAAGTGGGTAAGAGTCTTTTGGGCAAGCTTTGTTTAGATCCGTGAAGTCGATGCACATCCTCCGGCTCCCATCGGGCTTTTTTACTAAAACTCGGGTTGGCTAACCATTCGGATATACCACTTCTTTAACGATCCCAGCCACCAGCAACTTGTCGACTTCTTTTTTAACTGCTTCCTTTCTTTCTGGTGCTAGACTTCTCTTCTTTTGCTTCACCGGTTTCTTTGTGGGGTCGACATTGAGCTTATGCATAGCAATGTCACCCGAGAGTCCCGGCATGTCGTCGGCTTTCCATGCAAAAACATCTCGAAACTCAACCGGGAGATCGACTAACGTCCGAACATCGGGGTGTGGAATCCACTTCCCGACTCGAACTCCCCGGCTTTCCTCTTCTTCCCAAACTCGAACTTCTTTCGTTGGATCGACCGAAACCCAACTTTTGTCTTCTTCCTCCTCGGGGATTAGCTCTTCAACCAACACTTGACCTACACCCTTTCCTTTAATCGTTACCAGTTGCAATTCCCGGCCACCGCCACATCTCCCCTTACCTCGTGGGTACCATGCCATGTAGGGAATTTCATGCTGTTATGGTAGGTGGAGATCACTGCTCTCAAATCATAAAGTGCGGGTCGACCCAATATTACATTATATCCTGAAGGGGCCTTGACTACGACGTACGTCATCTCCATCGTTCGCCCCTTCTCCCCATCTCCTACCGTGGTTAACAAGTTGATAGATCCGACGGGATGGATGGCTCGCCCGTAAAACCGAATAGCGGGGTGGACAATGGTGTTATATCTTCATCTTTTAACTTCATTGCCTTGAACGTTGAATAGTATAGGATATTCACGGCACTCCCGCTATCAACACGGACTCTCTTTATTAGCCCTCGACCGATGACTCGCTTCTATTACTAAACCTTCACCGCGGCCATAAGTACGGGGACATCGTCTCTCGGGTCCATATCCTACCTCTGTTGTGAATTTCAACTTCTTGGCCTCTCTCGACCCGTCCATAACGGGTTGACTTGATCGGGGTCGGTCTAAGTCATGTTCCGCCACAATCGTATTCACACCATATCCGATTCGGTTATCTCCATAAGGATCTCGATTCTGATCTTCCCTTCTATCGTCTCGACGCTCATCTCTCTGATTATCCCTCCTCACGGGCTCAGATGACCTGTCTCTACGCCTTTGATTGCCTCGATTGGGAGATCGATCTCTTCTTCCATGATAATTCTTCCTCTTGTATTCACGACGTCCTTTGGGATCATCCTTCTCCGATCTGTCTACTACCTCGTCGAGTTGTCCTTCTTGGATGCCAGCGTCGATATCCCTTTTCGGATCAAAACATTCTTACGTATCATGCCCCACGTCCCGATGGTAATCACAATATTTGTGGGTGTTTTTCCTCTTCTCGACATCTTTTGATATCGGTTTTGGGGTCCGAGCAATGTTCTTTTTTATCATGATGGCTAGCACCTCTTTCCGGGATCGATTAAGGGGTATGAAGTCTCTATCTTTCAAATTACCTTTCTTCCCGAGTCGATCCGTAATTGGCGCCGTCATCCGATCGAAAACGCCGGCTTTCCCTTCATTCCTAGGCGACCTTTGGTCCGGCCGCGGGGGTCGTTCTTCGAGTCGAGACCAAGCGAGATGGTGTGCAAGCGCACCGCCTCCTCACCTTGGCAAAATTTATGGACTATGTTCACACATTCGTCCATGCTTTCTCGGCATCTTCCTAGATAACTTATCGTATAACTTCATGTTCCCGATCCCCGCAACGAAAAAATTGACTCGAAGTGTCTCATTGAGATTGTGGACTTTCATTGCTTCGAGGTTAAAACGCTTCATATAATCGATAGTTGACTCATTCCTTTCTTGCTTGATGTTAGTCAAATGGGTAGAACTCAGATGAAACTTCTTGTTTCCAATAAACGCGTCGCGAAACTTTTGCCCCAACCGCACGAAGCTAGAAATCGACCCGGGTCTCGGTTGTGGAACCACTCTCGAGCTCGACTTTGTTAATAATGTGTCAAATGCTCGACACTTCATGGCGTCGTTCGCATTCCTTAGCCTCATCATCGATATGTATCGGTATAGATGATCCTCGGGATCCGTTGTGCCGTCATACGGATCCATCTTCGGGGGTTTGAAGGACTCGGGCATCGGGTAACGCTCGATCTCAGAAACAAAAGGCGACTCGAGCCAATCGATGTCTCGATCTTTGCCTACGATACGATTGAACTCGTCTCGTATACTTTCCTCGACCCTTCTTAAAGGCTTCTCTTGCGCGGCCCGCTTCTTGTAGTTGGTGGCACTGACTTCTACCTCGTCTTCGCATTCTTCTCGTATATCCACCAGCCTTCTTCCCCTTTGCGTTCTCTAACTCTTTCTCGGCTGGTTGATCTAAAGGTTACTGTCCGGAAAATCGTGGAGTCCCTTTTCAACAAACACGACGCTACGACACGCTTAAGTGCTTCTTCATCTAACGACGCCAAGTGGTCCGCAACATCCCGCAACCGGGGAGGAAGCCGAGGTTTTTGCGTTTGCACAACCTGCGCGGCCTTAGAACCGGTGGGCTTTTCTAGGACATTCGGTTTTGTTCCCCCGCCGGCTCTAGGTCTGTGTGTTCTTCGTTCTGTACATTCTTACTGCCTGCTTTTCTTCTTGTTGACGGCGCCATCGTACTATTCTCTCTAAATCACCAATAGATAGACCCTCCTTCAGCGCCAAATGACGATGCTAAATAAAGCACCGTGATGTGTCAAGGTTGTTTAGTATCAGGGGTGAAATAGGAAGGTGAAACAAAGTGTGAAAAAGATGGTGCCTTTTATGGAAAGATGGTGGTTTTTATGTTGTACGGTGGGTTCAAGAATGTATCTTGAATTGCCTACGTATCTGTTTGGAATCCGGGAATCAAGCCCAACGTAGTTCCCGGATGTATGTATTTATAGGCACATGTCCCTCTTCTCGCCTACATTAAGGGCGGTTTAGTCTATTGACAAATATAACCTTGGCTTCCTGTCCAAGTTACTCCTTCGACATCGGCTCGATGTACATCGAGATGGTCATGCCAATGTGCAAGCCTTCTACATAATTAACTCATAATGTAAATGATCTTGATCATGTCGAGATGGCTCACCGACTCGACATCCTTGTCATACCTGGACCTCATCCCCATTCCAGCTGGACCACTCAGATAATTCCACGTGGAAGGGTGGCATATCGTATCGTCAAAATCCTACGGTAAGAGATGCACTTTCGGTCAAGTTTCAACCTTTCATAAACAAAATAAATGTCTTCACAAAGACACAAAAAGCAAGGCATGTATCGTGTCTTAATTGAATGGAAGTTGATATTCTTTTTTTTTTTATTACACTTAGCTGTATAATTTTCTGTCTCACGAGCTCACGTCGTACTAAACCTAAATTCGATGAGACGGTGACGTTTGTATTTTCTTATATGCCTCATTGTCTAAGTGATTAGATACATATAATATATTCACCCTTATCAGACTCTTACTATTATCATAATAAATGTCATAATAAGTGTTGTAATAAGCATAGCAAAATACGACAAGGTATCACGACGCAACAAAGATTTCCCTATTGTTGTGTAACGCGCCAAAATTTTAGTCTATCGACGTTACTTGAGGCATAATGAATCCAGTAACTTCTTAAGTCCATCATCTTCATTTGGTATAAAAATACTTAACCCAAGTTATCGAGTTTATTATATCTCAACCTTATATATTTGTTACGTTTCCTCCACTTTTTCAATGTGAAATATTATATTCTCCTTTTCTTAGGAAACTGACGTCTTCATCGAGACCCTACTAAAGGATTCTAAAGGTATCCCCACCGTTACTCTATAACGTGACACATAGTAGCATTTGTTAATTGACTTCAATACCATCTGTAACGCATGATAACTTAGGTCTAACGGTCTATTTAAGTTAATAATGAATTCAATAATTATTTAGGCCGTTGAAAATAGTTAGCCGAACTTACCAAGTCTATTATGTTTCAATCTTTATATCTTTGGGATATTATTTTTATTTTTTGAATTACATATTTATCCTTTTTTTAATATATTCAAATTGGTGAAGCTTTTGATGGCTATCACGTAGTGCTAGCAGAAAACCAGGATTCTTTAAAAAAGCAACATGCTATTCTACTAATAAGAGGAAATGCCAGCATAATAAAGTGCAACAAAACAATTTGGACTGCATGATTATTTATTTATTTATTATTATTATTATTATTATTATTATTATTATTATTAATTTAATTAAATGAATATTTAGCAAAATCCACTTGTATTTTATAGGCAAAAGAAGTGGATTAGTCAAGTCATCTAGCTTCATTCTTTGACTTAATCAAAAGTATATTTTTTTCTGTTTTCTATGTCCGATTTGTGAGGTCCATGTTTATCGACTTTTTTTCAAATTTCTGATTTTGTCTATGTTTATTAGAAGATATAATTGCTTACTTTAGACTTGATATGTGATTGAAAATTAAAAAAAAATTTGAAATAATCTGTGGACAAATAAGGCCAAATGAAAAAAAAAAAAAAAAAAAAAACCTATTTCACGGAGTCTTTACTAACATCACTAAAAACTACTTTCCCGGACACTATAGTAAAGTTCATCCGTTGTGAAGTCAAACACCGAGGTTTTAACTAATAACCATCTTTGATAAAGACACTTTTCACCTCCAACTATAAGTTTTTATCATACTTATAGAACACTTAACGTTTGGCGCAATTGGTCGGATCCGTTAAATGTCTAAAAATTGTAACATAAAGGTATAGTTCGGAGTGAAAATGTTATTATAAAAAAGATGAAAATTATTTCTGACACAATACGAAAATTAAAAGACAAAAATGGAGTAGATTTTAAATACTTGTCAACTAACAGTGACACATGACACAAATGATGGGGTTGAACATCAGACATCATACTTTTAACCATCGTAATCAAGGATGATAAAAGTGTATAATAGAAAATACGGACTAAATTGATAGTAAATGTATCATTACCCTAACATAAAAAGATAGAGAATGAACAAACCTGTGATTGATGAAAGTAGCTCTATATATAGGCCACTTTCCACTAAATTAAACACCTAGAAAACTTGTAGATAATAAAGTCACATTCTCCAGCCACAATTAACATGATTTTCACAACTTTATGAGTGTAAAAGTCAAGAAAGTGACCAAAGCTATCAAACTTAAATAATACACCTAACATATTCCATTATTTTAACTCGACTCAGCTCGGCTCGATTACATCCTTACGACTCTTATTTCAACTCATTTGAGCACTGCACTTGGCAATCCATGTGGCATTCCTTAAGATGACTTGGCAATACACTAAAATGAAGTTCAAATGCAACTTGGAATAATTTTTTATATTTTATTTAATCATGGAAAAGTGTGTCAAGTATACTACTAACATATACTATATCCACTTATCATCTCAGGTGATTATTATTATCTCTGCTTCCAAGAATGATTGCCAGTTGTCCAAGTAATCTATAAAAAAAATCCTCTTTTTACCCAAAATCTAGATCTTCAAAATACAAAACTTAGTAGTACAACTTTTATTTTACTACAAAGTTATCATTGTTCCATTAAATTATAATTGCAATTGGACATAAATAACTACATACATTTGCACAATTTGATAAAGAATGTCGGTTAGTTTACATGTGTCAAATGATTAGATGAAATAGGTTCTCACTCACACACACACACATATATATACTTCTTTTCCTTTTTTTTAATCAATATTTATGTGTGTGTATGTGTGGTGAAGTACAAATCTTCAACTACCCTATCAGAATTATTAAATAAAAAGGAAGTTGATTACAACTAAATATCAAAGGGAATACAACACACATCAAGAAAGTTCCTCAAGAGCTAAAGGCAGCTCCAATTTTTCATTGCCTCTTTGTATTTGTAACATAACTTTATCTCCCACATTATATTCATCCAATACTTTATTTAATTCAGATTTGCTTCTAACCTGAATTCAAGAATTCACTTCAGTTTGATTTCTATAATGTAAATGCATAAACAATAATTTGTTTCACTAATAAAGATAATTAAAGAAACCAATGGGAAAAACTAAGACTAACGATACTGTCACATTTATTCCGACACAATAAATGTCATATGATGCATGGATACTTCTCTTTGGTAGTTTATCTCGTATCTGATATGTATCTGACACACACTAGCATACAAACCTAAAGGTGAATTGGTAAGTTTTTAAAACTTGGATTATTGGATATGGGATTGAGATATGCATATCCATAAGAAGGATACGTGAAATGAACCAAGTTGAAAATTGGGTAAAAACCGCAAGATAATGAATGAAAAGATGTTCGAAAGGATGAAAACCTACCAAAAACGAAGAGAACTCCTAAAAATGTTTTATATTTGTGCGTTTTAAATATTTATTATATGGTCCTTATAGTCTTATCGTGTACAATTTGGTCCTTATAATTTTGATATTTACCATATGTCTTTCCTATATCCTATATTTGTCATAAATCCCGTATCCGTGTACCGATACTCACGTATCCATACCCATGCAACCTAACGTGATGTTGCAGTGACACATCTCCTTACATAAATGCCATATATTGAGAGAGGTCTATCACATCATCATGCCGTGACATTTGTTGTGTCAGAATGATTATGATAATATCATTACTCAAAGACTAAAGAGAAACAAGAACTCACTGGTTTTCCATCTACTGCAACAATTATATCGCCGAGCACAATGTTTCCAGCAAAGCCCCTCGTCGTAGGGAGGATTCCAGCCTTGGAAGCAAGACTGTTTTGAGGAACCTTAGGGGTAAAAAAGGTAATGTTGTACCGTTCAGATGTTGTAAGGTTATGATTAATCACACAAGCCAATATAAGAATCGTCTCATTACAAATGTGTGTAAAATTGTAATGAAAAGTTTTATTATACCTGTAGAACCAGAGCCCCATTTCGGACATTAAGTTGATTTGCAACAGGATCTGGAGCAATTTCAATGTTTAAACCCGCTCTCGCAACCTAATGGATGCAACAAGAGAGATATTAGCTTCTTAATTAGTAGCTTCAAGAACAAGAATCCTCTATGAAAAAGGGAAGTCAGGTTCATAAACGAAAGGGGCGAGGCATTTAGGCTTACTGTAAGCAGTTTTTCGATAATGAGAACCCTTTTTTTTTTTTTTTTTTTTTTTTTTGCCTCTAGCAGGGTTCGAACTCATCACTTGTAAAATTATACCATAGTGCTCACCATTTTGAATATAAGTAAATGGTTTTTAAAGCATAATACAACTGAGGAAGAGATCATAGGAGAAGTGGGAAGAGAAAAGAAAGAAAACATACTTTTCCATTCTGAATCAGTTGAGGCACTATTTTCGAGACAGTTGACGACGGGATCGCGAACCCGACACCTGCTGATGTCCCTGTCACAATCAAAACCAAATACAACAAAGCACTTTAAGTATATTTTTTCTCTCAACAAAAACGATATACATTTTCTATTTTGTATATAGCAGGATATGAACCTGGAACCTCAAAAGGACCTTAGCAGATTTAACAGAATCTGAATTTTGAAAACTACGCCTATTTTTGGCAGTTGCTAATGCAGGTTCTTTGCTTTTTAAATTACAGATGACAGATCAGCTTACCTGTTTGAGTGAATATTGCGGTGTTAATCCCGATTAAATTTCCCTTAGAGTCCAACAAAGGACCTCCACTGTAAATATGGAATAAAAGATCAGGCCAATATAATGCACAAGAACCGGTAGGGCTAAATATGGTAGAGTTACGATGCAACATTTATTGAAAGGTTACATCAAGTGAAAATATGTGATACATCCAATTCACCCCTACACACTAGACAGGGTGAAAGACAGTGAGTGGATGCACCTAGACTGTTGCAGCGTAAAATTTCTCTTAGCTAGTACATTACCTGTTTCCCGGGTTGATAGCAGCATCGGTTTGAATTCCACCACCAATAGTCACACCGGTTTGGCTAAATATGTCACGGTTTAAACCACTAATGACCCCAACAGTGAGTGTGTGATCAAAACCAAAAGGATTTCCAATGGCTAAACAACGTTGGCCAACTCGTAAAGAAGATGATGAGCCCACGTTGATTGGCCTCAGCAAATCTGGAGACGCGTCAACCTAGCGATTCAGAGATTATCAGAAAAATAAATTTTTGCCCATACCCTGCACCAACATTGTAAAAGCGTGAACAGATTCACCTTTAAAACCGCGAGATCCTTAGCACGGTCTGCACCGATTAACCTACCTTCGAAATTCTTTTGCACCCTTCTCAAAACAAACGTGAAATAAACATGCCAAACAGAGGAAATTGATGAAGGAATCACTCAGTAACATGTATCAGAAGGCAAACATCCGTTGCATATCCATATCGGTCGTGGTTTAACATGGATCGTGCAGTAAATTTCATGATTCAGATAAAAATATTCTCACCCATCGGAAGTAAGAATGGTAACGCGAGCAACAAATTGCCCTGGACTTGCATTTCTTGACAGAGAATTTCCAATGACTGACAAAAGCAACAAGCCACCACACAGTTGATTGTGATACAGAGTAAGACACGGTCTCAAGAACGGTACAAAACTGTAAATACAAGGTCCCAGTTAAAGTTCTTACCATGATAATTAGTCACAATGTGCCCTTGTCCATCCCAGACAACTCCAGAACCATTTCCTTCAGGAACCTATTATTGTTGGACACGAAACGAATCATCATCACTAAAAAGAAAAAGGATAAACATACTTTTGATCCCTAATGTTTTATCATCGCACTTTTACACTTCATCTATGCATTTTTTTACATTTTCAATCCCAAAAGTACGTCATGTTTCAACCAATAAAAACTTGACACGTGACAAAACATTCTATATAGAAGAGAAGTACCTCAACTACACCGGTAACATTTAGCTGAGGACGCAGAGTCACATCAAATATGTTGACAACTGAATATGTATTGTTCTCAAATAGTTGCACAATCCTTTCCTGCAAAGTACAGAAACATCAATTCCAAAACATGTTAGTATGGTAGTATAGAATGGTGAAGTAATAAAAGTTCAGTGGAAAAAGACTTGGACCTCAGAAGGGAAAAGCGAACCAGAAGGGAAAACAGTAGGTGTCACTTGTTCAACGGTCACTGCTGGATCTCCAAGAGCATATGCTGTAAATAGCATACTCATAAAGTGAAAAATCTAAAGGCCCTTGCCGTCGTCTTATTCATATTATACCAAGCATTTGTATATCATTATGACTGTTCTCTACTAGTGCCTAGCAGGAGTAGAGTTCATTTCTACTACATATAAGCAGCAAACTATACTTGACATTGACATCAATTGTTCTCTAGCTGCAGAAAGCTGAATCCGTCATCATTTGATATCTATCTAGAGTAAGTATGGTACTGTGATGCTACGGTTTGTTTGGCACTTGCTCAAACACTCAATTCGCTACTAATTTTTCATTTTTCCAAACATATGAAAAAGAGTATACTAGTCAAATAATGCAAGAGCACATGTCCAACAAACCGTTTCCAAAATAAGTTCGGATTTCGAGGCTGAGTCGTTACAGTTGCTAACAAGCTGCAAATAAGTTCACCAAAACCCGAAAATCGGGAATCTCTTTTCGCAAATGCTAGTTCTACAATAGAATCGTCACAATAATTAACTACAACAAGCGTTTACATATTGATCATGATGACACATAATTCCATCAACAAGGTTGCACGAATTGCAATTTAACTCGAAAGAGAAATGAAAAGGATTCAAATGTATGTATGTACCTACCTGAGAAATAGCTTGAACTAAGAAAACACCCGGACATCAACAAAGCAGTAGTAAACAAATTCCGACGAGTTGCAAACGGAAAGATTCGTCCGACAAGAATATCAAAATCTTTGGTGTATTGTCCTGCTTCACCAGTCCTACTACGAATCAAATACAAGTGAAAAATCTGAAAAGGCAATCAAAATTAAAACGATTCCTGCATAATTCGCACCTTTATGGACGAAATTTCGACGATGGAAAATAGAAAAGGTGCTTACGAATTGTCAGAGCAGCAAATGCAGGAAGTAGAACCGAAGAAAAGCTCTCGTCGGCCACAAATGGAGGAGGTTCTCGGCGTAGAACTGGTGGTCCGGGGACCTGCCGGAAGAGCTACTGTTGCAATGGGTATGGCATTGACGGTTGGAAGTAGTATTAATGCTTCCATCTTCATCGTTCTATAAGTTGAGGACACAGCTAACGCGCGGAAGATAACGGTGGTTGTATATGAGAAATGATTTAGTAAATAAACAATTACTACGTCATAATAATAAATAATATAACAACTATTTCAAAACGATTAATAATCGCCAAAAATCATAGCGACGTCGTTTTGATGATATTTTGATAATAAGTGGATATGGTCTCCAACTTCCAATGGCAACTTCACTATTAAATCTGCTTATGGTATTCTCAGGAAAATGAGACAGTCTCTTCATGATTTAAAAGAAATCTGGAAACCCTATATACCTGGTAAGATATCTTTCTTTATATGGAGACTGAGAAATGGTTTACTTCCTTTTGCAGCTCAGCTTCAAAAATTTGGCATACATGGGCCTTTTAAATGCTTATCTTGTAATAATGAAGAAACTATTGAACATGTCTTTTGGCACTGCACTAAAGCTCAACAAATATGGGGGCACTTTCAGACCTTATTTCATTAAGGGCACCATCATTGTGACAGTCTGCAGCAAGCCATTTAAATCCGCTCCATCCCGATAACCGGGCGCGCCTTGAATACCGTGTTACCTCTTATTCCTATTTTTATATCTTTGGGAGCTTTGGAAAGCCAGGAACAAGACTCTTTATGAAGATGTGACAGTCACTGAGGCCACTATTATCTTTGCTATCCTTGACAATCTGAGGCTTTCTTGTTCTTCTCTCAAGTTGACTAGAAGATCAGTACATGACGATCTTCTTATCCAGCATGGCATAATCCATGGTTTTGCCTCCAAGACAGTCTTACAGCATATACCGGTGAAGTGGCAGTTCCCTGAGTTTAATGGTTATAAAATGAATTCTGATGGCTCAGCTCTAGGTAAAACAGGCATTGCAGGGGGTGGTTTCATCATCAGAAATCACCATGGACATGTTCTTGTTGCTGGTTATGAAGCTTATGGTGTCAATACAAACATGATGGCGAAATTCAAGCTCGCTTCCGGAATCCATCGGTGTATCCAACTCAACCTCCGAGAATGTCCTTTTGGAAACAGATTCTCAAATTCGGTTAACATGGTTACGAGCACAACTCAAGCTCCTTGGAAATATGAACTTGAAATTGAACAAATCAAACATCTCATTGCGAGCATCACAACCAAACTTCAAGATATCTTCAAAGAAGCTAACTTCCCCGATTGCCTTGCAAAAAAGGCTAGTACTACTCAAAGCTCTTATATGTGTGCAGGTCACCAACTTGAAAAGAGACATTGGCTTTCTCATCAACCGGGATATCCTTCAACTACCCATTATCAGAACAAGAGCAAGATGATAAACCATGGCAATATCTCTTTGGAAGCACCCTTCATAACTTTGAAGGGTGCAAACAGGTGGTATTTATCATCCTTGCCGGTTTATCACTGTTTTTTGCTTCTCTTTGCTCCTGGGAATCTCTACTTTTTGCGGGAATGGCTATTTTCATGCCCTCTCCGTTGAGCCTTCCTATCCCGGCATCCAAAGCGGGAAGCACCCTTCATGATGTGAAGGGTGCAAACAGTCGTACCCCTATTTTCTTGTTCCTTGGTTGTATACACTTGTTTTGGGTGCTTTGCATCATCCTCAACATCTTTGCGGGAGTGATCATTTTGACATGAGAGGAAAAATCGGATGGATGTGGATTATTGCTTGGACCGGTTGCACCCTAGTTTGGAGCTGCTTTGCGGGGAAGAGATCTTGTTCGTACATTTGGGGATTTTCCTTTATTTCTTCTTGCAGTTGTACATGTCATATACTTTTGAGATCTTAGAGTTATTTTTCCAAACACACGGGGCGAAAATCTTTCTTTCCTTAAGACCCGGATTTTTCACTCATTTGGGTTTGCGGACACTAAGGTTTTGAGGAGGTGGTGAACGTGTGTTGATGACGTTAATTTTTTGGGAGCTTAGTCGGGGAGATGACACTTGTAAAACTTCAGTTTTCCTTTTTAATAAAAATCTAAGTTTTACAAAAAAAAAAAAAAAAAATATAATTTTATTGTTAAATAATTTAGTTTTTGACTTTGTAAAATCAGTGACAACACTGAACCTGACTTCGACCCTGCTTTCATTAGTACTGTATATACTACATCCATCTCAAAATATATAAAGGCTTTTTAGATTTGTTTCATAATATAAGTTTAATCAAATTTTTATTACATTTTTTTTCCTTTTATCCTTCATTTATTATATACTCGTCATCTTTTCATTACTTTGTATTAATAAAAATCAAAACTCATTTTAGGCTCTTCCCATCAAAATTAATAACACGTAACTCCTTTTACAACTTTCTTAATCCGTATTAAAAATTATAAACGGATTTACATTTTGAGAGTATTTCATTCGATATAACGGTATTTTCTTTTAAATAGGAATATGGACAGGCTACTAAAGTCACAAAGAAATATTATAACGAGAGTCACAACAAGCATGATAGAATATCAAATGGTGTTAAAGTAGATAACAAAAAATAATGAACTATAATGAAGCATAGCAAACAACGCGAGACCTAACATAAGATCCATCCATTCATAGGTGGGAGGTTCAAACATGGAGACTCCAACATGGAGAGTGACCCGTATGGTATAATCTGGACCACACAGTTTCATTCTGCATGAAGGGTATTCCCATATCAACGATGAAGGGTATTCCCATATTGGCTCACTTTTCTTCATTAACTTCAATAGCACGGAACGGTCTCTCCATTTCCTTGATTCGTTGCTCTACCCTCCTAGGATCAACAATCTGATCATAAGTTGGGTTAGTATCTTCTTAACCTTAGAAAACTTGGGTCCCTGAAAGTCCATAGGTGGCATAACAAACAACACGATCGAGACCTAACTAAGTATAACAAACAACATTTGCTATGCTCCTACAAACCTTTAAGATAGTTTTGCTTCCTGTGACCAATTGGTCCCAACTAATTCGGAGTTCGCTCCGGGTCATGTCCGCAGTGTCGTCATCATCAAGCATATATATATATATATATCATCTGCATGGAATGCATAGAGGAGAGGGCACAATGGATATGGATTTTCTCCATAGTGGAGAATCCAGCACCAGCAGCACACCAACTACGAATTTTCCCCACTAAATTGACCTTCTAAAATTCAAACAAAACGGTTTTAAAATATATAAAACAATTTGATGTCACCATCCACCATCTACCATCCATCAACCATCAATCTAATTATTCAAACCCCTGCTATAAATTTCATAACCCCCATGACAGAAAACCAAATAAAATAAAATCATGAAGAAATCGGCTCTGTTTTCGATCTTAATGGTGGTTGTTGTTGCAGCTATTATGTTCGACCTTTTGCCTGAACAAACTGAAGCAACAATTACCTGCAACCAAGTTTCGAACGCGCTCGTACCATGTGGATCGTACCTTACCGGAGGTGGAAGGCCGCCGGCAGCTTGCTGTGCCGGAGTTGAAAACCTGAAAGATTTGGTTCAAACTCAAGGAGACAGGCAAGACGTATGCAGGTGTACACAAAAAGCTGTTTCGAAAACTGCGAATCTGAAGCTGGATGCTGCTCAGAATCTCCCACAAAACTGCCGGATTTACTTCTACAACGTTCCGTTTTACCACACCGACGCCGACTGCCATAGGTACAATCTTAACAAAACAAAATTATAACTTCGTTTCCTAAACCAAAGCTGTTAAACGAACAAATCTTTTCACGAACAAGCTCGTGTTTGACTCGTCATCGTTTATTTGCTTAGTTTAACGAACCAAGTTTAAATGAAATTATAAGTTCATTTCCTAAACTAGAGCTGTTAAATGAACAGATCTCCTTGCGAACAAGCTCAAGTTTGACTCATAAATATTCGTATTCGTTCATTTGTTTAGCTTAACGAACCAAGTTTGGATAAAACTATAAGCTCGTTTTCTAAACTATAGGCAGGGGCGGACTCAAATGAAGTAGGGTGGGGTCGGGCCCCCACTGAGATCCAAAAAACCAAACTTGAACAGAATATTAAGTCCGTTAGCAAACGAACGATCACTGACAAACTCGTGAGTTAAATGAACAAGTTAGAACAATAAATATTCGGCTCGACTCGTTAATAGCTCAACTCAAAACTTTACTGTGTTTACTAAACTTGTTGCATCTTGTTTTGTTTTGTTTTTCAGTGTTCCTTGAGGCACACGAAAACTGTGAGACGACACTCAAGATGATGGGCATTAAAGCACTTGTTTTGAGCTCTCTATCAAGAGATTGATTTTTGCGTAGTGTCTCCATCGTACATGTGTTACGTTCGTATTTGTATAATAAAAATAAAAATCCGAGCAAGAGTGATATTGAGATACGGAAAATTGACATAGAAAATACATCAAATACACGTAAAATAAGGTTACTTTACGAGTATGTTTTGTACTTTATGTGTCACTATTTTACGCTAATAATATCTTTTTTACTTGTTCCTCTGAAATGCATGTAATCAAACAACTTACAGCTTAGTTGCTGTATTTTTTATGTTTGAATAAAATCCAGTTGTCATTGTTACTACAAAACAACAATCCATTCACGCTACAGCTGCTAACGAACAAAACCAAAACCGTTCATAAACAAATTCAGATTCGATATAAATACGCCTATACGCCCGTGTGTATATATATATAAACTCAAAATACTAACAATAAACGTTATTTAGTGCCCGCTTGTCACTGTCTCTATCTATCTTATCATGTTCCCATCATTGAAGTCAGAGTATGCGATTGAGCCATCCGAATGAGAAAGAAAAAAGTGCTCATAATGGGTCATGATGTCATTCCTTTGAAACAGTTAAACCCTAACCAAAAGGGCCCCACTCCCCTGTCCCACGGAATGAGTGGAGAGGTTAATCAATATACTGAAAGAAGTCGTCCCTTTACGAGATTCGAACCTTCACACTCCAGCTCCCGGTCCAAACTGCCATTACAGCACCCAAACCCTTTACCACTAGGCCATGTCCTGGGGACATCATTCCTTTTGATTCATATGAATGGTGTCGTAGACTTGAAATATGATACATAGCCGCCACACACTGAATCAATAAACGACTGGAATTCCTTTTCTATTCCCATATGCTCGGGGTGGGATTCTTGGCTAGAGAAAGGTTCTGTGACATGGATGTCCAGACCAACTCTCGTTCGGTCGGTTGGCCCGCCTAACAAATTATGAGAAACATGCGGCTGACATTCAACACTTGTCATTTTACATTTGAAAGCGGAACTTGAAAAACACCGACAAAAATAGTGAAAAAGTGTTGGTCAAGGGTGACTTGATCTCTGCGTCTGAATCTGTCAAAGCTGAAATCTTAAAGACTGAGGTGAAGTGGTGTTTAGCTGGGGTATTTAAGTCTGGGAAGTTCAGCTGAGGTGTTCTCAACTGAAATCTGGTGATCTCATCTGGTCAGCTTTGAGTCTGAATGTTGTTACATCTAGCGGACTTCGTTTGAATTCTGAGAAGACCACATCTGGGATATTTTGAAATACTCAGTTGGACATTATGGCGGCTAGGGGTAGAACCCAAAGGCAATAAATACTAGTAGCAGTTTCTTTGTAAATATTGATGCATAATAAATATTCTCTTTATGTCCGTGGGCTAGTCAGCGCATTGCCGAAAACCACGTTAAATTGTTGTGTTCTTGTTGGCTTATTTTATGTTTATTGAATCTGTTATTATGGGTCCTTACTTGCAATATGTTACAACAAAAAAGAAGAACTCATTTGAGTTCGACTCGAACTTGAGCAATAGATTAACGAATATAGATCAAACATAAAATTTAAATAAGCTCAAACTCATATAAGAGGAGGGAGCTCATCCCAAAACCTAAGTTATGAGATGAGAGAAATTCATCTCTTAATATGGTGGGTGAAACAATGACAAGTTCCCCATGTGGGACACTTTAACAGATTAACCATATATACCCAGCTTCACTCATAAAATTAATAAGTAACATCTTCTCTCCATTCTTCTCTTTCCTAAAATGAGTAAAATCTACATAAACAATCGTGAACTCATTCATATACTAATGTGAGTCTTTATTTGCATCAACACTAAATCGATCATTTATAAGTTGAATTAAAAGTCAAAAATCATCTTCGTGAAGGTCAATTCTCACATTCGATCTTTGGAATGTCGATTTTTTACTCTAGATTCAATTTTTAAAAAGTCAATTCCATATAATGCATGGTAAAATGGTCGATCGGTAAAATCATTCTGGTGCGAATAAAAAGGTCCCTCGAATATTCTAACAAACGTTCAAAAGTCAATCCTGATTTATGCTGTTTTGTTTTGTTTTCAGCATTCCTGCTCTTTCCAGAAGTCGATGAATCTCGAAAGCTATTACCTTGATACCAAAAAAGAGTTTGAAACGACAGCTGAGAGATGACAATGAGGATGGGCATGCACTTCTGTCTGCATTATATTCTCTGTGTTACATATCTACTATGTGCTTACAAAATGAATATGTATGTATAATATAAAAATATACATATGCACTTTTGTGTCATTTTTCTATGTCCCTATCAATGTCAGTATCTTTATTTACCATGTGCTTAATAATTTGTCACCTTTCCTTTCTATATCTGTAATTTTTCTTTTCTTTCTTGAGAACTATCTTTTTTCCCAGGATGTAATAATATCACTTTTCTCTGTCTGGGAAAATAATTTTTGTCACATTTCTATGTCTGTATTTAGTTTATGCCTCAATAGTATAGTCTACAAAGGTTGGATGTACACATTTTTCAACTGAGAGAAGTCGAACACCCTACCCTACCCCACCCCAACTCAAAGGCAAGACTACCGCTCAACACCAAACGTATACCATCAAACTTACCACAACACAAATGCAAGTTCAAATACGGAAAAGCAATCACTATAACTCAAGCTCAATAACAAACAACTTATGAACGGCGTACCTTATATGCCTTTGTTGTATAAGAACACGAGCATGATGAATCGACTTAGCCATCCCCATCTTTAAAACAAGCGTTTGAAGGCGCCGATTGAGAAAATTCTCCACAGTAAGTGCCAAGATATAATCGAGTTTGTTCCGACTCTCATCTAAAAGTCTGTATCTGTTCATCCTGCGTAAAAGGGCTTCACCTTCAAAGATCCGATGTCGAGAGTGAGACGATTTATGGCATTATTACGGATACATACGGCTCAATGCATATTGAACTCACCAGAGTTCTATTTTACAACGGAGTCTGTAACTCCGTGTTCTCCAACGAGCTTTAGTTCTGTATCTAAACGCACTTTTTAGTATGGACGCTTCTTCAATGTCTTATCATCTGTCAAAAAATACGGTATCTAATGCCAAGTAAATAAAAAGGGAAACAACATTCCATCAAACAGAACTCAACTGCTCAAGACATAGTATAGGAAGTGAATTATAGCTGTAAGCTAGCTGGCAGCTTGAAATCGGCTTGTGCCAGAACACGGCTCGACTCAAGTTCAAGCTTGAAAGTGCTAAAAAATTTGTTACTGAACCTTGGGCTCAAGCATAATAGAAATTTAATCTCGAGCAATATTTTTTCCTACTAGAACAAACTAAATCCAAGTTCGCGCATTCCTTTTGGACTTTGTGTGCATACAGTAGCTTTCAAAACATTATTCCAGAGCAACTCGAGCTCAAGTTCAAGCTTGAAAGTGATCAAAATTTTGTAGCCCAACATTGTTGAAATAATAATTTGAAATTTCTAGAAATGTATCATTTTCTACATACATGTATTAATCTAGATACACGAGTGTCTTTTTTGAATCATGAAATGGAAAAAATTCAGATTATGAAATTCAGCAAAATAATTCTCTATTTACTTGATGCTGCATCACATCAACACATTGTTTTTCCAAATTAATTAGAAAAGTGATCGATGATGAAAGCTAACTGCACCTCGGAAATTATTCCATGGATATAACAATGGCGGATCAACTAATCTAAACACATATTCAAGCTACAAATAGGTTCGATTTCAAAATCTAAAGACATGTTAAGCTACAGGATTTTAAAATCTGAGGAAATGTTGAACTATAAATAAGCTGAATTTCAAATTCTGAAGATATGTTCAGCTACAAATAAGCTGGAATTCAAAATTTGAAGATACGTTTAGCTTGCGATTAAACAATACATGAATAATATTTGAATCATAATGCCAGTAGCTGAAAAACTAAGAAATTGTGTGAAATCTTACAGTTACGGTAGAAAATGACGTGTGTAGAAAACATAGACCAAAACCCATATAAGAGGAGGGGCCT
Organism: Gentiana straminea; assembly: GCA_036785695.1. Lineage (NCBI taxonomy): Eukaryota > Viridiplantae > Streptophyta > Magnoliopsida > Gentianales > Gentianaceae > Gentiana > Gentiana straminea. The sequence continues at coordinate 1,056,789 of JAVUPR010000561.1, forward strand.
CATCCCCAAAACCTACGTGCGATACTTTTAACACGCCCTCTACTTTTAACACGCCCTCTCAAGTGTGGGGACGAGCGATACTTTTAACACGCCCTCTCAAGTGGGTTATGTAGAAAATTTAGACCCAAACCCATATAAAAGGAGTGACCTCATCCCCAAAACGTGGGTTGCTATCACAAGCTTCCCAATGTGGGATACTTTTAACAACGTGCAGCAGGTTATGAGGTGAGGAAAGTCCATATCTTAATATGGTGGGTTACACTATCACAAGTTCCCAATGTGGGATACTTTTAACAACGTGCACCATGGCTGCTCCGCCGCCGCCTTGTCCAGCCATGTCGCCGTCGATGGAAATGGAGAGAAATCTGTAAACTGAAAATTTTCCCGGTTATTTACTCTTACTAGCGACTCAAATTTTAAAACCCGGATTTGTTACTACTACTATACATATAAATTGAGCCCTGACGGTTTATGGTCTTTACTACAGCTGGGCGGGGCCGATCCCCTATGGTACAAAGGTTTATAGCGCGGCGTGATGTGCATCAAAACGACGTCGTTTCGGTCCGTAACGACGCCGTTTGGTTTCGATCTATAAAAAAAAAAAACACAGTCAAAACGGTGTCGCTTTCACCCGAAACGACACCGTTTCGGGTGCACCGCACCGCACCGCACCCTTTTGTACCGTAGGGGATCGCGTTCCACAGCTGGGCCGAGAATCCAATTTATTTTATTTTATTTTTGGAAGAATTTGCTACGAGCATCACAAATATTTCATCTTCAATGACGTTCCTACCCTTATGGTCGACTTTGTTCGAACCTCACGATTATTTCAATATCTCGATGATTTTTTTTACGGAAATAAACGCCACTGATAATAACGTTTCTACCCTTATGCACATCAATGATATTGAAAGCAATGTCACCCAAATGGCACAATGATAGGCAAACGTATTAATACTCGTTACGTATGAGAAACATCAATATTATTGACTTTCTCTACCATGTTTCAATAAGGATCTGAATGTATGAAGTTTCTTTACGTATAAAAAAAAACAATTGAGAAGTCTGAAGTAATTTTTCTACATGATGCTCGAAACAATTATACAATGCTTCTAAGATTACCTTGCAATGTTATATGTATATAAAATGATATCATTTTAAGCAAAACGACGTCATTTTGATCACAACAGAGATGAGAGAAACTTATAGTACATAATAATATGATATGATATATGCATCATCCATGGCAACCAGAAAGTTCAATTCACTCAAAAATCTGCTGCTAAAATGTAGTGACAGAGCTTCCATTACCAGAATCCATGGTTTGATGGTATCATCTGGGCTATTTAGTTCTGGAAATTTCACTGCCCAGCTAGTATTATCCTATGCACGCAAAGGTGATCTTGAGTGTGCACGCAAGGTGTTTGAGAAAACTCCCAAAAGAGGCGTAGACGTTTGGAATGCGATGATAAATGCTTATTCGCGTAAAGATTGCTTTATTGAAGTTATGAACATGTATAATCAAATGCATTTAGAAGGAGTTAAGCTTGATAGCTCAACCTTTACGATGGTGATCAAAGCGTGCACTAAGTTATTGAACTTCGAAACAGGGGAGCAAATTTGGATACGAGCGAAAAAATCTGGGTACCGGAACGATGTTTTCGTTGGATCGTCTGTTTTGAATTTGTACTTAAAATGTGGGAAGACAGATGAAGCAGTTGAGTTGTTTGATAAAATGCCGAGGAAGGATGTTGTTTGTTGGACTGCAATGATCACAGGCTTTGTACAGAGTGGGAGAGTAAGAGAAGCATTGGGTTTGTATCGGAAGCTGCAAGACATGGGCTTATCGAGAGATCCGGTTGTGATGTTGTCTCTGATTCAGGCGCTTGCAAATGCCGGGGATGTGAATATGGGGCGTTCGGTGCATGGATACATAATTAAGAACAATCATTTTATAAACGTCATAGTAGAGACTAGCCTAGTGGATATGTATGCTAAAATTGGTGACTTGAAGCTTGCTGATCTCCTTTTTCAGAGAATGACTAATAAGAACGCCGTTTCATGGAGTGCTTTGATTTCCGGGTATGCTCAAAATGGTTTTGTCACAAATGCACTCGAATTGCTGATTGAAATGCAGAGCAACGGGTACGATCCGGACGAGGTGGCGCTCGTTAGTGCCCTATTAGCATGTTCACAAGTTGGATTTTCAAAGCTTGGCAAGTCTATACATGCTTATACATTGAAAAATCTTGACATCAATCAAGTCTTGGGTACTGCCTTGATTGACATGTACGCGAAATGTGGGTCGATTTCTTCTGCTCGTGCTTTATACGATAGAACGAACAATCGCGATATTATCTGTTGTAACGCGATGATTTCCAGCTACGGTATCCACGGACTTGGAAAAGAAGCCCTTGATCTCTTCATCCACATGAACCCAAAACCTGACCATGCAACTTTTGCTAGTCTTTTATCAGCCTTAAGTCATTCCGGATTAACCGATGAAGGGCAATATTGGTTTTACACTATGGTAAAAACCCACAAAATCCAGCCCAAAGAGAAACATTATGCTTGTTTGGTTGATCTTTTAGCTAGAGCCGGACGCATAATAGAAGCTCAAGAACTGATAAACTCCATGACATCTGAACCCGGGGTTTCTATCTGGGTAGCCCTTCTTTCCGGGTGCCACAAACACAAAAATTACGAGATTGGAGAGTTAGCGGCTAAAAGGGTTCTCGAGTTGAACCCGGATTGTTCAGGAATCTACACTCTAGTATGTAATTTTTTTGCAGGAGCAAAGAAATGGGATGAAGTAGCTGAAATAAGGAAGATCATGAAGATGAAAGGAACCGAGAAAGTACCGGGCCATAGCGCAGTCGAGGTAAAAGGCAAAATCCATGCTTTTCTAACAGAAGACAAAACCCATCCTCAATATTCACAAATTCTTAAATTACTGAACAAAATAGAATTTGAGATGATAAAACTAGGCTATGTTCCAAAGACTGAGTTTGTCTTACACAACATTGAAGAAAAACTCAAAGTCAATATGTTGAGGAATCATAGTGAGAGGCTTGCTATTGCATTTGCATTGTTGAATACGAGCCCCGGGACTAGGTTATTAATCACGAAGAACCTTAGAGTATGTGGGGATTGTCATGAAGCGATTAAGTTTATGTGTATAATTACAAAGAGAGAGATTGTTGTAAGGGATGTGAAGAGGTATCATCACTTTAAGGATGGAGTTTGCTCTTGCGGCGATTACTGGTAAAAGAACTTAGATTACGCTCTGATAAACAAGCGATTTTTCGTGTGTCTGATGACTTCTTGATCCCACAAGCCAGGATCATATAACTGGAAATCAAGACACTAATTAAGAAATGTTTCCTAGAGACACTAAACTTTGAAAGGCAATACGGAAGGGAAAACAGAGGATTCCTGCATCATCAGAACTTGCCTAGAACCGTTTCCGGCCTTCCCATGTCGTTGGTGTCAAAAAGAGCTTCCCGTAATAAGGTCATGGGTAGAACGAACAACCGAGCATGTAGTTATGAAAATACGTCTGAAATAGGTTCTTGGGCGAAACGGACAACCGAGCATAAAGCTATGGCAATACATCCAAAATAAGGTCATGAGCGAAATACGGATAACCGAGCAGAAAATCATAGCCATGAAATGTTGTCGCATAACCTATCTTTGCTACAATCCAGATTATCCATGTAATCAAGCACAAATGTATGCGTGTGAGTGTGCCCAAAAGATTTTAAATCTTTTATTTATGTGTAGAAAATATTTATAGTGTGATGAGGAAAAATCATGTATATCCGTTTATAGTTCTAGTCGGAATAGATCTTCTTCCGAAAACATTTCCGAACAATTTTTCTTTTTTTTTTTTTTTTTTTTATTTTTTTAAAATCTTCCCACAGGTAATAATCCAAACACAAACTCAACTCACAGCAGAGCAGAGGCACTAGTTAGCAAATAAGCTCAGCAACTTTACTTTCTTCTTAGACAACACAATACAAAAAGAACGCCTAACTCTGTCGGCAACAGCGATGAGCAAACGACACATCATCATAATTCATAATGCATGTTCTAGCAGCAATATTACATTTACACAACAGCCTTAAAGAATAAAACACATTTGCTTTTTTACACAATCAGTGTCTTCAAAGTTGCAGCAGCTTAACACAAGGGCCTCTCCCTACGGAAACATGCCTTGAAGATATTCATCGAAGCCTTCCTCATCACTGGATGATCCTGCACGCTTTTTCGAAGATGAAGCCTTTCTTCCTATCCCACTGCCTTTTTTGCTGTAATATTCATCAGCTGAATTGTCATCAAGTTCTGATCTTCCCCTTTTCCTCTCCTTTTGTTCTGACTGTTCCTTCTCTTTTCGGTTTTTATAAGATAGCTTCTTTGCACATCTCTCACAAGCCATCAATTTGACCAGGGCCTGTTTATCCTCACCAGCCTCGAAATAAGAAAAGTTCACCTCATAGCTTGCCAAACCCTCTGTTCCGTCGCAGTGTTTATTACCGCAAGTAAACTGTCCTTTACCGGATATTACTTCTTTTTGAGTCCTCCATCTCAAACCAATCTTGCCACTCTTGTAATGCGACATATCAGCTATGCAATATTCTTTGAATAACTTGTTGTAGTATCGCTTCACCAGCCTCTGTTCCCATGATGGATCCATGTCATCTTTCTCGCTTCTTATAAACCGATATCCGTCTCTAAGGGTGTCCTGATCAGTTTTAACCGGAACCTTTTCCTGCATAGGATTCTCCTCTCTTCCATAGAAGTTGACGTAATCATTGAGAAACTTCTTGTGGCGATCATACGCATTAAGGCCACGTACGAAAGACTGGTATTGCTGTTTGCGAGATTCTCTGTCAATGATAGCCTTCTTCAGAGACCCAAAAGCAGCCATCTCTTCCTACCTATCTATCTTCCCGATGTGTGTGAAACCTTGTAAACGAATCAAGAAGACGAGAATTCTTCGACCACCTTCATGTTAGCTCGGGTCTAGCCACAATGAATTATTATTTATATAATAATGATGGATTACCTGTGAACAAAATACAAAAGGCCTTAAGTGAAAAGATCAGAAAACACAAATACAAAGTATAACAATTGAAAAATAAAAATAATTCCACCCAAAAAGCACAAGCCAAAGAGGGAACCACACATTCAAACACATTGAACTCTCACGATACAGATGGAACTTGCAAAATGGTTTACAATAAAGAGGCAAAGAGGAAATATGTTACGTCCTGTTCCGGGTACCGAGTCCTTATTCGGGAAACGAATGCCTGGCACGTATATAACTTAAATTTAATTAACTTATATACGTAAGCCTCTATAATCAACAACAGAGTTAAATTTCCGCGGAAGTAAAATGATTCGGGATTACATTACTCTTCTAGGGGTAGAAGAGAGAATCTAATGTTAAATTCCATGACAACATAAATTCAAAGAGTTCAATAATTATCCACCAAAAGACAAGTGCCAAAAGATAGTCTAAAGCTATTACAACACTTGATAAAAATTCTCATAATTCTTGTCTATTACAAAAGTTAAATATTGATAAAACATCAAGATGTCACGAGGTCACTCCTCGAGAAACTCGTACACCTCATCACCTTCTCGGGGTAGGAAACAACATAATAAAGGGTAAGTATACAAACGTACTTAGTAAAGGATAGAAGTACCAGATCTACACAAGCCATATCTCATGAATATCAAGCAAACATAATAACATATATGTTTCGCTCACTCACCACACTCCACTAGTCTCACTGGTTGACTTAACCAAATAAGACATTTGTTACTTATTAATCCAAAGGCACGTCGCATGGTGAAGACTGCACCACGACACATTCAGCATCTCATATGGCACGAGAACTAAAACGTGTAGAATATTACACAAGTCCACAACAGTATCTAGAAAGTGTGGAGGTGTAATAGTTCCATGTTGCGTTACAAAAACGTGCCTCACCAAGGACTAACATGTTTTAGCTTTTAGACAAGTCAAGTACGTTAATCTAACCACTTAAGTTCATTGCACATAAAAGGCTTCCTAAGAACCACTAGACCTCAGACAAACTGTACATTACACTACTTAGCACATTGCATAGAAATATTAGAGTTACCTTGCACAGAAATATTAGAGTCTAATCTAATATCCGCGAGGTTAAGAAATAATGTTAACGGTGATCCCGAGTATTTACCCGCAGAGGGTCTTCACAAAGTGCTGGACCGAATACACCAGAAACCGAACCCTTAACTTTGCCATATTACAAGTACGACATTGAATCTCAAGTCAACATCACATAAGGCCAATATGTAGAGTGTTCCAATGAGATTGTGAGACACGGTGCGGAGCCAAAGCAACTAGAACACGTACGCTTAACTTTACAACAAAACCACAAAAAGGTTTACAACAATACACATATGACTCAAAAGAGCAACAACAAAATACTCCTTTTTTTTAACATCACAGCTATGAGATACTCCATTGCATCAATTTAAGATATATAGTTACTACCTTTACATTTTCATTTTATTACTACCGTTACATTTTCATTTTATTTATTTATTTGCTAGAAGAGAAAAAAAAAAAAAAAAAAAAAACGTCGTCTTTTTATAAACCTGGGGCGCATACTAATTGGAAAAAGAAACCAGCTTACAATACTAATAATGGAATAGCAATTAAAATAATATAAAACCTATAACAAACCAATAGATTCACATCCCAATTTACTACTTGTGTGCCGCCGACGTGAATTCTACAGGATGTTGGGGGTTGAATCATCAATTATACTAGCTTAAAAATCATGTCTTTAAAATTAATCACTCGGTTAGAACACCAATTTACCTTGAATCTTTGACCAAAAGATGAAACCCAACAAGAAAGCTCCAAGAACACTTAAAAAAACTTGAAGATGGAACCCCAACTCGAAATCCTTGCACCGTTCAAACGACTTGAATTCAAGAATGGAACCAAGAAACCTTCTAGATCTAGAAAAGCAAATCTAGATCTAGAAATAATTTTCGAGAACTTACTTTAGAATGGAAGGACTCCTCCTCTTCTTCTCGAAGTGAATGATCTGATTTGTTAGCCAATTGAATTTCCTGTTCAAGGCTCTCTTGATTTCTTTTTGGTTGAATGAAAGAAGAGTAATGTTAAATCGCACAAACAAAAGCGCACGAATGAGCCGGCTATTCCAGCTGGCTTAAAAAAATAAAAATAAAATAAGAAAAAAACAATAAGGCGGCTGGATATATTTTTTTAACATATATCTATTTTTTTTTGGGCGTGTATAAATAGCTGGCTATTTATTGTTTTATTTACTTTTAAAGTTGGAGTTAAATTTTTTTTTTTTTGAAAGCTGGAGTTGGTATACCCAAACTGGATTGAGGCTCATGTTCATCTAGATTGACCCTATTTCCATAGCTCAATAACAGATCTTGGGCCTCCAACTCCTTAATCCGCAAATCATAAGTCGGATCCTACCCGTTCGTAAGCCGGGTCCAGTCCGCAATCTGTAAGTCGGATCCTGTCTGGTGGTTGTAAGCCGGACCCTTCCACTCCGTGTGATTTCTACCCGGGTAATCAGGTTGACATCAAGACAAGGCAAATAGGAGTACGACCTACAAACGCGTCCGCTTTCCGCCATACTTATCCAGACAGCTGGCCGGTCCACCTGTATTATATATATATATATATAATTATCTATAATTATATCCTTTAAATTGTCTTGTCATGAACAGTAAGCCGACTTAGTCTAACCGACTTAGTCCTAGCCTATATATATGAGATCACAATATAATAGAAAGGGGCCAAAAACTAATACAAACAGAGCTACTCTGTCAATTTGTCGAATCACTTGTATTTATTCTCATAAAGCATAGTCTGACAGTCAAGTTCTTCATATCCGCCACCTTCTCCCCGGGAGAAATCATACATACACAGCCATATATCCACGAAACATATCAGTTACCGCAAATCTGGTATTCACCGCAATATCAGTTGGCTCCGTTACCGGGAAACTCACCATCGTTCAGCCTCTTTGGATCATTTGCTCCACCGCAAAGAAGATTTCACGGCGTCGTCGACGAAGGAAACTCGATACCTCATCGGAATCGGCTCAACTTGAAGGAACGCCTTCAACGCCATCTTCATAACTCGCACACGAGTCCCTCCTAAAACCCAGGTTGGTGCATCTCTTGGCCAGTTTCAGCTCTTCAAGTAATAAGAGAATTGTTGGGTTGTTGAGGTCATCTGGGGAATATTAATAACAATAATAATAATAATATTAGTAGAAATAATTATTATCTTTGACAACCCTTCTCCTTTTATTCCATAAAAATCGGGGCGTTACATTAGATCTGACCAATCTGCTTATTGTAATCGTAAAACTAGCATGAAATACGAATAGTGAAGTGTTAGTTTGGACATAGTCTTGATGGACCCTAGAAACGTGCTGATCAGTGTCGACAGCTGTCTAGACGGGTTAGCGGTATGAGTTAGCGCTCGATACCGGAAATTCTAGTTCTTTATGAGTATGGGCTATTACAGACCAATTAAGGAGGGTAGCTGGCGTATAGATTGTCTACTACTATTGTCGGAGTAGATTGGATTAGGAATTGCACCCGTAGCTTAATTACCAATACGGATCAGATAAGGATTAAGGGAAGATTAGTTATGAATGTTTGGTTAATGCCTTTTCGATATATGATTGATGATTGGTTTATTTGCATCTCTTTTATTTACTTGTTCTTTATGTTGGTCAATGACCACCCCTATCCGGTTGACCTATGAATTGTGGTTGTGTTTAGTATTATTAAATAATAGTCTCTGTGAGATCGACCTTGACTCGCCCTTGCTATACTACAATAGACCTAGTACTCTTGCTAGTACGTCGTGTGTATTAGTGAATTGCACACACGATCAAGTTTTTGGCGCCGTTGCTGGAGACTATTTATTTAATTGTTAGGCATAGCCACTAATTTATAGTTAACCTTTTTTGTTAATTTTTTTTTTCTTTTCGATGATCGAATAAAAGTGGGAAGGTTTTTTTCGTCGCCATGTTCCTGAGGCTGTTGAGCAAATGATGTGCGGGAGTTTTTTTTTACTTCGCACGATTATTCGGTTATTATTTTGAGTCTTGAGTCTTTTTGTTTTTATTTGGAGTCTTGTAATAGTTTTGTTGAGTTTAAGTAATAAAGTTGTTATGTATTGACTTAAATTGTTTATTGCACTTCTTTAAGTTGTGCTATTTACTGCCATATGACATAACGATTTTGTTACTTATTCGCGTCTCGCAGTACTAATGGCCTTTATGCAAGAATTGTTTGTATTAGCTGACCTAGTGCAGATTAGTCATTTGGAGAATACAACTTTGGTTCTAGTTCAGTGATATGATTTGCTTCAGACAGTTAGCCGAGTTCTTCTATTTTCTAAAGCTAAGTGTTCTTCTTCTTCCTTTTTTTTTTTTGCTTTACTTTTCACATTGTGGACAATGTTGAGTTTTAAAGTGAGGGGTAGGCCTAACACTTAGTTAGAAAAACACTTACACTTACTTTTGTGACTTTCGATTTTTTGAATTGAATGAAATAAAAACCTTAAATCGTTGAAATTGCTTAATTACATACTTAATTCATTAATGATGAATAAGGGGTTTGCCAACTATTTGAAGTACTGGTTTATTAATCATCTATCTTGTTGTGGAATCGATCTTTTTAAGCACGTATAACTCAATTTTTTCAGTATGTAGTATAAATGACGCATTATTCAATTTAGTATGAAAGAATGAGCATGTGCTATGTTGCATGAAGTAGTGACTTATCAATTATTATTTTACCGTTGCATTCAGTTTTTGAGCACGCAATCTAAGTGAGAAGTATTTGGATAAGATAAAGAGTTATCCTAGACCGGGAATCGATATTTGTCGGTGGATATAATTTAACCAATTGTTGTAGGAGGATGGTAGCAACTTGAATGTCAAACAAGGTAAAACGGATACAACGGGCTTGCGAGTGAGAGAGAAAAAAAAGAGTGAGAAATCTGGCAAGCGAAGCCGATGGAGTAAAACTCACGGCTATTGCATAAAATAAGAGAGAAAATATACAATAAAGGCAGTGAGGGAAGCGAACTCGTAGCAAAAAGGGCACGACCCTCGCATAAAAAAAGAAACAAACGAGGACCTAAGAGTGATACTCGGTCCCCAAGTCCGCCCGGCCCAAGTAAGGTTTCATGTTGTTTGCCTGAGTCTGAAGGCAAGAGGAGCGAGTGTGCACATTGATAAGTAAGGATTGTGGGGTCTCTATAACTCCATTCTTTTCTTGAATGTACTATCACAAAAGATTTATCACACGACACATTGATGCATTGGTAGGTGATGATTAATGGGGAACTTATGAATTGTTGTATGATACATGTTTTGCCTGAAATCTATATTGATATAATGTGATTCTGTCTGCGTCACTGTTGTTTGAGAGTTATTGCACACACACGTCGGTTCTACTACGAGATAGTGCTTAATGGATTACTGATGGATATGTGCTGACCCTCATCTTATTTAGAATTATTGAATGAGTCTATTTTTAATTAGTTTGTAATTGTTTATGGGGTTTGTTTGATTTGGTTTTTGCTCGGGACGATCAAAAGTTAAGTGGGGGGGGGGGGGGTAGTTGATGACGGTCAAATTGGTATCATTATTTACCATCAATCTACCTCGGATTTGAGTTCTCAATGGGGATAATATGTATGGAATGATGGGTTAATTAGCTAAATGTGATTAAGCCACGTCCGGGGTGACTAAATTGGTATTAGCGTATTAACCGTGTATTTTATGCGTTAATTGCTTGAAATAAAAGCTACTATGTGTGGTATGGTTTTATTGACAGATGCACGAGTGTTCGGAGCATCATTTGAGATGAAGGAGAGAGTTAATCGATAAAGAACTGAACCGAGCTGAAGGTTGAAGTGTTTCGAGCGGAGATTGGACTCGAGAATCTGATTGGTGATCTTGCACCGCAGTTTCAGAAGCTCTAAAAGACGAATTGGGCTTGGACTTCTTCTTGAAAGTTGTAGCTCTTGAAACAAGGATTCTAACACACTTTGAATCACACAAATCAGAGTTGCGTAGGCCAAGTTATGGTCCAAATACCGAAGCTGGGACTAGGGTATTCCAGGTTAAGTCGGCAGCAGAAAAAAGACAAAAATACCCTCGTAAACCGGGAGTTACCCGCGGTTTACCGAGGTCTAGAATCTTCCAGAAACGCGTTTTCTTGTCCTCCAAGGATTGGGTTTACCCCTAAGTCGGTTTATACACCTATATAAAGCCATTCAGAGCTGCGAAATTGTATTCATTCACTTATTCATCATCTATTCCATCTATTCTTCATCTCTTTTCTAGTTCTTCATCAACTAGCTACAATGTGGTCATCTGGTTATAAATTCTTCTTTTCTTTCTTGCAAAGAAGTCATGAGTTTTTCATTATTGAATTGTGCTTGGTTTACGATCTTCATGGATCGTCTTGAATCGCCGGAAGGAGAGAGAATAGAAGAGTAGATCTGTTCTTCGTTATGAGTAAGATCTATTCCAATATTTTATTTCTTTTTTAGATTCATGAATGTTCTTGTGTCAGATCTAGATTATGATTGCATGTAATCATCTATGAATTAATTAAACGAACCTTAATCTTTATTATTCGATTCGTTAATCTGAAACGCAGAATTGGGTTGCGCTCTTCAGATCTGCAACGGTCTTTATTGCTAGATCTGAATACCTAGTAAATCCTAATTGTGTGGTTCGGCGTCAGTTATGTTGATCGACAAGTTTAATTAACAATAGGTTAGATCTGACCAATCTGCTTATTGTAATCGTAAAACTAGCATGAAATACGAATAGTGAAGTGTTAGTTTGGAAATAGTCTTGATGGACTCTAGGAACATGCTGATCAGTGTCGACAGCTGTCTAGGCGGGTTAACGGTATGAGTTAGCGCTCGATACCGGCAATTCTAATTCTTTATGCGTATGGGCTATTACGGACCAATTAAAGAGTGTGGTTGGCGTATAGATTGTCTACTACCATTGTCAGAGTAGATAGGGTTAGGAATTGCACCCGTAGCTTAATTACCAATATGGATCAGATAAGGATTAATGGGAGATTAGTTATGAATAGTTTGGTTAATGCCTTTTCGATATATTATTGATGATTGGTTTATTTGCATCTCTTTTATTTACTTGTTCTTTATGTTGGTCAATGACCACCCCTATCCGTTTGACCTATGAATTGTGGTTGTGTTTAGCATTATTAAATAATAGTCTCTGTGGGATCGACCTTGACTCGCCCTTGCTATACTACGATTGACCTAGTACTCTTGCTAGTACGTCGTGTGTATTAGTGAATTGCACACGCGGTCAGTTATCAATACCTCTCAGCCAATCAGAGCGCGCGACGGTTCATGTCAAATCTCACATCATTAACGCCAACCGAGGTGACATTTCACGAACTGATACGACCCTTGCTACCTCAACTGTTCTGGCCCCGACTGGCGGCCTCAACTCTACATGGCCTGCGGCCTCAGCTTCCTCCGGCAAACGGCCCCATTTCAAATGGCTTACGGCCTCCACCCAACATGGCTTACGGCCACCTAAACCCGATCGCTTCAAAGCACGGTATCTGAGCCCGATAGAGCATTATCGGCATCTAAGCCTGTCCGCTACAATGCACAGCTTGTAATCGGTAATTCGCTACGCGATACAAACACTCATTCAAGCCCGATTGACAGTATCGGCATATAAGCCCACTCGCTCCATGGCATGGCGTCTAGGCATGTTCGCTACAATGCACAACATATGTCAGTAATTTGCAACGCTGATTTAAGCCCAATAGCTATTATCGGCGTCTCTGCCACGACAAACTCAGGGTAATATCTGCTTTTGGAATTCTACTCTCTGCCGCGGCGGGCACGCCAGGCACGGGGTAGGGGGCATTGATATACCCGAACTGGATTGGGGCCCTGTTCACCTAGATTGAGCCTATTTCCATAGCCTAATAACAGATCTTGGGCCTCCATCCCCTTAATCCGCAAATCATAACACGGATCCTACCCGCCGTTCGTAAGCCGGGTCCTGTCCGCAATCTGTAAGCCGGATCTTGTCCGCTGGCTGTAAGCCGGACTCCTTCACTCCGTGCGATTTCTACCCGTGTAATCAGACTGACATCAAGACAAGGCAAATATGAGTCCGACCTACAAACACGTCCGATGTCCGCCATACTTATCCAGACAGCTGGCCGGTCCACCTGTATTATGTATATGATTATCTCTAATTATATCCTTTAAATTGTCTTGTCATGAACAATAAGCCGATTTAGTCTAACCGACTTAGTCCTAGCCTATATATATGGGATCACAATGTAATAGAAAATGGCCAAGAACTAATACAAACATAGCTACTCTGTCAATTTGTCGAATCACTTGTTTTTACTCTTATAAAGCATAGTCCGATAGTCAAGTTCTTCATATCCGCCACCTTCTCCCCGGAGAAATCATAAATACACAACCATATATCCACGGAACATATCAGTTACCGCAAATATGATATTCACCGTAATATCAGGAGTTAAAAGTCATTCGTTTATCATTGTCATACATTAGTCACCTGTATAATACGAACACGGATATGTCGCGGTAGGATAATGGCACGGTGACAAACTCAAATTGATGTCTATAAAATTTAAAGGAATTTACATATAAGATAATTTACAAAAAAAGAAGAAGATAAGTAATGTATGTAATATGCAACAAACTCTTTAAATATCATATTTTGTGAGTGTTCGAAGATTAATTGACTTCGTATTAGTCGGTTTGTAGTCCGGATATTGGAGAGAAGGGGTAAGCAAGACTCTTTATGCAACTCGATCAATGGACCGGCTTCAGATTAATCGGAACAGTAATTCAGATAACAGAGATTCACAACTTGCACATTTGATCCTAATGACTTAATTACATCATGATCAACGGGTTTACGTGATGATCCATGATGTATTGTATCAATCATTATAGCTGAAACGATGTGATATAATTGCATTTTGATCATGATGCATTGTGTCGTTCATTATAGCAGAAACGATGATCAATGGATCCATTATGCAATAGGTTACTTGTTATGCCACAAACGTTTTGATAATACCATTTTGATCATGATGAGTTAATCATGATCTATGGGTTTTACGTGAGGATCCATGATGCATTGTGCCGGTCGGTATGACACAAACATTGTGATGATAACATTTCTCAATATACATGTGATCGTGATTGGAGACATAATGAAATATGTCTATTTGTATGATAAATGATTTAGTTACGACAATTGACTTAATGAACATTTATAGGATTGGATGTGAAAGACATATTTACTTTGTGAGTAACGTTAGTATCAGATTTTGACACAATGAATGTTATAACATAAGTTGTAGTGATATATCTCATGATGCAAAACATTTATAAAAGTAGTGGCCCCAGTAATGTCACATCATGAGCAGTGTCACATCACGAGTAATCACGCCTCAAATGCACGTCCAAAAGGGAAAATTTTTAGGTAGTGTGTACCTACGTAGGTATATACTACGTGGCACAATCAGAGCCATATGATCAGATTGTAGAATTGTTTGTGTGGTGTGTAGTTCTGATCATGTGGCTCTGATTGTGCCACGTAGTATGTACCTACGTAGATACACACTACCTAAAAATTTCCCGTCAAAAAGTGATGAAACATTATGGCCCCTTAATATTGTGTTACTTATTTAATGTGAAGTTGTGTCTCACTTGGGAGATATTTTTTTGGTGCAATCCCAAGGGCCGAAGCTCTAAAAAAGAAAACTAAACATCTATCTCGGGGTCCGTTTCAAATTGTCCTCAAGAAGAAAGCTCAAAGTTTCAAGAAACACAAAAACACTGCATGGCTGAATATTAATTAACGGTCTAATTCCAAGATATCATATTCCAACAGTTAGTTCGGATAACATTTCCTGCAATCAACAACATTTTGAGAGTCTCATTCAATAATGATCTTTTTGATATCTCATTCAACTTGCAGTTCTTATGGGTTTTAACCCTAGTTCCCTAAGCAAGCATGTCTGCAATATATAGCTTCGAATTGTAAGAAGCTTGAAAGATTAGCACTTTGTGGGAGTGAGACAATTAAGGATGCTGAGATTTCTTACCTTGCAAAGAAATGTGTGGCTTTGAGGAAGCTCTGTATCAAAGTTACAGATCAAGGCATCGAAGCATTTGCTTGGGGATGTCCTAACTTGGTTAAGATTAAGATCAAGAAGTGCAAATTAAAGGAGTAACAAGTGAAGTTGCACACTGGTTAAGGCCAATGCAAGCAAAGTATTACCGAGACCGAATTTTGGATTAGTTGGATCAAAAGGTCGGTGACGATGACGGATTAAGTCACCTTAATTATCCGGGCTCCAATATGAATCTAGTGATGAACACACAAAACCCTAATGCCAAAAAGGAATGAGGTGGTGGATTTTTATGTATGTGGCTGAGTCTAAGAACGTATCTTAGATTGCCTACGTATCCTGTTATATCCCAGGAATCAAGCCTTACATAGTTCCTGGATTGGGGTATTTATAATGACAATACTTGCCTAAACCCTAAGGTTAAGTCGGCTTGTATTATTGTCATATTTACCCTTTAATGGGCCTTAAACCCTTGCCCAAGCTATCGCTAATAATGGGCTTGGACAGCTGGTGTGGACCCTATCCTCGAGTCGATACTTCCGACCTGCGGTAATCGACTCTAGACTCATTGTCCTACACTGCTAGCTGGTGTGGACTCTGTCCTTATGGACCTGTCGTCTCACACTGCTCGATAGTCGATCGTCGTAGCCTGGAACCGATTAGATGGCCCTAGCCTCGATCCTGGGTCTCGACACGGTTATGCTGAGACTAATTCTCCATGTGATGACCAACCGATAGACGACACGTGGAGGGAGTGAAACCCTGTATCGTCATAAGCCCCCCAGACTTGAGAGAGGTGACTTCCGTTGTCCGAGGTCGAGTCTGTCACTTGAGTCGTCATCGAGTTGGGTTTTCCTTTGGGTGGGAGAAAGCCCGCCTTTTTCACAACCCTAACTGCCTTATTGCCACGTGGAACGATATCTAGCATACGAAACGCTTCGAATCCCACAAAAGACGCGTCACTGCCTTGATTATCGCGATTTCCAGGGGTTATAACCCCCAATACCCACGTCTCTCCAAATCATTTGTAAATCTTTCACTAGCATATATAAAGGGAGAGAAGATAGACGCTGCTGCAAAACCTGTTTGCTATTTCCTTCGTCCCAATCTCCAAATTTCAAACACCAAGTAAGGCTCTTTTCTTTTTCTCAGTGTTACTCATCTTCATCTTTTGTTTGAATTTATCCATGTCCGATAGTAGTAGCGCCACTGAATCAGATAGGGGTAGTGAAACGCCCATTCACAGCCATTCTCCGGCACCTGTTATCTCTGACCCTCTTCTCCGGCAAGACTCCGGCGAGCCTACAGCTTCCCCTCCTCCTGTTCCCAATCAACCTAAGAAATTGGTAACTAGGATGGACGGTAAAGGTGCTAAGGGGTGCCTCAGCATACTCTCTTCTGAGGAGGTTGGTAGAATATGTACAAAGTATGGTATTACTCCCCCACTTGAAGCTCGACTTCCGTCCGGCCAGCATCGATTCGCGGATGAGCCCCCAGAGGGGTTATGTGCCGTCTATGAACACCAACTGGCAAGTGGGTTAAGGTTTCCACTCTGTCCAGCCGTTCTAGCCATCCTACATCACTATGAGATAAGCGTCTCCCAACTTGCCCCGAACGGCGTCAGAACTCTGATGGGATTCATAATAGCATGTCGAGTGGCTCAGGTCTGCTTTTCAGTGCCCGTGTTTCGATATTACTACAAGATTGCTGCTACACCCGACAAGTTATGGTATTCCTTCCAGAGGAGAGCGAATCGACATGAGTTCATAACTAAGGGGCCTTCTTCTCACGGGGAGTGGAAGCCTCGATTTTTATTTCTCCGTCATGGCATGGATAACCCCTATATAGGGCAATGGAGGTCGAGAGACGGGAAACAAGACAAGCTTGGGAAGGACCCGGTTCCTCACGAGGCTCGACTCCTGAGTGGACATAACTTCGAGGTGTGTACTCGAGACCTGAGTCTCCTGTATCACATGGCCCACTTGGGGGAAGCTGGGCCAATGCCATACGTGGGCCTTTGCGTCCCTGATCACGAGAATCGTAGGATGTTTACTTGCTTTTACATACTGGTTATTCGTTGAGTTGGTAACTTGTTGTTTGTCGATCAAAACTAACTTGTTCTTTTTTCGTATTGCAGTGGGTAGATTCTCCAAGGTCACTGACCCCAAACGTATTCCTGAGTCGACGGTCACGGCTGTCCCGTCTCTCGAGGGTCAAGCTACTACTGACTTGCCAGTGGCTGAGATCAGGGTGCCTTCCTCTTCCCGAGAGGGGGATGCCCCTCCACCTGAAACAAACCCTGTTGCAGTCGAGTCGTCTGCTGCGGCTGGATCGACTGAGCTACCTCCGACCACTGGTAACTTAATAGTCCGATTTGGTTCTCTTCGAGATGAAGACGAGGAGGAGCTTGTCGGTTTGACCTCGAACGTCGAGGAGCAGGCGGTGCGAACAAAGAAAAGGCCCACCGTTGCCGAGGTGGTGAAGGAGCAGCTTTGAGAGGCGAAGAGGAAGAAGGTTGCTGAGGCCTCTACCGAGTCAGGGATCGGGGTGGACTGGGTTGCCGACGATTACGCTGGTGTGGATGACAAGGACCTGTCTCATGTACTGCGAAAGTTGAATCGCCTTGTAAGTCGATCCTTCTTTTCATATTAGCTTCTCTCGAGGTCTATGCCTTGTCCATTTTTTGATATACTCTTATGTTTTGTAGCATACCCTTGTTGGTCGGGAGGCTGCCCGACGGCTGGCCAGAACAGGAGAGTCAGCGGATGAAATCAAAAAGGAGAATCACAAGGTCGACAAGTCCAGGCTACGACGATCGACTATCGAGCAGTGTGAGACGACAAGTCCATAAGGACAGAGTTCACACCAGCTAGCAGTGTAGGACAATGAGTCTAGAGTCGATTACCAGAGGTCGGAAGTATCGACTCGAGGACAGGGTCCACACCAGCTGTCCAAGCCCATTATTAGCGATAGCTTGGGCAAGGGTTTAAGGCCCATTAAAGGGTAAATATGACAATAATACAAGCCGACTTAACCTTAGGGTTTAGGCAAGTATTGTCATTATAAATACCCCAATCCAGGAACTACGTAAGGCTTGATTCCTGGGATACAACAGGATACGTAGGCAATCTAAGATACGGTCTTAGACTTAGCCACATACATAAAAATCCAACACCTCATTCCTTTTTGGCATTAGGGTTTTGTGTGTTCATCACTAGATTCATATTGGAGCCCGGATAATTAAGGTGACTTAATCCGTCATCGTCATTGGCGCTAGAAGGAGGGCCTTCTATTGATTGAATACGCGAAAAACACGATGCCTCCCAAGAAAACAGCATCCAAAGCCGCAGATCAAAGCTCGCAGGTAAACGAGCAGTTAGATCTCGTCGTGCAAGGGGAGAAAGATCAAATCTTGGATCTCGTCCCACAAGATCCTCCGCAGAAGCAGGTAGGAAAAGGTCCAGTCTTGGATCCTACTCAAGAAAACCCCCAACCAGAAAAGCAAGATCTAGCTCCAGAATATCGAGCGCTTGCGGATCAGTTGGCCGGGGCGGATTTGGAGATAATGTTCCGGATTATAGCAGAGGCAGTCACGGCACAAAGGCAAGCAGCCGCTGCCTAGAAAGACGCTGCCGCCGGTCAGAGAAACGCCGCGGTAGATGGAGGTTTTAAAGATACCGCAGAAAAACATAAACAGGCTCTTAGAGACGAAGTCAGTGCATCCTCTAGTTCGGTGGAGAAAAAGAGACGTGAGATCCAGCAGAAATATCACCGAGGGGATGATGATAGCGCCAGGGAGGAACTGAATGTTATTCTAGGGAAGAACCAGGTTTCGCTGTGGCTCGAATCTCCCTTCACTAAGGAGATCGAGAGCTTCCCTAAACCCAAGGGGTTTAAGATACCGAAGATAGAACCTTATGATGGCACCACCGACCCGGAGGACCATCTCCACAGGTATCTATCTCAGATGAGGTTGGATGGAGCCCCCGATGAGATGCGATGTCGGGCGTTCGAGACGCTACTCGTAGGTCGAGCAAGAGAATGGTTTACGAAGCTACGACCAGGGTCGATCTCCAGTTTTGCCATTCTCGCTCGAAAATTCTGAGATGCGTTTATAGTGAACAAGAAGTTTCATCTGAGTGCCACGCACCTCATGAATGTGAGGCAGCAAAAGGACGAGACAGTAATGGAATATTTGAAGAGGTTTAACCTCGAGGCTTTGCAAGTCAAGGACGCTGATGATCGACTTCTGATCACTTCGTTTGTAGGGGGCTGCGTAATACTAAGTTGTACACAAAGTTGAGCAGAGATGTTCCCCATACCATGGACGAGTGTGTTAATACAGTGCATCGATTCTGTTGGGGGAAGAGGCAGTGCGAAGGCACACCCAATCCGACTGGATGGATTCAAAAAAGGACACTCGAGGTCCGAACCGGGGACAATCTAGGAGACAGGATGTCGAGAGCAAGACGTCCGTCTGGGATCGAATCGAGACACCCGCCTCAGACCGTGGGGGCAAGAAGGGACCCTCGCGTGATAAGGATTTTATTCCGCTTAATCGATCTCGAGCCGAGGTGTTATCGATCATGCTTTCAAAGAATCTGGCAAGGAAACCGCCACCGTTGAAGAAACCTCAGGAAAAGAGGAACGCAAACAAATATTGCGATTTTCATGAAGATATAGGACATACGACAGAGGATTGTATCGACCTAAAGAGAGATATCGACTCTTGCATCCAAGAAGGGAAGCTGGATGAAGTTGTTGACAGGTCTCGGTAAGATGGGCCCAGGGGGCGTGGAGAGTACAAGAGAAAGAACTCCGATCAAGATAGGAATCGAGGCCGAGACGCCCAGAGACGAAGAGATCGGTCACCCCAGAGGAATCGATCTCCAGGTCGGGAAGGAAACAACAGGGATAATTTTGGCCGTGACAGATACGAAGATAATCGACCTGTCAATTACGTCAACACAATCTTTGGCCCAGGGGAAAATGACAAAGATCAAGCTAGTGAAGAGCCAGCGAATAGCTCGAGAGAGCGCAAGCAGCTCAGATTCACGACGGAGGTCGGATACGGCCCTCGAGATGATATCCCCAAGTCTAGGAGTCACAGCGAAGGGCTAGTTATCGAGGCTGTGATTAGTCGAGCCCGTGTATCGAGAGTCTATATCGATAACGGAAGCGCAGTGAATATCTTATATCATTCGGCGTTTCAAGCGATGAAGTTAAAAGAGAAAGACTTGGCTCCCAAAGCATCCCCTCTATTTGGATTTACGGGGCAAGCAGTTCATCCTATGGGCTCGATAAAGTTACTCACGACAGTTGGGGACGGCGAGAAGGGAAGGACACTGGAACTGAGCTATGTGGTAGTCAAAGCTCCATCCGCGTATAATGTTATCTTGGGACGACCAGCGCTCTTCGATCTTCGAGCTATCATATCGACTTTTCATAATAGCATGAAATTCCCAACGAGGAACGGTTCCCACGATGTAAAAGGAGACGTTGAGGTCGCTCGGAGTTGTAACTCCGTTGTCATGAATGGGAAGATGGCGGTTCAACAAGTCTTGGTCAAGGAACTGATTCCAGAAGAAGAAGAGGAAAAGAACTGGGTCTCCAGTGATGCAGTGGAGGATGTCCGACTCTGGGAAGGAGAGGACGATCAGTGTGTCCAGGTCGGGATTTGGATCCCAGAGAAGGAAAAACAGCTACTGATTGAATTATTAGTCGAGTTCAGGGACATATTCGCCTGGAAAGCCACTGACATGCCAGGGTTATCTACTGACATCGCGGTCCACAAACTCGAGATTGACCAGGCTAAAAAGCCAGTCAAACAGAAGAAGAGGAATTTTGCATCTGATCGACTTGAGGCCATTGAGTTGGAAGTCGGCAAGCTACTAGTAGCCAAGATAGTGAGAGAGGTTTTCTATCCAGAATGGCTAGCTAATCCGGTATTAGTAAAGAAGCCCGACGGCAGTTGGCGCATGTGCGTGGACTTCACAGATTTAAACAAAGCCTGCCCAAAAGACTCATATCCGTTGCCTAAAATCGACAGGTTAGTAGATTCGACCATCGATTTTGAAGTTTTTGGGTTTTTTGCATATAAAGGATACCACCAGATCCTAATGGATCCTCGAGATGCGGAAAAAACAGCTTTTATAACGGAATTCGGCACTTTCTGCTATGTGACCATGCCATTCGGATTAAAGAATGCTGGGGCAACATACCAGAGGGCAGTCAACAAAATATTTGCAAAGCAAATTGGTAGGTGTATGGAGGTGTATGTAGACGACCTGCTTATCAATAGTCGATCTATGAGACAATACCTAGTCGATGCTCGAGAGGTTTTTGAAGTGTTGAGAGAGACGCAGATGAGATTAAACCCGAAGAAGTGCACTTTCGGAGTCAGGTCGGGTAAGTTCTTGGGGTATATGATTTCGAAAGACGGGATTCGAGCAAACCCGGATAAAATTGATACGTTGAAGAATATGCCCGCACCACGAAATATCAAGGAAGTGCAAAGGCTCACGGGTCGAATGGCAGCTCTCAACAGATTTTTATCGAGATCCGCACAGCGGGCGTTACCATTTTTCAAAATACTCCGAAAGGCCAGTCCTTTTCATTGGGACGATGAATGTCAGACAGCCTTTGAAGAGTTGAAAGCATATTTATCGGAGTTACCTACACTCACTTCGCCTAGGGAAGGGGAGAAGTTGTTGGTTTATTTGGCAGTGTGTGAAGAAGCAGTGAGTGCGGTTCTAGTACGAGAAGGGGTGCATGGCCAGGTACCTATATACTTTGTTAGTAAAGCACTGCATGGCCCCGAGATCCGGTACTCACCAGCTGAGAAGTTAGCGTTATGCCTAGTTCACGCCTCGAGAAAGTTGAGGCCCTATTTTCAAGCTCATCCCATTGTGGTAGTCACAGACCAACCACTTAAGCAGATTTTGGCGAAGCCTGATACCTCAGGTCGGTTGGCGAAATGGGTGATAGAGATGGCCCAGTACGATATCGAGTTCGTCCCTCGAACCGCGATAAAAGCACGAGCCTTGGCGGACTTTTTTGGCCGAAGGGATCTCTCGTCCAACTCGATCAAGAAAAGCGGAGTCCAGAGGAAAAATGGACTCTTCAAGTCGATGGAGCATCGAGTAAGGAGGGGGCAGGAGCAGGGCTCCTTCTGATAAGCCCGAAAGGTGAAGAATTTCCATACGCCCTTCGATTCGACTTCAAAGCAACAAACAATGAGGCCGAGTACGAAGCCATGATAACCGGGTTGAAGCTTGCTCTAAAACTGGGTGTCGAAGAACTGTTGGTGTATAGCGACTCGCAACTGGTAGTGAACCATGTGAAAGGGGAGTATGTGGCTAAGGAGGAAACTATGAAGAATTATTTAGCAGTAGTCCAAAGCCTCATACCTAAATTCAAAACAGTTCAATTCGAGCAAGTCCCCCGAAGTCAGAACAAAAGAGCCGATGCGCTCTCCAAGTTGGCATCGAACTTCATGTCGAGTAAGAAGGTTCTGGTCGAGTCATTGACCGACAGGAGTTACATCGAGACGCAGGCCCAGCCGATTATTCAGCAGGCCACGTGGATGGACTCGATCGCTCTTTACCTCAAAGACGGGATATTACCATCCGATAAGGTGCAATCTAGAAAGGTTCGACTTCAATCAACTCGATATGCGTTTTTCGACGACATCCTCTATCGGAAATCTTTTGTGAGTCCATGGCTGAGATGTGTTTCTGAAACCGAAGGCGAGTATCTCTTAGAAGAAATTCATAGAGGAGCCTGTGGGAATCACTGTGGGGCTAGAATGTTAGCTCGAAAATGCAAGTTAGCTGGGTATTTTTGGCCGTCGATGCAGCGAGATGCAAATAATCTAGTACAGAAATGCAACGCTTGTCAGATTCATGATAATATCTCTCATCAACAAGCGCAAGACATGAACGTCATCTCGTCAGCATGGCCTTTTGACCAGTGGGGAGTCGATATTGTCGGACCTCTACCCCGAGCCCCGGGAAATCTCAAGTTTGTGGTTGTCGCAGTTGACTATTTTACGAAATGGGTAGAAGCTAAGGCGTTGCCCGATATCCAAGCCTCAACCATCAAGAAATTTCTATGGGTCGACATTCTATGCAGGTACGGAATTCCGAAGGCTCTGATCTCGGATAACGGTACTCAGTTTGAAGATCGAAAAGTTAGAGAATGGTGCGGCGAATACCATATCGACCAGCGATTCACCTCAGTGGCTCACCCACAGGCAAACGGTCAAGTCGAGCAGACTAATCGACAGATCAAGCTGGGGTTAAAGAAGAGGCTAGAATCAGAAGGTCGAGATTGGGCAACCCAACTTCCGAGCATCCTATGGTCATATAGGACAGCTCCTAATTCATCGACTGGGGAAACTCCCTTCTCTTTAGTGTATGGGTGTGAAGCGGTGATACCCGCCGAAATCGGAGTTCCCTCTCCTCGAGTTTTGGCTTATAATGTTGAGACAAATGATCCCGAACTCCGACAGGAAAGGGACAATGTCGAGGAGGGAAGAGAGGTAGCCTCAGCCAGAATGGCAAGGTATAAACAGAAAATCTCCCAGGACTACAACTCGAGGGTAAGACACAAATACTTCAAAGTTGGTGATCTGGTTCTAAGGAAAAATGAAGCAAGTCGACAGGAAGCAGTCGGAAAGTTGACCCCGAATTGGGAAGGCCCATATCAGATTCTAAAAGTTCACCCCAAAGGGTCTTATCAACTTGGTCGAGCAGATGGAACCACGGTTCCTCGACATTGGCACGCCAACAATCTGAGGAAGTATTATGTTTGAGATAAGCTTTACTCTGATGAACTTTTCTTTTACTTTTCAATTTTCAAAATCTTGTAATGAGTCCATGAGACAATTTTATAAGTATTCTAATAAACTTGCTTTTTCTCGAGATGTTTTCTGTATTTGTTAGGATTTATAGCCAAAACAGTACAAGTCCAATGTGATATAAAATGTTAAGGCAAAATATTCATCGACCAGTAGAGAATCCGCAGGTCGGACATCTCGACAAAGCCAAAAGCAAAGTTAGCCTAATGGGCAACAAATGCAAAGGCATAAAGACGGTTCGCATGGTCGGGCCAAATGTCCCAGTCGAAAGCCGAATGAGCCCGAGAGGCGAAAAAGGCCTGGACAAAGGACGGTTCGCATAGTCGGGCCATCTGTCTCAGTCGATGGTCGAAAGAGCCTAGGTGGCAAAAAAGACCGCGGCCAGGGACAGTTCACATTAAAATGCTCAGCCTGAGGACAAATAAGCCTAAGGGGCGAAAAGCCAAGGCAAGCGAGTCGATCTCAAGTGCATTAACAACCAAAGGTTCATAATACACTTGGGGGGCAACATAACATCAATAAATCGAGCAACGAACAGTAAATAGCAAACAGAGCCAGAGGCTCGACAAGCGAAGGACTAAAACACAAACAAAGAAATAAGAGAAAAACATAGCAAAATCATTACAGAATAAGGCCAGGTCAAAAAGACCCGCCCAAGTCAATTCAAAATAATATAGTTACAAAGTTCAAGTTCAAATGGCAAAAGAAGAATTAAAAAGACAACAATCAGGGGTCGGCTTCAGGGGTCGGCTCAGTATTGGCGGAGGTCGGATCGGCGGCAGTCGGATCAGCAGCAGGGGCAGAAGTAGAAGGACCATACTTGATGGCCAAGGACTCTCCCTGTTGAAACTCCTCGATATAACGATCATATATCTTTTCCGAGTCGGGGTTGTAAAACACTGGTGTCTCGAGAGTCGACATGTCGAAATCCGGAATGGCCGCCCTCACCTGATCCACTGCCAAAGTATAACCACCCATCATCGAAGCACGCATAATCACCTCCAGATCATCTTCAAGGTTGGACGACTTGCGATACTCCATGATTGCTGCAGTTTTAGCTTCTTCGACCTGCGCGAGCGTTCGATCCAGTTCAGCTTGTAGCACATCTCGATTGTGTCGAGCCTTCCTAGCTTCTTCATCTGCAGCCTTGTGCCCCTTCTGCAACATCTCATAGTCTTGAGCCAGCTTGAGCAGCTCCCTACCCTGACTCTGCCTTTCATCCCGCAGTCGGTCCAGCTCCTTCTCAGTAGTGGCCAGCTTTGCCTAAACCCTAAGGTTAAGTCGGCTTGTATTATTGTCATATTTACCCTTTAATGGGCCTTAAACCCTTGCCCAAGCTATCGCTAATAATGGGCTTGGACGGTACCGGTGTGGACCCCCGTCCTCGAGTCGATACTTCCGACCGCGGTAATCGACTCTAGACTCATTGTCCTACACCGCTAGGCCGGTGTGGACTCGTCCTTATGGACTTGTCGTCTCACACCGCTCGATAGTCGATCGTCGTAGCCTCGGAACCGATTAGATGGCCCTAGCCTCGATCCCGGGTCTCGACACGGTTATGCCGAGACTAATTCTCCATGTGATGACCAACCGATAGACGACACGTGGAGGGAGTGAAACCCTGTATCGTCAGTCGGATACTAGAGTTTTACGCGAGAGAGAGAGAGAGGGACTGAGAGAGAGAGAGAGAGAGTCCAAACGGAAAGTCTTGGATTGGCTTGACCACAATGTGATTCAATATGCAAGAATTGACATGTTTAAAAAAAAAAAACACTTCCAAAACCATAATTTGGAAAAATAACCATGTGCAAATCGAAGTGGAGAGAAAAGTTATCAACTTAGGTAACCAAACATAGAGGAAACAGGCATTTAGGTATATATTGATTCAAATTTGGTGAAGGTCAAATCTTATATTTATTTTTTAGTTCTTTAAAAAAAAGACCATATTGAAAGTTAGGAATGGGATTGGGCTTGGAGAAAATATTTGTTTTCTTTCATCTATGTTTTTGGAGGTGAGCCCAATTATTGACACCCAAAGTATGATAATTAACAATTTAAATAAACTTAAAAGTCAAAGCCATTGATCACCACTTTTAAACTTGACTAAAAGCATTTGCAATAGATACCGTGAATCATTTAAAAATTCTATTTTACAGTTTTCAACAAAAAAATAACACTACAACATATATTCTATTTTTTACCGTAAAATATGCAAAATAGAGAATCTGATGTATTTCATATTGGATAGAGATTCTGTTAGCTAGAAAAACGTGTATTTAAAACTTTAAATGCTAAAGAGAAAGCATTTAGCCCTGTGATCTTACACCACCCGGATTTTATTTTCGATACATCAAAAACCTTATATAAACCAGCCCAACACAATTAGTTGTCTTCATCCAGCTCACCCGACCATACAAACAGGGACGGACGCAGAATCCCGGTTGAGGGGGGGCGATAATCCTAGAATTTTTTTGCAACCATAAACGTGTATGCTAGTGTTTTTTTATGACCCTTATGGATTCGATGACAAATACTACTATCTAAACACTACTATACACTTTGCAATAAATATTGGTGAAAAAACCCTACTATATATCGAATGATCCGAACACGTCAACAATTCTACTCTCATTATTAACAATTATATTAAGGAAAAAAAAAACATTTCACACATTAGTATTTTTATTTATTTTAAGTAAAATCTTATTAATATTTATTTACATGTATCACTATTGTAATGACTATGTATTTTTATTAACAAGATAAAAGTTTTACGTCGATTTATCCGATTATTGTAGATGATATGGGCGAATATAAATTTTTAGGGAGCGCAAAAAAAAATACATCATACATATTAATGGGTTTTTCCGGATTCGAGGGGACGACTGCCCCCCACCCCTTAAGGTAAGTCCGCTCAAGCATACATAGTCTATTAGCTCATCCGACTTTCAATTTCTGGTTTCGTCATTGCGCTTAACGCCCTATATTATTCCCAATAAAGTTGGAGAGTAATTATTGACCTTAGGACCATATAGGGTAAGACTTAAAAAGAAATAATAACACGTTTATTTTTTCCATTTTTAAGCTGCACGATGAATTAGGGATCATGTTACGTGTCTTTCTTTTTATATGGCTTTTATTATTATGTGGAGGGGCCTAAAATAAATGTATAAGAAAAGGAAGAAAAAAGAAAAAGAGATGTATTTCCTAATAAATATATTAAAGATAATGTGGATATCCACGGAGACTTACATTTATTGACTTACCATGGATTTGATTGACAAATCTTATGGAGTTTATATACAGAAAGAATGCATAAAGATCAACAATGAATATTTCAAAGAAGCACGGAGTCTTTATTATTTTTTGAGCAATAATCGGATGATCAATGGCAAATGGGGGTCCAGTAAATCAACAACACTGAGAAGAAAGAGTGATTCTCCTTAGCTGTGATTACAACAGATTTATTCATTAAATCATTCAGTCTCCCTTCATACCTGTTTCATTTAATTATCACTGCTTGCAGTTCTCCTGCTTATGATAAAATATTGATCCAATATCTTTAATTTGATGTACCATATATATGGATTAAGTGTCGATACATCTATCCAATTTGGAAACCGGCATGAAAAACAAAGTGTATCGAATCATTTAGAAGATTATATGAGATTTCATAATGAATTTCTTTACACAATCTATCGGAACTTATTCATCACATCTTTCATCTAATCTCCTGGTCATAAATTTTGGTTACTGTGTACGTGATGGAATGATATAAAAAAAAATTTGCTAACCTCATTATCTTTTCCATTTGTCGATTTTATTCAAATCTTTTTTTCAACCATCACAGCATCGGAAGCAATCTCGAAGTTCAATACATTCATGTTTTCTAGTTGATTGTTTCATCTCACGTCAATTTCTTTTCGATGCTACATGTGGTGGTCAAGTACTGAGGTAAATTTTTTATTCATTCTAAATTTTTATGTATGATTATACAATATGTGTTTTGATGCTAGTGGCATTGTTGATATGAATACAAAGATGATGATATCAATCGAGAGAAAAAGTGAATTGAAGTTTTACATATTCATATATATATATATAAATGGGTTCACGTATATTCGATGTGGACGAATATCCTACGAGTTGGGAAGGATTAAGAGTGATGTGCGTAGATCTTTGGATTCATCACAATTGGCACTCTTAAGGGCCTGTCAAGAGACTAGGGAGAAATTTGTCTGTCAAGGCCCTTTGTTCAAGGATCAGAAGAATCCGTTTCTGTTAATGCAAAGGTTGGCTAAATTTCGTGCTATTAAGCGCAGATTTAACAAACAGAAGTTTAAGTATTTTATCAAGAAGCAGAAAGCAGAGGTAGATGTTCAAAGGCTCAGCCATGTCCAGTTCCAACAAAAAGATGAGAGAGTATCTGGTTGCCAAACGGAGGTTGGCTTATTCAAGTCTAAACAGGAATCTGTTTGGGACAGTTCCTAGGAACTATTTGAGAACTCCTGTTAGGAGATCGTTTGTACCGTATAAGAGAAAACCCTTTTTTAGGCAAAAGCGTCTTTCCGAAAAGAGATTAAAAACAATTCATGACAAGATTACAATTGAAAATGCTGGTGATTGTAAATTGTTGAATAATATATCTCAAGGGACTAGTTCTGACCAAAGGCTTGGTCATGATATTAATTTGTATGGAATTAATATTAAGGGAAAGGTTCATCTTCAAGTGTGTGAAGAATTAACTGGACTTCACGTTGTTTGGTTTTTAATTTTTGACAAAAAAACCCAAAGCTACTTCATCAGAAACTTTGAAGATGAAGGATGTTTTCGACATTTTTGTTGATGAACCTTCCACAGCAATGATTAAGGAAGAGTTGACAGACTGATTCAGGGTATTAAGGAGGGGATTGTATTGGCTTACCATGGAAGGATCTACTTCAGCTGGTCAGAAAGAGCATGTTGTAAAAGAATATTGTAACAAAAAGATTTTTGTAAAGTATGGAGGTGCAACTACTGGTACTATTGATAACATTCATGAGAATGCATTGTATTTATGTGCAGCCAGTTCAGTGAAAGATACATTAGCAGTAATGACCGTCTGCCAGCAAAGAAAAAAGGGTCATGAGCGGCTACGTCACGCCTACGGCCTACCCCTTTCGCCTCATGACACGTAGCAAAACCTGTAATATTATAAGGTTTTGCCACGTGGAAGGCCCAAATTAATTTTCAAAAAGGAAGGAGTACTATAAAAGGCCCTGAGTTCCTGAGCAAAACCTTAGTAGTAAAGAAGTTGAAAAATACTATTCCTACTTCTGTCTCTCTCTACTTTATCCCTCTAGAAAAACTAATAAAAACGACTCGCAGAAATGCCCCATATAGATTACAAGGAAAATCTGTTTTCTTAACATACCCACATTGCCCTCTAATACCAATATTCATTATAGATTATTTATATAATCTACTAAAAGATTTCAATATTTATTATGCCAGGGTATGCACTGAACCTCACCAGAACGGTGAACCACATCTACACTGCTTGGTTCAGCTAGGAAACACACTCGACACAAGAGACCCTAGGTCCTTTGATATAAAAGATCCAAATGGGACACTGTCGTATCATCCAAACACTCAGGTCCCTAGAAGCGATAAAAGGTGGCTGCTTACATCGCCAAGGGAGGGCAATTTCAAGAGAGGGAAGTGTTAAGGGCTTGTAGAAGAAGCCCAAAAAAAATAGGGATGACATATGGTCAACAATTATAAATGAGGTCACATCCAAAGATGACTTCCTTTCTAGAGTGTAGGCTGAGCAACCTCTCTCATCGGCCACTGTTTCAATCACTATTGTACAACAGTAAAAGGTAATGATGATGTCGGAATTTTGAATTATCTGTTCAAAATACACTGTACATTCAAACTTCTAACCCAGTTTTCTCACAATCTAACCGATGGATCATGGTTCTTTCAAGTGCCTGAGCACGCAAGACTAAGCCACGTTAGTGCAAGCGACTAAGTCTTGCAATTACCCCCCTTTTGAACGGATGGACCGGACGGATCTTCGATCAGAGGTCGGAATCAAAATGTTGACTTGGTCAATAGGTGAATAGTGAGAAATTTATACAAGGAGAAGAACTGTAAATAATTTTTATAAATTAATTTACAACGAATTAGCCTTAACTTTCAACTACAAACATTCTTAGAATTCTTCAATGAACAACATATCAAAAGTTTTTTTTTTTAAAAAATTAAATATTTGAATTAAATTTATGTAAATACACAGAAGAAGATGAAAAAGAAAGGTCATGAGCGGCTACGTCACGCCTACGGCCTACCCCCTTCGCCTCATGACACGTGGCGGGCAAAACCGTAATATTATATGGTTTTGCCACGTGTAAGAAAGGGATTAGTGGGCAGTGTGGGTGGGATCCACCTGTCGGCCACTCACCCAAATTCAAATTGGGGGGCACTATAAAAGGCCCGAGTCCCTGAGCAAAACACAAGTAGTAAAGAAGTGCAAAAATACTGTTCTTCCTTCTGACTCTCTCTCTCTCTCTATCTCTACTATTCAGACTTTCGTCTTATATGCCTTATTACTATTCCCTTTTTACTATTGTACAACAGTAAAAAGATTTGTTCTCTGGGTCCTGCAGGTGGAGGAGAAGACTGCAGGTGTGGGACCAGCTGAAGTATACCCACTAAACACCCCCCCTAAAACCCTGAAGCCTTAATGTTAAGTTAGTCATTAAACATTACAGGTGAGAGAGATGAACAACAATGGTCAAAGTGTTCTAGTGGATCTATCATATATTTCTTAATCATTAATTTTTTTTAACACAATTATCCCTGAAAATGATTATCTGGGTATATGGGTGATTGACAGTACTCCCACACTGAGCCGGCGGCTGCAGTTATAGATTGTATAATAAAAGCCCCCTGCTTTAATTTTAAATGCAGGTGGGGGAGACTATTCATTGCAGGTGGAGAAGATGATGAATAGTGCATTTCTTGTGAGGAAAATAATCATGAAGAAATTGAAAAAGGACAAATAAAGTATTTTTCTCAGAAAATGGAGAAAGAAAAATAAATATCCCTTTCACATTGAATCTGACAATTCAAAATTCCGACATCATCATTACCTTTTACTGTTGTACAATAGTGATTGAAACAGTGGTTGATGAGAGAGAAATTGTCTGTTCAAAATACACTGTACATTCAAACTTCTAACCCAGTTTTCTCACAATCTAACCGATGGATCATGGTTCTTCAAGTGCCTGAGCACGCAAGACTAAGCCACGTTAGTGCAAGCGACTAAGTCTTGCAATTACCCCCCCCCCCCCCCTTAGTAAATGTAATATGACTGTACAAGATGTTTTTAAATGTTGCATTTGCTTTTTCGTCTCTCATATTCCGTAATTCTTTCTTGATTAACTCCTTACATGTTTAAACCACTCATACTTT
Organism: Gentiana straminea; assembly: GCA_036785695.1. Taxonomy (NCBI): domain Eukaryota; kingdom Viridiplantae; phylum Streptophyta; class Magnoliopsida; order Gentianales; family Gentianaceae; genus Gentiana; species Gentiana straminea. The sequence continues at coordinate 1,088,374 of JAVUPR010000561.1, forward strand.
CATTCCCTTACATCACTATGATTATACTCTATGTCAAGTTGCTGTTGTATCATCATTCATCAACCACATATAAACACACTTCTCATAAGTCCAGGGCCTAGCAGGAGCCTTGCGGTGCAAAGCCCAAACCATTCTAGTATATCTTATCTTATCTTATCTTATCTTATATCTATAAGAAGCTAAGAGGGTGAGCCCTCAAGATGCCACCTTCTTAGCTTGACATGTGGCACTTTTTTTTTTGTTTGTGGTTTTTTTTTTTGTTTTTTTAATTTATTTATCAAACGTGTACCATTAGTAGTTTTTGCAGAAAACGGAAAAAAAAGGAAAGACCGACGGATTTGAAGTTCTACTGTGTAATGTACGATGGAAGATGGGTCAAGTTTAGCTATAAAATACATCAACATGTGTACTTTTTTTTCTTTATCAAACGTGTACCATTAGTAGTTTGAACAGAAAATTGAACAAAAAAAAGGAAAGACCGACGGAGTTGAAGCTTTACTGTGTAGTGTACGATAGAAGATGGGTCAAATTTAGCTATAAAATACATCAACATGTGTATTTTCTTTTATCTTTTTCAAACGTGTATCGTTAGTAGTTTGTCCAAAAAAGGGAACAAAAAAAAAAGAAAAGACCGACAGATTTGAAGTTCTACTGCGTAGTGTACGATGAAAGATGGACCAAGTTTAGCTATAAAATACATCAACATGTGTATTTTTTTTCTTTATCAAACGTGTACCGTTAGTAGTTTGTGCAGAAAAAATAAGAAGAAAAAGGAAAGACCGACGGATTTGAAGTTCTACTGTGTAGTGTATGATGGACCAAGTTTATCTTATTTTTTATTTTAATCTTATATCTATAAGAAGCTAAGGAGGTGTTGCCACAAGAGGCCACGTGGCAACCTCCTTGGATGGCACTTTTTTTAATTTTTACGAAACGTGTACCGTTAGTAGTTTTTGCAGAAAAAGAAAAAAAAAAGACCGACGGATTTGAAGTTCTACCGTGTAGTGTACGATGGAAGATGAACCAAGTTTAGCTATAAATTACATCAAGGTTTTTTTTATTTTTTTTTATTTTTTTATTTTTTTATCAGACGTGTACCGTTAGTTGTTTATGCTGAAAAGGGAAGAAAAAAAAGGAAAGACCGACGAATTTGAAGTTCTACTATGTAGTGTACGATGGAAGATGGACCAAGTTTAGCTATAAAATACATCAACACGTGTACTTTTTTTTTCCTTTATCAAACGTGTACCGTTAGTAGTTTGTGCAGAAAAAAAAAAAAAAAAAAAAAAGACCGACGGATTTGAAGTTCTACTGTGTAGTGTACGATGAAAGATGGACGAAGTTTAGCTATAAAATACATCAACACGTGTACTTATCAAATGTGTACCGCATGTAATTTGTGCAGAAAAGGGAAAAAAGGAAAGACCGACTGATTTGAATCCACTGTGTAGTGTACGATGGAAGATGAGTCAAGTTTAGCTATAAAATACAACAAAAAAATATGGCAAAACAAATATCCGCGCCAAGAAGGCGTGCCCACATGTGGCCACGTGGACACCACATTAAATGTTTTTATTATTTTGAACAACATAACGTCGGTGGAACCGACGGCCGTTTGCAGTACGAACGTCACTAAAATTGACGTTGGAATACCAAATCACTTTTTGACATGTTTTTTTCCCCACCAAATGAATGAACACGAGATCAATGACGTATTCATTAATAATAAGAAAAAGAAATGTCGTATAAAAAATGAGTGAAACACATTTTCAAGCATATTAATGATCTGAAAGCTAATGCGTCCCGGGAGATTTGACCGTGTAGTTATGGTCCGCTTATTGTTTTTCTGTAATGTTTCATTACGTAAAGTCGAAGCTAAAGAGATCGACTTTATGACATTGTTCTCTGATACATCATATTGTGATTTATTTTGTAGGTGGAAACTCCGGATAGGGCTGGAAGAGAAGTGATGCACAATCTTCACGTCTCTAAGAAAGAGTTACCTCTTGCAGAAAATGTGATTTGTTTATGTTGCTCTCTTTGTCTTGTGACTTGAATTTGTTATGGTATAAGCTTACGCGGTTTATTTCACGTTGGTGTTGGACAAATTGCCCACACTCTTGAATGCTTAAAGAAATAAAGTTGCGCTTTTACTACCACCAATTGGTTTTAGTACAACGGTAAGTGCTTGATCTTTAACATGGTATCGGAGCCAGAGGTCACGAGATCGAACCCTTGTTGGAACATTATTTAAAAAAAAATTGTGCAAATGTTGGGACAGATTTCCCACACTTGAGGGGGGTTGGGACAGATTAACCACACTCTTGAATGAAAAATTGTGCAAGTGTTGACCGGATTGCCAACACTTGAGGGCGGTGTTGGGACAGATTGCCCACAGTCTTGAATGCCTAAAGAAATAAAGTTGCGCCTTTACTACCACCAATTGGTTTTAGTACAACGGTAAGCGTCTGATCTTTAACAGTTGGGGATCTATTCATTGATATTATCGTTGGTAACGATTTACGTTGGGTCTGCCGTGTCTTGCACTGCTCACGTTCACTAGACTAGTTATATCTATAAGAAGCTAAGAGGGTGAGCCCTCAAGAGGCCACGTGGCCACCCTCTTAGCTTGACACGTGACACTTTTTTTGTGTGTGGTTTTTTTATAAAAAAAATTATTTATCAACCGTGTACCGTTAGTAGTTTGTACAGAAAACGGAAAAAAGGAAAGACCGACGAATTTGAAGTTCTAATGTGTAGTGTACGATGGAAGATGGGTCAAGTTTAGCTATAAAATACATCAACACGTGTAGTTTTTTTCTTTATCAAACGTGTACCGTTAGTAGTTTGTGCAGAAAAGGGGAAAGAAAAAAAAAGGAAAAACCGACGGATTTGAAGTTCTATTGTGTAGTGTACGATGGAAGATGGATCAAGTTTATCTTATCTTTTTTTTTATATATATCTCTAAAAAACTAAGAGGGTGAGCCCTCAAGAGGCCATGTGGCTGCCCTCTTAGCTTGAAACGTGGCATTTTTATTTATTTTTTTACCTTTGTGGTTTTTTTTTTAAATTTAATTTATTTATCAAACGTGTACCGTAATTTTTGCAGAAAATGGAAAAGAAAGGAAAGACTGACAGATTTGAAGTTCTACTGTGTAGTGTATGATGGAAGATGAGTCAAGTTTAGCTATAAAATACATCAACACGTGTACTTTTTTTCTTTATCAAACGTGTACAATAGTTGGTGCAGAAAAGAAAAAAAAAACCGACGAATTCGAAGTTCTACTATGTAGTGTACGATGGAGATGGACCAAGTTTAGCTATAAAATACATTAACACGTGTATTTTTTTTTATCAAACATGTACCGTTAGTAGTTTGTGCAGAAAATGGAAAAAAAAAAAGGAAAGACCGACGGATTTGAAGTTCTACTGTGTAGTGTACGATGGAAGATGGGTCAAGTTTAGTTATAAAATACAACAACAAAAAAATATGGCCAAACAAATATCCGTGTCAAGAAGGTGTGCCCACATTTGGCCACGTGGACATCACATTAAATATTTTTATTATTTTGAACAGGATAACGTCGGTGGAACCGACGGCCGTTTGTAGTACGAGCGTCACTAAAATTGACGTTGGAATACCAAATCACTTTTTATATTTTTCAGACCGTTTAGCACGTGTTTTTTTTTTCACCAAATAAATAAACACGAGATCAATGACGTAATCATTAATGATAAGAAAGAGAAATGTCGTATAGAAAATGAGTGAAGTACATTTTCAAGCATATTAATGATTTGGAAGCTAAGGCGTCCCGGGAGATTTGATCGTGCAGTTATGGTCCGCTTATTGTTTTTCTATAATGTTTCATTACGTAAAGTCGAAGCTAAAGGGATCGACTTTATGACATTGTTCTTCGATAAATCATATTGTGGTTTATTTTGTAGGTGGAAACTCCTGATAGGGCTGGAAGAGAAGTGATTCACAATCTTCACGTCTCTAAGAAAGAGTTACCTCTTGCAGAGAATATGATATGTTTCTGTTGCTCTCTTTATCTTGTGCATTGAATTTGTTACGGTTTAAGTTTACGCGATTTATTTCACGTTGGTGATCTATTCTTTGATATTATCGTTGGTAACGATTTATGTTGGGTCCGCCATGCCTTGCACGGCTCACGTTCACTAGTATAAATTATATGAATACTGATAGTAACATGACGAGTGACACGTAACTAATAATTAATTTTACTATTATTATTATTCTAATTAAAGGAAAAGACGAGAGGGGTTGATGACCTAGTTTATTTGAGTGAGATTATTCTATAAAAGGAAATATTTTGTTAAATAAATTATTGTGAAAAGATGGGAAAACCGTGTAGAATTATTTTCTTATAGGGAATTTTTGCAAAAGGCACCACATGACATGAACAACAACGTATGAGGACAGCATTGCATGTTGTCTAAGTACTCATTTTAGTTAGACATACCAAACTATCTTTTAACTTCTAACACATGGCAATTTTTAATTCAAGAAATTTCATCATGTGTATTAAGGACCTTTCAACATGGCCCCATATGTCCATATTTCTTAAAAGTTTTTCCGTTTTCGGAACCAACTGACCGGACTAATCTGAAGTTCGATTCGGATGATCCGTGCAGAGTCTGATTCTTAATCGGACGTACAAGTTTGATCGATCCAAAGCTTTTCATCATGATCCTTCATAAAAGAATCGAACATGTGACATCTAAGTCATTGCCGAACTAGGGTAATTCTGATGCATGGACTGTCTATTAGAATGGGCCATCGGATGAGTGTCACGTGTATAAGGAGACAAAACATTTTATCTCTTTATACACATAGCAGTCATCCGGTGGCTCGTTCTAATATGGAGTCAAAATGTAATAATGCTCCACTCAAAAAAATGCAATAACGCCACTAGTGTCCTTGTGGATCTTCAAATTCTTTCTGGTGCCTCGACTGAATTAAATTCCTCGATCCACCACCGCACGTGTTTGACCTACAAAAGCAAGAGAACCATCACAAGTACAATACAAAGAGAGCAACAATATTAATAGGTCTAAACTCATTTTAATTATATTGGTATAACATATTAAAACATTATTTCTTCAATAGTTTAAATAGTTGAGAATACAAGTAATTTAAACATATATATAGACTTCAAGAATGAGTAAGTTTTACATCATAAGTAATTATCTAGAATTCTTTGGTAGTATATGATGAGTATAAATTTACTTTCTATAAAGTATGATGATTACTAATATATACTTTGGTCCCAAAAAGTAAATATTTTTACAGCTGCTAGGTTTTTATAATTATTCTGTTGAGGATGTGTTACACTTTAATTCCACTATTAAAGAATCTCCAACAATGCAAGTTGCACATTTATATATAGATCAGTTTTTAAATATATACTGGTTTTGATAAAATAAAAGGTCAGCTTTTTCTTTATTTGATAGTAACATGAAAATGAAGTTTCATTCACAAAAGATTTTGCACCCACTTATATAGATTTACCCTTTGATTTCCAAGGTAATGTTGTTGTCACGATAACTCAGACATAACTTAAGGTATTTTTATATTATTTATCATGATTTATGATTTAATGATCATGATGTATATGTTGAATATCGTCATCCTTGTAGTTCCCAATTTTGTATAATATGTAACCGTAACACTCAGTTTGTAAGTAGTTGCGAACAATTTCATGTACAAGATTTAAATAGATGTTAATCCGTGATGAAATTAATCAAAATTACAATGTCTTTCAATAAAATACCAATAATGCGTCCAGATTATATTTGAAAAAAGATTAATTAACTTTTATTTATTTATTTGATGGTAACATGAAAATGAAGTGTCATTCACAAAAGATTTTGCAACAGCTTATGTAGATTTCATTTCAAAATGAGAAACCAATTCAATGTGTACTTTTATGTATATATGTTAGTAATGAATAGACACACTTTTTAATGCATACATTAAATTTTCTCACAGGTTTTTGCCCCATAAATATTTAATAAGGCATGCCCACTCCCATGGATCTGGGAATAACAATAATGGACTTTTCACATTAAATTTAGGGGTGTGTTTGGTTTGGAGGTTCTATATGGAAATAATAATGATATAAAAAAAGGTGATCGGGCTAAAAGTCCACTTTTTAATACAAAATAAATAAATAAGACACACTTATTTTTTTAGTTACAATAAGGATAAATAATTTCAATCGGACACAAATACACTTATTACCAAAATGAACGCGCGCCACACAGCCTCTTCATTTTACATAGGATGTGATTAAACATGTTTTTTTTTTCCTTTTAACAACCGTAACTTTTGACGTAGAACTCCGATCATTAAAAAAATTTCACCAAAAATCGTGTTTTTTTTGCTCTTTATTTTGAGATCTCATACAATACCCTTCCGACGTAAATTTTGAAAGCCGAAAAAACATTTGCATTAATCGGAGCGCTTTTCTTATAAACGACCGTAACTTTTGATTTATAACACCGATCTTCAAAATGTTTTCACCAAGTTCATAATTTTTTTTCTCTTCATTTTGAGATCTTATACGATACCCTTTTGACGTAATTATTGAAAGCCGAAATTAATCGCAGCGTTTACACTAACACAGTATCAGTAACACAATATCATTAACATCATTACCAATACCATTACCATTACCATTAACAATAGCAGTGTGGAATTAGACAAAAATCATGGACTCGGCAAGCTTTACAACAACACCGTCACCCAATATTTCTTTATAGATTAAAACGGAAACAAACCATAAACTAAAAATCATTTAGACAATAATGTAATCACATTAACACCCAAAAAACTTGTGTATTTGCAAATAACGCATTCAATCACAATGGAAAAAAAAATTACAGCATATATGATAAACAAGTTTAACATCAACATATATGATAATTAAGTTAAATCAAGGAAATGATTACTCATGTCATTTCTATAAAAAAAAACCATAGATTTACGAGAACCAACTAACTACTAGTATGTAAATGCAACATACGGATCTTAGGCATGTGATGATCTTGATTTTTTCTTATATACTTGTGATGAAACACTAGCATTGCCTCACCATTTTGAATCAACAGCCTTCAATCACTTGGGCCAAAACCACATGCAATGACACATTTTATTAACAATATATTGTGATATTAACAGTATCAGTAACACAATATCAATAGCACAATATCAGGCTCATTTAAGGCTTAATTCAATGGACTACTTCAAGGAAAACATATATGGCTCATTTAAGGCTTAATTCAAGAGACACAGTATCATATCTGGCTCATATAAGGCTCAAATAAGACACACAATATCAGTAACAGTGTCATATAAGGCACACAGTATCAGTAATACGGTATCAGGCTCAAAAGAACTTTCCCATTTAGTATATGGTTAATTCACATTAATTAACCATTTTTTCACATTAATTTTCTCTTAACAACACAACACTCATTGCATCTGCATCATATTATTTTAATGACTCAGTCCAGGATTGGAACCATCATCGGAATCATATGACTCAGACCCAAACAAACTCCTTCCATTGTATATAAGATATATGTTGAAATATGATATGCTGTGTATTTTGAGTAATAATGTTGAATATGTATCTTTTTCTATTTTCTTCAAAAAATTTAGACTTATTTCTGAATCTGTTTGCTCCTTTGCTAAACTAAGTCAACGGTATCATCTATTGAATTTCTGACCTGGATTGACTTGGAAAAAGTAGGAAAACGGAGTAAAAGAAATCCTTGCCGTTAAGTATAGAGTTGGATATCGGCAATGAACAAGTTGCGAAGTGAAGTTGAGGTTTTTGATTTACCTTTGGGGAGGAGGAGGAGGAGGAGGAGGAGCGGAGTTTCTCCGACCCACCGGCGGCCGTCAAGGGCGGTTGAGTTGCTAAAACAGCTGCAGTTAATTGCAATGTCATCGGAAAGATATGGTGGTGTCGGATTATTTATTTACACTATTATTTACAGAAAGCGTGTAATGATGATGATGAGAGAAAAAGACGAGGAATGAAAAAACAAGAGAAAATGAATGTTGAAGCCCTTCAAAAAAAAAAGAATGTTGAAGGAAATGCATCACCCTTTTTCCGTTAATGCTTTGCCCGGAAAACAATCGTGGAGGAAGCAAATCGAAGAGCAGGTTTTTACGTTGAGAATGAATAGGGATATATTCGTCCAGTAAAATTTATTTGTGCTTAATGCAACTAAAAAATTGAAGCTGGATTAAAGATTAAATAAGAAGGAAAATGTGGATTGTTACCTAATTTTTCCTATTAAAAACTAATTAGAGAAATTTTATTTGCTTGGAAAGTGTTTTTGTATAAAGTAAGATTACTTTGTGTGTAATTAGTGAATTTTTAGCAACCTTTTTGGTAAAACTATCATTATTCATATAAAAAGCACATTTTTTTCTTGAGAAAAATGAAAAGCACATTTATTATTGTTATTTCAAAAGAGTGAACCGATTATAAACAATGTATAAATAGACAAAGAAATGTAATTAAAACGCGAATAATGTTACTTTCATAACAAAATTACACAAACACTTCTATGCAATTGCTTATAATGTGTGAACTATTGATTGATGTGCGTCCTATCTCAACCAATGGCGTAAAGCATCTTGTAACTTTGTTGTGACCAGTGTTCTAAAAAGCGACATGGGCGCTCGCCTAAGCGCCGCCTAGGAGCTGGGCGACCTCCGGGCGTCTCGACTATGCCCTAGGCGGTCTCATCTGGGCGATACGGTGCTGGGCGATTTTCTGGGCGCTCCTGGGCGATTGGGCGATCTGGGCGACCTAGGGCTTCCATGAGCAATATATATATAAAAAAAACCTTTAAAAAATCATTTCTTCATCTAAAAAAGATCATTTCTTGAGAGTCATGTGATTTCGTACTTTGGCTAGTTTTTTCTTCTGAGTTTTGACACATTTTACTTGATTTTTATGTTTTATAATCATATGATGTAAGATTTATATTGGACAAGCATTATTATTAAAAAATCAAAATCAAAAAAATAAAATAATAACCCAATCTCCTCGGCGCCGCCTAGGCGCCCTGGGCCCTTGGTGCCCCATGGTCGCACCGACTTCGCCTAGCGAGTTTTAGAACACTAGTTGTGACCAATATGTTATAAAACTAGATGTTAATCGTGTTTACACAAACTGTAAATATGTTTCACATTGAAGACTTGTTACTTTTCTCACCTCATGACCTATGTCTTTATGTTAAATCTCCTCGTCTTGTATGTTGTTGATCCTATCTTTTCATGATCATGGTATTGAAGCTAAGTCTACGCTTAACCCATATTCATACAGGTCAACAAGCATGCATGTTGAATTTGCTATTTGTCCCACGTTAGAGACATGCTATTCTTTCACCTCAGTGTTCATAATATGTGTGTTGTAGTGATAGCATTAACTTCGAAATAGGCGTGGGGCGATCCCCGTGGATTTAATTCTCTTTACAAAAAAAGTGTACATGAAGTCTTCTGCAATATAAGCTGAGATCCTCCTCCTCGTAATTTGTGGACCTATATCTATTTGCATTACATCATGATTAGTTGATTTAATATAAAATTTTCAACAAACTAAAGATTGCTTGTTGGGGTAATATATTCTTGTTTCCAAATTTATATACACTTACAAATATGTAAAGGAAATGAGTAGCAACATTCTTTTTTCCGTAGCATGCTGACTAAGCTAATTATCATGATTCTCTTAAGTTAAAGCATCAATTATAAGGTGAGGAGATTATAGTGATATGCTGCTATAAAGTTAAGAAAGATCTAATTAGGTGTGTTGCAGCTGTCCAGTAATAATCAAACACCTTTTTAATCCATTTCATTACATCTAATCATATCCCTTTGTCATATATATTATCACTTACTTACTTTATACACAATGCTCGTGTCATAATTTCATTTAACAATGTGACATCTGATGTTATGAAATCATGTATGGAAAGGGTCGTATATTGTCATATAATATGGGGTCTCACTGAAACATAAAATAGTGTTATGTCAAAAAGATTATGAATGATCAAATCTAAATCAAGCATCTACTTATCGAGTCGGACATTCCCTCTTTAAAAGAGTTATTATGCTTGAACTTGGCTCGAATATGTTCAAGCAAGAAACATTTGCTTGAGATCGGTTTGATTATGTTTTAATCATACTCGATCGAGTTCGGCTCAATTATATGGTCAGCAAAATTATGATCATTTTCAAACTTGAACTTGAGCTCAAGCAGCTGAAAAAAAGTTAAGCTTGAATGTGCACTAGTTCGGCTCCTTAAAAAATACAAAATAAATATATATATATATATATATATATATATATATATATATATATATATATTAATATGGTATAAGATTTAATGCTCGATAAAACTTACGAACATTTCGAGTCAAACTTTAAAGTGCTCGAGTTTGGTTTGTTAACATTGATGAACAATTCGAATTCGACTCAGATTGAATTAAATCATATATGAGTACTTCACGAGCCGAACGTTGAGCTGCTGAGATCGTTTACATCCCTATGACCCTATCTTAGAGGGTTTAATAGATATTGTGGTGTAATAGTTATAGGTGGGTTCTATTGGCAGCATCAAATTTCTCTTGGCACCCTTTTTCTTATTATTTTTTATTTACTTTTTGACAACACGTTACGGGCATCAGAGTCACTGACGTTTTTGTTCGCTCAAAATGTCAGTGGGTCAGACATTTTCACCTGTGATAATTTATAACTGTAAAATCAGATATATCAGTTCCAGTGACGCTCGTACCGAGAACGGACGTCAGTTTCACAGACGTTTGTGTTGTGCAAATAATAAAAATATTCAATGTGGTGCCAAGAGTGATTTATAGGGTGCCAAAAGTGATCGTAGTGCAGTGAGCATTTTCGTTGTGCCAATAAAATCCACCTAGTTATAAATATATTGTTAAAATAATAATGATCAATTCATTCACATACCCTATATATATGATAGAATGATTTATTTATTTATTGCTATAATAATATCCATACATTCTTAATTGCATCATTAATCCGGATGTTTCGGGTTCGAATGTCGATGGAGAAAAAAGTATACGTATGTGTGTTTTTTTCGTATCCGTAAATAAAAAAGATATATATGGTTTATGAATGATGGGTTATTTTTGTAGCTTAGCTGTTACGACACTCTTGTACAAATAGTATACTGTACATCTCTTGTGCTTTCTTTTCTTCGATAAAATATTATTTTTCAATTTCCATAATAGTAAGAATAATAATATAGATATCTTACCATTTGTGAAAATGATATAACTTACTTATATCGATCATGAAGTATAAGCTATGATCAATAATCGTAATTTTTTTGATTAGTATGTATGTGTAATATATCATATATTAGTGAGAAATGTTATTATGATTTAAGGTTGAGAGATAATGAGAATAGCCACATAGTTGGCTATTTTAGGTCAATCGAGAAAACGATGAACATAAGTAAGGAGTAGTGATAATGGCACAATAAAATTGCCACAATATTTGACGCAACAGATTTTTGGACCATTGATTATGATGTAAGACTAATTAATTTATGAGTCCCATAAAAATAAATGTTGTAAAAGGGTGTTGTGTCAAATGTTGTGCACATTTTGTTGTGCCACAAACATTTCTCGTAAATAATTACTTGATCCGTTATAATTCAAGTGGCACTGATAGTTGGACCCGATCTCTAGGATAACGGGTATCAAAGACAACCACAAGACGAAACTAAATGCATACTCTGAGACACAATGTGGGCAACCTCGAGAATTCGTGGTAGAATTTTGATAACGACGTCAGTTTCTTTAGAGTGTGTAATCATATTGTTCATATTATAAAAAACAACATATACATTATCATAATATAAGTTTGAGACTTTAGGATTTGATATCCTGAAAGTTGACCTATTGCCTTTACCTAATCTTGATAATGACGTCATTTGTTTTAAAATATAAGTCATTTTACATTAATAATTATTTATTACTATTTTTTTGTATTTTAAGATGAATTACTATCTCTTCCGGAAAAAAAAAATGATAACTATGTAGATAATTACCATTTTATATACTTCCATGTCTTACCCTAATTTATATATATATATATATATATATATATATATATATATATATATATATATATATATATTTTTTTTTCTTTTTATACCACCCTAATTTATATTAATCCAGTCACTTATTATTAATTATAACTATTTCATTCAAGATTGGTAAAATGGTACTTTAGCCATTTCTCAATGAAATTCAGTATGTCCATTCATTTTTTTATTAATCCGTATAAAATTCCTAAAATAACTTTTAGTTTGGAACATACTGTATATTATAATATCAATTACAATTTATTCAACAAACAAATCATTACTCACAACCAAAGCTTTCCAAACAAGACATAATTACACTTTAGGTAATCGGGAAATGGTATGTGCACTAAATATTTGTGTAGTGCACTTTTCACTACATTCTTATTTTCCATTGATTAAAGTAAATAATTATTTATTATGATGGTTCCCAACAAAATATATGATGTTGTGATAAAATAAGTAGTAGATATATCACTACTCTTAGGTCATCTTGGAGTACACTAGTACACTATTAATAAAATAAAATATTAATAATCTACCTATTATAAGTACTCTACCTACACTACGTACTTCCTTTAAAGGAAAGAAAAATCAAGAGATTTGCTTGTCTTTATTAGCATTAATCTTGGATTTTAAATTAAAACATACTATTAAAAGAAAGTCTTGTTGGAAAGTAGCCATTATTATATTGAGTTTTTCAATATTTAAAACATACTATTAATAGAAAGTTTGTTGGAAAGTAAGTAAACCATTATTATATATTTGACATTAATGGAAAGTTCTACTATAATACTTTTTGGCCACTACAAGTCTACAACCGCCCTCATGGGTTAATTACAAATTAATTTACTTTGTTTCCTTCTTAATAAAGAAAAGTAACCGTAAATAATTGTATCAAATTATTTAACACCAATTTGTCTTCTTTTTTATTACAATTGAAAGAAAGAATACAATAACTATTTATAACCACCGCAATAGTGGATATAACTTTCCTAAAGAGGAAAACTACGCTGGAAGACTTTCAAATTAATGCCTCCAGAGGTATTCAAACCTGAGACCTTTAGGTCAGAAGGACTCAGAGCCTCAGCTCTAGCCAGTTGAGTAGGCCTCATTGGCACCAATTTGTCTTTCTTAAAAAGGAAAAAAAAATAATAAACTGCAAAAGGATTTGGAGTAAATCACACGATTAAATTGTAATTTTACTAATTAATTATATTGATTTCATAGGAATAACTATCATTTTCATGAACTGTAACATCCCGAACTTTAGGGTAAGACAAACGTGTCATTTTGTAAAATTTAGAATATTATGTTTATTTATTATATGGATTTTAAGTATATTTTCAATAAAGGAAAATGGAGGAAAAGGGATTAATTTGGAATTTAGGGGTTTATGAGCAATTAATGGCAATCACGAGGAGTTAATTGCAATAATAACTCCTGGAGGTTATTTCCTACAAAAGAAAAACTTCTCATGTCCTAAGGAAATTGTCAGAAAACTAATGCAGTAAAAAGTTCATTTGGTTTCTCCTCTCAAAAATCAGAAAGCAAGCAACGGAGATTTCCTTCAATTGATCATCAAGTTTTTGTCGGATTTCAGAATTGTTTGAAGGCTCAGAATCAGCGGGAAGAGAGTATCGCGGTGATACAGAAAAGTTGGGACTTGAGAAGGCTTTGGTTGAAGTTTCCAGAAGTGCTGCAAGTTTTGGTCTTGGAGTTTTGCTTTGAACAAGTAAAAGATTCTTCCTAATGTGTAGTTAGAGTTCTATGACGTTAAGGTTATGTTTTGGAAGTGGTTTGATGTTGAAATCATGTCTAAATGTAGTTATGCAAGTGCTTGGTGCTATATGATGTTAAAGTAGAGATTTTTTTTGTTGTTATGATGCTTAGATTGATGTTAAACTTGGTTGGTTTTGAGTAGAAATTGATAGAGTGCAGAAAATTGTATGTAGAGGAGTTTTGGCACTCTTTGGTGCGCCCCAAAGCTTTTGGCGCCCCCTTGACCTGAATAGAGAGTTCAGTGAACTCTCTGATGTATTTTTGGCGCGCCCCAAAGGCTTTGGCACCCCTTAACCTAAACAGAGAGTTCAGTGAACTCTCTGATGTACTTTGGCGCACGCCAAACGTTTTGGCGCCCCCCCGACACTGTTTGAATGTTGTTTCTAGTGTTTTAAGCTATGAGATGAGTTTGGAATGATGTTTCTTGACCTAGTAACATTAAATGAACATGAACAAGCCTCGATTAAACTTCTGATGTGTTTAGTTCCGGCACCGGATGTACTCTTCCATAGAATTGAAGTCCGGGACCGTCGGAAGGGTATGAATGGCTTGTGCTTTGATGAATTAGTATTCATCAATGTCTGTGTATTTGCTAGGGTTGTCCGTGTCTAGTGGTCAAAGCCAGAGAGTAGGAGATGTGAGGGAGCTTACTTGAGAATACTTAGGTGGCTAGTTAATACTTAATAACAAACGTGCTTGTGTAGTTAAAATATTAAACAACATGTCATTCTTTGTAAGACACTGTCTATATCGCAATGTGTGGGCGGTCAGATAAAATGAATAACTCTGCTGGCCTCTAAATGGCTAAATGGTATGGGGACTTCGCCGAACGCGTGCACTATCGGAGTCTACAGGAATAGACTTCCGTGGTTATTGGTGTGATCCACCAATATGTTGCACTCAGATACTCCGTGGTGAGTGAACACCATGCGTAGTGCCCTTGAATGCGGTTGTAACGGAGATAAGCTAAGCTAGAAACCAATAGTCACGACATGTTGATAAGCATGAAGTGAACCCTAAAAATTGAGTCGGTCTCATGAAGATAACTAAATAATAATTATTAAACCTTTCATTATAAATTCTAATTTAAACATTAGTTTCTTAATCTTGCTAAGTATGTTGTACTTACCTACATTTCATTTTGTTGTATGCTTTGTGGGGTGAGAAGATGAACAGGTAGATCTTGAGCCCGATGAGGAGTTTGACGATGTTTGATGACGACAATGCCATGATAATGCTTTTATGATAATTCCTTTTAATTTCAAAGACTTTGTATTAGACTGTGATGTATTTTCTTTTAGACCGTGTTGTACTTTTATTTTTTTTCAAAGGTGTAAGACTAGTTTGTTGTTCTTTTCTTTAAGACATTATATGTTGTAAGTTTCTTTTCGTTGTTGTAAGGATAACTTACCTTCTTTAGTCGGTTTGTATCTTTTTTTAGTAGCATTTATTATGCTTGCCGAGTCTTTTTAGCTTCCGTTTGCTAAACTCGATACGACGTAGTAGAGGCTTACGTATAATATTGAATTTATTTAATATTATACGTGCCGAACATTTTTTTTCTGGATAAAGACTCGGTATCCGAGAACGGGGCGTTACATGAACCTTTTTTTTTTTTTTAATTTTAAAAATGAACCAATTTCTATGATGGTCTAATTTTTTAAGTAGGATATAGGTCAAAAAAATTATATACGTAGGTTTATATGTTTTTTTTTAAGAGTCTTTTCACACCTAAAGGTAATCGTGACCGAATTTGGGGCAGGATAAATAATTCTTTATCCTGACCGAATTTGGGTCGGGATAAATAATTATTTCTAGACCCAACAGCGGTCAGAAAGCACTTTCTTACCCAACAGCGGTCCATAAAAGTAGGTGTGTTAAGATTTTTTTAGGTGTGAAAAGACTTTACCTTTTTTAGTGTGATACCACGATCATAATCATCCGGATACAACGAATGACACAACATGTTTTTACCCTATTGATTATGATGTATGACTCATTTATCACGATATACAATCATCATACTCAATGATGTAAAAATATTTTGTAACGTTCATTTTGTTTGAGTGGTTATGAACGCAACATTATACGAATTTTAATATGGTCGTGGTAAATAATTCATATTGAGGTCCTAGACTAGTAAGTAATTGGCAAATATTGTACTCTTTCTTATTCTAGAATTCGTTTACGGAAGGAATGTCAAAGCTGCCGGTTAGGTAAACGCAATAGGTCAACTTCAGTCGATCTGAACATTCAAGTTAATTTGAGTTCATCATTATTTCTCTAGAAACGACTCCTGAATCGTTATTCATGGATTTTTTTTTTTTTTTTGGCTTTTGTAAGATATTCTCATACGTACAATTGTTTTAAATGAATCACACGAGGTATTGTAGGCATCAAAGGTGGCAATCGCTCCATGCAAGAGTTGTTGCATTACAAGAGCTTAAACTCGATATCTCTAGTTATATTTTCATTGTTTACGAATTTGTCATTCTTACCCGTATCATTTTTTTTTCAACGCGAAGAGTTGTTTTTAGAGCATATGCCATATGATCCGGTTCCGAAATGGGTAGTGATATATCCGTTTTATATATGTGTGCTTTCCATGTATTAGTATAAGAGATTTTTACCTTGTAACTCCATTTGAAGTGAAACGATAGGTAGAGTCATCAGAACCACACACTTTATACGTAAAATATGAACTGTGTGGTTTTGATCTTCTCGTCCATCGCTTCATTCTAAATGGAGTTACCATGTAAAAATTTCTCACTACTTCACACCCTTATAATCATTCATTATTGTGAGACACAATCAATTAACGAATTCTATACTTTGATCAATAACGATAAACACGTGGAGTGATACATCGAGTGGATATATGGAACGCATATTCCTTGATTCTTAACACTCATGCAACCAGGGGCGGATCCACCCCAAGGAGACTCGGATCCGAAAAATACACTACTATATATATGTTATGTATAGTTTTTGCTCACCGTAAAAGTTATATTCGCCTCTAACATCTATAATAATCATATAATTTGACATAAAACTTTTATCATATAAATCAAATTACATGGTTATTATCGAAGTAATACATTTTAAAAAAATATTAACCGGTTTCAGAATATTAGTATTCTTCAAAAACATTGTTTGTATTGTTTTAAACATTTATTGATAGAAGTAGAAGTGTTAATGTATTCGGATCATGTGATATATAGTCGTGTTTTTTTGCGATGTATAGTAGTTTTTTTTTTCGAATCGTAGGGGGACAGAAAAAAAAAATACGAACCTTCAAATAAAAAACACTACTATATATTTTTCTGAGTGCAAAAAAACTTTAAAATTTTCGTCTCCGTCACCCGGAATCCTCCGTCCGCCCCAACATGCAACGACAATATCTGTGTATGCCTCATGTGGCATAACTAAATGGTAAGAGAGAATTACTACCTCCGGTCCAAAATATAAGTCATCCTACACTTTTCTACTTGTCCCATAATATAAGTCATTCTACATTACCAATGCAACATTTATTGTTCTTTCTCTATCTTACCCCTAATTTATTATGAATTCAACAACTTTTCATTACTTAACAACTATTGTATTAATAATAGTCAAGGGGTATTTTAGACATTAACTTTCAAATTAATGACATTCAACCAATTCCTTAATCTGTGTGAAAACTCCTAGGATGACTTATATTTTGGACCGGAGGTAGTATATTATAGTGACAACATTGTCATTAAGATCAGGGGCAAACCAAAGCTTGAATGGTGGGTGGGAGACAATGCCTCTAGTGAGATCCGAATATTGATGTAATATTATGCTAAAAATGTAAAAAATAAAAATAATGAAACATTATTGATGTCATCACTCGATCTTTGAACTCGTTTTGATGTCCATATTGAAAAAAATTTCTGAATCCACAACTAATCGAGATGGAATGTGAAGTTCAATACCCTTTATCGACTTCACTCAACCAAAATAAATAAAATCATATACAAATAAACTTTACAAACTAGATGAAGAAGACAAAAACCTTTAATTACATCCTCTACGAAACTCTACCAGCAGAAAATATGAGGATCTCAGTGAAATGTATACTAATTAAATAATCCACTCATGTGCATTCTAGTACCTGAAATTCATGCCCTATGAGGTCACCATTCCCATCAAACTAAGTGCTGTTTGTACAATACCATTTTTTCAAACTTTGGTTTCCCGATGTATAAATTCAACGTACAAGTTTGTATTTTTTTTTATTTTAGAATTACAAGTTTGTATTTTCTCTGCTTATATATAACTTTATTAAAAATAAATTATTTGTTTGATCTATTTAAATACTACTTTATGCTAAAGTTCAACATTCCCTTTCATCAGGTAGGAATATATAAAAGTCAAATATTATGATAACCTAACAAAAACATGTTATTGAAGACCAAAAACCAATATTTATATTGATATATCATGAACCTTATCACTTATAAATCAAGCATTGTGTATAAGTTTATTGTAACATTAGTTATGAAAATTATATTGTGGCAGTGTAACACTCTCAATAAAATAAAAGAATGAGGCTTTTAAGGGCACCTTGCTAAACCTATGATCGCCCTTAAGAGCATCCCAGGTGATGTCTATTTTTAAACCTTTTTATATTAATTGCACAAGTAGATTTAGCGGGATGTTCTTAAAGACCTCTTTATGCTCTTTCACATAGTAAACTTTTGTAAAGAAACTTTATTGCATGACCGTTGTTGGACGATTTTTACAAAATACATGTATTTCTATTTTCACTCTTTTATACGGTAGGGTAGGGCGTGTAGAGAAACTTTATCATAACAATGCTGTTGAAACATGACCGTCAGGGATCAAAACGGATTGCAATAATTAAGAATAAACGAGAAAGCATAAATCACATAAGAAACCATAACACATGATTTAACGTGATTTCCGGCAATATGCCGACTACTCCACGGGCAGAAAGATGAGAATATATTATCACTGGAAATTTTACGGACTCTGCAATTGCATACGCAATTTCTCCTGCTAGAGTTGCTTCTACTGCAAATATTCTAGGTTACAACATACGTGTATTTATACTCACAAAACCCTAGATCTAGCCGTTATAAAGACATACTAGCAGATTGACTAAAATACCCCCGATTTGAACTCTGCTTCAACTGACTGCACCAGACGTACCCAAAACCGACTTTGCCCAAATCTGACTTCTACCAAAGCTGTCTGGCAAAAATGACTTCTGCCAAAGCTGACTTCTGCTCAGCTTAGAACTCAGCTCTAAATTAGAGGTCTAGTCACATTTTCTAACAAATGCGTTATGTAAAAACTGGTACCAATTGACATGAATAATATCCATCTATTTATACCATCTTTCACTGCATTTTAAAAGTATATGATGCATGTCGTTTGATATAGCATTTGATATAGTCCATCTAATTGTATTTGCATATGATAATGTATAAGTATCTCTCACAAAAACTTAAGTTATTGACAATTGTTACCTATGAGACCAATATGAATCAATATATCTCACAACAAAATCAATGGTAAAAAAGTGTACGTGTTGTGCATATTGTTGTGCACATTTTATTGTGCCATATATGAATGATAAAAAAAAAAAAAAAGTGTTATAATGACAGTCATGCCTTTCAGAAGGAGTGAGGAGTGAGATGCCTTTTAGCATCTTCTCTCAGTAACAAAAGCCTTCTCTCAATAACAAAATATGTACAAGCTCTCTCTTGCAAACCGAAGCACTGAGAATGCAACATTTGATTCATATCATACACGAATTTTAAGAACATGATAACCCTCTATTTACATCATTCACGAAAAACTAGCAGACAATGAGGACTCTTTGAATCGAGACTCAAATCTTTTTTTGGTTTTTTTAAAGAAAGGAAAGGTGCACATGGAGAATAAAAAGGTACAATAGAAGTCTTTACAAACAAGTATCAATTGATAATAGAAGCAAATTAAGAGATTAACACATTACACTATCATTAATCACTTCATTAAGCTCTTCCTTTTTAACTTGATTAACAATTAATCATTCCAAAGCTAAACCAACATTCATAATACATCAAGATAGGAAAAAAAAAAAAAAAGAAATCAACAGTAAAAAAATAGCAATAAAACAGTAGCCAAATCAAGACGGTAGCTTTCTCCTCCTCTAATACTCTTGTCATAATCACTCTAACACAATAAATTCACAACGTCATCGTCCACAGTGTGATCCGCCTCCGCCTCCGCCTCTTATGAGGTGGCATTTAAAAATGCCACATCGTCACGGTCTCACGGGACGTGTCGGTAAGACAGATCTGATTGTTGAGTGATCGTGACAGTAAAATTACTATGTTAACTATCTAATATTCTTAATTTAATTATTTAAAGATCAAGAAGTGGATGAAGAACCATTAGGGCCAACAATTCTACCATCAAAACTATCTCCATGAAAATGATTATTATTGTTGCTCACATTGATCTCATTTTGACCTCCATGATTTTGAAGAAGGTGGTGATGAACAAATGATATACCATTACCGTTGTTAGTCCCCGCTGTCGGGGCGGTGGCGGTGGTGGGGGAGATGTTTGAATTCGGGTTGTTTCCGGTGGTGGTGGTGGCCGGAATTGAGTTAGAATTATGTTCTTTCTTGCCGAAGATGTTCTTGTTATTATGCATCCAAACTTTAAAGACTCCTTTTTCGACAGTGATTTCATTGCAAAAATTAGCGATTAAATCTTCGTCTTTTTTCTGCATCTTCCATCCTAGCTTTTCTGCAAAATCCAGCATTTTTTCTTTCTGATTTTGTGTAAATCTTGTTCTAAACCTCTTCCGGCCGCCGTTAACCACCACCGGAGCTGTCCTGTTCCCTCCGACCACCGGGGTACTACCGCCGCTGAGAGTGAGCAGAAGGTGAGGAGCAGAAGGGTAGTAAGAGGAAGAAATCGGCGGGGGAGATGGTGAGCTTGGAGTACTTGCGCCACCGTCTCCCGGCGGCGGAGGCGGCGGTGGTGGTGGATGGTGACGGTGGTGAGGGTGGTATTCAAGAGCTGGGGTAGTCGTGTTTGAAGCCGGCAAAGTGTCCTCAGTCTCTTGCCGGTGGAAATTCCGGTGACAACCGCAAGCAGCACACTTTAAAGACGTCGGATCAGCTGAATTAGCTGACGGAGACGGCATAAACTCGCCGCAACCGTCCAACGCATGTGCCCCTAAGCTCGCTGCATGATTCTTCAAACATTCTTTATAAACAACTCCTCCATTTCCATTCCCACCTCCTCCACCACCTCCACCACCACCACCACCATGGTGGGTCCGTTTAAGAACTCCATTAGAGAAAGAAATGGGCTTTGGAGTTTGGATCCGGGTCGAAGAGTCCGGATCCGACTCTGAAGTCTTACCAGCAGCTGAAACTACGTCCATGTAGTAGAAAAAATGGGTTTTAAGTTAAGGTTATGAAAAAGGAAGGAAAAAAAAAAAAAAAAAAAAAAAAAAAAGAAGCTAAAGCATGCTTTATCAATGGCGGAAGAAAAAATGTTAAAGAAAAGAAAAATGAGAGAGAAAAAATGGAGTGTTTTTAGGTTTTGGGTTAAGGCTTTAGATGAAGAAGATGATGATGAAGAAGATGGTGATAAAACTGTAGATAAGTAAGATGGTTTGGTTATGTGGTTGTGGTTTTATGTAACCAAAGTTTGTGAATAGTTTATTAACCAGAGTTCTCTAATATATGGTTAACATGCTGCTGACCTCCGCTATCATTTATATCACCTCTTGACTCTTGTAATGACAAAATAAATACGGTTATAGCATACTCATTAAAGAGTTTCTTTGTTGTACCGACAATCTAATCTAGTTAAGGGTGGGGGTTCGAATCATGTATTTATGGAGTGACCGTTTTCAGTATATCTACGTACACTGAATAATTGAGATACATCACTCGATTTATATCATTTACTAATCCTATGAACATGTGGGGGACACTTTGTGGATGAAGGCATGAAGCAAACCTTCCTAAAATAGGAGGATTTACATCGTTCACTAATCCTATAAACATAAACATGGTAGTGGGGGACATTTGTGAATGAAATAAACCTTCCTAAAATAGGTCATCACATTTGGTGTTTAGTAATAACTTAGATGATTAGTCTAAGGCGTTTGTTTTGAAATATCTAGTGAAACCAAGTCTTTTTTATTATGAATTTTGATATCTCTACATATGTCATGAGATGTATCATTGATGTGTTATGGAATATATAATTGTTAGTTTTGTAATATAATTATCACATGTCTCTACTTTTGATTTTTTTTTTATTAACTCATATTGATCGGTATGTCCTTCACTGTGGTTGATTGTGTAAAAGTGTGTGTGTCAATGTGTTACGATAATTTATTGTGCAACTAGTATCACTCTAAATAATATACACTATAAACTTAGTGTGAATGTCACGATAAAATAGTCACAATTGATACAACACGTATTTTCAACATTGATAATGATGTACTACTTATTACTCCCTCATTTCCGAATTATCTGAGGCAGTTGCCAAAATCACATATATTAAGATAGTGGGTTAATGCATTGAATTTAAAATGAAATGACTAAACAGTCCTTGGATATAATTAATGTGGCATTATTTTTTAAATCGAAGAGGAGTAATAATTGATACGAGTTTCACCATGATCAATTATGCTCCGATACAAGCATTTTTTTACATTGTATCATTCAATTTCTACTATCGTTACCATAAGAAATGTTAGGTGTTCCAAGAAATTGACTTGAACTTCTCTGATGTAGAAATTTGTGAAACTTGTATACAAGGGAAACGAGCAAAACATCTTTCAAATCCAAGACATTGATCTCAATTTCAAGACCATTTGAATTGTTGCATCTTGACATGTTTGGCCGTTATAGGATAAAGTCTATTGGTTGTAAGTCGTATGTCTTTGTCATTGTGGATGATTGTTCCAGATATACTTGAACATTGTTCTTGGCACATAAGAATATATGATAGTGCATCTGCTTTTTGAGGTCTTAGTAAAGCTAATTCATAATGAGTTTAGCCCGACTCTCACACATGTGTTAGGAATGATAGGAGAGAATGATTTGTTGATTCTGGCATAATTAAATTTTGTGAATTTGTTAGATTTAAACATCAAATTTTCAGCTCATAAAATTCCACAACAAAATGTTGTGGTAGAAAGGAAGAACTCTTCAAGTGGTTGCTAAGAGCATGTTAAATGAATTTAAGACGCCTAGATTCTTGGGGGCTGAGGCAACTAGTTGTGCTTGTTACCTTGTGAACAAACTCGCCATAAGAAAGTTTCATATGTAAACCCTTTATGAGTAAGTTTTTGGAACGAACACCTAAGGTTAGTTATTTTCATTATTTTTTGTCCTACAATTACATAATGATTATAATATTGTAAAAGTTTTTTTGTCATCTTATTGTGATGCTTTGTTGTGGCGTTAACACCACCCCTTCAATATACACTTTTCATATGTCAAGAAGATTAGAAATTGAAAGATAGGATTTATGTCAATTAATAATAATATCTTACTACAATAGCGTGTTAAAAAAATCCTATGACCTAGAATCATTGCAATGAGGTTTTGATTTTTTTTACATGTAACGGCCATGTCATATTCACTATTTATCTTTATAATATCTCACATTACACCGGAATGACAATGAGTCAATAATTCCATTTAAATTTTTACAACAATCGAAATTTGAAATTGAAACATTAATTCGTCTACGATCACATCGACGAACTAGAAAAGATAATTAGTATACGTAAAAACACTCTTACTACATTACAAGAAAAACATTTTTTTGCTACATCGATTTTTGTCACACAAACAAAAGTGTTACTATATACTTATTTTTAGTACATACAATAGTGTGCAAATAAGTCTAGTTAAGTCAATATTAACCACAATTTTTTTTATGTACGGCAAAAAAAACAGTATAGCGAAAAATTGTTTTCCGTATAGTGCTTACAACAATAGTTGTGTTGAACCATAAAGATACTTATAAGTAATGGTATGCATCACTTTCTTTTATGAGGCACCCAATTTCTAGTGGAATAAATTTGTAAAAAGATAAAGGTTTCTCATGGGACCAAACCTAGTAAATTCTTATGGGACAATGATGTATAGGTTTCACATCCATTACAAATATTTTGTACATATTTTTAATAAATACACCTACAACAACAATGATCATTGTACGAATATAAATATTCATGTTAATGGATGACAATGTTAGTTCATTTATATTTCTTTTTCATTAATATACACCATTATTATATGTAAAACAATAGATCTGAACAAACATAATTCATATACTCCTTTCGTTCCGTAATATAAGTCTTTTGACTTTTTAATGATGTCTCTTAAAATATAAATCCTTCTCACAAAACAATACAATATTAAATACATTTTTTTCATTTTCACACTAAACAATGTAATATTATTAGTCAGTCCCAGAAAACAATACAATACTTTATATTAAAATATTAAAAATCAACTCATTTATTATGTTTTCTTAAACTGTGTGAAATGGCAAAAGCCTTATATTATGGGACGGAGGGAGTACATTATAACTTTTTTACAACGAGTATGCGATAAAAATATATAGGTCGTAGTAGGTCGGCTGTTGCAAGTAATACTGACGTCACTGAATCTCGTTATACACAATAAACGTCACAAATACTGACAATCCCCGTCATTCCCCTACTGATGTACTCTAAGGTAAGAAACATCAATACTCGTGAATTTTCTTCCTGTGTAAAAATTATCAATCAAATATTAGTTACTCGATTTTTTTTTTTCGTGATATCATATCGTAATCGTGGTCCTCGAAATATTTTCGTGTTATCGGAATAATGGAGAAAGTCTTTAGTGCCTGAGACGTTGTGGGCTTTTCTAAAAGGGAGCATGGGTCGGCCCATAACACCACATTCCTTTGGAATATGAATCTTTATTCTTTAGTACTAAAGAAATATTCCTTTTCATTTATCCCAATTTTAAATCAAAATTTACCACTACAAAAAAATCAAATTGTATACTTTCTAAATTAAGAAAGCTAATTGTGGAACAAAATCCACCTTTTTTTTTTTTTGAAAAGAATTTGTTTAATAATCAATTTTTTTTTTATGATAGAAGATCCAGATATTGTAACTTAAATATCTTGTCTTATTTATAATAATTTAGTTCACTTTAATTGTTAACGGGGTAAATGGAAAGACAATGTTGACGTTTGTGTCTGAATATTTGGCATCCTACTCTGTTATGTGCCTACACATGACGGGATCATAAAATTTAAGTATCTCTGCATGATCATCTATCATGATTTTACACCATTGATCATCATAGGCCTACATAATTATCAATGAGTCCTACATGATGATTAATGATGTAAAATCAAGTTGTGTCAGCAACATTACTCCTCTATTATCAACAAGTAAATACTGTTTCTAATTGTCGAGTCACCAAGTTTGTTTAAGTGTTTAAATGTTCATTAGTTGTGTCCTCGTTAGCTTAAGCTTGTAGGAGACTCAAACTTATAACACGACGCCAGAGCATGATGTTATGAGTTCCAACATCTTTGAGAAAATTGTAATTCCGTTATACTGTTCAAGTATTGAGCCTCTTTGTTAGTCTTTGTGTATAATGTTGACCAAGCCTTGTTGTAGATCCACATTTAGGATGACGAGTTGAAACTCGTCGGCTTAACCTTTTGTGAGAGATGATGATACATGTTGAATTACCATCTCTCCCAAAAGTTTAAGAGGATGGGGAGGTAGACAATTAAACTCTTAAACACTTCAACGCGTCCCTTTAAGTGTGGGCCTATAACAAGCTCGAGTCAACATGACACACAAATGCATATAAAGCATCAATAGTTCTCACCCAAAAGCTTAAGCCGATGGGTGAGGTAGATAATTGACATCTTAAATACTTCAACACGCCCCATCAAGTGTGAGCCTATAACAAATCCGAGTCAACATAACACACAAAGACATAAATCATCTTAACCATTTCAAGACGTCCATTCAATTGTGGGCATATAACAAGAAAAACATTTAAAAGGCACACAAGACCTATAAGAGGCTTCAACACCAGCACACAAAGAACTGTTAAGCATCTTAAACATTTCAAATGATTTAGAGGGCATACAAAGCTAACAAATAGATCCAACACTTGTACAATATAAAGGTTAAGCTGTTATTATGTTGAATTATCATTTTTCCTAAAAACTTTTGATAAGGATGTAGATTGTAGATACTTAACATATTAAACACTTCAACAATATAACAATACTACAAAATATATTGTATGATACAAGTATGTGCATATATATAATGTTTAAACAAAATATTGCAACACTTTGTGTAGATGGTAATGATTCAAAATTTATACACACACTTTGATAGCATGATGCATAATTGTAGTAGAACATTAACACCATTTAGGAAATAGTCACGTCCAATGATGGAACAACCATGTGACCTAATTTTCAAGGCAATAGTCACCATCAAGCCTTTGTGAAAATTTCTGACATGTGAAAAACGTGCCACTTAATCAATTTGCAATGAACATGTTTTCAAAGTTCTAAGGTTTTGGAATGATGGGTTATTATAACATTAATACAAATACGAACTTCAAAGCACGTAATTATGTCTTTTTTAAAAGACATGATATAAATTTTTTATTCAAACGGTGATTTATTTGATCAAATCAGAGACACTTTAAGAATAAACTGATGATGTTTATGATTCGAATGAATTCATATTTGCAATCTGATGCCTTAACATAAGCAATACACACAATTTCAGAAATGTTGCAAAAGCAACGTACATTATTCTTCGCGTTGCAGAGCTGTGTATCTTTTCATTGCAGAAGTCCATTCATTCGGTTGGATTCGTTTCCTTGCGGTAATATCTATCCGAACGGCAATAACTTGAATAATAATGACCACTAAAATATGCAATTTATGAATAAATATCTAATAATAACTTCACATGTGGAGCTATTCATGTCGCATAAACTAGATCATTGCTTTTCATTTTGGGTATAAAATATATGATCCAGATTATACTATAGATGATAACTTCATATGTAGAGTTATCGACTAAAAAATATCCAGATTATACTATTGTGTTATTCCGTCCAAAATATGTTATGGACGACGAAATTACCGGT
This sequence comes from Gentiana straminea, assembly GCA_036785695.1. NCBI lineage: Eukaryota > Viridiplantae > Streptophyta > Magnoliopsida > Gentianales > Gentianaceae > Gentiana > Gentiana straminea. The sequence continues at coordinate 1,115,552 of JAVUPR010000561.1, forward strand.
CAAGTAAACCCGTGATATGTAAAAATTATATAATATGATCTCTAACTTGTATAATATGATCTCTAACTTGTGGAAGACCAAGGCCCAAATGTAGGCCCATTTCTATCAAACTCCATTCTTTAGCTCTAGTAAACATTTGGATAGAAGGTTTTCAAAAACTCATAAATGGATCAATCTGCTATCTCTTTGCAAGAGTGTTTTATCAAGGTACCAATTCCTCATATTTTTCCATCTAATTGGACTATATTTTTTAGGGAGGTTTATTTGCACCAGTAAAATTTACCATAATCTACATGTACATGTGTATCATCCTCGAATCGATTCCAACAATTAATTAATAAGTTAAGAATTGACTTTCTGAACGTTGAATGTGATGATCGACCTTCAAAAAGTGGATTCGTGACCCAAGAATCAACTTAAAAATGGTCGTCCAATATGATGCACTGGTAAAATCGATGTGATGCAAATAAAAACTTCATTTTCGAGTACGGATCCTCTCCAATGAGCATATATGATGTACAAGTAGTCTGATATATCGGTAATTATTTTACGTCAGTCAATAATAACACCAGAACGGATCTATTTTCGGAACATCCGATTGATATTCGATATCTAGAAAGTATAATCTGACCGAACATATGATTTTGCAGTTGCTGAAGTCAAATACCCTTTGCACCTATACAATGTCGAACCAAAGCCCATTGCATGGTGTCATGGCAGAATGTTCGTTGTCAATAACAATCCCTTTATTCGGTATATTCTTATTCGGAGAGTCGTTATGTACACCGATTCGTTAGATCTACGATATGTGTACAAAAAGACAAACGGATCTAAGAAATCGGTGCGAAGAGTGGGGGAAGTTCTTCTATGATGAATTCATTTGAAAAGTAAAACATGTGAATGGATTTGGACCACATAATTTTAATTTAAATTTAAACTGTGTGGTCCAGAATCATCTACGTATATCTACGGTATAAATATAATGACTAAAGAAGAATTACCGATGGGAGTCCCATTTTTTTACTTGTACTTTTTCCTTTTTGTTCAGTGAACTCAACCAATCACTTTCTGATTCCAACTTTTCCTCTTAAGATTTTCCCTTTCACTTTTGGTGTGGCATTCTTCTATTAATCAAATCATCAAACACTTTAATGGCATCACTGAAACACTCCCCGTCTGCTATCGAAACTGCTGTAAATACTTTCTTCTCCCTGCAAATTCCAAATCCTTCTAGCTCCAATTCACCTTCGTTTGTTTTTAGACCAAGCAGATTAAATGCAGAGGCTACATTGCGAATTTCGGCAACGGTGCATAGGAACGAAGTGGGAAGTAGTAGACGAATGCGGGATTGGATGCTTATGCGTGTGAATTCCAGCGGGAATAATTTGGCGGAGAATGAAGATGGGGATGAAATGGAGGATGTTCTGCAGGCTACTGTTGCGAAGAGTAAGAAAGTTTTAGCCGTGCAAAAAGAGCTGCTTAATCAGGTGAATTTCATGTTTATAATTTGACAAATCGCGCTTAAATTTGTTTGATCCTCTTTTTGAACGAGCACATAGCTTTTCTGCTTACAGAATGTTGATTCTTAAGATTTGAAATTTCGCTCTATGAATTTGGTGGTTAGATTAGGCAAAATGTTTTTGGAATATGTCTTAGTAGCTACAATCTTCAAGCATAACTCTTAAATGAAGTCAAACACTCTTGAAGTAGTTGTTTAATTGTTTAATTGGTTAATGATGTATATCCCAACAGCTTGAGCTAGCTTTTAGGAGAAATGCATAAAGCTTGAGCTAGCTTTTAAGAGAGATGCAACGTGGTCTCAGCTCGAGCTAGCTTTTAGGAGAGATGAGCTTTTAGAAGAGATGAAATGTCGTATTAGCTTGAGCTAGCTTTTAGGAGAGATGCAACGTGGTATCAAATTGAGCTAGCTTTTAGGTTAGATGCAACGTGGTCTCAACTTGAGCTAGCTTTTAGGAGAGATGCAACATGGTATTAGCTTGAGCTAGCTTTTTGGACAGATGCAAAGTGGTCTCGGCTTGAGCTAGCTTTTAGGAGAGATGAGCTTTTAGAAGAGGTGCAACATGGTATTAGCTTGAGCTAGCTTTTAGGAGAGATGCAATGTGGTATCAACTTGAGCTAGGTTTTAAGAGAGATGCAATGTGGTATCAAATTGAACTAGCTTTTAGGTTAGATGTAATGTGGTCTCAGCTTGAGCTAGCTTTTAGGAGAGATGCGACATGGTATCAACTTGAGCTAGCTTTTCGGAGAGATGGAACATGTATTAGCTTAAGCTAGGTTTTAGGAGAGATGCAATGTGTATCAGCTTGAGGTAGCTTTTAGGAGGTATGCAACATGGTATGAGCTTCGAGCTAGCTTTTAGGAGAGATGCAACATGGTATCATCTTATGCTGGCTTTTAGGAAAGATGCAACATGGTATCGGAGCGCTTGAGGTCATGTGTTCAAACCTATCTGCCATGTTTGCCTTCTCATTAATATTGTCGAAGTGTTGGATCTTTTGTTAGCCTTGTAATGTCCTTTATATGCCTTTGTGTGCCATGCTGGTGTAGACTCTTTGTTATAGGCCCACACTTGACGGGTGTGTTGTGGTCAAATATGTTTAATATGTTAATTATCTACCTCCCGACAACTTAAGCTTTTGGGAGAGATGGTAATTTAACAGGAACGCTGTTGTGGATCAAAGAGATTCAGTTAAATTTTTTTTTTACATATCTATTGGTTTTGTAACGAATGCAGGCGATTTTTTTTTCTTGCTTTGTGTTGGTACTCTTTTAATTCAAAGTTTATTTATTGCATGCTTCTTGACATCCATTTCCTTAAGCTTATCAGTTTGTGCTATTGTATACGGCCGTTTTCTTACTGGCCAACGTATTTTTGCCTTTAAATCTTTCGCTCGTTTCCTTATTTCTTTCTTAGTCATAGTTGTATCTCTTTACTAATGCTGATCTTCATTATGTACTTATGGGACGATGGTTAAGATATTTCTCTGATTAAGATTAGTTGCCATTACAGATAGCTGAAAGAAAGAAACTAGTTTCAGCTATAAAAAATAGCATACTCAATGAGGAGGGTGACGACATCATACAGAATCTTGATAGTGCTTCAAGTGATCGAAATGGCCTCAATGATGTCCGTGGCCTGGATAGTGCATCTACATCTATAGGGGCAGATGAACGTAGAGATGATCTCTTAACCGGAGATACTTCTCTAAATGTTAATTCCCTCGAAAACCCTAATTATTCTGCTAGAGAGACATTTGATCGTAATAAAAATGATTCAGTCGGATCAAAATCATCGATGACATCTGGTCCGAAGATAATTGAAGATACGAAGGAATCAACTACACAGAACGTGCATCTTGATGCTAAAGATCTCACGAGGGAAGGCGAGAAACCACCACCACTGGCTGGAGCCAATGTTATGAACATAATATTGGTTGCTCTAGAATGCGCTCCTTGGATCAAGACAGGTATATCTCTTTGCAGCTGTTTGTAAATCATGTGATGGAATGCCGGATCGTGTCCTCTTGTATAAACACGTTTCAATTGCCTGCACATTTCGCTTCACCTTGAGATGGATCTTGTCTCATTGCTACGAGTTATTCTTTTCTGCTACGACAAAATTCCATGAACCTGCACTCATATATTTGTACTCACCCTGAAAAGATCCCTTCTTCTAAATGATTCGATTTTCCGATGTGAATACCGTAATACAACCTAAACGTTTTTTATTTTTGGTGACAGAGATATTATTGGTGTTTTGTTTTTCAGTGTTAGAAATGCATAGTCTCCTGTAACTTATGTGCGTTACGGGCCGTTTGGTTCTGTTCTACGGTTCTAACCTGTGACACCTAATCAGACGCCAATAGCTTTTAGTGTTATGCCTAGGCTCCCCTTCATGTATGTTTTGTGCATGCCGTATTAAAATTTGACTGACAAAGAGTTCAAATAGGTGGGTTGGGAGATGTTGCTGGTGCTTTACCGAAAGCTTTGGCTCGACGTGGACATAGAGTCATGGTGAGTTTATTTCTACCTTGTAGTGCCTTGTAACATTCTGCAAGTATGTATGCATGTCTGTATCAGATATGAATCGGATAGGGGACACGCTATCAGACAGAAGTATTCGTGCATCATAGCCTTGGTGTGGTTTATTGGATAATGTGAATGTGTGCTACTGAACTTACAGGTTGTTGTACCTCGTTATGGGGATTACTCTGAACCTCAACATACAGGGATCAGAAGAATGTATAAAATAGATGGTCAGGTATGATTTAACTGTAAGAATAATTTTTGTTTATAAATGAGTGTGAGTCATGAGTCATGATGATATCAACTTTGCAGGACATGGAGGTTGCCTACTTTCACGCGTTCATTGACGGCGTTGACTTTGTTTTCCTCGACAGTCCTATTTTCCGTCACATAGAAAACAACATCTATGGGGGAAATCGTGTGGTAGGACGTCATTTTGTTGTCATCTTGGTACCATCATTTTTTTTTTTCGCTGGGCCTAAAACGTCCACCCCTTTTCAAGACACTCCTAATAGGGGACACTTCCATACACCAAACTGCCCTTACTTGTGTCAAGACGTGGCGTCTTTAATGGCATCACAGTATTTTTATCCCAGTGCCACATCGAAAAGAATGAACCGACTGATTCTAAGCTCTGGAATCTCGACTTTCCCCTTGTCGTTTAAGACAATCAATCGGCGGAAAGTCGATTCTGAGCTCTCGAATCGACTATAAAAAAGCCGATTGTGGTGCCACTAATACCTCCCTTTCTCATGTTGCTTCTTATGACAGGATATTTTGAAGCGTATGGTGCTGTTCTGCAAAGCTGCTGTTGAGGTATGGAAATGTTAAGCTTTAGATTCATTGGCTAAAAGTGCTTCATATTGTTTACTTCAATCACATAAACACCGATAGTTTGGTTCAAATTCCTTAGCAGTTTGATTTTAGCATTGTAATAATCCCTTTAAATTCACGGAGAAAATAACGCTTACCATTAGTTTTGTTTCTTTTTAGCAATGAGTGTTTATGGGCAGGTGCCTTGGTATGTTCCATGTGGTGGTGTCTGCTATGGAGATGGAAATCTAGTCTTCATCGCGAATGATTGGCATACCGCGCTTTTGCCCGTGTATTTGAAGGCGTATTATCGAGACCATGGGATGATGCAATATACAAGATCTGTCCTTGTGATTCATAACATAGCTCACCAGGTATGTTGCCAACACATCAAACTTACTGTTACATGTGGCATCATACACGATCGACATTTTCAGAGTCTAAACGATATAGCTGTATCATAATCCCTAATCATGTATGTGTGTGATATACGTAATCTCTAAATTATGTATTACGTGTATTGCACAAAATACAGATTCTTGATCCAAATTATGTCTGGCAAAGATTCTAATGCACTTCACCCTGAATAGGGAATCATCTGTTAAAACGAGTGTTCTTACCATTTCGGTGATAATTTAAGGAATATTACGCGATATATGTTTTGCTCATTTGATTCTAGACAAGGAGAGTAATTGAGGCGAGTTGAATCGATATCCACTAGGGCTTGAGCTTGATTTGACTAAAAAAACTCTGGCTCGAGCATTGAAACTCGACTCAAACTCGATTGAGTCATAAAAGACAAGATTTAACTCGACCCATTTACTAAAATAACTCGATTTGACTTGTGAGCTCGATTATCTTTTTAGAACTCTCAAACTTGACTCGTTTTACAACTTGACTCGACTTATACTTATTGATTTATATAAAATAATATATGATAATAAATTGAAGCTGATTAGCTCATGAGCTACTCGATTACCAGATTCTAAAATTCGGATGGACTCGATTAATTATTTAAGTAGCTCGACACGAGCTCGAATTCATAAAATACCGAATCGAGTCAAACACATTTGCTAGTCAAGTACGAGTAGTTCACGAGTAGCCCGGCTCACTTACCCCCTTACATGTCTTCTGTTTCATTGCTTATTCTTTGTGGCATGCAGGGCCGTGGTCCAGTCAATGACTTTTCCATTGTGGATCTCCCAAACCACTACATGGATCTTTTCCGGGTCAACGACCCGATAGGAGGCGAACATTTCAACGTGTTTGCAGCAGGTTTAAAAATGGCCGATCGTATTGTTACAGTAAGTCAATCCTATGCTTGGGAGCTCAAAACTCCTGAAGGCGGATGGGGCCTACACGGTATAATCAACGAGAACGGATGGAAACTAACCGGTATCATAAACGGCATCGACACAAAAGATTGGAACCCGATGTTCGACACTCACCTCCAATCCGATGGCTACACTAACTACTCTCTCGAAACCCTCCACACGGGCAAACCACGGTGCAAGAAAGCGTTACAGAAAGAGCTCGGTTTACCTGTTCGAGAAAATGTCCCGTTAATCGGGTTCATCGGACGACTCGATCATCAAAAAGGAGTTGATCTAATAGCTGAAGCAATCCCTTGGTTAATGAGTCAAGATGTCCAGCTTGTCATGTTAGGCACAGGTCGACACGATCTCGAACAGATGCTCAGACGATTCGAAAACGATTACCACGACCGTATAAGAAGCTGGGTCGGGTTTTCTGTTCGAACAGCTCATCGAATCACTGCAGGTGCGGACATCCTGTTAATGCCATCAAGATTTGAACCGTGCGGTTTGAATCAACTATACGCTATGATATACGGTACTGTTCCCGTTGTTCATGCTGTTGGCGGATTGAAAGATACTGTTTCGCCTTTCAATCCGTACGGTGAGACCGGATTTGGTTGGACATTCGATAAAGCCGAGGTTGATCGGCTCATAAACGCAGTCGGAAACTGTTTGTTTACATATCGGGATTACAAAACGAGCTGGGAAGGGATTCAAAAACGCGGTATGATGCAAGATCTGAGTTGGGATTCTGCTGCGCAGAATTACGAGGATGTTCTTGTTGCTGCAAAATATCAATGGTGAATAATATGGAGTTTAGATTTCGCAATAATGACCAAAATACCAGTAAGTTGTGTATAGTTCTACAGTTCTACTAGATTTTCTGCTCGTCATTACTGATGAAGGTCAAAATGGTCCGTTTATGCAACTAACTATATGTATAAACTAAAAGCTTTCATGACTGTTTTTTTTTTTTTTTTTTTTTTACATTATTTGAATATAATAAATGAAAAAATTGGATAAAAAAAAAACCCCTGTCCGGTGATTCCGGCGATCCTCTGTCTTCAACATCCTATCTGTCGTTGTCCCTTCCCCCACTGTAAGGAGCTTAGAGGAAAAGAGAATTTGCAGAAAGAAAGAAAATGCAGGAGAGGGGAGGGAAAAGTAAGAATTTATTATTAGTATGAACTTCTCCGAATGAATATACATTTCTGTCTATGTTTTCCCTTTTATACTATGCATCTATCTACACAACTCAATAACAACCAATACATCAAAATGACAACCAACAACAACTCATCAATTGCTAATGACAGCTGGGTAATAAACCCCTAACTAGCTAACCGACTAATTTGCAGCTCGGTTCCTGACATCCCCTTCCCCTTAAGCAGCAACATGTCCTCATGGTGGTGAAAATTGGGGAAACTTTCGCATAATGTATCCAGCATCCTCCCAAGTAGATGAAGACTCATCTAGGTTAAGCCATTTCATAAGCCATTGCACTACAGGTGCGTTTCTTCTCTTCACAGTTCTGATGTCTAAGATCCTGTTTGGATATAGGACAACTTGTCCATCAGGAGATGTGATAGGAGGCTGGGTAGAGGCTGGTATATGAGCTCCTTTGTATCTCTTGAGCATAGAAATATGAAAGACAGGATGTAATCTTGAGTCTTCTGGTAGTAGCAATCTGTAAGCAACACGGTTGATCTTTTCAACCACTCTATAAGGTCAAAAATATCGTGCAGCCAATTTCAAATTCCTCCTCAATGCTAGGCTAGTCTGTCTGTAGGGTTGCAATTTGAGAAATACCAAATCACCCACCTGAAATTCTCTCTCTGTTCTGCCCTTATCAGCATAGTATTTCATTCTTGCTTGAGCAAACTCTAGATGTTCCTTGAGTTCCTTGGTATACATCTGCTTCTGTTGCAAAAACTCATCAACAGTAGAGGTAGCACCATCACTGAAACTCCCAATTGGTATGGATGTAGGTTTGTATCCATATAAAGCCTCAAAAGGTGATGTTTGGATGGCAGTGTGGAAGCTGGTGTTGTACCAAAATTCCGCCAGTGTAAGCCATTTAGTCCACTGTTTAGGCCTCTGAAAACACATACATCTCAAGTACATTTCAAGGCATTGATTTAACCTCTCAGTCTGTCCATCTGTTTGAGGGTGATATGCAGAACTGAGAGCAAGTTTGACCCCTGCTAGTTGGAACAGATGTTGCCAGAAATCACTGGTGAACACACTATCTCTATCACTAACAATTGAGGCAGGTAGGCCATGTAATCTGTAGATGTGATGAAAGAAAGCATCAGCTACTAATTCAGCAGAATACCCCTTCCTCAATGCCACAAAATGTCCCCATTTTGTAAATCTGTCAACTATAACCATGATAACTTCATAGCTCTCAGAGTTTGGCAGTCCTTCAATAAAATCCATGCTAATGTGTGTCCATGCTTGATCAGGGATAGGAAGGGGCTGCAATAACCCTTGGGGATGCTCATGGATGTCCTTACATTGTTGGCAGATAATACATTTATTGATTAGGTCTCTGACATCATTTCTCATCCTTGGCCAATAGAACAAGGATGAAATCCTGCTGAGGCATGCTCTAATACCTGAATGGCCACCCAGGGGGCTATCATGTAACTGTGATAGAATTTCTTGCCTTAAGATGCCAGATGAGCCAATATATATTCTGTTCTTGAATTTCAATAGGCCCTGCTGCATTGTGAACTCTGGTTCATTCTGTGGGTCTAGGAGAACAGAACTGATTTTGAATTGGGCATGGACATCCCCTTCATAACTGTCAATAATCCTTTGCATCCAACTAGGTGTCACTGTTGTAAGTGCCATAATAGTACCCTGCTGTGGAGGTTGCCTAGAAAGTGCATCAGCCACAACATTTTCCTTACCCCTTTTGTACTCAATTTTGAAATCTAACCCCAAAAGTTTGGTAATGCCCTTCTGCCGTAGTGCTGTGGTCACTTTCTGTTCTAACAGATACTTCAAGGATTGCTGGTCTGTCTTAATAATGAACTGTACCCCTTGCAAATAATGCTTCCATTTAGTGACAGCCATGATAACTGCTAGAAGCTCTTTCTCGTAAATAGAAAGTCCCATTTCCTTGGAGTTAAATGCTCTGTTGAGATAAGAGATGGGCCTGCCATGCTGTTGCAATACAGCTCCAAGACCACTGATGCATGCATCTGTTTCTACAATGAAGGGTGATGTGAAATCGGGTAATGCTAGTAGTGGAGCCTCACACATGGCCTTCTTTAAGGTGGTAAAAGCCTCTGTTGCCTCTTCAGACCATACAAAGTTATCCTTTTTAAGTAAATCAGTTAGGTGCCTTGCTATAATGCCATAGTTCTTGACAAATCTCCTATAAAAACCGATCCCCCAAGAAAGCCTCTTAAGTCTGAAATGTTTTGAGGAATTGGCCATTTGGACATGCTATCAATCTTACTAGGATCTGCCATCACTTGCCCTTGTTGTATTATATGCCCCAAATACTCAACACTTGTCTGTGCAAAACTACACTTGCTCATCTTAGCATAAAATTTCTTCTTTCTTAATTGCTCTAGTCTTGTTTGTAAATGCTGCAAGTGGGACTGAAAATCTGGGTTGTAGATTAGGATGTCATCAAAGAACACTAAAACAAACTTCCTTAGAAACGGTTTGAGAAGTTCATTCATGGCTTTCTGAAAAGTAGCCGGGGCATTTGTCAAACCAAAGGGCATGACTGTATATTCATAATGGCCATGATGTGTTACAAATGCAGTTTTTGGTACAGCCTCTGGTTTCATTCTGATCTGGTGAAATCCAGCCCTCAAATCAATCTTAGAGAAAAATTTAGCTTGTCCCAACTCATCGAGTAATTCATCAATGATAGGTATAGGATACCTATCCTTAACTGTGAGCTCGTTTAACTTCCTATAGTCCACACACAAACGCTAAGTTCCATCCTTCTTCTTTACTAATAGGATAGGGGATGCATACGGGCTATGGCTAGGCTGTATCAAACCTTGCTCCAACATCTGTTCAATTTGATTCTCTATTTCCTGTTTCTGGTAGTGGCCATATTTATAGGGCCTTAGCTTGAAGGGATCAGTTCCCTCCTTTAGAATGATATCATGAACCAAATCTCTGTCTGGGGGTAGAGCTTCAGGTGGCGCAAACACATCCGTATACCGATCTAGTATCTTTTGGACATCTTGATCTACATCAGTGATCTCATTTAGTTCTGGGGTTGCCCTGATGAAGTTGATACAGGCCATGACCCCAGATTTCCCTTCTCTAAAACTTCTGACAAGTTGCTTGCAACTGATAGTTTTAAGTTGGGCAGATTCCTCATAACTTTTGAGTACAATAGGTTGGCCTTCCTTGTGAAATGATAGCTCCATTTTATTAAAATCGAACACCATTAGGCTAAATTTCTTCATCCAATCAACCCCTAGAACCATATCACAACCACCCAGTTTTATAAGTCTGACATTATGAGTAAATCTAATGCCTTGCATGGTCCATGGTAGATTGGGGCATATACTGCTACTTATCATTTTGTTACCATCTGCCACCGTTACTCCTAAGGGGTTTGTAGCTTCTATCACACACTGGAGGTCCTTTGCCAATTTCTGGTCCAAAAAGGTGTGGGAGCTCCCACTATCTATAAGTATGTTAATAGTTCTCTTCTTCAATAGGCCCTGAATTCTGATTGTACTGGAACTGATCTGTCCAGTCATAGTGCTTAGGGATAGTTGTGATACCTCTGAGAGTGTGGTATCACTCTCAGAATCCTCCAGTCCCTCAGTGGGAGCCTGCTCATCGTCATCCACCAAAATGAAATTGAACTGCCTGGATTTACATTGGTGCCCTGGCAAATACTTCTCATTACACTTGAAACAGAGACCTTTTGCCCTCCTTTCTTGTACTTCTGCAGGAGTAATGTATCTACTAGTATCCTTCCCTTTTTCTGGAAGCCTTGCTGGTGCAGGGGCTGTTTTCTGATAAGGCATAGCCTTGATATTTGATGTTGGAGTATTATTTATTGATTCCAGTACATCCTCTTGTGCTCTTGCATATTCCAATGCTGCAGCTAGATCCAATGGCCTATTAACTCTCACAATTGACCTAATACCCTTCTTCAATCCTCCTATAAAGCTTGCTACGAAATATGCTTCATCCAGGACCGGGTTTTTTAGTGACACTAAAGTCTTAATCTCTTCAAACTTGGCTTGATAGGCATCAACTGTCCCTGTTTGTTTCAATTTATGAAATTCATCCACCACATCATCATAATTCTGATTGGCAAACCTTCTACACAGCTCATTACAGAAAATTGGCCAAGTGATAAACCGTTTATTCGTCTTCCAACTGCTATACCAGAGTTCTGCCTGATCATCTAGATGCATTTCAGCTAGAGCAACCTTTTCATCCTCCTTAACTAGATGGAATTGGAAGTACCTTTCACATTTTCTTAACCATGCCCTAGGCTTTTCACCAGCAAACATAGGAAAATCAACCTTAGGACGCTTAAGGGAATGGTCATACCTCTGTTCAGCGGGAGGGGGTCCTAAAATTCCAAGATTAGTTGCTGGAACATCAACTGTTGGATTTGTAAGCAAACTTTCTCCAAAGAGTCTTTGTTTTGTTGGAGAAAGCGACAAAAATGGCGGCGAATTGGTCCCTCATGTAAGCCATTTGGTTGTCCGCACCTAGCTTAAGGTCTTGTATTGACTTACCCGGATCTTCAATGTCTTTAGCATTCTTTTTGGTTTGTTCATCAACGGATTTGAGACGTGTGTCACCATGGCAGAGAATCGCTCTCTCCGATACCACTTGTAAGGAGCTTAGAGGAAAAGAGAATTTGCGAGAAAGAAAGAAAATGCGGGGAGAGGGAGGGAAAAGTAAGAATTTATTATTAGTATGAACTTCTCTCGAATGAATATACATTTCGTCTATGTTTTCCCTTTTATACTATGCATCTATCTACACAACTCAATAACAACCAATACATCAAAATGACAACCAACAACAGCTCATCAATTGCTAATGACAGCTGGGTAATAAACCCCTAACTAGCTAACCGACTAATTTGCAGCTCGGTTCCTGACACCCACCATGGAGCCATCGGCTGCCATGGAAACGGACGATACCGGTCAGACCTCTGAGGAATCATACATCATCCGCAAGAGCGCCGATAAATGGAAGGAATTCGCACCTTCTCCGACTGGCACGCAATCACCATGGTCCCTTCGTGGTGGAGCCGATTTACTTAATGAACCGAAGCGTCACTCAGCGTTCTATACTGGTGAGGGTGAAGATGAGTTGGATATTGCCGATTTCATCACGATAGCTGAAAACTGGAGGGGCACCGAGATTGACGACGACCCAATTGAAATCCCTGTATTAGACTGCGTCGAATTGTGGCAGCCTTGAAGGAGAGCAGTCATTGTGAAGGTGTTGGGCCGAAGTGTAGATTACAAAATTTTACATCGAGGCTGCATAGCTTATGGTGTTCAACTGGAGAATTGGATATTGTAGATTTGCAAGCAGACTACTATGTTGTCCGATTTGCTTGTAAAGAAGATTACGAGAGAGCGCTGACCATGGGGCCTTGGACAGTGCAAGGACACTATCTAACTGTTATGAAGTGGCACCCATTCTTTCAACCATCGAAGCAGAGAATTTTATCAACACATGTATGGGTCACATTCCCAGGTATGCCATTAGAGTTGTTCGAAAAGGAAGATTTTCTGTTAAGTTTGGCAAGAAGAGTTGGAAAACTTGGCAAAGTAGATGTGGTAACCTCAAAATCCACAAGAGCCAAGTATGTTATAATTTGTGTTGAAATGAATATCACTCAAGTCCTGAGAACAAAAGTTGTCCTAAATGGAAATTGGTTTGGAGTATGAAAGTTTGCAAAATATATGCTTTGAATGTGGGATAATCGGCCACAAGACCGAAGAATGCCAAGAAAAGCAACAGGCAGCCAACCCGAATCCAACATAGAATGAAACAGTAGCAGGGTAACCTAAGAACCAGATGGTCCGACACCTGACAGGGCATTTGGACCTTGGATGATTGCTACGAACAGAAGGAGGAGACCTACGCAGACACAAAAGGGCAGGAATGACAGAGTCGGGACTAGACAACAACCTGAACGACAAGAGGACATGGCTAAGGCCCAAGGAGAACCTTTAATTGACAAAGAACAAAATGCAACAGTTACGGGTTCAAGGTTTAGTGTCCTATATGATAATGAATTCATGGATGATCACCAGGAACAAGATATTGAGGCCACACCTCTTCAAGACTTGCAAGTGCAAATGGAAGTGGCAGCACAAAATTCAAATGAGCCAACTATTTCGCTATTATCTAAGGAACAATCACATGCCCAAAATGATAAAAGACAAGGCTCCTCTTCAGTCAGGGAATCACAACCTCCACGCTCGTCTCATCAAGAGACCTGGAAACGCAAGGGACCTACTGTTAGCGAGAGACCTCAATCTACGCCATCTAAACGCCAATCTACAATTTCAGGAGGTACTAAAAATGTGACTATCTCATTGAAGCCACTCCATGATATATCGAATGTCAATGAGCAGCCACATGTTCCAAGGGAGGAAAGACCACATGTTGAAAATATTCATAATGTAAGTACTCAATTAAAAGGCCCAGGGACTGACCATATGCAGAATGTGAAATCTAAACCTCCAGACATAAACACGGTGTCCAATGTACGGAAACAACAAGAAAAAAGGATGCAAGAAACGGTGCAATGTGGAGATTGAGAGATGAGCCTCCAGACGGTTCAATTTTGATGGACTCTAATGTCCAATCGTAAATAGTTGTTATTATTATTATTATTATTATTATTATTATTATTATTATTATTATTATTAATCTATGCGGATATTGGTATGGAATTGTAGAGGAGTGGGGTCAGCTGCATTTCTGACGAATCTAAAAGATCTTCTTATGGGTCAGCAGCCAGATATTCTGTGTTTTCCGGAAACTAGAGCTAGCAGCCAAAAAGCATGGCGAATTTTGCAGCAGTCCTCTTTTACTAAGGTAATTTGTATTGAAGCTAGAGGTTTCACAGGGGGTATTTGGTGCTTTTGGCGGGAAACTTCGACTAACATGAGATTATTACCAAGCATGAATCAATGCCTAAATGTGGCAATTATGGAAAACGACGTTATCATGTGGATTTTATCAGTTGTTTATGCCTCCCCAACCCCGGTTGTGCGTAGCGAATGTTGGACCTACCTTGAGAGGTTATCAGCTGTTATAAAATACCCCTGGTGCTTAATAGGGTATTTTAACCAGGTAGTGGATCAAGATGATAAAAAAGAGGCCGTCCTTTATGTGGAGCAAATGCCAACTCCATGAGGCATATGCTCCAAACATGCGATCTTGCTGGAATTCAGCTTAATGGACCGAGATACACCTGGACTGGTCCATTGTATAAAGGGAAGCCTATTTTGGAAAGGTTAGACCAAGCCTGGTGCACACCTTCTTGGCTAACTTTATTTCCTGAAGTGTCCCTCAATCACTTACCCAAGACGCACTCCGATCATAGCCCTCTCCTGCTCCAGTTGACCCACAGAAATTTAAAACGAACGGGGCTTCCTCCGGTCTATTTTCTAAATGCCTGGTTTGATCACCCGGACTTTGCAAATTTTGGTGAAAAAAGCCGGGATAACTCCAATCCGGATTTTGGGATAGTGGCAAAGAAATTTATGGCTCGGGCTCACCTTTGGAACAAGACAGAGTTTGGCAATATTTTCTATCGCAAAGAAAAATGTCTAAGACGGTTGAAGGGTACCCAAGAATCCTTGTCCAAGTATCCTTCAGCCTACCTTTCTCATCTAGAAAAACAGCTCATGGAGGAGTACAACATAATCTTAGCACAGGAGGAAAAGTTTTGGCACCAACGCTCGCATTTGCATTGGTTGATTGAGGGAGAAAGGAACACACACTATTACCACATGACTGCTTTTAAACGAAGGCAAAGAACTAGAATTACCTCTCTCAAGAAGCCGGATGGGAACTGGAGTGTGGATGAGTTGGAGATTCAGGGTATGATGAGAAACTACTTTGTCTCACTTTTGCACAAGAGGATGATCACCATATTTGCAGCTGTCCAATACAACTACCTGCTCTCAGTGAAGTTGACAAAAATTATCTTAATCGACAGGTGTGTGAAAAGGAAATTGAAGATGCTTGTTTTGATATGGGTACTTATAAAGTGTCAGGTCCGGATGGGCAACCCCCGATCTTCTTCAAGAACTGTTGGGGAATAATTGGTGATTCGGTTGTGAGATTTGTGAAGACTGCATTTGACACAGTAACGGTCCCCCAGATTTGATTGAGGTATTAATTAATTTAATTCCTAAAGTGGATCACCCAGAATCCCCTTCCCAATTTCGCCCTATATCTTTGGCAAACGTAATCATTAAAATTATAGCCAAGGTCCTAGCTAACCGATTACAAAGTGTTATTGGGCACCTTGTGGACACCACCCAAAGTGCTTTCATACTTGGAAGAGGAAGCTCGGGCAACATTATTTTAGCCCAGGAAGTGGTGCATAACCTCCACACAAAGAAACATGGCAAGAAAGGATATATGGTGATAAAAGTGGATCTAGAAAAGGCTTATGACCGGGTTAGTTGGCAGTTCTTGAGAAATATCATACAAGAAGTGGGTTTTTCAGTACACTTGCAAAAACTTCGTATGCATTGTATTACAACAGCTAAACTTTCTGTCCTGTGGAATGGGGAAAAACTTGATGCCTTTACCCCTAGTAGAGGCCTTCGTCACGGGGACCCCATAGCATCATACCTTTTTGTGCTATGCATGGAGGTCCTTAGCACCAAGATCCATGAGGCTGTTAATAGAAAACGACGGAAACCCTTAAAGTTATCTCGGCAAGGCCCCCCTATTTCCCACATGTTCTTTGCGGACGACCTACTGTTATTTGGCGAAGCCTCAGAATCCCAAGCTAGAATTATGAAAGAGGTACTCCTAGATTTCTGTCAATGCTCCGGGAAAAAAATTAGCACCTCGAAGTCTAGATTTTACACTTCTAAAAAATTGGGCCATCAAACGATTATGGCAATAGTCAACTGCTTGTGTATGACACACACAAGTGACCTGGGAAAGTATCTTGGCGTTCCTTTAATACATGGGAGAAAAGGATTGTCATATTTTTCATATTTGGAAGACAAGATGAGGAACAAGTTGAAAAAGCTAGAAAATGGGTGCTTATCCAGAGCTCACTAGCAACACAGGCTTTTTATCATATGCAAACTATGATGTTGCCTAGTACTACCTTAGAAAGACTTGAGAGGACCTGTAGACAATTCTTTTGGGGAGATTACGACAAGGGCCGTAAAATGCACACTATAGCTTGGGATACGCTCTGTCAACCAAAGCAAGTTGGAGGTCTAAGTTTTAAACGCCTATACGAGATGAATATAGCCTTTTTAGGGAAGTTGATATGGGATCTTGTGACACAAAAGGATACTTTGTGGGTTAAGGCTTTATCCCACAAGTACAAGAATTTAACGTTCACACCTAAGGCTGGTAGCTCTTCAATGTGGAGAGGCATTTGCAACGCGTATTCCCATCTTTGGGTAGGTCTTGACCAACAACAAAGCGGATTCAGGTGGAAAGGAGACCCGAAAGGCAAATATACGGTGGCTTCGGGTTACACCTTGTTGCGTCCCTCTACTAATGACTCGAATCGGGGGGACCTTTGGAGAAAGATTTGGGCACTAAAGGGCCAACTAGAGGCAGTTATATGGTGTGGACTTTAGTGCATGAAGCTCTTCCTGTCAATTTCATGCTACACTCCAGACACATCATGGACGACCCACTTTGCAACATCTGTGGGGAAACTGACGAATCAATTCTTCATGCACTTCGTGACTGTAATTTGGGCGAAGGAGATTTGGAACCATTGTGTGCCCGCGGATGAAAAAAGAGCCTTCTTTCAAGCTGCAAATGTGGTGGAATGGGTACGATTAAATATGACGGCCACTAAAGGAAAAATTCTTGGGACAACAAGATGGACTTATACATGGCGGGAAGCCTTGTATGGAATATGGATGTGGCGAAATCGGTTATGTCATGGACATGATGGAGATAGACCCCCGGCGAACATTTTCACTTCGAAAATAGTTGAAAAAGCAAGAAATCTTTGACTTGCTTGGTTCATAAAGTAGAAATTTCTTTGTTTAAAAACGCAGATGTAAAGTTTGGTTTTGCCCATTTGGAGGCTTATAATAAAATGATCCCTTTAAAAAAAATTTGATTCACAATTACGGAGATCGAAATTGAACCTTGGATCTGTGTAAAATCAAATGTTTAGTTTACATTTGATTTTTGAGAGGTCGATGTAGTGCTCCAAATATAAATTCATTGTGGCGTCTCTAATTTCGTTGCGCGGTCTTTAACGACCCTCTAAAAATAATAGTTACCCGAGCCGAACTGTTCACAAGCAGTTGATGTTCGGTTTGCGAAATGCTAGTTCTAATATGATTTAATTGAATTTGAGCCGAACTTGAACACTTGAAAACTTAATTTGAAATGTTCACGAGCGTATTAAAAAACAATATATTTTTTTGTTGTGTCGAACTCAATCATTTTGAAGATCGACCTCGATTTCAAGGTTGCATGTGTTCAAAATTATGTTGAGTATAATATAGCTAAACTCAAGTAGTATAATAAAAATTTAATCGAGCTGATCCTAAATAATTCTTCAATTGATCCAAACAGACTTTAGCCGAATTCAAACCTCTGTTTTAAATTATTGCTCGACTTGATAAATAAATATTTGATTCGATTAAGACTGTTGTTAGAACCGTTCTATCAAAATCGGTGGGCCTACTAATTGAAAAGGTATGGATAAAAAAGGAAGGTGGGAAAAAGAAGAGAAAAGACCTCCGGGATTCGGAAAAAGCTGCTGCTGGGTCAGATAAAAAGGCATTTGCCCACTTTTTTTTTTTATTTTTGTCAAATCTTTTCATAGAAAAGGAGGAAAAAGTGATCCAAAAGCCACATATATACTTGTGGCTATGAATTGCTCTTCATTGCTGGCGTGGACTTTTGCTGACTTGTCTCTTTCCATTTTCAGCCACGTAATATCCATGACCATTGAAGACTTCAGTGCAAAAGCCACCAGCAGCAGCAGCAGCATTTTACTGAATTCCGTAGCGAAAATGAGATTTTAGTTTGAGTTCTTCATTTTTAATGTTTCTTGAATTTCGAATTCAGCAAATGGAGGAAGCTAAGGATTCAGCGATTAAGCTGTTCGGGAGAACGATTCTGTTGCCGGAAGTTCTGGTAGAGGCGGCGGCGGAGACGGTTGGGAATGATTTAGATGATTCGATTAGATCAGTTGAGGAACGAGCTTGTCCGTCGTCGGTTGATTTGCCGGATAAGAACGATGATTCGAATGGAGATGATGATGAACCAGAGGAGGAAGAATCTGCTAATAAGGTATGGCGTACGTTTCGACTTTGCCTTGGTTCAATTGTTGGTTTCAAATAATTGTTTGATTTTAACTGTGCTAGGCTAGTTATAATTTGCTGCCATAGGCATAGCTTAGTGATTAATGAATGGTACTGTCTGTCAGTCTCTAGAGTTTGGATTTCGATTCCGTAAAAAAAAAAAGCCTCAAAGCTACACTATGAGTGTGCGAGTTCGATCCAGGCCTCTGGATCGAATTCTCTCGGCATGCCTTTGAGTTGTGTTGTGGGAGTTCGATTCCTTGGTTCGACTTTCTATGTATAACCAGCTTTGCCTTTGAGTTAAAGTGCGGAAAAGTTCGATTCCATGGATCAACTTTTGTGTACAACCAGCCTTGCCTTTGAGCTAGAGCGTGAAGAGTTCGATTTTTCTGAATCGACTTCTCTCGGAAAAAATTGTTGAACAAACAGCCTTGCTTTTGAGATAGGTTGTGAGTGTTCGATTCCTTGGATCGACTTCTCTCAGCAGAAAGAAATGTATACACACACCCTCTTACAAACTAGATCACTGAAACATACATCAACATCAAAGGGAGATGATTTTTGATGGCTAAAAACACTTGCATTAGCGTCTTATAACAATTTCTTTATTTTACAAACTCAAACATCAGATTGATCTAATCTATCAAATCTTTCTTTAGAGTAAACTGCATCAAATTTAGAGATTTTGTATTTTACAGAAACTATATTTTACAAATCTAAATCGAGAATTCGCTACAAATGACATATAGTGGATCTGAAATTGTTTGAATATCTATATTACAGATTTATCTGCACACACATATTATTGCAGGATTCTTTAGGTGCGACCGCAACGACAACCACCGATGCTAATACCGAAGAGGATGTAAATGAATTAACTGAACCAAATACCATAAATCACAATTCAGAATCAACAACCACAAGTTCTAAAGATGAAGAACAAGATCAAGAACATGAAACTAAATCCGAAAACGATAAAACCTTAAAAAAACCAGACAAGATTCTTCCTTGTCCGCGTTGTAAGAGCATGGATACAAAGTTCTGTTATTACAACAATTACAATGTAAACCAACCTAGACATTACTGCAAAAGATGCCAAAGATACTGGACTGCTGGTGGGATAATGAGAAATGTTCCCATCGGTGCCGGTCGCCGGAAAAACAAGAACTTATTAACTTCTCAATGTAGACTTGTAGCTCATCATGGACATCTACCTAATGGAACCCACCCGAATCACGCTGTCCTTAACTTCGGCTACGATCAGGGACGGCTTCAGGAATTTCCGGATACAGGTCAGAAATTTATCAGACTTTTTTGTGCTTTTAAACTTGAGCTTATATTATACACACTATAGGATAACTCATTATGAGTCAATACATAAAATAGTGAGTCAATATTTTCATATATATATATATATATATATATATATATATATTATAAAAAGGTTGCTTTAAAGGCATGACACTGAATCGACCGGGTGAAAGTTGACTCTGAGCTCTAGAATCGACTTTCACCTAGTTGATTATTGGCAATCAACCAATAGAAACAATCGATCGATTGAAAGTCGATTCTAAAGTCGAGAATCAATTGTGAAGCTTAGGTTTGGTGTGATGCTTTAAACAATGACCTAAAAAAAGTAGTGACTGTTTATTGTTTTTAGCTGGTCGGCTGCCCCAACCTAACAGAAGGTGGCACCACCCCTGGGTTGTGTGGTTTTATGATTTCCTGGCTTAACATTACAGGTAAAATATTAACGAAGTCTAAAAAGGACGATGCAAGTAACGAGGAACAATCTGACGAACTGATGCAATACAGTCATAGAGTTCCTCCTCCTCCTCAAGCTTGGCCTTTCCCATGGAATCCTATTCAATGGAACTCTCCACTTTCCGCGTTCTCTTTAAGCCCTTCGGGTTATCATTTACCTTTCTACCCTTCACCACCTTTTTGGGGTTGTAATAGTGTACCTCCTAGTGTTTCGAATGTTCCCAATTCCCAGACATTAGGCAAGCATTCGAGGGACAGCAATGTCGTGAAACCTTCGAATCCAGGAAAAGAAGAGGGCAATCCTGGAAAATGTTTTTGGGTTCCAAAGCCATTGCGAATCGATGATCTTGGAGAAGCTGCAAGAAGTTCTATATGGAAAACCTTAGGGATTAAAATGGAGAAAAGTGATTTTGTTGGTGAAAAAGGTGATTTCCTGAGAACCTCCTCTGTACTACAAGCAAATCCAGCTGCATTTTCCAGGTCACTAAACTTCCGTGAAAACATGTAATCCCATGTGAGTTACTTTTAACAGATTCTCTATTATACAAACTTAAACACCATTTTTTGGTCATAGGATCTCTATTCATAGTGAAATGAATTAGAATCTCTGTAAGGGAATATAGAATCTGTATTTTATGTAGTATATTTAGTGTATAATTTAGTAATTATGTATTTTCCAGATCTGAGTAAAGATTCTGCTGCAGTTTATTTTTAGTGGATCTATATTATTTGAATACTTGTATATTTTTTTTCTGTAAATTTATCTTGTTTTACGGTATATACCGTTAAGGAATCTTGGCCCTTGTTGGCATAGGGAAAGCAATATTGTTTTTACATATTGTGTGAATATTTGTGAATAATTTTTAAACCCTTTTAGCACCGACAATTATGGGGCATCCTAGAGCCCTTATTGAGGTGATATCCGGGTTGGAAAAATGGGAGTAAAATTATTAAGATATAAGGTTTGAGCCCTTGTGGATGAAGCAAACCTTGTTGGGAGAGGTCTCTATCTTTAGTATGGCCGAGACTCAAAGAAAGACAATTGTCTGGATATACCTTGCGAAAGCAATCAATCTTTGATGTCTGACAGTACTTCGAAGGATTAGTCTTAGACAACTATCTGAGTATACATTGCGAAAGCAATTAAAGATGATGAGCCTAGCATGATTATGATACGAGTTTAAGTTTTAATAGTGAGACTAAAGTTGGAGCGGTATCTCTTGTAATTTTTAATTACATCGGGATAACTCTTTTATTTATCGTGGTAGATCTTTCATCATCCTATCTTGGACAAACACAAAAATGTATATCTCCATAAATTTTAATTTTTCCATCATGATTTGAAATAGTCCATAATAAATTAGCTAGTAATTAAATTGATTGTGATTATGCAGGAATGACTAAAATTAAAACGAAAACTAACGAAATTAAGTTTGCCAGAAACCATTGTTTTCCCATCTAATTACAAAAGGTGATGCTACCGTCGAGAACAATTGTATCATAACGAGTGATATAACAGACCTTTGCTCCTTTGCTCCTTTGCTTATGGTAGGTCCTACGTACGTCATGATCAATGACTCATACATCATAATCAATAGTGTAAAATGTGTTGTGTTTTCCGTTGTGACACAATCGTTGTGGCGGTGGCATTTCTCATTTACAAAAGGAAATGCTGTTGTCACGACGGTTGTGACACAACGAGTGATACAACACATTTTTTTCACCCTTTATAATGATGTAGAACTCACTGATCATGATCTAAGTCCATCTCAAAAGAGCAAAAATATGTTATGTCACTCGTTATGACTGAACAGTAAGAGAGTAGGATCACCCTTTACATAAAGTCACTGAATTCGAAAACTGTTCTCCAGAAAATTTACAAATTCATTCAAATCAAGCATTCCATCACCATTAGTATCAGCAAGAATGATCATCTTCTTGCAATTATCAATCTCCAATCCTTCTTTGAATCCCAACCCACATAGAACTCTCTGCAACTCAAATTCATCGATGAACCCGTCTTTGTTCTCATCATACACATCAAACGCCGCTTTCGCTTCCTCCTCCTTTGCCACCGCTGCCTCTGCTGCATCCTCGTCAAACAATTTGGACACACCCTCTAAATCCAAAATCTCCTCTCTTTTCTTAGTGCCCTGAAGTTCAGAAGAAGAAAAAAGAGGAGATTTTTCTGTAGTAACTTCACATGTAGAGCAATCTCCACCACACGTTTTCATGCTGCATTTAAAATGTGTAGTGCAGATTCCTCCACATGTGGAGTTACCACTTTCTCCAGATGTGTTAACTCCACATGTGGAGTTACCGGTTGCTCCACATGTGGATTTACCACCCAAAAATTTCCCGGAAAAAAGCCCCAAGCATTTGAAAACAACTTCCACATCTCCCTTAAATAAACAAACCCTTTTATCATTATCCTCTGTTTTCTTCTCTTTCAATTGCACATTGCTCTGATCTTTCCTGATAAAAGAAGACTTGGGCCCCAAGAAAAACGCGTAAATCTTGTGATCCCGGCCAAGGATTGTGAAAAAGATAACTTGGATGAATCCAAGAAAAAGTAACATAAAAAAGAAAGAAACATTAGGCATGATGTATTCAATTGGTAAGAGATTAAGATTGCTTAAAGACATGGTGGCTAGTTGATTTGCAGATGATTTTAGGAGAAGAAGAAAACGGGATTTATTTTATGTGTATTCAGAGAAGGGAAAGGGGGGGTATTATAAAGGGTCAAAAGGTGGTTAAGATTCAGGGAAAAAGACACAAGAAATTCAGGTTCTGTTTGGGACAGTACTAGGTTGACAATGACTTGTGGTTGAGAGTGTAAGATGATTGTAATCTATGTAAAAAAAAAAAACTTTAATATAGCTGACGGTTGAGCCTCAACCTAAAGGGCCCTATCTCATTTTTCCGTCTCTAGAGTTTATGGAAGATGTCAATCGAGAATTATGCACCAGTGATCCAGTTTACAAAGGTTGTATATACATTAGAAATTCTTATAGGGTATCGAACTCTCACACTCTAAGTCAATGACAATGCTTCCGCTGAACTATGCCCGTGAGGCCAACAACAAACTTTAACATATTGAGTGATGTTGTTTTCACAATAAAATAGTCATAAAACCTGACACAATATATTTTTAATATTATTAATCATGATGTAAAACATATTGATGGTATAAGTTTTAAAGTGAAATAGAGTTGTCAAACCAACAGATCCGCTTGTGAACTAACTCGTGTTTTGTGATTGTTCATTTGTTTAATTTAATGAACCGAGCTTAAACATGATTATAAACTCTTTTCTTAAGGTTCAATTATGTTCGCGAACCTGTTCATATAGATAAATCACTGTATAACCTCCCTAACACATCGGATGATACGTTATCTATTCATCTAATTGATAGTATAGAGTAATTTCACATATATTTTTAATACTATGATATTTGAATGTTGTTTATGCATTTGGACAAGATTTTTATACCCTAACGAGCCGATCTCGACCTAAAATGCAAAAATACATTTAACGAGTCGAACTCGAACACAGTAAAAAAAATTGTCTTTTAAATGAGCCGAGGAGGTTGAACATAATTGTGTGGTTGTTTGTTAGATGAACGATCACGAATAAGCGCGTGACCTAAAGGAACCCAACTTAAAGAAACACGAGTTTGAACAACATACACTTGGCTTGACTTGACTCGTTAATATGTCTAGTGATACATGCCATTGAATTTCTTGGTATTAACCAGAGTTCGAATCCCATCCCGTCATCAATAAAAGTCGGTGGTCAAAAATTGTATTATGTCATTTTTGCTACGATCAATTTATTGTAGAACTAACATTACCGTACCGTAGTTGACACTTTTGCAAACATTAGGGGTCCCACACTAAGAGTTGTTAGGTCAAAGTGATTGTTACAATATCATTAATGTCATTTATAACCGCCTATATGTTACCCATAATATTTGGAAGTTTTGACGAAATTTCATAGAGTCCTTCGATTTAAGTGCTTATTTTATCAAGAAAAAAGTAAAAAGATAAAAGAAAGGACATACCATCATGCCCAACATGACCACCATGTCAACATATTCAGCCTATGATTTTTTTTCAATGCGTTTTTTTTAAAGTTCATAAATCCTTATTTTTTTCGTTATTTCTATTCATTTGATATCATTGAAATAGATTGGTCTTGGACTAATATAAAATTTGAGTGAAAAAAATAAAGCCTAAAATGTAATAATAAAAGATGGTAGTACATGTGACAAATACTAAAACCAAAACCACTTGCAAACGTCAATTTAAAGAATATACATACATAGATTTCTTACGAAGGACTAATTAATTAGAAAACATTTATTTTCCATTTGTTTTTTTAAAAAAACGTTTATATTCCCTTTTTTGTGAATTCATTGCTCCTACGCTATCTATCACCAATCTAAGATTGATATTTCAAACAGTGAAATAATAGTTTAATGTTGTAAATCAAACGATCAATCGTTTAAAACTGCAAATTACAAATAAGACATAATTTAGAGTCGTCAATCGAGCAATCGCCAGTACTTTTAAGTTATACTTTAGGATCTAAGTCATACCTATGTTATAGTTTTAAGGGTATATTCCAATTTCCCCTATTTATAGTCCAATGGTTTGATATTGGAAAAAAACACAACACCAGATTTGCTTTTAAAGCATCACAATTAAGGAGGTTTAATCGTTAGAAAAGTTGACTGTCATATTTGTGATTTGACTTTATAGAGATCGAATGTTCATGTTCAACATCTCAAAAATCAATACCCATGCCCTGATATGATGTTATCACTGACAGATCTAGAAAAAATTTTAAATATGGGCACCAGAACAATTTCGAAGATCGAGTGGGGTCATTAATAGTGGTTTTACATTTTTTTATCAATAAAACTATATCGATTTTCGGATCTTAATGAGGACACTGGCTCCCTGTCCACTTGGGTCCGCTCCTAGATGTTACGGTATATGTTATATGATGCCATTATAAACTATAAAAAAACCTATGACACACATGCAATAGTCCATAAAAAGCCACTATTTGGGGGTGGGGGTGGGGGGACTTCTTTCAAATTAAAGGACTTGGAAGCTTTAAAATGACTTCGATGATTTGATATTATAGAGATACTTTAGGATCAAAACCCCGTAAAAAGGAATTCTTTAAGTTTTTTGGTATAATAGCAAACTCATGAATCTGAGGAACTATGTTACCTATTTAATATCTTCACTCATCAGGAGTGAAGACCTTTATCGTTAGGGTTTAATCGAAGGAGGCGGAAAGGAAGAAGACAAAGAAAAGGTCATTTTCATTTGCGAGCTTCGTTGCTATTGCTCTCTAGTCCGATAATAATAATAATGATTAATTAATAAATTAGTGGTTTTTGTAGGTAATATACAGTTGGGGAAAGATTTGGTGGCGGCAAATACATATGCATATGCCATCATACACGATAACTTCTCAGCGTACACGCATGGTATTAATCCTCGAGAGGCCCATTCACACGAGATATAAACCATTCCGTTCCTTGCATGCAGTGGCGGATCTACATACAGAAAAGGGCAGTTGCCATCTCCTCCTCTTAATCTAAAAAAAATACACTAAAATTTGTACGATACATATAGTTTGTCCCCCTTGAATTTTATATTTGCCCTTTAAAAATTTATTGCCCTCCTTACTCGAAATCTTGCGTCCGCCCCTGCTTGCATGCACATTGTCAATTGGGGGCAGAAACTCACTTTATTGACCAAGTGCAGGAAGACAAGAGGCTGGAGACGATAATGATGAGACCAGTGATGGTATGCTCATTTACGGGCTGGGGGGCTTGGAGGATGATTACAGAGATATTCCAGGGAACGAAAGATGAATCAAAACTTGTAAAGGACAATTATGGAGCTTTCAACACAGATAAATACAAAAGATGCTATCCTACACTTCAAACAATACTCAAGAAGATAAAAAAGAAGAAACGGATTTCACCGAGGAGGAACAAAAACATATTTTGTGAGCTTAGTCTAGGGTCCATTGATAGGACGTTTTTTAATTTTCTTCTTCTTTGAAGTGACTTATCACGGTACAACCGTACTCTTTCCTCTTAGTAGACCTTCCCCTTAGAGTTTTGCTGCTGAGAGATTTTAGTGAGGTAAGGTTAGATATATATATATCACGAACTTTATTAAGGCAGATTGAATCGCCTTTTATACTTTCTTTCTAGTTTTCTTTAGTAAAATTAAAAATAAAAATCTCTCATTTGACAGCCTGTTTCTTCCTAAATTTGTTACAAACTTTGTGGATAATAATACCCCAAATTACCCCTCCCTCCTCCTCCTCCTCCTCCCTCCCCGCCCCCCCCCCCCCCCTGTTTTCAATGGTCAATTGTACTTGAACATATTTTCTATCAATCAATCCATGCATGCTTCAACCCTAACCAAGAAGAAGAAGAAAAAACAAAGAGAAAAAAAAAAAAAACAATGAACCAATCCAGATTAATGGTATTATTAATAATATATTCAATCTTTTTTTTCTCAAACAATAACAATGTTGTGGATAGCTACCTAGGTATAAACTGGGGTAGGGTTGCAACACAGAGGATATTACCATCCATGGTGGTGGATTTGATCCTGCAAAATGGCATTCCTGAGGTTAAAATCTTCTCTGCTAGCAAGAATGTTTTGACGGCTTTTATCGGGACGAATATCGGGGTCACTATTACAATCCCAAACGATGATTTGCAATCTATAATCACCGTTGAGAATGCTAAAACCTGGATCGATTCAAAACTCGCACCATATGTTCAAAAGGGGATCAATCTAAGGTACCTCATGAGAATTTTTGGCAGACGGGACCCTCTCGATTTAGACGTATAAATTCTTTTTCGTGAGCTTGATATATATAAAATGTTAGTTATGTATTTCTCAATTGGTTTAAGCTTTTGGGAAAGACGGTAATTAATTAAAATTGATCTACTGATTATGTCAATGATATTCTTTTTTGATATGGAGTAAGAAAATGTTTCAGGTCCCATAACAAAGGTGTGGATGATTGTTATGTCAATTCGTTGTGTAAATCCGTTGTGGCTCTATCATTACTCTTGTCTGAAAAACCCAAATTTTAAAAGTCCTTGAGAACCCCAAGAATTCTAGAGTCATTATTTTAACTTGCGTGGAAGGAGCTAAAATAAAGTTGCACTACATATGTCCCGAGTATAAGTCATTTTGAATGTTCATATAGATTAAGAAAGTGGTTAAGCTAGCATCATAAATTGGCTTTTATTTGCATCACACTTATTCTATTCGTACACCATTCTATTTGTGCACCACAGTATAACCGATTTTGTGAAAGTTGGACCTGGAGCTAAGAACCAACCGACTTCTCTCGTAGGTTCTAGAGCGAGAACCGACTTTCCCAAAGTCAGTTTTCACAATGCACCTACGGAAAGTCGGTTATTGGCTGCAGAACCGAATTTCACAAGGAATGTTCTACGTACTGTGGTGTACAGGTAGATTGGTACACGAGTAAAATATGAGTGGTGCAAATATTACCTCCCAAATTTTGGTTCTGGAGCGAGAACAGACTTTCCCAAAAGTTGTTTCTCACAATGCACCTACGGAAAGTCGATTATTGGCTCTAGAACCGAATTTTACAAGGTCTGTTTTACTGCGGTGCACAGACAGAGCGATACACGAGTAGAATAATATGAGCGATGCAAATAAAAGCTCCTAAGATTTGTTTTCTTAACTGCAGGTATATAACAATCGGGTCTCAACCATTCTCACAATCGCCCTTCAACAAAATATATTTCGAAGCCGTTGAGGCAGCCGATTGTATGCAGAGGGCTATTGATGAACTTGGTTTAGGAAAGAATGTTAAAGTAACCCTAGATCATTATGTAGACATGATGAAAAAGGGTATAAGAAAACCATCCGAAGCCGAATTCGGTGTGGACGTGATGGATGTTATGACACGTTCTACTGAAATATTAGTCAAGAACAACCCCGATTTGCCTCGACATGTTTCCCTTCTACAGTTCAAGAACATTGTTTAACAGTACATAATTCGCGTTTTTAGAAAACAATTCCACTGTACATTTCATGGATGGAGAGTACAAGTACACGAATATATTCGAAGTCATATACGACATGTTCGTTTGCGCCTTAGAGAAAATCGGGTTTCCCGACGTGAAGATCGTGGAAGGGCAAGTAGGGTGGCCTACAGATGGGATCTATGAAGGGAGTTTACAAAGTGCAGAAAGGTTTAACAGTGGCTTGATTAAGCATGTCATGAGTGGGAAAGGGACCCCACGTAGGCCCGGCCCCATTGACGTGTACCTCCATAGCTTGACTGACGAGAACCAGTTGAAAGTTACACGTGGCGGAGAAATAGGCGGGTTTCTTCGTCATTGGGGTATTTATAGATTCGATGGTAAACCAAAGTACCATATTGATTTTACGGGTCAAGGACGAGACGTGAATCCGGTTTCTACAAAAGGTGTTACCCATATGCCTAATAGGTGGTGTGTATTCAATCAACAGACAAATGATGCAACATTACTACATGGTTTCTTATAAATGCATGCAAAGCCGCTGATTGTACGCCGATGGAGGACGATGCGTCATGTAGCAGGCTCACGTTTCCCGAGAAGATTTCGTATGCTTTCAATGTGTATTATCAAGAAAAATCACAGAAACTTAGTGATTATGGTTGTGATTTTAACGGTTATGGTGTGATATTTCCGGTTGATCCGTCCATCGGGACTTGCAAGTTTCCGGTCGAGATTTTAGCTGCAGAAGGCGTGACCGGAACTCCACCATCCGACGGCCATGTTTTGGATCCTCATGTCATAACAATATTACTTCCTATGTTGTTATTGTATACCTTCTTCTTCGATCACTTGGTTATATTAATAACAAAAACATGTCAATTTTGAAAATGTATTCAACTTTTACGCTCTGTTTGCTTTCGTGAAAACAAAAGAAAAAGAAAAGAAGGGGGACGGGAGGATTTATGTTTAGCATTTAGTATTCAAGATGGGAGTCAACTTTACTGTACTTTGGTGTGCAGTTTAACCCCCGTTTATCACCGTGATGGCATGTTTTGGGTAGATATAGACCGTTTCGAGAGTAATATCGAGAATTATATACACGGGGAGTCAAACTGTCATATCGATGGTAAACTCCGCCTTTTTAGCGATATTTCACTCTTTTCCGAGCGCTTTTGTCTTGCGGAATTATGCGTGGTGTTTGTTTGTCTATGTTGTTGCAGGACTTAGTTGACTCGAGGACCCGGAAGGCGATGTTTTGGACTATGAGACGTAATCGTGGCCCGAATGTAGCATAAAAAGTGAAGAAAAGCCAAGTTTGGAATGAGGACAAGCCAGACGGGCGTTTGCTATACCTCAGACGGGCGTCTGAGGAAAGGCCACATCGAACGGGCGTTTGCCCACACCAGACGGGCGTCCACAGAAGTAATGCATCATTCAGAAAGTTATGTTTTCAGCTGGACGTGCGTCCAAAAGACCCCCAGACGGGCGTTTAAGTAGGTTCAGCCCGATTCAAAAAGCTCATACAACACAGACGGACGTCCAGGGTTCTAGACGAGCGTCCAGGGGTCGAAAAGCCTCAAGTCATGGTATACCAGACGGGCGTTCAGAGGAATGCGAATGCCCGTCCATTGAAGACGTAACCCTAATATCTCCTTATTTTCCAGTCAGACGGGCGTCTGACATGGGCCAGACGGGCGTCCGGGACCGACAGTAGCAGAATTTCGACCTACTCTATAAATACGCAGCTCATTCAGCCCCTACTCATCTTTGGCTGACTTTAGACTTTTCTTAGGCGATTTGTGTGCGGTTTTAGTGTAGTGTGATCACCCTTTGATCCCTTGATCCTATAAATTACATCCTTTGATTCTAAACACTTTTCCTAGCTTAGATTTACGTTTCAAGTTCAAAAGATTGTCTTTTTGGTGGAGTATTTCTTCGTACTGTTTCAGATCAGATTTTTCCTCAGTTATATGGTAATGAATACTTTCTCTTTTATTATTTCAGGCCTGATTTGAATTCTTATTTTGTTTATTAGCATAATTATGAGTAGCTAAATTCATGTGTTGTCGAATTATGTGAAAGCGAGCGAAAACCTAAGGGGGATGAGATAGGGAATTGTGTAGTGCATAATTGAATGTTTTAATGATTAATCCACGTCCTAAAACTTATTTTAACGTCTTTGAATTAGATTGATCACCTAGTTCACTGTCACACACATCGAACTTATAAATGCATTTTGCGGTGAGATGTGTGATAAGGGGTTTTAGGATCGTTGCATAGATTCAGCCTAGTTGTTAGGTCCGTTTCCAATACAGAGGTTTGTCATCGTTGTTCGAGCGACTCTAGAGCTTAATCATGTTAGATTAATCGGTTTTCTAAAGGGAGAATTAATTAACTTCACATAGGGTGGTTAGATCGAGTTGTTCAGTCTAATCGCTAGAATTAGGAGTTGGAACCCGTGGATGTCGTTAAACTTCATTGGATAGGGAGGTCGGTTAAGACACGCTCCCTGTTAAGTCTTTTCTTAGGGGTAAAAGTAGCTCGTGGGATCATAGTTCGACTATACCCTTTAATACTTAGAAGTAAACTCATTAGTATAATCTTTACTTTTTCACTAGTAAATATCTCTCCACTACTATTTTGACCTGAACTAAGTTCTAAGTCGACTTTGGTACTTAGACATTACTCTCTGTGGATTCGACCTTGAGACCACTATACTATCGTTGACCCGATACTCTGTCGGTTAAAGTTAGCGGTTAGTTATTTTGCTATCAATTCACAATGAAAAATAAAAGAAATAAAAAAGGTGGAAACCAATGGAAACGATAGAATGCTATAAAATTTAATTTTCCAAACACTTTTTATATTTCATTTCCTTTCCTCTCAGTCCAATCCAAACACTATAAATGGACTTTCATATCACTCATTTTCCCCTCATTTCTCTTTAGTTATAGAGAAATGATACGGGTACAACAATTGTGCCACAACGAGTGACACAACGGTGATCTGCACCGTTGATCATAATGAGTCTAAATTTATTATGATTTAATCTATCATAATTAACGGTGCAGATCACCGTTGTGTCACTCGTTGTGGCAAAACCTTTGTGCCCGTATCATTACTCTTAGTTATAATCCCCTCTTTTCTTTTCCTTTTGTTTCCACGAAACCAAACAGAGCCTTAGAGCATTTGATGAAGGGTATGATTGATGCCTTTTCTAAATTGAATTTGTAACGTCCCAAAACCTGGGTCACGCAGCGCTAATTGAATCGTAAAAATCCGGTTAATTGGTTACACCGCCGTCATCGCTTGATCTAAAATGGTTAATTTAATCCGAGTTGAAAAGAATTTTATATCTCACACTTATACGGATGAGAATTATACTAGTTTAACTGTGTGAGACATTACAATCCCCCTCTTATAAACGACCGGCGTCCTCGCCAAAACTTGACCAGGACTTGTCCCGGACTCGTCTCTATCAGAAATAACTAGATGTGGCTCAATATACCGACTCTTTATGTCTCTTACAATTCAGCGTATAATTTCGTATGGTACTCGGTTTTGAAACCAATTATAATGCAACCAGATCTGAGTCTAGCATGGAAATTCATCATTTATAATGAAGTATTCATTAATCAACTAATGGATTCACTAACTTAGAACAATCCCTTAGATTGCTATATTGTATAAATTACAACAAAAATTGACAAGGCCAATTTCACCAAAAACCGATCTAGCTCCCAGATATTTACATAGTTCGTAACATTAGAAATTAGAATCATAAACTGTTTTGCAAGAAATTTACAAACTCATTGAAATCAAGCTTTCCATCACCATTAACATCAGCAAGAATGATCATCTTCCTGCAATTATCAATCTTTAATCCTTCTTTGAATCCCAAACCACATAAAACTCTCTGCAACTCGAATTCATCGATGAACCCATCTTTGTTCTCATCATACACATCGAACGCCGCTTTCACTTCCTCCTCCTTCGCCGCTACCGCATCCTCATCAAACAAATTGAACATAGTTTCCGAATCCACAATCTCCCCTATTTTGTCGGTAGTGGAGAAAAATAGAGGAGATTTTTCAAATCTATATGTGGAGCAATCTGCACCACCAAACATTTCAATAGTGGGCTTAAAACGTTTGGTGGGAATTGCTCCACATATGAAGTTACCACTTTCGGTAACTCGAAATCCATACATAGAATTACAACTAACAACTGAAAATTTCTCGGAAAAGATCCCCAATCTTCTGAAAACGATTTCTAAATCTCCTTTATTTAAACAGACCCTTTTATCATTATCCTCTGTTTTCTTGATCTCTTTCACTTGCAGATTGCTCTGTTCTATATGGATTGAAGAAGAAGAAGACGACGACTTGGGCCCAAGAAATATGCATAAATCTTGTTGTCCCAACCGAGAATCGCGCAAACAAAAACCTGGATGAATCCCAGAAGAATTATCACCAAAGGAGTAGCAGCATCAAGGGTTATGTATTCAATAGGCAACCGATTGAAATTGCTGAAAGACATGATGGGCTATTTGAATAATTGCAAAGAATCGATCTTTAAGACAATTGAAGAAAAGGGATGTGATTATTTGGAGAGGAAAAGAGGGTAAATATAAAGGGGTCAAATCAAAGGCGGTTAGAAATCAAGAGGAAAAGAAGAAGAAACTTCATGGTGGCGTTTGGAGGAAGAAGGTAAAGAAAAGGTCGTTTTCATGGAAGTTTCGTTGTTGCTTCTAGCTACTCCATGGTCTTTGATATTGAATTATAAATTGGTGGTATTTCTTGGCGGCAAACATTTAAAAAGTAGCACCAATCATATATGGACAAAGAAGAGAGTATCAACTCGTAATATTATTATCACAACCGCTCGGTCTCTGACATACAAGTGATACGATAAAATTGTGTATGATTGATCATGATATATACTAGCTGATAATGATATATGTCCATTATAATGAAAATGTTAAACATGTTGTATCACTCATTATGTATAAATGGTTGTATCATTTGGTGATGCGATTGTCACAACCACTCAGACACTATGAGTGATACAAAATGTTCTTGTATTATATTGATCATGATGTATGACTAACTAATCATGATGTGGATCCGTTATAATCAAAAGTGTCAAAACATGTTGTATCAATTGTTGTGTATAAGTGGTTGTGTCACAATCATGCAGACGCAACACCAAGAGCGGACCCAATGCATTAAGGTAGGGGCCAGTGTCCCCACTGAAATCCGAAAAATAATGTATTCTTATTGTTAAAAAATATAAAAATACAATTGGTGTTCTTAGTGGATCATCATTTTTACTCCATTGCCCCCACCGAGGATTTTTTTGGGTCTGCAACAATGATCACGATGTACACTCATTATAATCAATACTGCAAAAATATATTGTATCACTCGCTGTGTTCGAGTGGTTGTACCACTTGGTGATACTACTACCACAATCACCCAAACACAACGAATGATACAAAACGCTTTGTATCTTTTATCATGATATAGACTAATTATAATAGAGTGTAAAACATGTCGTATCACTCGTTGTGTCCAAGTGGTTGCATCACTTGGTGATACTATTACCACGATCACCTGGACACAACGAGTGATACGACATGCTTTTGATCATGATATAGATCTAAGTGTACACTCGATATAATCAATGGTGTAAAAACTTGTTGTACCACTCAGCTCTTGTATGTGTCTGAAGGATTGTGACAACAACATTACCCTATAAACTTATTCCGTTTGTTGTGGGTAGGAATTTTTTTTGGAGTTTTTTTAGATTCTAGTGGATAATAAAATATAATAAAAATGATTGAAGTAATTATTAGAAAATTAAGATGTTTTTTTTTTAAAATTTGTGTAGATAAAGAAATGATTGGTGAGAGAAATTGAAATAAAATAGAATAATGAATAAAATAATGGTAAAAAATGTAATAAAGTTGATAAAGTAAAATGGTGAGAAATGATTTAATTTTTTTTATTTGTAGTTGAAGAATTGATTGGTGGGAGAATTGTAAGAGATGATTGGTGATGTGTTGTAAAAAAACCCAAAAAAACTCAATCCAAAACAAACAAGGATGGAGTCCAATCTACACTAATTAGTGATCATCCAACTGTAATCCGTTTAGTGAGTAATTTCTTTTAGTACCGCAGATATCTCTATCTCTGTGATACCAAATATATACGGAACTCTAGTATCTTTTGCTCTTGAAAATAGACATGAAATATTCAGCTTGACTCGACTCGACTCGATTCGTGTACCATTCTACCCATAATCGGAACCATGGAACTGGAACCGAAGGTAGTTCTTTTTTCCTACAATTGTCAATACTTTGACCTTTTTTTTTTTTCTTATTTTCTTAGTACGAATTAGGTAGGTGTTAGTAAGTTATTATATATGTCATAATCCAAGGGAAATTACAATGAAGCTTCTTATTAATTCCCTTTTCTATCCTCACGGCCACATCATGGAAATTTATAAAATTCTAAAAGTCACCAAACTTGTCAAAGTGGTCATCCTATTTTCTTCAGCATGCATCATTTTTTTATATATATAGAATAAGCGTTTGCTTTTTTTTTTTTTTTTTTTTTTTTTGGTGTTTCAGAAAAAAAATGCTTTTTCTAATTGAATAATCATTTTATTTAAATAAAAAATAAACAAATTTGAATGGTTATTTATTTATGTTTGTTGGACAATATAAATAGAAAAGTAAATTCCCATGATCAAAAACACATTTTCTTTTGTGTGTGCCTTGGAAAGTTGAAATTCCATTACAAAGTAAACGGGTCCGGATCCTCGGCTTTGAACAGCCCAGCTTTTCCCAGCTTTGAGGACGTGGCCGGATCTCCGCCGTCCGTTTGCGAACTGGAGAGAGAGAACAACACAATTGGATGGCCGCTGTTCGGCCACGTGAGCAAAAGCAAGGGGAAACAGGGAAAACAAAAGCTGGTGATCCACTCCCAAAAAAGTAAACATCTTTATTCAAAACAAATACAAGGATTTATATCAATTTATACCTTCTTATTATCCATGAAGCTAATTAACTCAACATCCATATTATAATATAATAACAATATTTAAAAGCTTTTGGGAATTTTGTCTAAAACTATTGGACAACTATACCTAATTTTGTTAATCCTAGACTCCATAAGCTTAGGGTTCTTCTTGTATTCTTTTGTTTGTTTCAGATCCCACAAAAATATTTCATGGCATTCTTCACCCATGATC
The DNA here is from genome assembly GCA_036785695.1 of Gentiana straminea. Taxonomy (NCBI): domain Eukaryota; kingdom Viridiplantae; phylum Streptophyta; class Magnoliopsida; order Gentianales; family Gentianaceae; genus Gentiana; species Gentiana straminea. The sequence continues at coordinate 1,151,341 of JAVUPR010000561.1, forward strand.
ACAAACTTAACACAGCATATTGGTGTGATTTTTTTATCATCCAAGATCCCATAAACGATTTCTCGAGCACATAATTCTTCGGTTGCCTTCTTAGCACATTTCTGCAACAAGGACAAAGTCGAGATTTTCATTTTCATGTGTAAATAAAAAATATAGGGACTGGTTATTTTCATTTTAATTTTGCAGTTTTTCATTTCAACATTGTTATTCATTTCACACATATGCATTTACGAATGTCGTATATTTAATTTTTGAAAATATCAAATTCGCCCTTCAACGTGTATATATCTAAGTATCTAGCTATTGTGTATCTTTGTATCTTTGTTAGATACATATCGAATAAAGGACATGCTAAGAAAAAAGTATACGTATATATGTATCATATTTCTTCATGTATACTACATACTATACCTGCAAAAATTCTCTGAAATAAACAGCCAACCCTTCTCTAGGTGCAGTAGGAGATGCTGCAGGTTGATGGTTTTGCTTATTAGGGTTTGATATGTATGTTGCTTCAAGAATAAGGCCATTTATTAATATAATCGAAACCGAAACTAAGAATATTGAATTGAAACTCCCAAATCTTGCAGACATGGTGGTGGCCGGGTTTGATCGGATGTGGGATGATCCGTGTGAAAACCTATATATATATATATATATATATATATATATATATATATATATATATATATATATATATATATATATATATATATATATGCGTGTGTATGTATAAGGTGAGTTAATATTATGGCCCTATAAATCTAAGACTATAAGCAAGATAAGGAAAAATATAAAAGATTTGTTAGATTTTTGTGCAGTTTCTAATCTAATAAATTTTCAGTTTTGTGTTGTACAATTTTGAATGTGGTTTTTGGATATGAAACTTAATTAAATGAATCTTTTATCAAACTTTTAAGACCATTAATTGTTGTTGATTCCAAATTTTTTTTTTTTTGTTGCTGGTGGTATTATTTTATTGTAATAACTCGATTGGGTAAAATTGGAAAATATTGATTGATACATCCACAACCAGTGACATTTACAACGTCTGACATCATACAAGATTTGCGTGAAAATATTGAATTAAAATTACAAAAGTTTCAAACATAAGAATGAAAGATTAGATAATACAATTCCAGAACATGACTATGAACAGATGATGTTGCCCACAACTAAGCATGATGGTTGATGAACCAGTGGTACCTGACTGACAGAGCGGAAATCTTGCCAACAGAGACAACCTTTATGATTCCGTTACACACTTTTGTCTCTATAACAATAGCTACCATAAACAACAACATCAAGATCCGAAAATGAGTCCATACATATGTTGTGACTAAGATTGAATATTAGAATAAATGGGACACTCAATGCTAATATTTTATATTGCAAAGAGGAAGTTGGATACAATGAAGACTCACTTGTTTTGCTTGGTACAAATGAGAGACCGGTAGTCTCTTTATATAGTTGCTTAAGTCGGCTAATTAGACAATTCTAGAGTATTGGTGATGTGATTAAAATATTATTTCCTAGACTCTAGATCCTACCACACTCTAGTGCATTTTTCTAAAGCATTTTGTATCTAGATATTTCTACAATATCGGCAAACATGTTCTACAACTAAAGAGTAGCTTTTGGAATTATCTAGACTATTATAGAAAAAGGGTATGTCGGTGAATTCAACACCCCCATCACCGACTACTTTCTCTTAGCGATGATTTAGCAAGCATTCCAAGCGCATTTCTGAAGTCAGCGATCTTGTTACTGATTAAACCTTTGGTGAAGACACCTTCTAATTGATCTTCAGTCTTCACGTGAATCATCTGTATCTCATCTTGAAGAACCTTCTCTCGAATAAAGTGATAGTGCACTTTAATGTGCTTGGTCCTTGCATGAAATATTGGATTCTCTGCTGGCTGAAGTTAATATATATTGTCTCAATATAAATCCACTGGGTAGTCAACTGGCTGATGTAAATCTCTTAATAACTGCACAAGCCAAGTGACTTCTTAAGCTGCTACAGCGGCTGCCCGATACTCTGCCTCGGTAGTTAATAGAGATACAATAGGTTTTCTTTTGCTACACCAGGATATTACCCCATAAGTGAGGCTGAACACGTAACCGGCACGAGCGTCACCATTCTCTCACGTGATTGTGTCAACAGTAGAGGCCGTGGGGTCGGTTGTCACCTTCCCGCTCCCACTCGATATTTTGAAAATTAGTTAGTCTTATTAGGATTTTCAGAATTTATTTACAATATTTTGAATTTATTTACAATAAATCATGTATATTTAAATTTATCCTCCCACTAGTTCATCGGTTCCAAATACCGTCTAACTACTGTCACTTATTCACGACTTTCCAATTTTTCGGATTTATAAAATCTGTGTAGACACTACACAATTAAAATTCACCAATTTTTTATAATCCTAATACATTAGGACTTTTGATTTTTCAATAATTCGAAAAACAATAAATAACAAAATTTAAAGCTCCCACTAGTTTATCGGTTCCAAATACCGTCTAACTAGCGACACTATATTCATGATTTTCCAATTTTTTCGATAGAAAATCCTTGTGTAGACACTACACAATTAAAATTCACAAAAGAATTTTTTAAAAAAAATCCTAATTTTGTCATGATAAAAATTTGGAATCGTAGAATTTTATCTCAATAATTTGAAAACAATAAATCTTAAAAAGCAATCACTATCTTATCGGTATTAAACCCTGGTTGAGTTTTAACCGAGTTCACCGAAAGGTGTCGGGATTGGCTAAGCCGACCCGTCCTCTTCGTTGGTTCATATACGACTGCTGGATGAATCGGGCTAAGGCTGCCCCATTGAGTCGAAACTCGCCGGATAGCTTGACCTTGCCGGACCCCCGACGCTAACGTCGCACGTGTGCGGGTGCTGGGTTGAAAATTGGGCTAAGGTTGCCCCATTGAGCCTCAGCTCGCCGGATAGCTTGGCCTTGCCGGACCCCCGTGGCTAACCCCGAACTTGGACGGACAAGTCAAGTCGAGTCGAGCCGAAGCCCTGTTGACCGCCCGAACCAATTTTTGAACCTTTTGTTCAGTGGGTGTCTAACATTTTGCTCAGTCGGTGCCTCATGACCCTACGTTTAAAAGATTTACTAATCTCCAAACTATTCGTCCATTGCTCTGTATATTATTTAACCGCCACGTTTCTTGAATAAAGAATTTCCAGTTGAGTTGGTTGGCATGGTGTTCCTTTACCGTGGCAGTCCGGGTTTGAATCCTAGTTACTTCAATTTTTTTTTCCAGAAAGCCTTCAATATTCAATTTTTCTAGAAAAAAAAAAAATGGGGCATGGGAGGGTTGAACTCAGGTCTTTGATTTTCAGATCTTGCGCCTCTACCACCATGATGCCACATCAGGTTGTGATGATGATCTTCGAACAATATTAAAAGCAATAGAGCCGAAAAAGAAAAAAAAGAACAATTTTCTAGTAAATTAAATTACAACCAATAAATTACATAATTTCCTATACCCAAAAAATCGGGTTTACAATAGATCTAACGGTAAACAAGTACCAACCTCAATCCATCTCGTCAACCAAGAACATTCAACCACGTATATATATAATAAACATATAAACGATGCAATATTTATTCAATTTCACTCCTTATTAATTAATTATGTAATCAAGATCGCAAAATCGCTTTAACATGGCTTTGATACCACATGCGGATATACAGAAACCCGAATCCGGATCCGATCCAAAATTGGATCGTCAGATCCGATTAACAGCACCGATCGAGACGATCGATCATGCACAACGGAAGCTTACGAATTAAATTCGTATGCGATTTTACCACGATTTAATTCACATAATAAATTAATACACAAGAAGGTATGAAGATTTACCCAACAGAAGAGAAGCCGTGATCTTCCGGATTGTATCTCCAAGCGACGACTGGTGGACGTCGATCCTCGTAGTAGAACCTCCTTGAATATGCTCGAAGAAAAACCCTAGTTTTTCTTCTCCCAATAGCTAAGACAAGAAAATAAATTTCTCTCTTTTTCCAAGAAAACTGGTGTCTATTTTTTTTTATATAAAAATGGCGTGATTTTTGTATGTATTTTGTGTTGGGAGGAACTCTCTTTATATAACCAAATAGTTTGAGAGTTTATCTTATACACATATATTTATATTTTCCTTAAAGGAAAAATAAAACATTTATCTAATGAAACCAAATTTCCTATTTATCCAATAAGAAAACCAATTTTTTATTTATAATTATTTAACACATAAATAATTATATTATCCACATTATAATTAATTAGGAGAAAATTTCTTTTCCCAAAATCAAAAACATATGGCGCCATTTTTATGCCATTTAGGATAATAGAAAATGTCTTTTCTATATTACATATTATTTATCAAATAAATAATATTCGCATATTCATTAAATAGACCTACTATTTAATTTATTCTAGAGGTTCCACAAAATTAGAAAACACCCGCGTGTTAGGAGCCTAACCCGGAGACCATGGACCTATAATCAGTAGCTACAATAAATTGAATAAAATATTCATCGAACACAATATTTCTACTCAACTTTTTAATTCCGGAATTACGCCACCATAAATCCGAAATTGAACTCTATCGATTATAGATATAACTTATTCTCAGAAAGTCGAGTCGATAAGTGTCCATTGATATAATCATTACATATGGACTAACCCTCCATAGACTATCCGTACGAAGCGGGATTATTTCCGTAAACTTTCTTCATTACATCTTATCATTATTTATCATTAACCTACTAGTGATCAATTAGTTCATAACCAATACGAACTCGGCCGATCGATCAGTTTCGAGGATCAACAAATAAGGGGATTGTCTTTCTACTTCCCGTAGGAAGGAGTGAATTCCATATCTGTGAGACACACTCTCCTCACCCATTCCAAAATAGTGCCAACGTGAAAGTGATTCGGACCGCGCCTCTTAGCGATCCTTAATGAACACATCAAACTCTATCTTGAAACAAGTAGGAGTATGCAATCACTTCAGGATTAAGGTTAATCCATATATGATCATCTTGTGATTTAATAAGATTCCTCAATCACTGAATTATATGAGAATTTCATATTAAATCGGTCCAGTCCTATATGACCACACCATATATAAATGCCCCACTTAGATAACCAATATCGACGGTCCGGAGAAGACGGTCACACCATAAAGTGTTCTGAACGCATTAATGGTGGTTTAATCAATAGACCCCATACTTTGATTAAGTTCACCACAGACTATTAGTTCAAGTGTATCACCATAAACATAATCCTCACGTGTGACACACATTAAGTTATATGGCTACATATGATACAACTTGTGGTTTTCAGTAGTGTATTACTTATAAGCACGAAGCAAGTAATAAGATGAGAATAAATCTGTCATTTATTAATTATAAAAACAATTACATAAATTGTCTTTCAGGCGCTACTTTCAACGATCTCCAACTTGCCTGCATAGACAAGCAACAATTGTCTTTCCGGCACTACATCCAACAATAGTACTGTTGTGCTGCTGTTTTACTGGATATATTGTTGTTAAATTGATTGGAAAAGGGTTAGAGTGTTAGGAAATCACTAGTTTAACGTAGCGAAATTTAAAATTTTGATTTTCGATCCCAAGATCGACTTCATTTAAGACAATAAACACATGTTTTAAGTAGTTTGACGGTATATACGTACCTTGGCTGATCTATATGATCGACGCATTGATCGTCAATGGAGAGTAGTACTGTGCGCAAGCCGTCCACGCGTCCGGCCTCTATCGATAATCCACACGAACTCCTCGCCGGAATCCTCCTTGGATTGCTATCAGAAAAATCCGGCTACTAGACCGGCCTTTTTTTCTCTCTCTAACTCTCTAATAGAAGCTCTCTATTTTTCTCAAGAACAATTAGCTCTTGGAATTATAATATACAAAAGAGCTAGCCAACCCCTTTCTTATATAGGGTGAGAGGCGCCCCAATGCCCCTAATCTGATTAAGAGAAGCTTTCTAGTAGATAGATGAAAGAGAAAAACATTTTCCGGAAAATCACTTTGATTGATTTAATTACTTTTATTATAATATCTTATATTAAATAAAAACAAAATATTGCCAATATCTTATATTGAATATATTTATCTTATTACCATAAATCTATTTTTCCAAAATCAATTAATATCCAATATTAATATTATGGTAATCTTATAATTATATTGTACAATCCAAGTGTATCTAATACACTTAGAAGTGGCGCCCCATATTGCCAATAATTGGCATCCGAAATATTATTAATTAATTAATATATTGTATTATATTTATTCATAATAAATAAATACCTCTATATTAATTTACCACTATAACCTTTATAGTCTTGAGATAAAACTTTCCTTATTTGGTTATCAACTATAACCGTATTTTAATCCGACTCGATGTCCTTATGTGTGTGACCCGATAGGCTTCCAGATATGTTGGCCGTAGACATAAAGTGCAAATTACGAAAATGCCCTTCATACCTGACGATCACGGGATAGCGTCTAGCAACACACCGTGACCCCCAATCATCAGAAGAGTCAAAAGCAATGACTACTACATTTCATGTGAAACAGTTACCGTGTAAATTACAATCCTACCACGGTAATAATATCCATACGATCGTATCTCGAGTGTCAGCACATTAACGATCGTATCTTATAATCTGTATATCATGCTCTCTTGGAATAACACATTTACTCCCACGTTACAAAGATTTACGAGAGCTATACATTCCTTATAAGAAGGCCATTTCGGATATTTACTCCCTATCATAGGATACGCGATTCCCGGACGAACTAACATGTATACTCCGCATGCTTCAATATCACACCCAATCACTACCTCATGATCGATCCATGGCTAGGGGAAACCTCAATAGTGTCAAAGCATGACAATCCACACCGTGATGCCATGAAGACTCTGGTCTTAAGGATAATTACACAACTGCCACATAGTGCGACATTTAATGTAAGTGGGTCAGTCTAACGTACGCATTCTCTAATACACGTCCACGTACAATCCAAGTGTCTTTACACTTCGATAAACGAGATCTATCCCTATCTTCAATAAGATAGAAGACATCCAATACGTGCTAGTCTAATCATACTATCAATATCCCATTTGACAGTACATACGACTAGAGACATTTAAGTATCAAACTTATTAAAGCGATTAGAGATCTCATCAACCATAATCACTATCATGGTTTCTCTATCACAGTTTGACACTAGGGACGTTACTATATATACACAATCAATAACATGAAGATAAACAATATATAATAACAAAAGTGCTTTTATTAATCATAATAAAGTTATTACATGAACTAAAATAGATTGTAAACGACCCGACCCGGTCGGATCCGGTCCAACCCGATTGGGTTTAGGACAGCATTTCAACATAGAGATGGTGCATAATCGAAAAATGCAGATAAATGCTCCCATGTGTCGTAGGCCGTGGCCTATCAGATGTTGAGAGTTCAGAGTATTCTGTAGGTGTCGTAGGCCACAGCCTATCAGATTCAAAGAGTTCAGAGTATTCTGTTGTGCCATAGGCGCTAGCCTACGATTTACAGGCCATGGCCTATGGCAGAGAAATGTTGTTTTGATTGTTTTTGCGTATTTTCGAGTGTAGTAAGTTAGGATTGGTTCCTAACCTTATACTAATGATATAGACATGCTAAATGAATATGAACAAGCCATGATTAACCTTCTGATGAGTTTAGTTCCGGCACCGAATATACTTTTCCTATGAGTTGAAGATCGGGACCGTCGGAAGAGTATGATTGGCTTGTGCTTTGATGAATTAGTATTCATCAATGTCTGTGTATGTGCTAGGTGTGTCCGTTTCTAGTGGTATAAGCAAGAGAGTAGGATGTGTGAGGGGGTTTATTTGAAAATACTTAGGTGGCTAGATAATAAACTAATAACTAACGTATTTGTGTAGTTAAAAGCTTAAACAACATGTCATTCTTGGTAAGGCACAATGTCATATCGCGATGTGTGGGCTATTCTGATAAAGCGAGTAACTCTGTTGGCCTTTAAAAGGCACTAGGAGTGAAGGGTCCTCGTGAATGAATAACTTTACTGGCCTCGAAGAGGCACTAGGAGTAGAGGGACTTCACCGAACGTGTACGCTATCAGGCTTTCCCCCGTGGCTATTGGTGTGATCCACTGATAGGTTGCAAACAATATCTCGGGGTAGATATTCATCATGCGTAGTGCCCTTGAATGCGGTTGTAACAAAGATAAGCTAAGCTAGAAACTATTAGTCAGGACATGTTGATGAACATGAAGTGAACCCTAGAGTTGTGTCGGTTACATAAAGATAACTCATTTAATAATACGAACCTTTCATTGTAAAACTTAATTATACATTAGCTTCTTTCTCTTGCTAAGTACTTTGTACTTACCTCAATTGCATATGTTGTTTTGTGTGTTTTTTTGGGTGAGAAGACGAACAGGTTGAACAAGTGTTGGATGACGACTTTGAGGATGACGTTTGAGATGATGCTTTTATGATAATTCCTTTTAATTTCAAAGACGTTGTATTAGACTATGATGTATTTTCTTTTAGACCGTGTTGTACTTTTATTTCCATGTTGTAAGACAAGTTTGTAAGTCTTTCCTTTGAGATTTCGTATGTTGTAAGTTTCTTTTCGTTGTTGTAAGGATAACCTTCCATCTTTAATTAGTCGGTTTGCATCTATTCTTAGTAGCATTTATGATGCTTGCTGAGTCTTTTTAGCTTCCGTTTGTTAAACTTGATATGACGTAGTAGAAGTTTGTTAGTAATACCATCCGCAACGGAAGCGATTTATGGATCTAGATCTATATAATATGCGTAATAAAACAACTAGATCTATTCTACAAGGGGGATGTAGATCATACCTCTTGAATCTCTAAATTCAAGTTGAAGAACCGCAAAGGATGAATGTGAAGATGTGAAGAGCACCACGGTCTTCCGATCGTGTGATCCAAGCAATTCCCGGTGGAAGGAATTCTCGACTCGAACCCTTCCGATATGCTACCGGAAAAATCTCCAAGATTTCTCCTCTACTCACCCTTGGCCGAAAATATTTTCTTCTCTCTACTATAGGGAGAAGTCGAATTTTATGTGTTGTTTGAGGCTTGGGGCTAACTCTCTTTATATAGGAGAGTAAAACTTAGCCTCCAAGGATTTTTATTTATCAAACAAAATAAATCCTTTAATAAAAGATAATTCCATAATATTCTAGAACAAATCTAGAATAATATTTATCTTTATTATTTACCATAAATATTTATCCAATAAATATTTTATGCACATGTCTTATTAATTAATTTAGGAAAACAAATTTTCTAATAATACATAAAATATGCGCACCTTTTACTAAAAGAATAGGTCATATGCATCTTTTATCCTTTTTGACCAATTAGGTCAAAAAAATGGTCAACACACCAATTCGGAAACTAAAGTCCACGAAAAATGTCTTTTCCGTGTATTTAATTATTTAGTCCAAACTAATTTAATAGTCCACTAAACAATTAATTCACATATCGTTTTAATAAAGTCCAACAAGAACTAAATTAATATTATTAGGATTCGACGTCCGAGAATAGCTATGCTTTATATTAAGGCACGTCGGGGACCATGGACTAATAATCGGCGGCTCCGATAAATCAAATAAATAATTATAGGATAATTATATTCGATAAATCAATCACACGGGAATATGCCACCATAATCCCGTGATCGCACTCCTCCGATTATAAGATTATATTTATCTCCTCACGAGAATAATAATAAGCGTCCATTGATATAATCATTACATATGGATTAATCCTCCATAGATCGTTCATTCTAAATCGGGAAGTTACCGTTAACCCTTTTTAGAACCTCTTATCCTTATTTACCATTAACCCCTAGTGATCAATTAATTCATACAACTCATCGGTAGCTAATCGGTGTAATATGAACTCGTACGATCGATCGGTTTAGGATTAACAAATAAGGGAAGCGTGTCTATCTACTTCCATAAATGGAAGGAATGGATTCCGTATCCGTGATAACACGGACTACTCACTCAATTCGGTACAATGCCAAGATGGGGTAATTCGGACCACGGACTCGGTGTAATCCTTAACCGTCAAGTCAAACTTCATACCGATTCAAGCGAGTTGATGTGATCACCTCGGGATTAAGATATATCCATAAATATGATCATCCATTGATTCGATAAGACTTCTCGATTACGGAATTATATCGTGAACTCCAATCAAATCGGTCCACCCCTATATGATATATCTATCATATATAAATGCCCCATTAGGTTCTCTTAACCGAAAGTCCGGATAAGACAATCACACCTATTGTGTTCGGGCGCATTAATAGCACGTTAAAGGAGAGACCCGATACTCTCGATTAACTTCACTACGGGCTAATTGTATTTTAAGCACATCTTCACTAACTCAATCCTCCCGTGTATATACCATACACCGAGTTAAGTGATTACATAAACGATATACTTTAGGGTTTTCTGTAGTGTAAATACTATTGTCACATCGGTGAATATGAGAATAATAAATATGAATAATAACATCATTTCATTTATTAAATAAAACAATTATAAAATTGTCTTTCGGGCATCACACCTAACAAAGTTTACGTTTAATATTGAATTATTTAATATTATACGTGCCGAAAGTTTTTTTTCCGGATAAGGACTCGGTATCCGGGAACGGGACGTTACAGTACCTAAGACTCGTTAAGGAAATTTTCTTTAGATTGATAGGTGTGTAGGACAAATCAATTTTGTAATAATAATTTTTTTATATAGATTAATTAATAAATAGTAATAAATTGGATAATAAACATTTGGCCAGGATTTGTGCACTTTTTAGCCTTCATCTATGAATTTTTTAGATTTACGGTTTGAAGTGCCATATTTACTTCAACAAATAATTTTTTACATGTGATAAAAATAAACTAAAATGGTAAAAGAAATAGGGATAAAAATGTCAAATGAAACATAGGGGATAAAATTTATACATAAAAAAATCCTGGAACAAAGGTGGGATCAAAAAAAAAAATATCTTTATCCCCATGGGGGGCCTTCCCACACTGTTGAGTTTTCTAAGCATGATAAGGGAGGAAATTCCTCCAATCAAAAGACAGCTAGAAAGGCCCAACCATTGGAAAATTCAGCCCCAGCTAGTAAGAACTTGAGTGAGACTTCAAAAAGAAAAGGGCCGGAGATCAATGTGGAGCGAAAATTTTCTAATAATAGGGGATCCCCTGCTGCTAAAACACGTATTGTGTCGAGAGAGCCACCTGGCGAAATGCAAAATAATAGGCCTAAATCTTTGTTATCTCAAGAAGGTCGAAGTTCGATTGCTGCATCGAAAAAAGACTCGCAAAAGAATGCGTCAAAGACTCATGACAATCCTAAAGTGCACCCTCCTGATCCGACTGGCGGCACTGGGGATAGCCGAATGGAGATTGATCTCCAAAGTCGAAATCCGTTATTTGTTGATGATGGGGTAGTCGTAGGCTCCCAAGATCCAAACACTTCTTAGCCTAATGCGGATTCTGTTGTGGAATTGCAGAGGGGCTTGTTCTGATAATTTTTTAAGGCATCTGTGTAGCCTTTTATTCGAGTATAAACCTGATATCTTATGCTTGTTTGAGCCCCGGAGTGGTAGTCATCGAGCCAAGGAAATTTTATCCAAGACCCTCTTTACTAATGTTTTTGTCGTGGAAGCCCGGGGTTATTCGGGAGGCATTTGGTGTTTCTGGAATGATCAACAGGTAACTCTTCGCCACATATCAAATACAAACCAGTGTCTTTCGATGTCAATTCTGCAAAATAACAAAATACACTGTATTGTTACCTTTATTTATGCGGCTCCGGTTGCGAGTGCAAGGAACGAGTTCTGGGATTATCTTAAACGTTTTTCAGATATTTTGTCTTATCCTTGGTTGATTACGGGTGATTTTAATCAGGTGATCTATCAGAAAGACAAGTTAGGGGGGTTGCCGGTTTGTGGATTGAACTCTGCTAAACTGTGGTCTACTATGCAACATTGCAGTCTGATGGAACTGCCATTCCACGGTTCTAAATTCACATGGAAGGGTACGACTAAAGGAAACCAACGTATATTCCAAAGGCTGGATCTGTCTTGGGTTTCCCCTTCTTGGCTCGAACTCTATCCGGATGCTTACGTGAGACATCTCCCTCGCATTGAATCCGACCATAGTCCCCTTTTGCTCTTTACCGATTTGGAAAGGAATGACAGCCGACGCCATAGCTCATTTTTCTTCCAACGAGCTTGGCTAGATCATGCTGGGTTTGAGGATTTTGTGCAAAATGCTTGGAAAGACGAGCCAAACCTCCATGACACAATTGTTGAATTCAGCAAGCAAGCCAAAAAGTGGAACACCCAGGTTTTCGGTAACATTTTCCTACGCAAAAAGTCCCTCATTTCTCGGATTGCCGGGTTAGAACGTAGCTTGGAATCTTACCCATCTGCCTATCTTTCTAAACTCAACGAGGAACTCAAAATCGACCTTGAGGATACTCTCAAACAAGGAGGAAACTTATTGGCATCAACGTTCGCAGTTAAAATGGTATGCGGAGGGCGAAAGAAATACACACTTTTATCATATTACGGCCATTCGGAAAAAAGCCAAACGGAAGGTGCTTTGTCTTAAAGATGATGCGGGTGAATGGACTTATGACCAAAGGGTGATCCGAGGTATGGTTTACACTTTTTTTCGCGATCTTTATACAAATGATAACTTTGTGGATTGCAGCTCCTTCAGTCCGCATTTTAATGTTCTATCAACAACGGATCTGCAATTCCTTAATCGTCAAGTTTCTGAAAATGAAATCGAAAAAGCAATGTTTGATATGGGGACCTATAAAGCGGCAGGGCCTGATGGTCTCCCATCCGCTTTCTATAAAGCCTGTTGGCCGATAGTTGCGCCGGCTATCATCCACTTTGTGAACGCAGCCTTTACCACAGGCCATTTTCCGGCTGCAATGAATGAAACTGTATTGTCTCTTATTCCGAAGTGTGTTTGCCCCCGTCTCCAGCTCATTTCCGCCCTATTGCTCTCTCTAATGTGGTTACTAAATTACTCAACAAAATTATTGCGAATAGGCTACGCCTGCTGATTGATAAACTCATCGATAATTCCCAGACGGCTTTTATTCCAAAAAGAGGAAGTACAGGCAATATTATTATTGTCCAGGAAGCTCTTCACACTTTCGGGAAAAAACAAGGTAAAAAAGGCTTTATGCTAGTCAAAATCGACTTGGAGAAAGCCTACGATAGGGTCAGTTGGGAATTTGTGGAAAAAATTCTTGTGGCAGTCGGGTTTGCCCAAAATCTTGTCGCCCTTATTATGCATGGTCTGAAATCAACTTCCCTGTCTGTCCTATGGAATGGAACGAAGCTGGATCCAATCATCCCAGAAAGAGGCTTGCGGCAAGGGGATCCTCTTGCACCGTATTTATTTGTTCTCTGCATGGAAATTTTGAGCCAGAAAATTGAGGAAGCAGTTGGGAATGGTATATGGAAGCCAATTCGCCTTAGCCGTAAAGCTACTCCGCTATCCCACTTATTTTTTGCTGATGATCTGATTCTTTTTGGGAAGGCAACAGAGAATCAAGCTGTCGCTATGGAAAATATTTTGGCAGATTTTTGCGCAATTTCAGGGCAGAAGATCAGCATACACAAATCTTCGTTTCTTGTTTCAAGCAATGTCAACATGCAACTGATGCAATTGATTGGTCAGAAATTGAAGATGCAACACACTTCTGATATGGGTAAATATTTAGGGGTCCCATTGATTCATTCTCATACCAAAAAGAAGACGTATGGCTTCCTGCTAGATAAAATGCGAAAGAAGTTAGCATCGTGGAAAACCAAAACTCTCTCCAAAGCGGGTATGTCCATTTTGATCAATACATCTCTCTCTACGCTTCCTTACTACACGATGCAAACAGTCAAAATTCCAAAGGGAATTTTGGATGAGATAGAAAAGTTATGTCGGCAGTTTTTTTGGGACGAGTTAGATGGCAATAGACATTGTCATTACATATCGTGGCATAACATTTGTAAGCATAAGGAGATGGGTGGCTTAAATCTTAAACGTCTTGAGGAAATGAATTTCGCTTTTTTAGGCAAATTGGTGTGGCAACTACTTACGGATGATCGTACCCCATGGGTCACTATTTTGATTGAGAAATACGGGAATCCTTTTGATAGAGCAAAGCCCAGCGTTTCATTTTTGTGGAGAAACATCTGCGCCACTGCTAAGGTCCTTGAACCGGGACTTACGGTAGAAAACGAGATATTAAGTGGACCCCCGCGGCTGATGGTAAGTATTCTGTGCGGAGCGCTTATGTCTATCAATTAGAATCAGAATGTCCTTCAGAGTGATATGGATTGGAACCGCATATGGAGTCTTAAAGGCCCACAGAGATATAACTTCCTTCTATGGCAAATTTGCCACGATGGCTTGATGGTAAACAGTTTCTTGGCTCATCGCCAAATTGCTAGCTCCCCGATTTGCTACATTTGTCATCAACAGGAAGACACCCAACTCCATGCTTTGCGTGATTGCAAATGGCCACAACGCATTTGGAAACAAGATGTCCAACCCCGCCTTTGGGAGACTTTCTTTTCTTCTTCAAGCATCCAAGATTGGGTCCTAGACAACTTGGCACAAGTGACGAGATCCTCACCGACAGGCCGACATTGGCCTTACCTTTTCAGAGAGATTGTGTATGGGATTTGGTTCTGGAGAAACAAAAGTGTTCATTCTCCTGATTGTGTTCGCCCACCAACTCACGTTTTCCTTTCGAAAGCTATCAAACGGTCTAAAAATTTACGACTAGCTTGGACATTGATGTAGAATAATCTCTTTCGCTTTGCTTGATCTGTAAATCGTTCCACTTGTGAACTGTTACTATACTTATTTGGAATAAAAAGATGTTCTTTAAATATATATATATATATACCTATTTATAATACTTGGTTGGGAAACTCCAACTAAGGTGTCCACGTGTTTTTTTTTATTTTTTTACTGTTCATTGGGCGGCCCAGCCCAGAAAGAAAGTTTTTTTTTTTTTTTTTTTTTTTTTTTTTTTTGTGAAGGGTTTGAGTTAAATTGTTCCATTTTAGAGACTCAATTGTATTTTTAATCTACACATTAGCTTTAATTTATTCTTAATCTTATTATGTGTGTTGTCTTAAGATGTATCCGATTCCAATTTAATTTTTATATCTTTATATATAAAATATAATGAATGGGCTTTATCCGAAAATTTGAATGGGTTTTGCCCTTATCTATATCTGTGAATTCTTTATATTTGTCGATCCAAAGTGACACATTTGCTAGAACCAATATATATATGATACGTGATAAAAATAGACTGAAATTTTTTTTTTTAAAAAAAAGAAGTTAATACATAGATGAAGGATTATATAGAAATGCCAATATATAAAACAAAAAAAGATATAGAAACTAAAAACTGTGAAACAAAGAGACTGATGATGTCCGACCCGAACTACACCACGTGTCATCCTCTTAAGTCGTATAATAGATGACTAGCATCTAAATGTAAGGCATTAAGGGTCAGGAGCCTAGAAACATACATAAGGGCAGGTCCCTTACCCTAGGTGGGAGATCGGCACAAACTCCTCCTCCAACCACCGCAGGTCGGCTAAGACTTGGCGAAGATGAGGTGCCCAGTTCGGCCATAGTGGCGTTGGGGGCTGAACGCAGGACGCTAAGACCTGCCCCTCTGTTATTCTATATGCGGGATAACTAAAGATAAATAATGGAAGAATCCTAGATCATAAAGACTCTGATCCTCACATTTAAATATGTCCATAATTATCCCTAAATTATAGGGATTTATGCGTGTATATCCTTAGGGAAATAATAATATTAATAATAATAATACAAATCCTTGTAGAACAAGGAAAGGGATAAATCATCCCCTATATAAACAACCCTAAGGAATTACGAAAGACTTGATTCCTGAAACAAGACATGATACGTAGGCAACTTGGGAAAATAACCCAAGCTCAGTCTAAAAATCACCAAAAAAACATCCCTCATTCAATTATCCCTAAATTAAACGGCCCGGATAACTATTAGACGAAATCCAGCATCGTCAATTGGCGCTAGAAAGAGGGTTTCTATCGGTAATGGATCGAGGTTGTTCGAAAAGCAAAGCTTTGTAAAGGACGTACTTCAAGGGGGTAAAGGACCCTAAGATATGCTTAAAACAAAAGCAAAGGCAAAACCAAAAGCCAAAGTAATAGCAATGAAGGGCTGAACACCAAAGAAGAAAATATTACAGAACAAGTTCCAAAAAGGCACAAATTGTCAAGAACAAAAAATAACAAAACTTAGAAAATATTGCAAAGTCTTTCAACAAGTTTGTCAACAAAATAATAAAGGTCTGATCTTAAGAATTGGCAGCAGAATCCTGTTGCTGATGTTGATCTGAGGGCATACCGGAGGGCTGAGTTGAAGACGCACGGGCTTGCTGGGCAGCAGGTCTGCGACCATACTTCGCAGCCAGATCTTCACCGGCTTGAAACTCCTTAAGCCTAGCCTCATAGATTTGACTAAATCCTGGCTTGCAAAGCCTACCATGTTGAAGATTCTCAATGATCAGCTGAGGGCATTGCTCTTTAGACTGATTCACGCCAAGGGTATACCCTTGGCTTAAGATGGAGCCAAGTAAAACCTTCAAGGCCCCAGTGAAGTGAACAGAGCTCTTGTACTCATAAATGGATTGGGCGATCCGAGCGGGCATCTCGGCCTCAAGTCCATCATGATCAGCGTGGAGTTTGGCCAGGGCCTCATCCCGTTCAGCGCTAGCAGTGCGCAGCTCCTTCAACTCAGCTTGCTGAGCTTGCATAATCTTCTCCAGATCAGCGATCTGGGCATCCTTGGACTGAGACGTCCTTGTATTTTTTACGACCGGCAGAAAGGTCAGCGATCCGTCGTTCCAAGAAACCTTTTGAGTGGAGAAAGCTGTCTAGCCTGTTCATAATCTCCTTCCTAGCTCTGACGACCTGACAAAGGCATACATGGGTCAGTATGATAAAGGCAGAAAAAAAGAAAGAAAGTATGAAAGTATAAAATATTATACCACTGAGGCCAGATCCTTGTCTGGCTGTTCAGACAGAAAGTCATCTTGGGGAACAGATCCCCCTCAAAAGCATCCTGATCTCCTCGATCAGCACTGCCTCTCTTGCATCCAGATCGGGAGCGCACTTGGAGCTCTTCCCTAATCAGAACCGCCCAGGATGATCAGGCTATCATCTAGCTGATCAGTAGGCGGTGTGGGGTCAACCAAACCTCTTGTTGAAGACCTCGGTAGGAGATCTTAGGATTGATCTCAGGATTAGCCCAGGCAGGCTCCGGTTCAGGACCACCCCGGAGCCTCTGGGTTCAGAATCTGTTCGTTGTGCTCTAGGCACAACCTTCTCTTCCTCAAATGCCTGCTCAAATACATCAGCAAAGTCGGCCACTTAAAAAAAAGAAAAAGGCCTAGACGGGTTAGCAGGTTGTGGGTCGATAACGAACTGCTCAGAATTTCTACGAGCAGAGATTATGTTGAGGGCAGGGATGTCTATTGGACCCCCTGGTTGAATAATTTCGGCTTCAGATTCATAGCAAGACTCAAACTCTCTCTCAATTGAGCTGGCTAGATGCGTGCTTGCCCTCATTTGGTAAAAACATAAGCGAAAAAGAAGAACTCAGAAAAAATAAGAGGAAATATGCTCACTTGGATTGCAAACTCTTGAGATAATGAAGATCTTCAGCAAATGAAGAGAAGAGGGGGAGCCTGATTTGAAAAGACGGGTTATAACCCTCCTCCAGACGTGTAAACGACGTCAGATATGGGAAAAGGTGAAAAACGCCTCGTATCCTATAAAGTAATGATGGCCTATTTAATAGACTGCCACTTGGCAGTTGGGCAATTCAACACACGAGATCGGACAAGTCCGGATGAACCGCCAAAATGGTGCAGATCTGACCAACTAGAAGAAAGATCAGATCAAAACGAAGCATAAACGAAATGCAAGTTCAAAAACTTAAGAAGCATTAAGGGTTGAGTTCTGCCCAAACTCTGTAGCAGGAGTAAAATTCTCCACAGAAGCATTCACTTGGGGTAGCTCGGCAGGAGCCATTGAAGCAGAAGCAGCAGCCGGAGAAGGCTAAACAAGGGGCTGCGGCAGCGTTCTCAAAAACCGTTCCACCTCAGAAGACGTGGGCACGAATGACAGCGTCATAAAAGTAACTATGCCACTTGGCAGAGAAGACCATTGTAAAATTATACAAGTTTAGATGACAGGGGCCGACCAACACCTCTAACAGATCCGACCTCACAATGAGTGTTCGACCGGATCTTGGGGGCTTATGATGATGCCCGACCCGAACTACCCCACGTGTCATCCTCTTAAGTCGTATAATAGATGACTAGCCTCTAAATGTAAGGCATTAAGGGCCAGGAGCCCAGAAACATACCTAAGGGCAGGTCCCTTACCCTAGGCGGGAGATCGGCACAAACTCCTCCTCCAACCACCGCAGGTCGGCTAAGGCTTGGCGAAGAGGAGGTGCCCAGTTCGGCCATAGTGGCCTTGGGGGCTGAACGCAGGACGCTTAGACCGCCCTCTCGTTATTCCATATGCGGGATAACTAAAGATAAATAAGAGAAGAATCCTAGGTCATAAAGACTCGATCCCGACATTTAAATATGTCCATAATTATCCCTAAATTTTAGGGATTTATGCGTGTATATCCTTAGGGAAATAATAATAATAATAATAATAATAATAATAATAATAATAATAATAATAATAAAATAATAATAATAATAATAATAATAATATAAATCCTTGTAGAACAAGGAAAGGGATAAATCATCCCCTATATAAACAACCCTAAGGAACTACGAAAGACTTGATTTCTGAAACATGACAGGATACGTAGGCAACTTGAGAAAATAACCCAAGCTAGTCTAAAAATCACCAAAAAACATCCCTCGTTCAATTACCCATAGATTAAACGGCCCGGATAACTATTAGACGAAATCCAGCATCGTCGGAGACCAAAAAATGAGTAAGGTATTGGATATCTCTCTTGGGATTTCACTCCATGTCACAGTCAATCAATGTTTGGTAGTTCAAGGTCTTTACGAAAGCACTTGGATTAGCAGTTCTTATCTTTAGAAATAAGAATCTATAGTGATAGGTTTAACTGCTGTTAGTTTATAGTTTACCTATATAGATGTGATGCTAAAAGAGTTTAGCATAGATCGCGACAGGAGATACTGCTAGCCGGTGTTCTCAAGATCTATCTATGTTAGGACGTTAGTCCTAAAGATAAGGTGAAAGATGACGCTTATGGAAGGCTTCATTTGCTACTGCGAAAGGAACCATCATAAAAGTAATGCCAGATGTTCGTAGTCCATGAAAAGTCATGAGCAAGAATGAAAGTAAATCTGGTAAATGTCGAGAATATCCATAAACAAGTTAAGGATGGTTTCCTAGTTTATCGAAACTTGGAATCGGATAAACATAGATATATAGGCGTGTATCCTGAGTCTTATGAAGGCGAGTGTGAGCTACAGTCTGGGTTTGCAGTCACTTTGATTAAGTGATACAGTGAGCTAGAAATGTTCTTAGCAAGAGATCATTGTGAATTCTACAACTGAGCCAAAACACAGTACTGCCTTAGAGGCACAGCGGAAGCAGTACATGGATTTAGATGGTTCATTCCTGAACCTCGTACGGTTCTTCCACATTATCTATATAGCTGATATAGTAGTAGATTCATTGCTTGGAGCAAGGACCAGGGTCTCGTCAGAGATTCATGTGTGTTGAGGCGGTTCCTTTTGACTTGGTCATTTGGAGCATGTTATGAAGATAGTCTGAGTCTCCACGGATAGAGATCCGTTCACAACTAGGGCTGATTACGAGTATTGCTTGAGATTCTTGTGTTTCAACTTGGTCTTGTGTGTGCGAGTGATTGGTTTTAGGCAAAGTTGGAGATTGTTGAAATAGTGTCCTAATCCCAATTGGGTTGGACCGGATCCGACCGGGTCGGATCAGTATTACTATTTCTTTATGATTATACATATATAATAAATGGCGTTTCTGTTGTCATATATTTGTTCTTTTAAAGAACCAATTTTTAATTGTTATATGATAACGTCCTAAGTATTAAACTGTGATAGAGAAACCATGATAGGCGATTATGGTTGATGAGATCTCTAATCACTTTAATAAGTTTGATACTTAAATGTCTCTAGGCTGATGTACTATTAAACAGGGCATTGATAGTACGAACAGACTAGCACGTATAAGATGTCTTCTATCTTTAAGGGCAGGGATATATCTCGTCTATCGAAGTGTAGAGACACTTGGACTGTACGTGGACGTGTATTAGAGAATGCGTACGTTAGACTGGCCCACTTACACTGTTAAGTGTCACACTATGTGACGGTTGTGTAATTATCCTTAGGACCGGAGTTTACATGGCATCACGGTATGGATTGTCATGCTTTGACACTATTGAGGTTTCCCCTAACCATGGGGCGATCATACAGTAGTGATTGGGTATGATACTAAAGCATGCAGAGTATACATGTTAGGTCGTCTGGGAATCGCATACCCTATGAATATGGGTGAATATCTGCAAGGGCCTTCTTATAAGGAATCTTACTCTCGTGAATCTTTGCAAAGTGGAAGTAAATGTGTTACTTCGAGAGAGCATAATATCCAGATTATAAGATACGGTCGTCAATGCTTGACACTCGACATACGACCATATGGATATTATTACAGCGATGAGATTCAATTTACACGCTAACCGAGCACATGAAAGGTAGTAGTCATTGCATATTGACTCTTCCGATGATTGGGGGTCACGGACGTGTTGCTAGACGCTATCCGTGATTGTTAGATGTGAAGGGTGTTCTCGTAATTGTGCCTTATGTCTACGGCCAATATATTCGGAAGCCTATCGGGTCACATTCATATGAACATCGAGTTGGATTAAAATGTGGTTATAGTTGATGACCAAATAAGGAAAGTTTTATCTCATACTATAAAGGTTATAGTGGTAAATTAATATGGTGATATTTATTTATTATGAATAAATATAATATACAAGATATTAATTATGTTGATTAATTAAATATACATATATTAGATATGTATTTCGAAATATGTATATATGATATACATGTATTTTATAAATTAATTAATCATAGTATTATACTATTAATTAAAGAATATTCTAGAAGCCAATTTATGGCTAAAGGTGGCGCCATTCACTAGTGTATAAGATACACTTGGATTGTGCAATTTAATTAATAAGATTACCATAATAATATTGGATATTAATTGATTTTTTAGAAAAATAGATTTATGGTAATATAATAAGATATATTTAATATAAGATATTGTCAATATATATCTTGAAAATATTTAATATAAGATATTAAATAAAAGAGATAAATCAATCTAAGGGATTTTACTTAATTTACTAGTCAAAGGTTTTCTTTCTCTCCACTCTACCCAAGACTTGTTCCCCAAGGATTTTCGGAATGCTTGGGGGGCCCCATATGCCTATAAAAGCAAGGGGTGCTAAGATCTTGTATGCATCATCATAATTCCAAGAGCTAATTGTTGTTGTGAAAAATAAGAGAGTTTCTTAAATAGATTATAGAGAGAGAAAATGTCGACCTAGCAGTCGAGTTTTCTAGTAGCAATCCTTGGCGGGATTCCGACGAGGTGCTCGTGTGGATAACTAGTAGAGGCCGGACGCTTGGACGGCTCGTGCACATCTACTCCTACCGGACGGTCAAAGCGTCGATCTTTTAGATCAACCAAGTTAATAGTACTGTCCCCTCTCATATATGTTTATTGTTTAAACGGAGACGATCCTGGATCGGGAAATCAATTTTAAATTCCGCTACGCTACTCGATTGATTTCCTAACAGTCTTCCTCTTGTTGCTCTTGAGGTGAGCAATCTACAATCCAAATGAGAAGATAATGAAATTCTTAATGAGAACCTTCTTCTTCTACGAATCTTCTCTCAATTTCTTTCTGAATTCTCTTTTCAAAGTCTTGCCAACAAGATGATGAAAAGGTGTATCTGTTGGAAGAAGCGCCCGAAAGACAATTTATGTAATTGTTTTTAGAATTAATAAATGACTGATTTATTCTCATCTTATTACTTGCTTCGTGCTTGTAAGTAATACACTACTGAAAACCCTAGTCGTATCATATGTAGCCATATAACTTAGTGTGTGACGCACGCAAGGATTAAGTTTATGGTGATATACTTGAAATGTTAGTCCGTGGTGAACTTAATCAAAGTATGGGGTCTATTGATTAAACCACCATTAATGCGCCCAGAACACTTTATGGTGTGGCCGTCTTATCCGGACCGTCGATATTGGTTATCTAAGTGGGGCATTTATATATGATGTAGTCATATAGGACTGGACCGATTTAATCTGCGTTTCTCATATAATTCCGTGATTGAGAAATCTTATTAAATCACAAGATGATCATATATGGATTAACCTTAATCCTGAAGTGATTACAGACTCCTACTTGTTTCAGGATAGAGTTTGATGTGTTCGTTAAGGGACGCTAAGAGGCGCGGTCCGAATCACTTTCACGTTGGCACTATTCTGGAATGAGTGAGAAGTGTGTGTCTCACATATACGGAATCCATTCCTTCCTGCGGAAAGTAGAAAAACAATCCCCTTATTTGTTAATCCTAGAAACTGATCGATCCGCGGAGTTAGTATTGGTTATGAATTAATTGATCACTAGTGGGATAATGGTAAATAAGGATACGATGTATTGAAGAAGGTTTACGGAAATAATCATGCTTCCTTACGGATAGTCTATGGAGGGTTAGTTTATATGTAATGATTATATCAATGGACACTTATCGACTCGACTCGACGTTTTGAGAATAAGTTATATCTATAATCGATAGAGTTCAATTTCGGATTTATGGTGGGTTAATTCCGGAATTAATGAATTAAGTAGAAATATTATGTTCGATGAATATTTTATTTAATTTATTGTAGCTACTGGTTATAAGTCCATGGTCCATGGTCCATGGTCCATGGTACCCGGGTTGGCTCCTAACACGCGAGTGTTTTCTCGTTTTATGGAATTTCGAGAATAAATTAAATAGTTGATCTATTTAATGAATATGCAATATTATTTATTTTGGTAAATAATATGTAAAATAGAAAAGACATTTTCTATTAAAAAATAATGACTTGGTTGGCGCCATTTTGTGATAAAGTTGGGAAAAGAAATTTTCCTAGATTATGTCACATGTGTAATTAATTAATTATCTATTTGTTGGATAATTAATGGAAAAATAAGAGATTGATTTTTTTGGAATTATCTCTTATCTTTTGACAAATATCTTTTCCTTATGGGAATAGTAATTGTCGTGTAAAAATGATAACTCTCTCTTGACTAGTTATTTTCCTATATAAAGATAGTTTCTCCTAACACAAGGAAGATCACAAATTGCGCCACTTATTAATTAAAAGGAGAGAAAAATTAGTTTCTTGTTTTAGTCATTAAGAGGAGAAAAAATAAGGTTTTTCTTGGCATATTCGAGGAGGTTCTACGGCGAGGATCGACGTCCACTAGTCGTCGCTTGGAGATACAATCCGGAAGATCACGGCTTCTCCCTCTCTGTCAATTTATTATCCCTCTCCGTTTAGATAAATCTACTAACCTTCTTGTAGATTATTAATTATTATGCGAATCAAATCGTGGTAATATCGCATGCGAATTTATTCGTAGCTTCCGCTGTACATGATCGAGCGTCTCGATCGGTGCTGTGAATCAGATTTGATGATCCAATTATGGATCGGATCCGGATTCAGGTTTCTGTATATCCAGCAGTATCATT
Organism: Gentiana straminea; assembly: GCA_036785695.1. NCBI lineage: Eukaryota > Viridiplantae > Streptophyta > Magnoliopsida > Gentianales > Gentianaceae > Gentiana > Gentiana straminea. Next base: position 1,175,378 of record JAVUPR010000561.1, read on the forward strand.
ATGCATGAGTATGGTGTAAGGATTTGGAGGTGGTGAGATGGTGAGATGGTGTTTGATGAAACTTCTTGCAAGAGTTCTTGTGGGTGATTTGTGTAGAGAAAGTGAAATGTTGGGGGTTTGGTGGGTGAGAGGATGTGTAGAGAAAGCTAGAATGAGGTGGAGGTTGTAGAGATTGCAGGTGGAAGTTTATGGGGTATGGTGAGGTGGAAGCTATAGATGTAAAACGGTTAAACCATAACCGTAAGGACCCCATCGGGAAGCTATAGATGTAAAAAAAATGGTTAAACCCTAACCATGAGGCCCCTTACCCCCGATCCCACATGAATGCGGAGAGAGGTTAATCAGGTAACCTAGATCTCAGAGTCAGTGGCTTGCTGGTTCCCCATCACTGAAGGGTGTTATCAATCGGAAATCAACCCCTTTTACGGGAATCGAACCGCTGACCTCCAGCTTAGGGTCCGGCTGTCATTATAACACCCCGCTCCTCACCACTAGGCCATATCCAGGGGATGGAAGCTATAGATGTAGGTTTGATGGGTGGGGGTGTGAGGTGTTACAAGAGGTTACAAGATGATGATGACACTTGATGTGTTGTTAAAAAATAAAACAATGTGTTATAATAATCCAATTGTGATATAATCTTTTAATATAACACTTATAATAACTTATTTGTTCAGGGAAAATACGATACTCGATAAATACCCGAAAAATGACATAAATGCCCTTTCGTGAATTTACGGGGTATCACAGAGAAAGATGGCCATTGATCATAAAGCTTAATTCACCTTATATACTGATATCATTATCAATTAGAATTAACCATCATTAATTATTCATGCACGTTTTTAGAAATTATTTTGGAATGTTATTTTTCATAACACCAAACCTTTTGAATTATTTTGGAAGGTTATTATTTGATCATTTTAAGTAATGCTCATTGTATTCACACTAACGCCTGTGAGAGAAATTATGGTGCAAACGTTATTTTAAGAGTGATACCAAGTGTATGGATGTAATACATCCAACTCAGCATCTTTCACACACTAGAGTTGTCTAGGAGTGAGTTGGATGCATCACATCCATCCATTTGGTAACACTCCCTAATAACTGTTGCACAATAACTCCTCTCCAATGCCTGCACCCTGCGGTATATATGCATGAATTGTAATATCCCACGTTTCTAGGTGAGAAAAACATCACCTCGATTTATATAAGTCTCTTGTCAATTCGGATTATCCCTTTTAGACTAAGAGACAACGACTGGTCTAAGTACTTAATCAAATCCAGTCCAAGCGAGAACGATTGGTCTAAGAACTTAACCAGATCCTTTATTGCTCAATTAGCGTTGCCATACACGGGTTTGAGGGGGTTACTGTAATGCCCCAAACCCTGAGTCCGATATAGCTAATGAGTCATAAATGGTTCAGTCAACTACTTAGACCGTCATCCTCGTTTGCAGAGGCGGATCTAAATGGACTAAGATGGGGTCCGCGGACCCCGTTAAAAATGAGAATACATTACATTTTACATATAGAAAAATATTTCGGACCCCGTTACTATGTTAAATATTTACGGACCCCGCTGAACAAAATTTCTGGATCCGCCATTGCTCGCTTGGTCTAAAAGGCTAACCTGAGTTAACAAGACATTATATCTCACACTTATAAGGTGGTAATGTACTTCCCCCACATCCAATGTGGGATATCACATTCTCCCCCTTATAAGGTACTAGTGTCCTCACCAGGACGGTCAAGACTTGTCCCAATGGACTTGTCCCAGTTGTGTCCCTACTAGAGGAGTCCAGAGGTGGCCCCACCTGTCTCACACGATCACACAGTGTGGAACCCCTACCAGAGGAGTCCAGAGGTGACCCCCACCGTCTCACACAATCACATGGTGTAGCACTTAGACCCTTCTAATAGTCGGCTCTGAATACTATTATGTAACGCCCTCAGACTCCGGAACTGGTAACACTAAATGAGTCATAAATGGTCCGGTTAACTGCTTAGAACGTCGTCCTCGATTGGTCTAAAAGGGTTAACCCGAGTTGACAAGACATTTATATCTCACACTTATATGGTAATGATGTGTTTCCCCCACATCCAATGTGGAATATCACTGTTGTACATTGTTATAAGAGCCGACAAATTAACCAGACGACGGAACTATGTGTCGCACTGTAAGAGACCTCTAGTTACCTCTGGTAAGGACAAGTTCTGGATGTGGTTTAAGCCCACCTCAATTGCCTTATAAAGACCTAGTTATTGTACACCTGACAGGGGTAAGTTTGAGATGCGAGCTTTAGTTTCCAAATGTTGCGTCTGTCATTACGTCATCTAGGTTTCAAACGTCTTGAGGACTTGCAAAAGAGGAAAATCGAAACACATCATTTGTCTATAAATATGAGGATTGAAGGCATTCGTTACTTTTTTCTCCATTGTCTCTAACTGCAAATGTGGAGACATAAAGGTCTTGCAACTCGGTTCGTCCTTTTAGGCCAAGCAAAGACAACGAGTCTATGCAATTAACCAGATCATTTATACCTCAATTAGCGTTGTCAGACACATGTTTGGAGACGTTACATGAATGAATCATTTTATATAAATTCTGTTTTAATTTGATTGTCTGAATTTTCTAACGGTCTTTATTATTCATTTCTTATTTATGCATTTTTTATTATTAAATTAAACACTAAACATAATATATTTGTCATTATATGAAATGATATTATGAATTTTTTTTTGCCTCTAAGAGCACCTATAGTAGATATTGTAAAAGAAAACAAATCGGTATTTTCTCGTGGATCTGTAAAGTTGAAATTCAAATCCATCCGCAGAAGAGTCTCTACTCAAATTTGTTAAATACATAATTTTTAAATTTTACATTACATGTACGCATAAAATATATATTTTGTATTCATTGGAACACTTGCAGTAGACACTGTAATTGCTTTAAAAAAATTATTTTAGAGATTTCAATATTCAAATTTAAGAAAAAACACTGCAATTGATACTCTCTTTTTTACTATAAAATATAGACTTTGTAAAATTTTCTTTACATCTAGCGTATTCATCCAAATTCTGTGGTGTTTTTATTTGTATATCTACCACATTCATTTAGGTTTTGTAAAATAAATAATTAGATGCATTTCATCTTGGATATAGATTCTGTAAATTTGAAAATACAGTATTTGAAACTGTAAAATAGAGAATCCGTCAAAAATATCTGATACAAGTGCTCTTATACATGTTTAAACTGTAATGTCCGCTCGCGGATACCGAGTCTTTATCCGCAAATTGAACTTTCGACACATTACTTTTAGAGAAAAACCTTTAAAAATATTTTACACAAGAGATCGGGGGTTCACAATCTCCCCTCCTTAAAGGAACTTTCGTCCATGAAACTGGATAAGACTTATGCCTCCTCAACACAACTATAGTGCACTCTGATCAACCTTATCGAAAATGTCCAAGTCTATCTTAAAAAATCAAATCCGATTAAGAGCGAAAAGAGTAAGACTTCAATGTGTAAAATATCCCTTCATGATGGTTCAAGTCATGTCATTTATAGTCGTTTTAGATTGTTTTCTATGTTAAATGGTGTGTTGTCCGAATAAACGAACATTTAATAAAACTAATCACTTTCTTGCGTATTTATTTATTTTGATTAAACAATGTCAAAAGAATAAATTAGATATAAGCTACATATCGCCTCTATAAAATCATGGTATATGACTCAATGATCTGTTCGGTGTTTGGTGAGGTTACAGATTTATCCGGCATATCATAAATAATTAATGCATGTTTGGTTAATTACATTTTAGCATTTACAGGTGCAAGGAGAGCCATTAATTTAACCATAATTTTTAATGTCTTGCAAATGATTAGTATCCAATAAAGGGATTGCATTGTTGATCTTTTTAGAAGATAAAGACACTTTTATTCAATTTTCGGATAACAATAAGTAGATACATGAGCTGGAAGGAAAGTTCCCAAATCTACGCATCCTATCAGTTTTAAATTTTCTTTTGCTAAAAAATGAACAAGGGCATTCCCAAGGACGGAGCTATTGTATGGGCAAAGGTGGGCTAAGCTCACCTAGCCCTTTTTACTTTTTTTTTATATCGCATGTATGTCCAGCCACTCATCAGTCCACTAGATAATTAGCATTACAACCCACCTAACCCAAGCCACTAAAAGTATATGTTACAACTAAAAAAGATTTCATTGGCACAACACTTTTATTTCTAGCACCACGATCATTTCAAACACTCAAAAAATTACTTCTAGCACCACGATTATTTTTAATGGAAATAACATCGATGGTACCTGACGTTTAAAAAATAGCATCAGTGATGAACTACACAGACGTGATAGTTACATAAGTATCACTACTGAGTAACGTTAAATTTACCGAATTGACACTGAAGTTAACGTTTGTAGTGAGGTGCGGGAAGTAAAAAAAAAAAGAATACATCATAAAGTATAAATAAATTTTATTCTTTTGCAGAAAATTATGCCGTATAAATACATTGAAAAAAAGAAATCTTAGCCCACACAACAAAAAGTTCTTGGCTCCGTCCATTCTCTCTATCTTAACAAAAGAAAAATCAAATGGAAAATCAAAACGCGACAATCATAAATAATGAGACATTCGTGTATGAGAATGTTTATGAAATCTATCTATATATATATATATATATATATATATATATATATATATATATATATATATATATATATATATATATATATATATATATATATATATGTCCTGAGGCATGTCCGTGCTTCATGGATCAAAGGTGAATATTTCATAAAATAAAGTATGTTAACGTGCAAGCACAAGTCTTGCAACTTCAAACAATCTTTGGGAGTTTTCTTCGTATTATTTGTTGGAAAAGATATAATAAGCAAGAATCAAGAAGTGACACTGAATCTCCAAGACACGCAGGGCCGGCCCATATAGGAAGCAAAGGAAGCGTGGGCTTAAGGCCCAATCATCCCGAGGGCCCGAAAATACTTGTTTTGCAAACAAACGATAATTAACAACAATAAATATTATATGTTCGAAAATTTTCAGTTATCTATTGTAGTCCAATTGGTTAAGATGTTTGGCATTTCTTTAAGAGACCTGAGTTCAAGTCCTGACAATGGCAGGATTTTTTTTGATTCATTTAAAACACTTTGGGCCTTTTTTTTGTCCCGGCAATAGCAGATTTTTTTTTGACTTCTTTAAATCACTTTAGGTCTTTTTTTGTCCCGGCAATTCCAATTAATTTATTGATTCCCTTAAACAACTCTGAGCCTTTTGAATCCTGATATATTAGAACCCTCCAATATATATGTGGTTTCTATTGACACCACATAGTTACTACTTACACCGTTTTTTATTTTGTATTTATTATTCTAGCTAATTCATTAACTCATTTAAACATCTTTTGAACCATGATATATTAGCACCTCCATATATATATATATATATATATATATATATATATATATATATATATATATATATATATATATATTTCGAACTAAAAGACCGACCTAAATATTCTACAAAAGAGATGATTAATTTTACTATTTTATAGGTATGTTTTGAGTCTATCAACGAATTGAATTTTGTATCTACGTATGTTAAAAACGCGATATTGAAGTAATATTTTGTAAATATGTTTTTTCAAAAAAAAACCTTCGAACTAAAAGGCCTAATTCGACGATTCGCCGAAGGCCGAAAAATTTCCAGGGCCGGCCCTGAAGACACGTAATAAACGTTGTATTTTAAGATGTGTTTCGTCATATGTAGTCACTTAGGGATCAATCGAAAATCTCTTTCGGAATACAATGTAATTGTTTGATTCAGACCGTGACTCATCTGAACCAAACCAGAGACACTCGAGAAAATTTTATGATGATGCTCTACAACAACTGTATCTTTTTAGAGGAACAACAGGTGTATTTTCAATTAGACTCCTTCATGTTTGCATTGGGTGTCTTTTTATGAGCTCAAAACACCAATTTGGAATTGTTGCAAGTCCAATCGACATCCCTTTTCGCATGCAGGGCTATGTATGTACGTATTGCAAGGGTACATCACTTCGCAATGCGGGGGTATAGTATATCACTTCACCGATGCATGAATCGGAATCGCATCACTTCACTGATTCATGTATCTGAAATTCACAGATGTATCAATTCGAATTTCATAAGTGCATCCGTTTAGCTAGAGGTGTTTAGATTTCCGGGGGCGTTACCCGTTTTGTTACGGCAACCCGAATGCTAACAATAACAAAATATTTATGAAAAAATATCTCACATTATTGTGAATGAAAAAGAAAAAGAAAATAACTTTAATCCTTTTTACAAATAAGATATTTTATATTCGCCACAAGCTTAGACTTTTGAAAAAAAAAAAAACGGTAAGTCTAACACAATATTGTGTTAGCATATTTGTTTCGATTCTAGAATGAAATAACCATCATTTTTTAATTTAATTTTAAGAATTAAACAACCACATACCTTAAAAAAAATTTGCATTACAATAGAATAACAAGGATTTATATCAAATTATATCTTATTATCCATGAAGCTAATTCCATCACCCACAAAATAAAATAACATTAAATATATTTAAGAGCTTCTCGGAGAAAAGGCTGGATCAAGTCTACAAGTATAACGAAACATGCCAGCCTTATATTCAATCATATCATGGTTCTTCTTATATTCTTCAGTTTGTCTCATGTCCTCAAAGAATTCATTAACGGTATCAAGACCCATATTATGAAACTTAATACAACATTGACGATCGTCGAATTTTTTTCCATCAAAGATCCCAGAAAGGACTTCTAGCTCCAGCACATTCTTCGGTAAGCTTACCACGTTTCTACAAAAAGGCAGGACAGAGTCAGGAATTTTTCGAACGTAGAAACACTTTAAAAACGTACCTAAGACTCGTGAAGGAATTTTTCTTTAGATTGATAGGTGTGTAGGACAAATCAATTTTGTAATAATAAATTTTTTATATAGACTAAAACAAAAACAAAAAATGGGTCGGATGGATTTAACCCCACCTGAAACGTTCATGTGGTTACATCCTTACCAGCAAGAATTCTTTAAGAGTATGGAGATCTACATTTTGCTCAATAGGGTTTGATGTTGTTTCAAGAATAAAACCATTTAATATAATTGAAACTAAAAATATCAAATAAAAACTCTTGCATATGACAGCCGCGGTGAATTAATTATATTGATAATATGTATTAGGAGAAAGATGGACATATATTGCTAACAAAGCTTCATGCACTTTATATACTGTAACAATATCAATATTATGGACCAGCATTAATTAATTATATATATTCTTCCATTTTAGTTTAAAAATATTTTTGGAAGGTTACTATTCATTTTATGTACGTAACGCTCAATGCATTTGTATGTATGCATGAATGATTCCTTTAATCTTGATTCTATTTTTATTTGGCAGTTTTAAGTTTGTTTTTTCGGAAACGAAAGGATAACACACGCCCCAAGCAACAGTTTGAAGTTTTGAACATTCTTTGTATCAATTTTTTATTGAACATTCTTTTTTATTTACCCCGTTATTCATTATTAATTTAAAGGATAAGTTTAAAAAATATTTTAATTATTTTAGAAGTACTCAATCGATTTACAAATCTATCATTAGTTCTAAATAAATGAACGGGTTGTTGGAAAAATTTAAGGGGGAAAGGACTAGAAGGACATGGAATGTCAAAAATGGGGATCCAAGGATCTCTATTTTTTTATGATTAAAAATGATAAAATAAAAATAGATGGACCGGAATATCTATAGTTGGTTTTTTTTTGTGCAAATTGACATAACTGCATCAATAAATGCTGGAATCATTATTTAGATTTATTGCAATCATAAATATCTTTGACTAATTTAATCCAAAATATAAAATAGAAAAAGAAGAAGAAATTTACTGATAGAATCACATCAAAAAATGTAATTACACATAAAAAGTGTACGAACTGCCAAAAAATTGTAGTGACATATAAAGAAATAATAACAATCGATAAAATATATTTACAATAAAAAATAGTAAAACATTAAACTTGTAGTAACGCTTTAAAAAATGTAGGAACATATACAAAAAAGTAGTTACAACCAATATACAAAGAAGTAGTCACTCGTAATTATTACCGTATGTTGAAATTATCATTCTTATTGCATTGTTACTTCACGTGTTACCGTTACTTCACTCGTAATTTTTAATATTATATGTTGAAAATTACCATTCTTATTGCATTGTTACTTCACGTGTTACAGTTACTTCACTTGTAATTATTATTATATGTTGGAAATTATCATTCTTATTGTATTATTACTTCATGTGTTGATATATATATATATATATATATATATATATATATATATATATATATATATATATATATATATATATATATATATATATATATATATATATATATATAGTTGTAACCGAAGCGTATTCATGATCGTGTTATTCTGTTTTTAATTTTTTGTTTTTTTTCGAAAATTGAATAAAAGATTTGGGAAGATTCAATTTACTCCTCATTTAATAGCCAAAATTTACTCCTCCTTCCAAAATTATAAAAGGGGTATTATCAGAACTCTAAATTAATTTTTTTCCTTGTTAATAATGTGTGTATTTGTATCATGATTTATTAGTGAATGTATCTTTTTCTTTGGCAAAAATCTAAAAATTTAATTAGATGGTTATAATGTGAGGATTATATGCATGTATAATTCACATCGAGTATCAAGCGGGTTGAAAATGTTCCCTTTTATATGAGTAACGGAAAAATGCATCTTAACATTTTCCTTTTTCTAATTGTGAAATGTGCTGAATGAGGCTTTAAATGAAAACATAAGTTATGTAATGATTAATGACAGCTTACGATAGTTTGACGTGTATATGTAGGCTAAACATGGTAAGTAGGTGGTTAATAAAACTGAACAGGTACGTGCAATATGAACAGAGTTAGTTAATAGGACATGTTTTTCATGCATCGATCAAAATATTTTTTAAATAGATTTCTTAATGTTCCAAGTTATTCTTTTAAAATGTTTTGTAACTGTATGTAGTAGATTAATGTCAAGTATATCCTGACATTTGATAAGCACGAGTCTTTCTTTTAATATTTTTCTCCTTACTAATCTTAATGCACGAGTTTACTCCTTTATTTGGGGAATAAGAATAAATAAGCAAGGTATAAATACATGTTCAAGAATAGTGAGATGACAAGCGTGGAGTTCAAGCTTAGGAATGGAGTCATTGAATTCTTTCTGTATAATTTAGTAGTTTACTTTTTGGTTATGTTGAGCTGTAAAGGAATTAGCATTTAATTTATTTACTATCTAGTTTGACAATAGTTGTATTCTGATGAGTTGTTCAACTGAAGACCATGAGTGTTTGTTTTTCAAGTATTTTGTTTGTTTCTTCTTCCGTGCTTTTCCTTTATTACTCTGTTATGACGTCAGACTAACGTGGATTTTACAGTTTTCTCTAACGGTCACGTGCTAGACGTTCTATTTCCGGATATAATGACTCGATATACGGTAGGGAAGCGTTACAATAATGGAGGAGGGGATGCAGAAAGGATCGTGGTTTTCACCGGGAAATGAATAGACTTTATCACTAGGTCAGATTCAATCATCGTGTATATATAATCACACACATAAATGAACATTTAAAAGTTAACTCATGTTTAATCATTTAATATACAAACACAATAATGTATTTGAATTTGATTCATTTAGCTTAACAAAAAAAATACGAATTTATATGAACGAACCCGAATTTATTCACAAACGAGTTAACGAATCTTAATGTCATGCAATCATGAACCTTTGTCAATAGGTCTCTTAAAATTCGTTTATCGGCCACTAATATGTAGTCTTGAGTCTTGAGTGGGTATGTACCTAATTGGTTAATTAAGAGAATGGACTAAGTCATCATTTCCTATATGAAATATATATAATTAATGGAAAAGCCACAGAAATTGTTTCGCAAAATTACAGATTATTAGGCATTTGTCCCAATAATGTTGACTGGCACCTTTTGTTGGTCGACAACAATATAATATAATTAAATTAAGAAATATGCAAGAAAATACACAATAATTTCTCTCCATTTTACCTAAGGTTTTGATATTTTTATGCATCATCTATTTTATAATATTATATAATAATCAAAAGAAAAGTCAAAGTCCAAACACACTAACAATATAAGTCAAATTACATAGTGGATTTTTACAGAACCCATTATATATTCATAGTTTATAAGTACATATCTCCATATAAATTCATACACAACATTTTCATCCAAAAACAAAAACAAGAATCTAAACCCAATATTACTTGAAAAAAATCAATTTCTTGATATTAAGATGGGAAAGAATAATAAGGATGAAGAAAAAGCTGAAGAAATAAAAGAGGAATCAAAAAATGAAGGGCCAAGCAAAGGAATTATGTTAATGGATTTGATATTGAGAATAATTGCAGCTATTTCTATTATGGGAAGTTCTATTGCCATGAGACCTACTAATCAAAAGTATTATTTTTCTTCACATTTGCTAGTATCTTTGATGCCTGCAGACTACAATAATCTTCCTACTTTCATGTAAGTTTATGAATATCGTTACTGTTATGATCATTCTGATACAGTAAATATTATATTTTGATGTATCAGTGAGAGTGTTCATGTTGTGACAATATAACTTTGCTTTAAGGGAAATGTGACGTACTACCACAACAGTTGTAGTACGAGTGACACAATATATTTTTACAGTATTGATCATGATTTAGGGTCCACTATATTCAATGGTGCAAAAGTATATTGTGTTGCTTATTGTGACATGTCTGTTATAATAGTAACATCACCCTCTCTTTGAATAGATCAGAGAGTACAGCTCATTGATTGATAAAAGCGTGTATCGGAAGATGCAATACACATCCGTAATAGATATATCATTAACAAATAAAGTTACATTGCAATAGTAATTGGAAAATTATACCAGGATACCAAAGTGAATGGATCTGACATTCGACTCACACTTACACACCTCTACGTACTGTGTGAAAGTGGATTAGTTGGATATATCACATCTATCCACTTGACATCACCCTCATATTAACCGTGAACATTGGATTTCGGAAAAGTCAAATCTAAGGCCAATATTTGACTTTTCAGATATTGAATATCACTGTAATGCATCATTGGTAGGTTTACTGTGATGCCTTAAACAACTATCATCATTATCGATTCAATGAAAGAAATATGGTTTGTGTGGCAATCTTGTTTATATTTTAATTGTGGTGAAATATTATATATATACATATATGGAAATTAATATGTGTTATTGTGTATTGTTGTGGTAGGTTCTTTTTTGTCACCAATGCCATAGTATGTGGCTACTTGGTTCTTTCTCTAGCATTGTCCATATTGCACATATTTATGAGAAAGGCAAGAGTAACTCGAGCAATGTTGATCACTTGTGACACTGTAAGTTCCCCTTTCAATAATGTGTGTGTATATGCATATATACACACACCGTAACAACTTAAGTTTGTCGTCCTGCGTTTGACATAAAATGAAGATATAATGTGAGATACTACGATCATGCCCTCTTAAAGAACTAACGTTATATTTGTTTGTAGGTGATGGTGATATTGTTGACATCTGGAGCCTCTGCAGCAGCGGCACTTGTGCAGTTAGCTTATCAAGGAAATGCTCGAGCAGATTGGGTAGCTATCTGCCATCAAAACACCTCTTTCTGCGGGCGGGTCACCGGATCTTTAGTCGGATCTTTCATCGGAGTTGTTGTGCTCGTGTTACTCAATTTCTTCACAACCATCGCTCTATCTCGATGTTAAAACGGCATTGATACGTACGTCCGCTACATATGTTCGCTGTATCTTTTAAAATATTTATCACTATTGATTATAATGGAACCCGCATCTATCAGCGGGTCCTACATTCTTATGACAAGTAATACTACTTCCACAACAAATTTACATGACAACACTTTTATACTATGAGTAATGTTATTGCACGGTCATTCTAACACAGCGACTGTCACAGCCTGATGTGTTAGTAGAACCCTGATGATGTCATATTATCAGAGATCATACTAACGCATCATCTTGTTGTATTCGCTGTGTCAAAGTGATTGTATATAGCAATATCATTACCCTTTATATCATTGATCAGATGTGTGACCGATTTAACGACGTGGGTCCCATCATCATCAATGATTTTAAAATTGTGTTGTAGAACTTTGATTGTTGTTGAACTAACCTCTTTTTTTTTTTTGTAATGAAATAAATCAATCATTTCTTGAAATCTTCTCATTCTATTGTAATAATTTGTTGCAAATTACTTAGTTAATGTAATATACTTGAATATCTTTGTGTCTTATATTAGACTATATACATACTTGAATTTTTTCATTTGTTGTATATATGTATCGTTACGTTAGTGTTATGTTGTTAACTTGTTTTTTTTTTTCCTTATCCAAAAACAAAAGCTTTACCCCTCAAAAAAAAAAAAAAAAACTTTCTATAACAACACCAGACTACGTCGGAGAAAATAACGAAACCTATCGAAAAACACCTCGGCTGGACTAAACGCCAAAGCTGACTAAACATGCACCAGCACCGTGCTGAACTAAAAGGCTTATGACTGTGTCACGTTATTCAACTTATAAACCTTTTTTCAATAAACTTTTTTTTCATAATCATAAAATTTTACACTCTGCCACGTCATCATTTTATAAACCATTTACAACACAAAAAATAAAAATAAAAAATAGCCATCTAAAGCTGTTAAGGAAAAGGAAAGGGCAAAAAATAAAAAAAAAAAAAAAAAAACAAGAATGTGTCGGGCATACACTGGTTCATTCAAGTGAACCTTTTGTAAAAACCCTTTCCAAGTTGGCATCACTCCAATGGCACAAACCCTTTTATAAAACTTCAACAAAAATTATAAACCTCCATTGGAAGTGCTCTTATAAAAAGCTTTGATGAATAGGTGTTCCGATGGCCGGCGAGGGGCGGACGCAGGGTCGGATAAAATTTTTAAAGGCAAAAAAAAAAAAAAAAAAATTTAAGGGCAAACTATACGTATTTTTAATGGATTTTAAGGTATATGTAGGTCCGAATTTCGTACTTTAATTCCGAAGTTGTTTTTTCTTTTTAAAAACATACTTATCGCGTTTTTAACATCCATAAATACAAAATTCAATTTATTGATAGTCTCAAAACATACCTACAAAATAGTCTTTTCTGGCATATTTAGAAACAAAGATTAAATTCATACGTATACACAAAACATACTTACATATTACTATTTCAAGATCGTATACAAAAAAATTAATAAAACTTGTTTGTTGTCTAATTTTTTTTTAGCCAAGTAAATTTTTTTATTGGTACCTTTATCGATTAGAGTAAAAAAAAATTGGGAATTTATCAAAAAAAAATTAACATATTATATTAGGTTGGATCGGATTGAATATACACGGATTTTTTTTTTTCTTTTAGCGAAACATGTACCGTTGGACCCTCCGACACCGATGGACTTAAGACGGCCGTCTCTCCAGACTCACATGAGGGCTGGCCCTGCCAATGGCCAAAAGCTTTTGTTAAAGCTTTAGAAAGAAAAAAAAAAAAACCTACGGTTGGAGATACTCTAAAAGCAACCTAAAACACTATTCCAAAAAAAAAAAACCACACCTAAAAGAGAAACATCAGGACTTGCAATGCAATAACTCTAGAAAGTAAATCTAACAAAATAGAAACCCCGATTACATATGAACGACCCTGAGTACCGGGTAATATTCCACTCATCTAATGGAAAAATTCTTATGCATGGATTTACCTATTAAAACGGGTCGACAGATGACTGTCACGCATATAAAGAGACACTATTGTTTTGTTTTCTTGTATACGTGACAATCATCCGACGTTCCCTTCCTACAGCAGAATTACCTGATCTAATGCACCTCTTGACAATGTACATTGAACGTAGCCAAAAAGTAAAGAAACAAAAACATATATATAATCCATACAAACATACATATATCTATATGAATTTTTTTAATTATATATATATACATATATATATATATATATATATATATATATATATATATATATATATATATATATGGGAATATTAGGTTTTAGTCCACTTTTCACCCCGTAAATAAATTTTAATCCACAATCATTTTTATTTTATTTGATTTAAGGACAAAACATTTTCCTTCGACTAAATAACCTGTAATATATTTTGAGTTTGTAATTCTGAACTAATTCTAAAATTTGGCCGATGCCGATCATTTTTTTTTACGTCCGGTAAGGTGAACCATTAAAATCATGGGGGAACGAGGGAGAAGGACATAAATATTTCATCAATTGAATAGAAGGACAGTCTTTTGAAACTTTTGCATAAAGGACAAAACTATTTATTCACTGTCGAAATTCACTTGTGTTCGAAATTCACCGTTTAAATTCACGCCGAAATTCACCGTCGAAATTCACTAATTTTCAAAATTCATTGTCGAGATTCACCGATTTTCGGGATTCACCGTCAAAATTCACCGTCGAAATTCACTCGATTTTGGGATTCACTCGGGAAGATTCACTGATTTTCGGGATTCACTGTTTGTCCTTCTCGCTATAAAAATTATGCAGTTGTCCTTCTCCAATAAAAAATATGTAGTTGTCCTGTTACTTAAAAATATTCCAGATTTTGTCCTTATCCCTAATTTTCTATAAAATCATTGGTTTCACCCCTGCTGTTCTTGCCGACGGCGGCTCCACCGTACCAATATACAAAAAAGCGGAGATGGTGGAAGCCAAAGTGCTGATTCCATATAGAGACCAGTGTGCGCATTTGTTGATTCCGATTTAGTGCGGGATTCCGGTTAAAATTCTTGATTGTGATTGCTGAGCGATTGTGTATGCATAGTTATAAGCCTTTTATGTATATTGATCAGGGAAGAGATCTAGCTTTGTACTAATAGATGTTAATTAATAATTATATATTGAATCAATAGTTTCCCTGCAGTTTGTTTCTCTTTTTGGTATGCAATTCCAGGCTAGATATCAAAGTTGAAGACTGACAGACGTTACTAATGACTCTGTAGTTGCTGAGTTCATAAATCTGTATTATTCTCCCAGACCTGCAATTTAATTTGTGCATTCTTTTGTTCAGATTAAGAAAAATCAGAGAAACACAGCGGAAAAAGAAAACAAGCCTTGATAATCTTATTGATGAACCAATTGTTGCTTAAATACAAGATGAAAGAAACCTAGTACTTTGAAACTCTTCTCAAACAAACAGATAAACTAGAGTTCAATTTATTTAAACTAAAGATAATCTTAACTTGAACTAAATTATCACTTTGTAACTCAAACTTGTAACCATCGGATAACTTATTATTTCAACATATTCCAACATACTTCAAACTCCTTATCTCTCCAATTTATCACCTTATCACTCCAGTGGCTGTAAGTTTGAACCATCAACAGATAAACTTGGATAATTCGAAGATGTTACTGCATGGGAGTGTGATGTTGCTGCATGGCCATCTTCTTCATTTGTGTAGTTGATGTTGCTGGTTTTATTACAGATTATCTGATCACCTCACTAACATCTCCTGATTTATATAGTTCATTTAGTATTTACGGGATTTGTCTGTTATTTTCATTTTCTTGGTATTGATAAATATCTATACATGTACTCTGATCCATTGTTTTTTCAACTATCTAATCTTTTGTTATTGGATACGAATAATTGAGCAAATCTTTTTGGCTTGTCAAATCTGGGGGTGTACCAGATGTCAGCTAGGAGTAATGGATATTGGAAGATTTTCATCTGTTCACAATGATATCATATGTTGCTTTTGTTACCTTTGAATATATCTGAATGGAGTTTGCAAATTTTTACTGAATCTCCTGTTCTTGGATAATGGTTTTTCTTCCCATCTTTTTATACCTTGTATGTTTGTGCTATTAAATAATATCTGACTGAAAGTGGATGCTGTTTTCCAGTTGTAGGGTTCTTGAAATACCACAGATTAGTGGACGATCTTGGTCTGGTGGTTATCTTCAAACCATTTCGTAGATATCTCCCAACCATTCTACCATTTTCCAATTCTTTTTCCTTCTGTAAATCACATTTTAGGCCTAGATATCAATTGAGGGTTCATATAATTTTCCACCAGTTGGATTTTTGGGCCTATCTTTTCAAAATGAATAAACGTGGCACTTTGATTATCTTATTGAACATTTGGGTCTGACTCTATTCATTCCTAGTAAAATGAAGCCTATGGATGTATCGCACTGTTTCTGTTTGTTGTCATATTGATACGGGCCATACGGCCAAGTCCTGTATTAGATTGTAGGTAATTTGGTTGATGCATATTCTTTTTCTATTCCTCGAAGATGCATTTTTTAACGTGTCTGTCTCCCCCCTCGGGCTACTGGATGAATAGCTTGGATGATATGGCATTGTCAGATTATGAAGCTTCAAAAATGGCACTTTCAAAACAAATTCGAGTTTTTACAGGGACTGTTGCTAGTGGAAATGGCAATTCAGAGTCTGCTATGGGTACAATTTTGACTAATTCAAAGGTAAATAACACTTTTAATGTTTTTGTGTTGGACATTTCAAGTGTTATAAATTCTGAAAATTCGCGTATTGGGTTTGGAAATTCTGGAAATTCGCGTATTGGGTCTGGGACTGTTCCTCAAGCAACGGGGGTTGAGGGGAATCCCAAGGCAGGATTGAAACTGCCATGGTAGATATTGAAGCTACTATCGACAACTCTTTTGATAACCATGGAGCTTAAACTAATAGTTCTGTTGCGGACACAAATACTGGTAAGTCTGTTGTGGTTGATAATATTGGTGATCCCACAGTTTAACGGTTGGTTTAAGGATGCATCTATGATGTTTTAAAGAAGATTGATTGTGTTGTTCACTTGGTTCATATCATTAAGCTTTCTAATACATTAGTTTTGGGGGTGTTATTGTGTTACTGTTAATATCACTATGTGTTGTGAGATTTTCAGCCATATATACGCCAAAATATAAGGCTGAAAATTAGATTTTGAAGCAGAAAACCAAGTGTTTCAGGCTTGAAAAACTTCAAATACTTTTATTGACTTCAGGTTGTTGTCTTCTTCTACTTTGTTCAAATATACAGAAAGATGCAATGTTGCAAAAAAAATTCCAAAAATAATCGGTTGTAGTGTGCTTTAGTAGCAAAAAGGACAAAAAAAAATCCAGACGGACAAAAATACCCCTTATATAAATCTGCGCTATGTTTGGTACGCGTGCTGTTTACCAGCCGTACCTGCTTGGTTTCAAATTTTTTTTAAAACAACCGTAACTTTAGATTTATAACTCCGATCATCGAAATTTTTTCACCAAAATTCATATTTTTTTGCTCTTTAATTTGAGCCCAAATACGATACATTTCCGACGTAAATTTTGAAAGCCGAAAAAATATTTGCATTAAGCGGAACGTTTTCTTATAAACGACCGTAATTTTTTATTTAGAACACCGATCATCAAAATTGTTTCACCAAAATTCATATTCTTTTTTTATCTTCATTTTGAGACCTCATTTGATACATTTTCGACTTAGTATTTGAAAGCCGAATTTATCGCAGCGTTTACACTAATACAAGAATAAAGAATAGAATAAGAATAAAGAAGAATGAGACAAAATATCATCATTAACATTGTGTAATACGACAATCTATCAAAAAATGGTGGATATCGTAATGAAACAATCTATCAAAACATTATGGAGATGCAACTCCCGGGGAATCAAGAGAATAAAAGCCTAATACTATTGAATATAATCAAAAAGCATATCATGGGAACTAAAACATTGTTCAAGTTGTTGAAAACCAAAGCAGTATGTTTTACCATCTATAGACTTTTATCCTTCAAAGCCGCACCACATCAAACTTCATGAAAGACGCATGAAGCAGAAAATGAAGTGAATAGCAACAGCTCGGCGTCATCAATGGAGAATCTAGGCTTCTCCATTTTGCTAAAGACAAAAAACACCAACATTGCCTCACCACATGAATCAACAACCTTCAATCACCTAGGTCAAAACCACACCACAACAAATAGTGGAAAGCAAGGAAGATTAAAACCAAATAACAACTTTTACGAAGAATACGTAGCGATATTAACAATAACACAATAACACCTTATCATCACAGTAACACAACCAATTCTGTTTTCCTCTTCAACTTCTCAAAACACTATTTAGTACTAATACCCACATAAAACAAATATACATTGCATTTCTTATCCATTAATGACTGAAATATCATCATTAACATGCTTCCCAATGTAAGGGAGGAGTGTCCTATTTATTCATTTTGTAAATAATATTTTCTCAATCATATTATATATATATATATATATATATATATATATATATATATATATATATATATATATATATATACACTTTGGTTATATAAAAATGTTACTTTCTAATATAGCCAAATTAATTAGACTATACCTAATTTGTAGCGTGCTATTTTGAATGTGTATCCCTTGTCAAACCATAAAGACATTTTTTTAAATGTCTACACTTTTCCTCAAAAAAAAATGTCTACACTTGTAATTTCACAATAATTATAGATTCATGTACACAATATTAATTGATAAAGATGCCTTTTTTTTCTTTGAAATTTCAATGTCCAGCTTGCTTTTCATATTCTTGACATGATAATAAACCTAACTGAGATTTTCGATAACTAGTATGATAGAAATAAACATTTAATTTTTTCTTTAATCATGTTTCATTATCTACGAAATCTCCTTTGGCTGGGAAATTTGATGTGACACCATTATTTTCATAAGAGAATATAGGTTCCAAGACAAAATAGTTTCATTATTTGACCAAAAAAAAGTTTACATAGTAGCACACACTCTTAATATATAGGGAAATATAGTAGCACATTTACTACCACAAATTGGTTTTAGTATAACGGTAAACGCTTGATCTTAACATGGTATCGGAGCTAGAGGTCAATAGATCGAACCCTTGTTAGAACATTATTTTTAAGAAAATGTGTAAGTGTTGGGACAATTGCCCACACTTGAGGAAAGTGTTGGGATATATTGTCCACACTCTTGAAAAGAAATTGTGCAAGAGTTGGATGAAATTGCCGTGTTAGGAGATATTGCCTAAACTCTTGAAAAAAATGTGTGCAAGTGTTAGACTGATTGCCAACACTTGAGGGGGTGTTGGGAGATATTGCCCACAATCTTGAAAAAAAAATTGTGCAAGTGTTGGACTGATTGCCGGTGTTAGGAAATATTGCCCAAACTCTTGAAAAAAATGTGTGCAAGTGTTAGACATATTGCCAACACTTGAGGGCGGTGTTGGACAGATTGCCCACACTCTTAATGTATAAGGAAATATAGTAGCACGTTTAAATATATATATAGTAGCACGTTTACTACAATCAATTGGTTTCAGTATAACGGTAACATATTGCCAACACTTGGGGGGGGGGGGGGGGGGGGGGGGGGGGGGTAACATATTGGGGGGGGGGGGGGTGTTGGGACGGAGATCGCTTCCTTTATTTCTTAATGTATAAGGAAATATAGTAGCACGTTTACTAACACCACCAATTGATTTTAATATAACGGTAATCGCTTGATCTTAACATATATAAATCGGAAAAATACAGTTGAATTATTATTAAAATGAAGGCTGAGAGTTATATTTATTCCTGAATTACAGTATTTTAAATACCATTCACAGTATAGTTATTTCTTGATTAAAATAAACTTCACAAAAATAAATATACATATATACGGCTAGCTCATCTTCAAATGATTAGCTAAAGTTGCATTCTTTTTCACTAAATTAGTAGTAAAAAATTCCGTCTTGTACATCAAAAATCAAATAATTGACACTAAAATAGTAATTCTATTCACAAAAAAAGTATTAAAATACTATAAGTTTAATTAGAAAAAGATAATTACATTCACAGAGGTGCCAGTTTTGTAGATGATTTAATTCTATTTTGGGACAAAATATGTCACAGATAACAGATACATCTCCCTAAGATTGTTAGGCTAATTAAAGTGTGATTAAAGTGATATTAGCAATAATACAATTAATCTAATTTGTAGCACGTAATTAGGACTTATAACGTACAATATGGACTTACAATTAGTAAATATGTTTCCTATTGTGACTTCATGTCGGAGAAAACGAAACATGGACCACATTCTTAATTATTAAGGATTATTAATCACTTTTGATTTTGCAAAGGTTTGGCATGCATATACTTCAAAACCACAATTCTAGAAAAAGGGCAAGTGTCATCTTTAGAAAGGAAAAAAAAAAAAAGTAGTGATTGATTAGTAGTTCCACAATAATTGTTATGGATAATGAATTGTATTTAAATGTTTGTAAGGGGTTCAATTAAGGTAATTTGATGGGTTAAACTGGATTACATAGGTTATATGTTTAGCAAAGAAAAAATTCCGAGTAGGCTTAGCATCCCTCACCACTATTATTGTCTATGTCGTTGTGTTTTAGGTTTGGATTGATAAATCTGGAATTATTAATTACTCAGTGTTTGAGTGCGATCATATCATCATTAATGCACCGAATACTATCAAGATTATGAAGCTAAGCGTTCTTGAGCGAGAATAGTATTAGGATGTGTGAACTCGTCTAAAGTGATGTAGAAATCTAAAAAGAGATAAATGAGAAGGGTAATCCCCAACTAGGTTCCTTATCATATCTCATGAAGTCCTGTTAACCACCTCAGTTTGGCCATCAGCCTGAGGGTGGTAAGCAAGCACTACTCAACTACTACTCTGAATTTTTTTCCATACTTCTCTCCATAAATGCGAGACAAACATAACATCCATGTCATAGGTACGTAATGGACTTATAAGTTCATGCAACTTCACCACTTCCCTGAATAGTCGGGCTATGTAGCTAGATGGAATAAGCTACCTTCTAAATGGGATAAAAGGGATTTTGACACTTTTAGTTCCCCATGTTTTAACTTTGCTTCAAAAATGATCCTTATCTTTTTAAATGACATTTTTTGTCCTCCTAAATTTGTATTTTGTTTCAATTACCCAATTAGTCATCTAAGTCAGTGTCGACTAAACGTTTGATTCCCACATGGCAGCCGCGTATTATTTCATTTCTCATCTAAACGATTACAATGAATGGGATTCATTAAAAAATCAACATTTCCCTCCTTCCTTTTTTGAATCCCTAATTTATTTTCCTCAAATTGACATCAACTGCAAATTAATAGAGAATGGCAATACTCAAAAAGAAAATCAAGAAGAAGAACAACTAAGGAGAAGAATCAACAAGAAAATTAAATATCTTGTAGAGATTTTTTTGGTGTGCAGTTGGTGTCAATTTAAGGGAAGGAAATTAGGGTTTCGAAAGAGGATTGAGAGGAATGTCGATTTTTTAATGAATCCCGTTCATCGTAATCGTTTAGATGAGAAATGAAATCATACGTGGTTGCCATGTGAGATTCAAACGTTTAGTCGACGTTAACTTATACGGCTAATTGGGTAATTATTCTAAAATTAAAACATAATACAAACTTAGGGGACCAAAAGTGTCATTAAAAAAAGATAATGTTATTTTTAAAATAAAGCTAGAACATGACGGACCAAAAGTATAAAAATCCCTGGGATAAAACGGTTCATTTTGTTTCACAATTTCTTTTGTATTTTTCCATTTTTCTATATTTAATATTTCACAAATACTTAGTTTTAAAAATAAATTCTATTATGCATATATAGTTTCAAGATGCTCGAGTTTATACCCTAAAAAAAAATGCTCGAGTTTAGCTCGTTGTTTTTTAAACAATTTTGAGTTTAGCTCAAACTCAATAAATCTATACATGAGCGAACTTTTATTCAACCAAAAAAACCGATCTTAATAGTATCATCGCCTAAGTACACTTAACTTCACAGTTTTGACGAAATCCGGTGCATTTGTGGATGCGATTGCACTAGTATTTGACTTTCTAGTATTTGAATTGTCATTTCTAACCAATAATATACCCGTGCACATAATGAAATTGCCCAACTGTTCTCTTATATATAATCTCTGTTTCTCTTGACACTTGTTTTCAAGCTTCACCTTTCACACACATAACCTGTTTGATGAAATGACTCAATGAAACTATATTGCTAATCTGTACCTGCTTTTTCTTCTCTTCCCTTTCAAACTCTCAAACACAACTTTCCATCAATTTATTTTAGCTTTTTTGGTTTCTTTTTTCTAGTTTGCATGTCAAATTCTTGAAGATAAAAATGGAGAAATTCTCTGCAACTACAAGCTTAGATCAAACAGAGCTAGAATTGCCTCCGGGATTTCGATTCCATCCTACTGATGAAGAGCTTATTACTCACTATCTATATCCAAAAGTGATGGACAACAATTTTTCCACCCTAGTCATTGGAGAAGTGGACTTGAACAAAGTTGAACCTTGGGAGCTACCATGTAAGTATATATACTATGAATCTTGGGAAAAAAAATATGTAGTATTGAGCATTTGGGCTGATTCACGACAAAATGATCACAACAAATGCAGGGCTAGAACCTGTTTTTCTTTTGCATGCAGCGGGATTTGAACTTGAAACCTTTGTAAGAACTCGAAAAATGTTGAATTTGATAAGTGTTTTATGGATGGTTTTCACAGGGAGGGCAAAAATGGGTGAAAAAGAGTGGTATTTTTACAGCAAAAGAGACAGAAAATACCCAACAGGTTCAAGAACAAACAGAGCAAGTAAAGCTGGATATTGGAAAACAACGGGGAAAGATAACGACATTTTCAAGAAAAGAACTCTTTTTGGAATGAAAAAAACACTGGTTTTTTACAAAGGGAGGGCACCTAATGGAGAAAAAACAAATTGGGTGATGCATGAGTATAGATTAGTGGGCAATTTATTTGAATCCATTCAATCATGTTATGCAGAAAAGGTATGTGAAATCAAGATCTTTGTTTTTTACATCTTTCTCCTCTGTTTTATCCCAGTTCAACATTTACATTTGGGGGCATTTGAGGCACCCAGTAAATCTACCATTATATTTATCCTTTTCCCATATGTGTATTTTGTGCAGAATGAATATGTACTTTGTAGGATCTTCAAGAAAAGTTCAGGAGGTAAAAAGGTAGATATTTCATCAATGAAAAACAACCATAAAGATGATTCAGTAGCATCAAATTTACCAACCCTAATCGATTTATCTTCGGATGAAGAAAACCCGAAACGAATCATGCCCGTTGATTCCCCAAATGTGTCCTGCTTCTCCAGTTTCTTGATGGACAAGAACCCTCTTCTTGACAACAACTTAATCATCCCGGATTTCCCGAGTTCATCTTCCATGTCGGCCTCTGTTTTTTCTCAGAATTTGATGGTTTCTTCGCAATCCGGGCCGTCGTATATCGATAATTTGCAGTACACAGATTTGAGTTTCATGCAAGAACAGCCAGTTCTTGGGGTGTTGCTTGACGAACAAGGAAATGGACAAAACGCAAATGTGGGATTTTGTTGGGAAAATGATATGTATAATTATTATCCTCCTTTGCATAAAAATGCAAATGTAGACTTCAATTGTCTGTGGAATTGAAATCCCATTGGATAAAAAAAAGGTTTTGTGCACCGAAACGGAGGGTCGATTTGGATGAAGAATATTTGGTGCATCGAAACGGAGTTTCGAATGTGGGTCAAATTGTTACGGTTGGATTGGATCGAAACGGAGTTCCAGGGTCAAAAGATTGTGTTTTTATAATGTGCATGTTTGAATAATCTGATTTATTTCATCATTAATAAAGATTTCGTAAAATAATGAAAAATGACTTTAATTAAGTCTATATTTAAAATTCTTATAAGATGCTGATGCAACTCTTTTCATGACTAATGAAAAAAAGGGGTTTAACCGTTTTTTGACTAATGAAAACATTTCACACCATTAGTTACCCACTTACCCCTAAATATTTATTGATGATTAATTCGTTTCAAAATTTGTCACGTTACTTCAAGGATATGATATGACATGACCGTGATTGTGGTTGTAGCAATCTGTTTTGATATCCGAGTCTTATATCGATTTGATTTGTGCCTCACATTCTTTCATAAGAGACACATCGGTCTCCATAACATTTTCAACTAAATCTCAGTGAAAACATACGTATTTGAACTATTGAAACCATATACTTTAATCGTATGAATATACATACGTATCTGGACGTGCATATTTGAAAGGGACTGAACTAACTACATGATTTCGACTCAAAGATATTGTTCTCTGCCATTATCGCTCACGAAGAGCGATGAAGTTGCAACTCTTGATTACCCATCGACGGAGGTACTAAAAATCGGGACAAATACACTCATCCACCCTCCCACACCCCTATGGTAGGTTCAAATGGCCCATCACTATTGATGTACTCCCTAATGATCCTCTTTGTAGCTTTTGTATGCAAGACCTTCAAAACAAAAGGAAAATAAATTTGGGCTAATTCACAGGCTTACCTAGCAGGCCCAAC